>OY365781.1:3130000-4380000 GCA_959347405.1 Napeogenes sylphis | reverse complement strand
ATTAATAATGATGCTTAAAAAAGGTATATAAATTCACCATTGAATTTGCGAATTAGCGAAATACTAAACCTAACAACTTGTAACCTTTTAGTAACCTTTAAAATATAATTTTTAGTTCATTTCGTTGAGTAATCATTTACTACAAGGTAGGATTGAAACCAATTTGATAGGTTTCTATAGACCCCGATAGTAGATAGCTTATAAATTAATATTTTGTGAACGAGTCTATCCAAGGCATTAGTAAAATCAGTGTAGATTACATTTACAGAGATTCGGTCTAGAGATAACATCTGTTACGAAGAAAGAAAGATTAATAACATATAGAATTTTATTAACATTTAGGTATATAACATTTGTTTTTGAAATTGTCTGTGAACATGTTAACCATGTTAAACTTATTTAAATTTTAAAACTAATTTCCAATAATCATCAACACTGCAGGATTTAAACCTACAACAATGGTGGAGGTTGGAGGTATGTGGAGGTCATATAAATTATAAGACATTTCTAGATAATTGGTACCCTTGTACATAGCTCATTGTACTCTATATAGGTATGTACTTACTTTGTTTTAAAAGGGTTAAAAATAAAAGTTTCAAATTTGTTGATTATATTTTAAACACATTTTAATTTCAAATCTCTCATCAAAAAAGTTTCAATAGTTTGACTTAATAAATTATGTAGATTTTAAAGCGCAAAATAATCTACAATGGTGAATGGAATATTTGAAAAGCAAGATAAATCTATTATATCCATTCATAATAAGTTTAAAATCAAATGATGATATATTTCTTTTATTTTACTTATATCTATGTATATATTAGTATATATATATATATATATATATATATATATATATATATATATATATATATATATATATATATATATATCTATCATTATTATCGTTATATATATATCATTATTATCGTTATCAGCATATTTTTTAAATTATGAACAATTTTCTGTATTAGAAGCCATGGCTCTAAGAACACAAACAACACTGTACGACGTACATACATATAAACGTATACTGATGACTCCGCATAAACTAAATACTTCTCGTAACTTCTACCGACAGATGTTTCGTTGAGTATGGAGGCTATACAATGTCTATAGTCTCTATAGTCGAAAGAAAGGGACCCAACACAGAGACCCACACTGCTTCTTCAATACCTGTGGCAATAGTAGAATATTTTAGAAAAAATGTACCAAAAACACGTGGTGGTGTAGATGAAGATACTTTGTGACGCTCGTACGCCAAAAACTATTGATATTATGAAAAAAAACATAATTACATAAATTGTAGGAAATTTATTCTACTTTAATTTTGTACATAAATATTTTTTTCAAAAAATGCATTGGAAAGGAGATATTTCGAAAAAACTGGTTTTAGCCGCCATTTTTTCAAAATGGCGGCGCGAGCGGCGGAGATATGAGGTGGCAAAATTGAAATTCGAAAAGAGCATACCGAAATCTATAAAATAACCAATTTTCAAAACTCCCGGAAAACTTTCCAGGTAAAACTACCAAATGACTGGACTATTTCTCTAATAGCGGTAATAATTAAATTTTTCTTATAGGTATTGTAATAGTTACGCTGATAAGATTATTGAATATTTAAATTGTAATTGAATATGATATGGTTAATACTATTACATTCTGTTTATACGGAAAATTCATAATAGTTATTATTTGGTTATAGTTGTTCTAGCACTTGCAGTTTTAAGTTCAATTATTGTAAGTATTTTTAAGTGTGTCATAAATGGTATACTTACTACATTTTATTGATGAATAAATAATGTAAAATACATCAATTGTTCTACGTATACATAAAAATTATTATAAATATCTAAAATGTTGGACAATTAAACTAAGGGCGTAAGGGCCGATAGCTCAGTTGAGATAGAAATGGGGACGAGCTCCCAGAGGTCGCAGGATCGAGCCCTGCTCTTGTTGATGAATTTTTCATTATGTGTTTTTATTAGTTACATCGATTTATATAAAAGTAGGTATATCTGAGTTATTTTCAAATGATTATTAAATCAATATATCTTAGCTGAAATGGAAAATTGTAAAAGTTTATTTCTTTTCTTAAATATGTAATAAAAATGTATACATTTTTTCAGCCAAGAATGTTGTTCTGATAGTGGTAAATTTATTATCATTGTGGGTCTTATTTTCAATCAACGTTCTTAGTTGATCTTTTGTCTTCATATTTTAAAGTATTTTTATCAAATTCGAAAATATATCCAGCTTCAAAGATTTCATAAAATGTGGAATTAACTTCTACTACTTTATAAAAATGTAGGTAGTTTGTTATAGCACGTTGTTCTGGTTGAATTAAATAATAAATACTTGGTAGTATCGTCATTCCCAAACAGTTGTATAATTCTAAACGTATCATTGTATAATTCTAAAATAAAAAATTAAAAAAAAAAAAATATTTGACCTCTAACTGATTCTGATTTAAGATATGTAAGATTCCGAAGTTCTGTCTCTCTAATTAATTTACTTGTGTCAGTTCGTAAGTTGCCTACCTTATGCAAAATAGTGACCCAAATTTGAATTTTTAGCCTTAAACAAACAGGTGAAAGAATTATAGAAACTTATAAACGCGGCACCTCACCCGATCATAGTGTTCTCTTTGGTAAACAATTTTACTAAGTACAGACTTTCGTTCAACCCCTAATAAGAGTGACAACACCGACCTTACTGCCACTTACACTTTACATACAACTTCATCTGTGCGGCCGTCCATTTAACAGATTCCTTACGCCTTAGCATGGCAATACTCTGGCCGGGCCTTCAGGTCCTAATGTAAAGAGGGGGAGAGGAGGAGGGGGGGTTTGATCGCTAACTAGGCTTACTGTAACATATATTTGTAGATACGATTTTATAATTGCTATACATAATTTGATTGGTCAATGATTGATGTGATTGGTCAATGATTGGTGGTTCGTATACACTATACAGTATTGAAGTAACAGCATTTCTTTTTTAAAATGTTATTGAAAGTAATGTTGATATTATGTATATCAATAATGCAGTGTATGTGTATAGAGGTATTGGTCCAAACACATCTAAACAATAAAGAGCGTTTACACATATAACGAAAATTATTATGACATCAAAAACATAAATGTGAAAGAAGTACCAAGTTCAATACATGATATTAGTCTTGGTTTTGGACAACAACGACAAAACAATTGAGATCTAAATATGTAGGTATGTTTGAGGATAAAATATGTTGACGGCAGATATTTTTAGCAAGTTCTTAAAAATATTCCTGCTTCTTAATAATCTATGTACTATAAAGACTTTCAATAATTTTACATAATCTTAATAACGACTCAACGTTCCGTTTTCAATGTAACTGTACTTTTAGTGCTACTAATAGTATTAATCGAATTCGATATTTTTTAAGCCATTTATTTCTTCAGAATTAAAGCTAATTAAGGAAATTGCTTAATTAAAAATAGGTTATTTTTCAGGAATTAAAAACGAACCTATATACGAACGAACGAACGAAAATATAAAACCTTACGGAACGAGCGGATGTCATTAAATCAATAAAAATAAATAAAAATAAAAACGGAAATCTGTGCCTTTAAGACATTTATGGTTAATATTTTCTTTACCAACAAAAAGAAAATACATATATTTCTTGTGTGCGTGTGTATGTCACTGGACTCTTCCTAAACGACTGGGCCGAATTTTATGAAATTCTTTGTGTGTGTTCAAGGGGACTTGAGAATTGTTTAGATTCACAATTTGGTCCACTGGTAAATGTTTTTTTTGATTAATTTTTAATGTGTAAGTAGGTGGTGATTTTAGAATGTTTCACATTGGTTCCGACGGACTGCGTTACCATGGCAATGTCAAATATTAAATAATATTATATTTTAATTATAGCCTGCCCTGACATTTGGCGTTGCGATAGAAATAAGAAAAATATTTTAGTACTAGCGGCCCGATACGTGCTTCGCTACTTAAAAAGTGAAATTAAAAAAAATATATTGGAAAAAAAACATTTATTCAAACAAAAAATATTTATTTACATACATACGGTATCGATTGGTCGAATTATGATAAATGTACATGTAATGACATTGTGATAACTTTTTAATATATTTTTTTTTAAAGTTTGATTTTTAAATTAAAAACGCGTGTACAAGACAACGTCTATCGGATCCGCTAGTTATTTATTTAAATAATTGTGTATCAGTTTGACATAAACTGTTTTTGGATATAATAGAAGTATTTTATTTCATGTTTTTTTTTTTATCTTAAATATTTAACATCTTTGTGGATCAGGGTCCATAAATCCGGGTAAGATCTTAATATCATACGAAGTCTTACCGTTTTTTTGTATTCGTATACAAAAGCCTTTGCTAGAGTTTTTCTTCATTATTCTCATAATAGTATTAAAAGCTTTTTGAATCTCCAACTCTTCCTTTTTATTTAGCTTCTTTATATTTTTAGTTTCGTTTGTATCTTGATGGGTTATATCTTCGTATGATGAATCTTTAACAATTTTACCATGGAATCCCGAGTAACTTTGAATATACTCGTAGTCAATTTGCATTGTTTCTATCACCAAAACTATGAAGCCTGTAATATTACAATTATTTTATATATTATTTTTCATTTTATATTTTAAAATAAATCTATTTGGCCTGTTAGTGGCAATTCTGGCATTGATTGAAATCTTTTTTGTTCTTATATTTCGTTCTACAAATCACTGTTTTAGGAAGGTCGATCTACACTATATATATTTGTTTACAGTTCGTTCTCCATCTGACTGCTGGTTGATTATGTATTTTGTAATGTTTTAAACTGATGGTCGTTGGAGTACAATAAACGTAAATTTGACTTTCACGGATATAATTTATAATTTAATGCCGAAAAAAAAAAAGAAATCAGACCAAGAACCAACCCTCACTATAACTGTTTTGTGTATATTGCTTATGAATTTAAAATATCTAATTATTAAATTCCTACATGAAAATGCGAGCCAGTACAATACCATGATTAATTAAGTACATCTAATCGATTTTCACGTCACCCTCGTTCTTATATTTAGCGTATCATAAGTATAAATTTTTCCAATTATTTCTTCTGATAGGCATTTAATTGAATTATTAAACAATAATTAAACGAGTGAGTGGCATGTTACAAAAATAAAAAAACAATTCACTAGCAATTTATAGGGTTCAGTACTCAGTGGGTAAGTATGGAACCTGTCTGTCTGTCTGTCTGTCTGTCTGTCTGTCTCTTTCCATGCTGTATCTCATAATCCGTAATAGCAAGACAGTTTAAACTTTCACTTATGATCCTTTTCTGTTGCCGATACAACAACAGAAACAAATAAATATTTAATATGGAATAAAATAAATATTTAAGGGTGCTCTTATGCAACAAATATGATTTGTTCAGCTCGATTTTAATTACGTCAACAGATATGTGCTTGATATATTGACAGAATATTTATATATTTATTTATGTATACCGGTTATAAATTAATTTAAAAAATAACTATTTTAATGATATTCAAATAAAATAGATATTTAATGTATGGGATCCACAAACGTATTTTTTTCGCCGTTTTTTATATATGGTACGGAACCCTTCGTGCGCGAATCCGACTCGCAATTGGCCGGTTTTGTTTGTTTTTATAATGAGCACAATTACAAAATTTTGTGGGAAGTTTTGCAAATTATTTAATATGAAATAAATAATAATAAGGCTATCTAATATGCCATGCTAATGCATTTTGATTTTTTGCTAAAGTTGTTGAAATACATTAATCATTTTGAAAGAGCCGTTGGTTCAAACCTTCATAAAAAAAAAATAGTTAATGGAACTGTTATTCTATATTAAAAAAACACGTTTCGGTTGCTTATTTTATTAGATTGATTTAAACAAAAACATATTTGATAAATATTTTATTTTAAAAGTAGAGAACGATGATTATATATAAAATGTTAATTCATTAAAGCGATTCCCGACACGGTAACTCAGTTGGCAAAGCGACAGAAATACAATCCTAGAGATATTCTAGAGGCATTATATTTACAAGGTGGGCCATACATTTTTCCCAATTTTGAATCATCAACAAATAAAAGTACAACTTTTTATGATGAATAATTTAATGTAATGAACATTCATTGAAATTTATTTTTTAAAAATGATATAGTTGTCTGTCTGTATGTCTCGCCGTTGACATGTAATGTGTAAAGTAAAATGTGACTATGTAGAAAACTCGCTGACATGTGCTGCAAGGAATCGCGGCTGTCTCCTTGTGGATGTTATCTTTAATTGAGGTATGGTCATCGGTATATTAAGATACATTAAGGTGTTAGGCTTCTTGAAGGCCATGGGATATCACCTCTGCGAGAAAATAATTTGTTAAAAAACATTTCTCTGACCGGCAAAAAACATTTGAAGTATGTCATGATGCTCTATATTGTTGCATCCTGCTTTTGTAACCTTGAAATTAATTTAACTGTGATCGTTCGTTATTTTCTTTATTATTTTCAAATAGTACGGACTGATTCTACCCTTTTCTGATATGCGTCGATACTGTTTGTTCTAACTTCTTGACCCAAGCTTTAATAATTAATTTATCGCTTGGACACTCACTTACACATCACTCACTTACACTAAAGAGACGTCATACAGAAACGTAGATATCGTTGTGTTTGTAAAATTATTTCAGACCACGCTGTTGTCTCGTGACGCTCTCCATCGTGACTAAAATGGCATTAAGCGACGTTTTTAAAATCAATTGCTGCTATTTGCGAAAAAAAAAATTGCCTAGCCGGTATAATCGATATATCATTTTAATATTTTTTTTTATTTTTTTTATTTTTTTTTAGCTGTTTAGTTAAAACTTTGTTCAATTAAAATTTAAACAAATTAAAATAAATAAACATTTTTATTGACTATGTAATATTTTTATTTGTTCAATCTGAATTAAAATTTAAACGAATATGCACACCGCCCAATGGCTGTCTTTCGTGTGACTATATTTATTTGTACTGTTGTGGTAATTTTTTGTATTTGTAATATATCGAAATAGCTCTATAGTTATTTGGATCTAATATACCGACGGATTTAAATAATGAATTAATACTATATTTTATTAGACAATGAAATGAAATCACAATGTTTACAAGCTATTCAATATTAAGGGTAAGTTTGGCGCAACAAGTTCTATTAGTGGCTTACGTATGTTAACAGATATTCCCCAAAGATCACTAGTCTTCTAAACACTATTTAATTTAAAAACTTATACTATTTCTTGGGCATTAACTCTTTGAAAATTAAAATTAACACATCGTTTGTTTACATTATCAGTAAGTAATGTCAGAGCCGTAAAAGGTTGAAGAGTTTAAAGATTGATTTGTGGTAACTGGAATATTAGTAAAGTAATTTTCAAAAGTTGCAACCCTGTTAACTTCTGTTATGGCTATTTTATACTTTCCAACTTGTATATCGTGATTTTGAAACTACAATCTGTTTTAAAGTTTCAGAAAAAAAAATTACGTTATTTCTAATTTCCCCACTAGTATTAAATTGCTTTTTATAAATATCTCAAATTAAGATTCGCAGCGAAGATTAGATTAAATGTTAATCAATATTTTAAAAAAAGCTGTTAATAAATAGGAAAACGATATTGAAATTTGAATTTAAATCCGGTAAAAAAAAATATTTACCTTAAAATAGTTGCATTTATTAACTAACCATAGATAATTAGGTTTTGGTGATTAGTATAAGTGCAAAATACTCTTGGTATAAGTGCAAAATAACGTTTAGGTTATTATATATAGTTAATCTAGGTAAATTGGCTTTTATTTGGAAATAAATTCTAGTATTTAAATAGGGTGTTTATTATAGCAGGGTAAGTCGAAATAAAAAATAATACTTTATATTTAACATGTTTCAAATTACCTATGCTTTTCGCAAAACCCAATTATTCATTTATGTATATTTTCTTTACCCTGAGGTATTTTCATTTTCTCCTTCATGAAAGTGTAAATGAAGTGACCCTGATATATTAGGTTCTGGTTTTGAGTGAGTATCTGAAGATGGTTTAGAATGATAAGCTTTTTTAGAATGTTTTTTCAAAATTAAATAGTTATTATCGGATATTTTTCCTCTATTTTTACCCGGTCCCTTATTTGGAATATTCGGCAGTAAATTATATTCTTGTAAATTATTATATCTTGGTAATCCCTTCATCATTAATAAATAAACGGGAGTCGGTTTATTGCTGTTGCCTTTTCGTAATATATTATTCCATTGCCATCTCGAACTCAGTTCTACTTCTTGTGTATCCTTGGTATAAATGTCATGCGTCAAAAACACCAACACTGAAATAATATTATATTAATAAAGTAAATATACCGTGTCGTGTAGTAATTAGAATCACTAATAACAAATCACTAATAATAAAAAAAAAATCATTCGCTGCAAAACCATTCTGTTTCAAATGTTTATTACTAATAATTAGGTAAAAGATAATTCATTATACGAATTTGATCGGTGGTTCTCGACCTAGGTGGACAGACATACATGTACATGTTGTAAAAAGTGCTGTTTCTTATTATATTGACTACTGCAGTCCTAAGTTTTTTATGAATTATAATTTTAAAATTAAAACAACACCAATATTTTATATTTTTTTCGAGTATATTATTGAACAAAGTAAAAAAATATTTAAAAAAATCTCACGCAACCCAACGTAAATAAATAAAGAGATAAAATATTTCTCACCTGAAATAATTAGATTTATATTCATTGTGATTTTTTTTTAAATATCAAGCCTATTCTGAAGTTCGGAGCCGCTACAATGCCATGATTAATTAAGAAGGAACATTGAATCGATTTTCACGTTACCTTCGTTCTTATATTTAGCGTATCATAAATGTAACGTTTTCCAATTATTTTTTCTAATAGGCATTTGATTAAATTATTAAACAATAATTAAACTAGTATGCTACATATTGCTTAAAAAATGTACCGATTCACTAGCAAGTAGGGGCCCGTATCTAAAGGCAAAAATGGAACCCTATTCTAAGACTTGACTGTAAATCTATCCGTCTGTCTGTCTATGCAGTATATCGTTATCCGTGATAGAAGATGTATTTGTGTTAAATAAAATAAATGTTTAAGGCTTTCATGCAAAAAAACATTTTATGCCGTTTAAAGTTTGTTTATATAATGAGCACAATTACAAATTTTGGAATGCGAAGTTGAAAAATATGCAATAAATCATAATAAGCAATATTGCTATGATAATTGTTAAATGTGAAATAAATCATAATGTATTATGTGCTATTTTAATGTCTTGCTAAAGTTTTTGCGATTATTTATGTTTACCCCATGTTCTTAACCCCCGACTAAAAAGAGGGGTGATATAAGTTTGACCTGTCGATCTGTGTATATGTGTATCTGTGTGTCTGTCTGTGGCAATGTAGCGGCCAAACGCGTGGACGGATTTGAATGCGGTTTGTTTTTATCGAAAGTTATGTTTGTTCGAAATAAGAACAGCCGTCTCCAAGATATTGAAGTTTTATTGGCCCCGCGTAAAAGGTTCTTATGCAATACTAGATGTTCCCAGCGGCTATATAGGAAAAAAGCCTTGTTATGTAGGCTAAAAGGTTTTTACACTTACTTACTCAGGGAAAGTACTTTATTAGGGTTAGCTGTTGCTGTAAAAAAATATATTTATATGGCTTATGATCGTAGTCAAAAAAAAAAAAATATAGCTTATGTTCATCATAGAGAAAATAAGGATTCTAATGCTAGAAGATTTTTTTTTAAATCGGTCCAGTAGTTTCGGAGCCTATTCAGTTCAAACAAACAAACAAACAAATCTTTAATTTTTATAATATTAGGATAGATTAATACAAATACTTAAACAACTGAAAATGTATATGTCCGTAGGTTCATTTAGTAAAAAAAAACCAGTAACATAACTTTAAAAAGCAGAAAAAAAAAATAAAAAAACCCCCTATACAAAAAGACCTCTAAAAATAATATTATTATGTACTTATTGAATTCGTTGCGTCGCGGGACCGCTTAATAAAGGAAGAAATTAAAATGCAAGTAAGTTAACAAGGCATATAAAGAAATTACGATAATCAAATCGTATAGTCTAAGCCCTCAATGATTATCTTGTTTAACTAGACACCATCGTCAACGTACGTACAACGGTCCCCGACTTTAATAAGTACATAATAATATTATTTTTATTCTTTTTCTGTATCGGGGGTTTTTTTTATAAATTTTTTTATAATGGTTAGGGTCATCACCAACGTACCTTATGATAAGAGACAGAAAAAAAAAATGAAAACACATATGTATAATTGTATAAAAAGTGGATGATGTCTAAGTCTTATAAATAACAAAGACTATTTTTTACCTAGAAATGTTATCCAATCGTACATTTTCGATTGCATTTTACTCTAACAAATGTTTTTTACTTACTAACTTAACGGTGTTTGGTTGGAATTAGGTAGCTAGTGTAATTGTAATAAGTTATATTAATTAAGAAAACACAGTTCTTTATTTTAAAAGATTGCTTTAAGCAGGAAAATAATAGAAACATGTTTTATTATACATATATGTGTATTTTGTTTGTAATAGTAAAGAAAAATATTATTTTTAGAATGTTTAATTCATTAAAGCGAGTACTGACACTGTGGATCAGTTGGTAAAGCAACAGAAAAATAATCCTAGAGGTAACAAGTTCTTAGGTGTCTTTATTTAAAACTTTGTATTTTTTTATACTATCAAAGTAAATGCTTGATTACAATCCACCTCATGGAAAGTAGTCGTAGATGTTAAGGCGCATTAATTAAGTAACCTATTCACTCTTCTCTTGAATACAACCACATTGTATGACATAGATACAATAGGGAACATGCAAAAAAATTTAAATGGTCTCAAATATTTTTTTTTCGATAACTTTTTATCATCTTATTATAATAAAATCATTTTTTTTAATTTACTAATCATTTAAGGCCATAAAATAATTTATGAAAAGTGTAAATTTAGGGAGCGAAATTCAAAATTCCAAAACGCGCCACCATTGGTCGAAAGGAAATGTGACGTCATTTGACCCACCATTCAATATATCGGCGTTTAAGTTCATACTGTGGTATCAGTGTGACTAAGAAAAATAAATAATTTAAACCTATATTTTCATGCTTAAAGGTTTTATTAAATGATACAATTGTTTAGGTAATCTTAAAAACATTTTCTAAATACTCAAACAACTCTAACAAAACTGTGATAATAAATGAAACGACTTATCTTGCACGAGATCGGCGAACGAATAATTCTTTATTTGAAGCAAAGAACGAATCTTACTTAAATACAGTTAGTTGACATAATTGCCTGAAGAGGCGTTAGTGTGCCTATCTATATTTTGTTATTTACAACACTCCCACTCAAAATATAGATACATTTGAAACGAAATACAAAAATATTTGGTCATAAACTAAACTTCAACAATTCCTAAATAATTCAAATGTTTATAATGTTTTACAGCACTTAAACTTTTAGTAAACAAATCTGCAGGCATATCTGATGTACATAAATATTTAACACTGACAATGTTTTCATTTATAATTTCTCTACAATAGTGGTATCTGACATCTATATGCTTAGTTTTATTATGAAATATAGGGTTCAATAATAATTTCTGCGCACTCATACTATCATTATACAATGTAATATTATACATTCTTTTAGTTATTTCATGCTGTAAGTTTCTTAAATATACTGCCTCTTTGCAGGCCTCGGACATTGACACATATTCAGCTTCTGTACTAGAAAGCGTAATACACTTTTGTTTAGTACAACTCCAAGAAATAACAGATCCTGACAAGGTATAACAAAATCCTGAATAAGATTTCCTATCATTAACATCATTGCACCAGTCTGCATCAACATAACCTTCAATATTTACATTTTTAATTTTACAATATTTTAAACCTAACTGTTTAGTGCCTTTTAAATATCTTAATACCCTTTTAGCATAAATCCATTGCTGTTCAGTATTACAATTATTGAATTGACTTAAATATGACACTGCATAAGCTATATCGGGACGTGTAAGCACAACTAAATACATTAAACTCCCAATAAGCTGCTGATAGGGATTTTCATTATTACAATTATTCTCTTTCTTACATTTTAAATTTACATCCATTGGAGTATTTGCAGTTTTACTATCAACCATGTTAAACTTAGACAATAATTTATTAATATATTTCTCTTGACTCAAAGAAACAGTACTATTTTGTTTATCAAACACAACTGACATGCCAAGACATTCTTTTACAATTCCTAAGTCTTTTAATACAAAACACTTACTTAAAACATTCTTAAGATAATCAGTTTCAGTTTTGTCATTTGAAAAAACAAAAAAATCATCGACATACAATGTCACAATAGTTTTACTACTACCAATACATTTTATATATAAACAAGGTTCTATTTTAGATTTTATATAACCATTTGATAACATACTACTATCTACTTTTTTATGCCATGCTCGTGATGCCTGTTTCAGTCCATATATAGCCTTATTTAACTTTAAAACTTTATTGATTGGACAGACATAACCTAAAGGTTTCTGCATATATAAAATCTCAGACAGATCACTATTAAGGAAAGCTGTTTTCACATCAAGATGTGTCACATTAAGATTCAACTGCACTGACAATGCAAACAATAACCTAAGTGTTGTATGTCGCACTACTGGAGAAAATGTTTCACTATAGTCTATACCATATTTTTGTGAACAACCTTTAGCCACAAGCCTGGCTCGATAGCGGACATTACTATCACTATCACACTTTTTCTTTAATACCCATTTGCATTTAATGATATTGCCATTTGCCGGTATATCAACAACATCCCAAGCATTGTTATCTTTAAAGCTATTCAGCTCTTCTTGAACTGCCAGCTCCCATTGCTCCTTCTCTGGTCCTTGCAGAGCTTCTTCATAAGACAGTTCATCACTGAGATATTTATTATGCTCTTCTGAGCACATTAATCCTTACCTATCTGGTTTTTGCTTTTGCCGTTGTGGTAATATCTTTTTTATGGTATTTGATTGCAACTCTTCTTCAGATACCTCTTCATCTGGGACATAGGTTTCATCCATGCTATTTTTAATATCTACAGAAACAAATGAATCCTCCTCACTTTGGTCTGAGAGCTCTAAAGATCCAACTGAGGATTGATGTGACCTATTTTTTGCTGGTTTGTCATCTATCTCTTGTACTTCTAACATACTTTCTTGATGAGACAATTTTTCTTTTATAACAATGACATCTCGACTTGTTATAATAGCCTTTGTTGAAGGGTTATATAGTCTATATCCTTTAACATCTTCAGGGTAGCCAACCAGTATGGAATGTTCAGATTTCTTGTCCCATTTAAGTCTTTTCTCCTTCGGTATGTGACATGACATGACATGACATCATGACAGTACTACCAAAAATTCTTATATGGCTGAGGTTTGGCTTGGCACCTGTCCATAATTCAAATGGTGTACGATGATTCAAACCACTTTTTACAATCCTATTTTGTAAATAAACAGCAGTGTTAATGGCTTCTGCCCAGAACTCCTTGTCAAGTCCTGCATCAAACAACAGACACCTGGCTTTCTCTATAAGGGTTCTATTCATGCGCTCACAAAGCCCATTTTGTTCAGGAGTGTAGGGGTTCGTCTTTTGATGAATTATACCCATTTTCTTTAAATAATCACTAAAATCTCTATTACAGAACTCTCTACCATTGTCGCTTCTCAGAATTTTAATACTGTTTGATGTAGAATTCTCAACTCTAGCTTTATATTCTTGAAAATACTTTAAGGTCTCAGTTTTATTTTTTAGAAAATAAACATATGTCATGCGGCTGTAGTCATCTACGAAAATAAGAAAATATCTAGATCCTCCTATTGATATATTTTCCATCGGGCCACTTATGTCACTGTGTACCACCTCCAGTAATTTAGTACTCCTGTTCCCTTCATGAGCAAAAGGCAACCTACTTTGCTTACCTTCGCAACACACTATGCAGTTTGACTTATTGATGTTGGCCTTTTCTGTAAAAATGACTCCTTCTACAGCATCCTGCATTTTATTCATATTATAACTGTTAGCATGTCCCAATCTACGATGCCAAACTTCTGCAGACTCTGTTACTGCTGCTACCATAAGGAATGGGGTGTTTAATTTGTATACTCCATTTATGAGTAAAGCAGTAGCTACTAGAATGTCCTGCTTATTAAGTATCTCGCATCCTTTACTTGTAAAATGAACCTTGTTGCCCTGCTTTATCAACTGGCTTACTGACAACAGGTTAGTAGATAACTTGGGAACATATAACACATTTTCGACAATAATGTCATAATCACTATCTTCTGTTGATGTTGTTATCTTTATGTTACCGCAACATATCACTGGGATCTTTTTTTGATCTGCAATTATAATCTCTTTCGCGAATCCAGAATAATTCACGTCGATCATCCAATCTCTATTGCTAGTTAAATGTGAACTTGCGCCAGAGTCGATATACCAGTCACTTTTGTCAAATATTGTATTTAAAAACACAGCATTGAACGCATTACTTGTTTTTGATGATTTATTTTCGCAATTACTAGATGATTTATCTTTAAAATTGCATTGATTTCTATAGTGCCCCTGTTGTTTACAATTGTAGCATCTGACATTTGATTTTCCTTTGGAAGATGACAATTGTGACTTCCCGCCATCTTTCTTTACCATAGACTGTGTAATCTTTCCATTCGTTCCATGATTTGTATTTGAATGATTCTTGCGGAAACATGCGAATGCATTATTGACATCACTCATTTCCGGATCCATGTCCATCAACTTCCCTTTAATGGCGTCGGTTGTAATTACCACGCCGGAATTTTCGATGGCCATTATCATGGGCATATATTTTTCAGTTAGACCAGCCAACATGATAGATCCAATCCACTCGTCGTTAATCCCAAATCCCGTACCTTGTAATTTTTGACCAGCTTCAACTATTTGTGTTACATATGACATCATCGAAGTGCAATTTTCAAATCGAATAGATATTAAATTTCTCAGAAGACTTATTTTTCTAGTAAATCCCGAGTCATCGAACAACATCTTCAATTTATCCCACAATTCTTTCGATGTTCTGACGCTTCTAATGTGAACATAAAGAGCCGGGTCAATCGTTAAAATTAGCTTGGCCTTGGTTTTCGCGTCATCTGCAGCTACTGGCGGATGATTGGGCTCAGGTTTAATACAGCCAACCATTCCCTCTAAAACCAGGAAATTCTCCGCAGCGAAACACCATTCACTTAAGTTCTCACGCCCTTTCAACTTCGGTACGCTTACAAGATAGTTTGTGCTTGACGCCATGACAGCCACGCACCACGTGCAAAGACGCGCACGAGAAGAAATAATTTGATTTTTACTGATTACACACAAATCTGATAAAAATCGATTAGTCTATTGTTCATTGCATCACTAATTATTCTAACAATAAACACATTCACTAACTTGTATATGGATCTGGGCCCATAACCTGTGATAATAAATGAAACGACTTATCTTGCACGAGATCGGCGAACGAATAATTCTTTATTTGAAGCAAAGAACGAATCTTACTTAAATACAGTTAGTTGACATAATTGCCTGAAGAGGCGTTAGTGTGCCTATCTATATTTTGTTATTTACAACAAAAACAAATACCTACAACCTCTTTTTGAATACACAATACATTTTTAAAATGTTTCTGCATCTGAATCATTTTTCACTTCACTTGACTCAGATAAATAACTTGGTTGATAATCAGCAGATATAGAACATATAAGATGCTATACAAGTATTATCAGCTGTGTTTTCAGTAAACAATTTTCTTTTTAAAACAGATAGTTTTACTTTTAAAACTGTTGTGTACCAATGTTGTGTGTTAAATGAGGAAATGGTGACAATGCTACATTTTGTTTTTCAGCAGGTATATTTACATTGACACCTTTACTTCCATACTTCGGTTTAATATTAACTTGCACAGCTTAGTCACTTGGTAATTTATCTTTAATATGCGAAAAGCAAGGCTTTGCCTTATGATCATCACATTCAATAGGAGAAGTACTCAGTCTTGGCTGATTAATATGATATATGTAGTAAGTCCTAGTACTTGTATGGGCAGTACTAGGACTTACTACATATATCACTTCTTCGTAAAGGTCACCAATTTTTTTAAACACTACTTTTGACAGCTAATTCTTAAAAGGCTTCATTAACCAATGTCAATCTTTGCCTTTTGACTATGCACATTCTCATTCTATCAGCTTTTGTTTTTGCCACAAAAATATACCTATAAGAAACAACTCCTTTCTTCAAACTTAGATTACATCTTTCTCCTTATTGTTTCGTTACACATATTATATTCAATACAATTTGCTGTATCTTCCTTAACCTGAAATAAATTGACAGACCATAAAAATTGCGTAAAACAAAAAAAGATTACGGTTTTTATAGAAAGTTATACTGAAATTTGTAAGATAGGTTAGGTTAATTTTAAACTCAAATTTTCTAATATTTAATACTTACTATAAATTTAAACTATTAGATTAAACTTATTATAAATAAAGTATACTTACGTTAAATTGATCTTCACAACCATATAAACACGATTTAGGACATATATTATCCCTTTTAATTACCATACACCATTGTTTTTGTATTTTCGCATCTCTTGGAATACAAAAAACACTTTGTCGGGTGTTTTTCTAATACTATTTTTGCACTCCTGTACTATACAATACTCGTAAGATGATTTTTATCTTCTTTCATGACTTGTAAAGCAATTAAAACTTAAAATATGTATGAAGTAACTAAAAAGTGCATAGTAAACATTCACTGGATGTGTCATTTGACGTCACGCAAAGCGCGCGCAAAATAACGGCGTTTGAACGGCTCAAATTTATTACAAGTTTTAATTTTTAATTTGAAGAAAAACTAGAAACTTTTCAAACCTATTTATATTTTTTTTCTACGATATATAGAGGTAAATGATTAATTTACGTCAAAAAAATTTTACATGAATGTTCCCTATTGTTCTTATGCTTAATTCAACCAGTTCTTAAAATTTTAACCTGTCCTTACTTGTATTAGGAACAAATTGATTGTTTTGTTTAACATTATTTTGTTTTGTTTAACATTAACAACAAACGTTACTAATATATCAGTAGAATTATATTTCCTGACTTAGTTGTTTTTTCTCAAAGGTTTTGACACTATTCATCACATCATTGAAAAACATAGTGAGTTTATTTTGTAACAAAAAACCTGAGGATAATAAAAAAAAATACATGAAATTAATATTATTTTCAAATTTGATTTTTCCGCGTTATAATGATTCACTTTCATAATTATTAACCTGAGAGCGTTTGTAAATAGTAATTTTAATTAAACTATTGCTTCGTTATTTAGGTTGATATTTTGGTATGTATGAACGACAAAATTTTAATAATAGTTTTAATATCTTGTTTTCTACTTTGTTTAATATTTTTGTTTTAACTTTGTCCAGTTAAAATTTAAACAAATTAAAAAAATATATTACTATTGGCTGTTTAATCTTTAAACCTGAATGAAAATTTAAACAAATGTGTAAACCACCGAATTGCTGTATTTTATATATTTTTTTCAAATTACCTATATCTTTCCAAATCCTTATAGTTTAGTTTATTAAGATTTTTCTTAATCATTCATTTTTTCTTCATCTTCATTTTCATCTTCATTTTCCTCTTCCAGTTGTTTTATTTCCACCTCCCATATTACTTTAATATAGGCTTTTGGTTTATAATCTGAATCAGATTCATGAGGTTTAGAAGAGGTATTCAGTTTAGGTTTAGGTCTAGGTTGCTTTTTACTTTTACGTTTCTTTTTATGTTTATATTTTTTTTTCAAAACAACATAGTTATTGTCTGTCAATTTTCCTCTATTTTTACTCGGTCCCATAAGTGGAATATTCGGCAGTATATTATATTCTTGTCTATGTCTATAAAATCTTGGTAATCCCATCAACATTAATAAATAAACGGGAGCCGGTTTATTGCTGTTTCCTTTTCGTAATATATTATCCCATTGCCATCTCGAACTCAGTTCTACTTCTTGTGTATCCTTGGTATAAATATCATGCGTCAAAAACACCAACACTGAAATAATATTATATTAATAAAGTAAATGTTATGTTATGTCGTGTAGTAAAGAGTAGTGTAAATTTCACTCGCTGCAAAATGATAATTTTTAAATGGTTATTGCTTAAAATTTAGGTAAAAGATAATTTGTTTTCAAAATTTTTTTTCAAATTTGATCTGTGGTTCTCCAACTAGGCGGACAGACGTACAAACATTTGTACAAAGTGTTTCGTACTAAGTAGATGAAACAGTTCTAAGTTTTTTTATAAATTATAAATTTATATCGTATTATTTTGTTATAAATATATTCTCATTGAATTAATGATTAATTATTTAAAATTAAAATAACATCAATAAAAGCTACTTTTTTAGTATTATATATTATTTAACAAAGTAAGGGTAAAAAAAATATCGTACGCGGGTTGCGTACGATATTTTTTTAACGTAAATAAATAAAGAGATAAAACATTGCTCACCTGAAATAATTAGATTTATATTCATTGTAATCTTTTTAATAACATCATATCTATTCTGAAAATAAGAGCCGCTACAATGCCATGATTAATTAAGAAGGAACATTGAATCGATTTTCACGTTACCTTCATTCTTATATTTAGCGTATCATAAATGTAGCGTTTTCCAATTATTTTTTCTGTTAGGCATTTGATTAAATTATTGAACAATAATTAAACTACTTAATAATGAAACAAAAAAATGTATTTCGATTAACTAGCAATTTTTAGGGTCCTGTGCCTAAAGGGTAAAAATGGAACCCTATTCTTAGACTTGACTGTAAGTCTGTCCGTCTCCATGCTGTATTTCAGGACCCGTGATAGCTACAAAGTTGAAATGTTCACAGAATGTTGATGAATGTTGTTTAATGTTGAGTGAGTTGATGTGTTTCTTTGAGTAAAATAAATATTTAAGGGGGCTCCCATGCAAAAACATTTTTTTGCTATTTTTATATATGGTACGGAACCCTTCATATTTTTTTCAAACTCGCACTGGGACAGTTTCATATGTTTGTATAATGAGCACAATTGCAAATTTTGGAATGCAAAGTTGCAAAATATGAAATAAATCATAATAAGGTTACTTAATCCTTTTGCATTTGGATTTTTGGTTAAAGTTGTTGAAATATATTTAACAGTATATAAGAGCCGCTGGCCCAAACCTTTATAAAAACGGGTGATTTTTATGATTCTGTTTTAAATATGATATCGGTTTAAATATTGATAAACTAGATTCATCAGAATTTAGGATAAACAAGAATGCAAGTATGTAGCGCGTTAAATAACACTTAGAGTTAATTAAGGGATTTTAAGAGATTTTCAATTAATAGTCTTCGTAAATACTTAAGTTAATGTATTAAGTAATACATTTTACTTTTTATTTCGTTTCGATAAAAATACCCTCAGGTAGTAGTTTTCCTGGCAACAGTTTATGAGGATATGTGTGGAACTGCCAGGGTTTTTCACTTTTATTTTTGCTTACAAGCGGTTTAAATTTTTTCTTCAATAGTCTTAAAACAATTGTATCTTCATACGGACGTTTTATTTGTATATTAGGCAGATCAACACTCTTTATCACGAATCGCAGCTTCATACCTCGTCCTCTGACAGCAACTTTTTTTGTATTTCTAAAAGTTCTTCTACCCAATGGATTTGTTTCTTCAGAAACAATCCAATCGTTTGATTGAATGTTCCGTCTATCCTGCTCATAACATCTCACTTCACTTTGCATCAAGACAGCTAACACTAAAATAAAAATCAATTAGATTTTATAATTTTTTGCTATTATTTATGATTATTAAATAAAAAACCAGTGCTAGGATCATTACCAACTTGATGATATATGATAAGAGAGAAAAAAAAATAGAACACATGTTCATATAAAATTACAGATATATATGTATGTATAAATATACTTGTAAAAAAGTGAATGAAATATAAGTTTTTTTTAAAAACAAAGACTATTTTTTACCTAGAAGTGTTACCCATTTGTAAATTTCCAATTGCATTTTGTTCCAACAAATGTTTTTTACTTACTAACTTAATGGTGTTTGGTTGGTGAGTTAAGACTTTAAATTAAATTATGTAGTTAGTGTAACTGCAATTCTGGTTGTAACAATTAAGAAAACACATTTCGGTTCTTTATTTTCAAAGATTGATTTAAGCAGAGAAATAATAGAAACGTATTTTATTAAACATATACAATCTTGCTTAATTAAATACTAAAGAAAAAATTATATATCGAATATTTAATTCATTAACGCCCGTACTCCCATGGGGGCTCAATTGACAAAGCGACATGAATAGAATCCTAGAGGTAACCGGTTCTCAGAAGTCTTTATTTAAATTTAAACTTTGTAAGTTTGAGGTAGAAAAATTGGTTCTTTGTGCTTATTTCCTCAAGTTTTTTAAAATTGGGCCGACCTTTCTATTATTCAGAACATATTGATTTATATAAATATAGAATGTAAAAAAACCGATACGGGCAGGGATTCCGTACCGGATACGGTAGCTCAGTTGGTAGAGCGACGGGACGGTTTCCCAGTAGTCGCGGGTTCGAATCCCTGCCCGTATCGGTTTTTTTACATTCTATATTTATATAAATTTAAATAAGCTTAACATGGCTATACATGTTTAAAGATATTTTCAAAAACATATTGATTGTTTAATCTATACTAATATAATAAAGCTGAAGAGTTTGTTTGTTTGAACGCACTAATCTCTGGGACTACTGGCCCGAATTGAAAAATTATTTTTGTGTTGAATAGTCCGTTTATTGAGGAAGGCTATAAGGTATATATCATCTCGCTGTGACTAATAGAAGTTAAGCAGCAATGAAAAATGCTGCAAATTTAATATAATCTAATAGGTTCTGACTGACTTAGTTATAGCATACAGTATAAACCGCAGGTCGTAGAGATAGTAAAATTGGAGGATACATTTGTTTTTCTACGTAGTGGTGTACTAAGAAAAGATTTTTAAATTCCACCCTTAAGGGTTTTATATATCAATTTTGTATGAAACTCGGCGGAAATACTAAATACCACGCGGACGGAGTCGCGGGCGACCCCTAGTTTAACATAAACAAACGTTACTAATAATTCAGTTTAGCTTTATATTTACCGACTTAATTGATTTTTCTGATGAACGGTTTTGACACTATTTATCATTAATTTGAGTTTATTTTGTAACAAAAAAAAAATGAGGGGAAATGAAAAAAATATTAAATGAAATTGAATATTATCTCAAGATTTTATTTTTCCGTATTATAAAGTTTCATTTTTCTAATTATTAAACTAAAAGCGTTTGTAAATATTAATTATATTTAGGCTATAACTGCACCGTGAAAAATATTTTTATTCCCGGATAAGTATAGCGTCATTATTTATATTGATATTTTAGTATGTATGAACGAACAAACATTTTTAATATCTTATTTTCAACTTTGTTTAATGTTTTGTATTAACTTTGTCCATTTAAAGTTAAAACAAATGAACAAGAAATAAACTTTATTATTGACTGATCTGATTAATATGAATGAAAATTTAAACGAATGTTTAAACCGTCGAATTGCTGTCTTCCGTGTGACTTAATAATTTTACTGTAAAACCCGTGTTGATTTATCAATCAATTTATTTATATGATATATACTGAGACTTTTTGGTTCTGGTTGTTTAACCACATATTCATTCTTTGGAGACTAGTAGGCCAAAAAGTTTTCAAAAATGTGAAAACTGTATACATTAAAAAAAAAAACATCCTAGGGTGTGGCGCATTAACTATATTTTATACTATGATCATTATGTACGTAATAAATTACAATGGAATTTAATATTATAATAACAATTATTTTTTAAACGAAAATACAATAAAAAAATATATTTTGTTTTTATGTTTAAACTCTTTCAAAATATACTATATTATGTACAATAGTATGTTAATCCATATGATCCTATAGCTGACTTCATATTTATCAATATAGTACAATTATTAATATATAACATATGACGCTTAAAGAGATATCTTATAGTGAATTTGAATAAAATATGTTCATTTGTTTTAGCTTTACGAATGAACAAACAAACACAGAAGTAGATTAAAGATCAGGAAGTCAGCATAGTTTGTTTGAATTCATATTTTAATATTAATAATATTTTGGTTTCCCAGTTAATATTTTAAATCATATCATTACGGAGCTAGTTACAAATAAATATTTAATCTCTTTCATACATTTTATATTTAAAATTGTCAGTTTCTGGACAGTTTGCTTAATAACATTTTTTCAATATCATCTTTTTCTTTACTGTTAGCTACTTCTACATCAAGTATTACCTCGACTGGAGTTATTTTGCGTACGATTTCTTTGTGCTCCAGTTTTAGTTTTCTTTTTTTATCTGTAAAAAGTAATATTTTATACATATCCGATTTTGATTTTGAAATATAAAATAACTTTTTATAATGATTAATTCTATATTTACTCGCTTTAGATGATAAACGGACCGGCTTTTCATTCCGTACACCATCTCCACCTTTTTGTAAGCTCTGCATCTTAAGCACATAACGGGGTGGTATTTTTTGAATGTTGTTGCTTCTACGTATAAAATTATCCTGTAGCCATTCAACACTCCTCGCTAGATCAAGTGAGGTATCTTGCACTGCAGCAGAGATGTCCTGCACGAAAATCGCTAACACTGCAATAACAGTATAAGAAAATTATTCTGAAATACTTGGGTATGAACTGGTCTACCATAACCTCCTACCTTCTTGGCCGTTGATCTCAACTTTGTCACAATTTTAGCAATGATTAAAATAACACTGTCGAAGTACATATATTTTCCTATATTTCCCTATTCATAAATTTAGATTTAAATTTTAGATATAAAAAAAATATATCTATTTTTAACATTTTAAATAAATTGTGATATGAAGTAACTTAAAAAAGAAAATAAACTAATAAAATTAACATTTCTTACCAAAAGTCATAAGCTTTACATCCATTATGGTTTTCTTTTTCATTGCATTGATGCCTTTGTTTTCTTAGAACAATGGATAAATCAGTTCATAAAAGTCTATTTAAAGAATTTTAATAATTGATTTCAGTAACGATAACTGAACTTAATGGATATATGTCATCAATTAGAAGTGCCTAAATTAATTATAAATAACTAGTTTTAAATTTTAATTAAATTTTATTATTGTTACACACACATGCAAACAGCACAAGGATTTTATTTAGGTATATACACATATACATAAACATTCACACGTATTCATGGACACGCTTAGGTCAAATAATTGAATTTAAATGGTCATGTTAAGATCATTTTCGAAAATCAGTTATCTGTGTACTGAAATAAAGGAGATTTTAATAATTTTGTTTATCCCATCATAAACATAAATGTGAAATGAGAGCCAAGTTCGTATAAATTTTCGGATGAATAAAATAAGAACTTTCTGCTATAAAACCTGAGAAGTTTTTAACATAATTCTTATACAGAAGCTGGCAAAGTCAGACCTTAGGCTTAAAGAAACAATATTTTAAGTTGTTATACAATATTTTATGTTGTTATAAATAATCAGGACTGATAATTGAACTTAGCCCACCCCTAGACCTTGCTTCTTTTGTCGTTGAAGTGAACAATCGAGGCATATATTATAAAATTGAGCTTAACTCTCATTGCACATTTATGGTTTTGAAAGTATATCATTACTTTTTGCATTCATAATAATATTGATACCAAATGGTTTTTTGTTACTCTACTGTAATTTACTACGTTTTCAGGGTATATATATTTTTTTATTTAACACTGCTTGCCGTGGTCCGAAATACCTACTATTTAATTATTTATAAGTCATCATGTCATGAGGACCTTAAAATCCATATGAAAACCGGTTATCATCAATTTTGGAACTTAAATTACAAGCACTAGAAATGTATGTTTGTAACAGAAAGATTAAATTAAACTAAAAAATATGTATAAAAATTAACTAGTTTCATATTTTTTCCTTTGTATTTACACAAATATTTGTATGCTAAATTTGAACTTTTAGGTTATCTGGAACTGGGGTCTTTTGATCGATAGTGATAAAAATGACAAATTTTCGATGGTAATATCTAAATAACTACTTGAGGTGTGGTTCTGAAATTCAAAGCACATATGTATCATGCGAATTTTAATAAATATATCAAAATTTGATATGTTTACGTAAATGAGTTTTTGAGTTATGGGGGACCCAAAAGTAGTTCCAAATGGTTAGTGTAATATTACACCCGATACGGCTCGCTAGAGCTAGCAAAATTGAAACTTGAACTTTGCTTGACCCTTTACCGCTTGTCTAAATGTGTATTTTTACTGGCATTGTAAAATGTTAATTAATAGTTTTTTTTTGTATTTAGGTCACACATATCGAAAAATAAAGGTACATTTTGGAATAAAAATTTAATTTAGCGTAAGTTCATCATACAGAGAAATCTCAATCGTTCTGCTTGATAACGATATCGGATGATTTTTACTTTTATCATTCTTAAGGAAGCCGGTTGCTAAGGAAGAATATAATTTTGAGTCTAAATAGTAAGTCTTAAGTTTTGTAAGTCGTAACTTTGACACGACAATGTTGACGTGGTTTGATAAAGAAAAGTGAGCCCTTCTAGTAAATGTTTGGATTTCCTCTGTATTTTTATTGGGGTTATAAAGTTTTCTTGGTCATCCATCATTATCTGACCGCTTTAATAATTGAAGCGATTATTTCTCCAGCTGATACAATTACAAAAAATAACGGCAACCCCAATTTTTTATTAGATTTAGATATACTTTTGTTCACATTTTGTCTATTTTTTTTATTTTTCTTTATATTATTTATATCAGTGTCTTGTGGAACCGTTAATTTGAAATGTGGTTTAATTTTTAAACTTCTGTGTATAAATCGATTATTTGGATCTATATCTTCAATAGTTGAGGTATACTGTTCTCGTTTAAGAAATGGCGGATTGCAATTTTCATGTGAACAATCATCCATGTACCTTCCTATATCTAAAGATGCTTGTGATGTTAAAATTATTAATGTGCTCGTAGCTAAAAAACCTAGAAATTAAGAAATGGTTTTAGAAGAAGATAATATAAAGAAGATAAAATAGAGCAGATAAAGAAGAATTAAGAAATTAGTATCGTTGTTGGCAAAATTATTATTTCAGCAGACCTGTATGGGGTTAACAAATATTTTTTAATAATATTCTTACAATATAGACTAGACTGACAAATATGAAATAATATATTGTTACAATTATCGTATGTACTCGTCAATTTGTATAGAATAATGTTCTAATATGTCTATCTCTTTTGTATCTACTAAATTTTAAAATCAATTACAAAATAAAAACTAGTATAAAATAATAACCTTACCAAACATTAATATCATTATTTTATTTAAGATTCGACGACTTTATTTAAAATTGGCAGTGTTCCTCAAGGCACTAAATTTGTGACAAAATTGTACATTTGTTTTATGAACAACGGTTTAATGACAAATTATAATTTTTATTGGCCATTGACTTACGTGTAATTGAAATTTCCATAAAAAGTAAGGCTCATTATCATTTTATTGCTATACACATTACTTTATAAGGTTGCTTTTATGATGTACCAATTTAATATTCAAAATGAAAATACTTTATTTAAAATAAATTCTTGATAACATTTTTTCGGTATCGGACAGGATAAGGACAGTGAAACAAATATTTATTCTAAAATATATCTTTATGAAAATCAAAGTGTGGTAAGTTTGGTAATTAATTATATAAATGAAAGTATAAGAAAATTGCGTATTATTAAAGTATAGGAAATAAAATTTAATATAGAACCAGTCATTCAAATTTCGAAAACTACTTTTTATTTGGATATCCCTAACTTATGATATATACCATATAAGTCTATTAATTGGTTATAAGGAATTCTCAATGTTTTTATTTTTTTACCATGTTCATGATCGTTACCACTTTCACCATGTTCATTATGCTTACCACTTTCACCATGTTCATTATGCTTACCACTATCACCACGTTCATAATGCTTACCACTTTCACCATGTTCATGATCGTTACCACTATCACCACGTTCATAATGCTTACCACTTTCACCATGTTCATGATGTTTATCAATTTTTTTGCCTAGGCGTTTGTGTTTCATTACCTTAGCTTTGTTACCTTTTTTCTTAGTTTTATCATCAGAAAGTAGTATAATTGGAAATTGGTCCTCCTGGAGATCAATGAAATCATGTGATCTTCTTTGACGAATTTGATTGTGGATTGAATAACCATTGTCTGTGTTGAAAATGTTTTGTTCAACTTGACCTGGGGCGATGATGTCATAGTGATTGTTATCATTCATCTTATATTGTCTCGTACGTTGCAGAAATGCAAATGCGATGACTAAAAATGTATATGAATGCAATTAAAAAATCTATAAAATATTTAAATTATTATAAAATTAATTTCCTTTTTGTCACTTTCTCTAAACATACTTAATAATCTTGGTCTATTTAATATTTTAAACACTTGAACTATAGGCTGATTGAAAGATGTAAAGATGCCAACCGATATTAAAGTTTCAATCTCTTATAAATATTTTTAACCAAAAATATATATGTATATGATTAGTTTATACTTACTTATTAATAATTTTATATTGAACATCGTACTATTTAGGAGTAGTGAACTTGTCTACTACTATTTTCAATTTCAATCTCACTGTTTGTTATTCAAGTTAGTTTGGATAATGGTTTCAGAGTATTTAAAGCTTCAAATAAAATGACTGATTTCGTGGCTACTGCATTGTAATTAATATTTTTAATAAGGCATTGTTTATATTGATTAGCTTGTGTGAAATTTTAAATTAGACGTAGTTTTTTTAATTGAGGATATAATCAGAAACCTGCATTTGTTTGAAAAAATAATGCATTATTTAACTATAGTACAAACATAAGAAAATAGAAAATGAGATTTGAGACCAAAGGCCCTTCAAAACTTACACAAGAATGTAAAGTGAAATATCTTCTAATCCTTATATTACTTTTATTCAGACAGATGACAATAAATAATAATATAGGATAACAATAAAGTTTTTTTTTAATAAATATTTTATTTCAAACGATCGTGATTCTGTCTGTAAGCAATATGGTCAATGTCTTTCACTGAAGAGCAAATTTAGGAGTAAACAATAATCTACGAGTACTGTATGTTATTTTTTTTGCATTTATGCTTATCCTTCCCTACAAGGACATTATTATCATGTTGTGAGTTAAAAAAACCATGCAATGATTATACATACAAGAGAAGAACTGAAGTATCTACTTCAGTTTAACTACTTAGTGCTAGCTTTTCGTAAGCACTGCACCAATGTATTTTTCTTTGTAAAGAGGCAAACGATCTAACATTTTTTTTTAATACAGACGAAATCCATCATAATTTTATATTATATACAGGCTGTATGGTTTTCTAGATTGAATTTCTTTGGGAAGAATATTTTTTTATTTCATTTTATTTTTTGTTATATATTTTTTTTAAGTAAATGGTTTTAAAACCATAATCTATAATTAAAATGGGTATTCAAGAAAGTTATTGTTACTTTCCTAAATGTTACATCAATTGTCTTTTTGTTTTTTCAAATTGTCACAAAAACTAAGTTTTATAACACAATGTTGTTGTATCTTTATAGTTATTTTACATAAAAGACATATTGTAATATATATATATATATATAATATAATATTACAAGGCCTAAAAAGATTCCACTTTTTATGCCTTATACAGATAATAACAAAAACTCCCATTACTTGTATAAACATGTTATTTTTATTTCTTAATTCTAAATAAATGTCTCAAAAATTACAACATTGAAAAAAAAGAAAACACAAAATGTATTTTTAATTTTATTTCACAGAAACATATGAGACTCAATTAAGCTTAGTAAAGTTATATAATTATTATATAACATATATATATATATGAACATAAATACATACAATTATATACATTAATACTTTCACACTCATACTCGCGCACGCACGCACGCACACACACACACACCTGCTCACTAACACTAAATTATTATGTTTCTTGTTTTTCTTAGCAACTAAGGCAAATCATGTATAAGTACTTGGGAGAGGGGCCTGGTGATCTGTCATACAAGGTTCCTAGTACTGACATCAGGCTTTCACAGGCATTATTATTATTATATTGTGTCTTAGTTATTACATTTGTTCTTTGTTAATATGTTTTGTAGTTTTGAAACATTGTGAGAGCAAATAACAACTTATTATTATGATTATATTATTATTATTCATTAGGGTAAGGACTATAGAGTTCTCTCATACAAAATAATAACTACGAATATAAAATTCTGGATGGTACGAATAAATTTTATTCTTTTACATATGACACTAGAATTTTATACATTAGTATTGTTATAGCTTCTTTAAATTATTCAACATTACATTTTATATATCTAAGACAAACGTTGCATTTGTCGTTTTTGTTTCACCATTCTGCTTGACTTCGAAATTGTCTATATTCATTTGAAGTAAAGTAAAAATATATACATATTATGATGTTATTAACATTAATATATATTTTTTTAAGATTCGTAACGTTATTAAAAATTGGCGGTTATTCTCAAGGCACTTTCTTTGGACTAAAATTGTATATTTGTCACATGAACAACATCTAAGAGGCAAATCATATTTTTTTTATTTCCCAAAGAATTAAAGAGACGTTTAAAGTTATGCTAAAAATTATGAATATATAAACAAATCAGATCAAGGGTGTTTCTTCTAACTCCATAAAGATATTATTTTCTAATTAGAGTTTCATGCTGCATACCAAGTCAAAGGCATTTGATAATTCACAGAAAATACCAAGCTTGTGATTCTTCTAAGGTTTCAAAAGTTCTATCTAGCAAAAGCCCGACATCAGCATAATTTGATGAGCAATCATTAGTGAAACCTAATTGTTTTCATGTAATAACTTATTTTTATAACAATGTCCAACAAGTTAATTAAGCAAAATTTTTCCAAAAATGTTACTAAATGTGGATAATACTGAAATTGGTCTATATTTAGTTGGATGTACTGCTGTAATTAAATGGTTGTTTCATTAGATCAGGAAATATACTAAAATATATATAGTTATTGAATGTTACTTTCTCTTCCAGAGTAGGCGGATAGAATTGAACGCTCATTGTGAACCTGACACACCCCTTCTTCTTCTTGGCTTCTTTTACCAACCATTATTATTTTATATTAATTAAACTTTATAATAACTTCGGGTTGTTAATTCAAAAACAATAATACCTGAAGAAGTTTGACAATATAATGTTCCATATTATTATTACGTTAATTCAAATGTCTTAAATAACGTTTTCAATTCATGATGCAATATTAGAAAGGTTAAAAATGTTCCAAAATATATCTTTATGCAATTTAAACTTGCTTAATAGGTAAGTAAATGAAGTATAAGTTATAAAAGTAAAGTATTGAAGGAAATAAAGAAAAAATATTAAACTAATCAATTAAAAGTCCAAACTTAAAACCAATCCCTTAACGTATCAAATAATTGCAGACCATTTTTAAATGTATTAAAATTAATTCTCAACTTTTTAATTTTTGTACCACTTCCACCATGTTCACGAAGCTTATTAATTTTTTTGCTTAGGCGTTTGTGTTTTTTTACCTGAGCTTGGTTACCTTTTTTCTTAGTTTTATCATCAGAAAGTAGTATAATTGGAAATTGGTCCGCCCGGAGATTAATGAAGTCATCTGATCTTCTTTGACGAATTTGATTGTGGTTTGAATAACCATTGTCTGTGTTGAAAATGTTTTGTTCAACTTGACCAGGGGCGATGATGTCATAGGGATTGTTATCATTCATCTTAGATTGTCTCGTACGTTGCAAAAATGCAAATGTAAATGCTAAAAAATAAATGAATGCAATTTAAAAAAATATATATAAAATGAAATAACTATTTGTAATTTTGTTTTAACATTTTTAGTAATCTGACATTATTTAATATTTTAAAATATATAGAATGAAACATTGTGAACTCTTGGCAGATTGCTAGATTTACTTTATTTGATAAAATGCCACAAACGAAATGAATATTTTTTTCTATGTACATTTTGAAAAATATATTAAGCTTATTTAATATTTAAAAAATATTGTGTATAAACATCGATATGGGCAGGGGATTCGAAAACATCTTAAATACATATCTAAATATTGAATATGTACTGCTAAATCTGTTTATATGAAATTTCAACTAAATGTTTAATTTATACTTACTTATTAATAATTTTATATTGAACATTGTACTATTTAAGAGTAGTGAACTTGTCTACTACTATTTTCAATTTCAATCTCACTGTTTGTTATTCAAGTTAGTTTGGATAATGGTTTTAGAGTATTTAAAGCTTCAAACAAAACGACTGATTTCGTGGTTAGTGCATTGTAATTAATATTTTTAATAAGGCATTGTTTATATTGATTAGGTTCTATGAAATTTTAAATGAAACATCACTGTTTAAATCAGTATATTAATAACCTAGTCAACGATCTGGAATACCTTTAGAGTTAATGGTAGCAGAAGCAGTTCCAGTAATTTTTGAAGTACATTTTAATAAGCAGAAATTATGTATTTCAGTATTGCTTTTACAATCTAGTCACAAATATTAAATAATTACAACTAGCCTAAGAAGAACACGAGGGTGGTTTAAATGTTCTGACATAAAAATTAATTTCCGGTGGTTCTTCATAAATCGAAGATTGGATTTGTCCCGGAGACTCAGGATACCAGTGATGCCCTGACAGTTCTTATTCACGTATCCCACATACTAGGCTTATGTTAGCTACAGACGGGAAGTCGAAAATAAAACCCAAAACCAATTTAATGTTATATATTGTTTAAAAGTATTACAGTCACGAACTCATTAACTAATACAAGAATCTATGATCTACTGTATAATGTATGATCTTAATGTATTACTTAAAACTAGTAATATAACCATAATGCAATAATATATTCCGTCGCGACGGCACAATAGGTACATATTTTATTAATTTAGAGAAAATTTGAATGTCGGCGATCCTCCTGCAGTATGTGTATGTACCTAGCAGACAGACATAAAAAAAAGATTTTAATTGCTAATAACATTTATTACTTTGACAGTGTGTGTGTTGTTTAATACAAAAATACAAAACAATTAAAAATATATAAAGTTTATTCGAAGTTTATCCATTGGCTGCAATACAGTCCTTTAAACATTGAGGCCAGTTACCAATAGAAGTACGAGCTCTTTCCATATAAAAATTCTTCACTGCCAATCGTATAGATTGTTTTAGGGACTCCAAATTATCATGGCGTGTAGAGCAAGCTGTACTCTTTAAAACTGACCATAAATAATAATCCACTGGTTTAAGATCGGGGCTAGACGACGGCCAGTCTTCAGCTCTGATGAAGTCCGAGACGTTCGCTTCCAACCAAGACTGCGTGGACCGAGCTTTATGCCCCGGCTCCGAGTCTTGCTGGAAGGACCATACTGGGTTATTAAACATGGTGTTATTATATGGCTTAACTACCTTATCAAGATTGGTATCTTGATACACTTGTGCCGATGTTTTGATACCTTTTTGCACAAAAATATAGCTCAGCTCCTTAACAGCTAACACCTCCATACCAAATTCAAATGTAATATATATATTATTTTAATTGTAACAATATTTATGGCCTAACTAAGTATATGTAAAATCCAAATAAACGTTTTCAAAACGTACAATAAAAAAGTAAATGCACTTGTCTTTTAAACTATTATTGCACAGAAAAGTATGGGATAAATCCCAAGAAACTAGGTTCAGGAAATTATATAATTGTTCATTTGGGAATGGTTTTTTTTATAGAAAATAAAAAGACGAATGCTAGATTCTCGATGGTATGAATAAAATTTATTATACTTCATACGTGTATGACAGTAGACTTTCATTGTTATTGTTATAGCTTCTTTTTTAGTTATTCTCTATCCCATTTTATGTATCTGAGACGAACCTTGCAGATCTCGATGTCTTTTGTTTCACCATTTTGAATGATTTCAAAGTTTTTTATATTATTAAAATTCATATTACAACCGCTGATTTGTCCAAATGCGTGGTTGGATAAGAGTACATAGGCGCTATTTTGTTTATGATGTGATAATTGGTTTTTATATTTAGAAGGTTTATTTCGATGTGCTTTTCCGGGAATAATTGGTCCAGGGTACATTTTTCCGAAGCTGAGCATCAAAATCTTGTCACTCTTTCCAGATAGGAAGTTACCAACATCAAATTTCGTTTGTCCTGTATGTTGTATTAATAAGTATACGATCGCTAAGAGGAGAGAAATAGATCAGTTTCATTTAATTATATATAAGTTCAAATAGATTTTCATACCTAATAATTGGCTTATTTTCCACATCGTATGTTTGACTCTAATTACGTTCAAGTCTTTTTATTCTCATCGGAACGACCTGTTGCATTTGCGTTTGTTCCCACTTCGTTAATTTATAAAAACATTGCAATTTATCAGTTTTAATTTGGTTTTGCTGACATACGAGTATTGTGTAAATTCAGTCGCAGTTAATTATAATTCAAAATTAAAATTCAATCTCAAATAAATGAAAAAAAATAATTAAACAACTAATATTTTGAATGAAAACAGGTTTTTTTCTTAATCCATTACATATTTTGTATAAAGCTGTCTGCTGTGCTGCGACCTGGGGTTTCAATGTCTTCTGAAACAGTTTGTTTGTTGTGTATTGAAATGAAAGAGAAAATATCATAAATATATAATATGTATAATAAAATTATATGGATAAGGTATTTTTACAGTATTTTGGTCTATTATATCATCAAGGCTTACAGAACTTAGGTCTAACAGACATATTTAGCGAACTGGTTTTAGAAATCCATTTCACTAAAAAATGGTGCTCAGACCAGGTTCCCTTTGACATTAATTATAATTATTGATTACGAATTTCAGTATTTTTTTGATTTAGTATAATCTGCATCTAAACCAAAAAATCAAGATGTCTCAATAATTTATCCTCCGATGATAGTAAATTAAAGTAGATTTTGATTAGGCAATAGATAAAAATATTAAATTAAGAATTACAAAAAAGAAAGAACATCAAAAATTTAAATTATTTATTATCATATCAATATTTTGGTTATAATAATGATTCTTAAAGTTGTACCTAATGTAATTGTATTAATTCTAAATATACAAGTACTTATATTTATTCAAAATCTATACATATAATACAATGGTAAAGATGCAAAATCTATATATTAAACTTTTAAAAGTAAAAATAGTTGCTTATGAATGGATACCGAAAACAACCGTTTTTTGTCTTTTTTTTTGTTTAAGCGGACGATTTTTGATGAATTAAATGTACCAAAAAGTATGGAATGTTATGGAAAGTAGGAATATGTTGTACTTGCTGGCAACGGCTACTATTATAAAAATATATAATATTGTAATAATGTAATCTTGCTATAATGTAAGTATAAAAATCATGCCCACATAAAAATATCATATAATTTTATAATTAATTATTACAATTTTAACTTCCAATGCGGGTATTAATAAAATTTTGAAACATATTTGAATATACCGTACCGCCTTTAACTTTTTTATTCTTAACATCAGGTATAAGGATAGATACTTTTGCAGGTTTCTCCTTACCGTGATTTATTTTATATCTTACATTTGCGGGTAAAATAGTATATTTAAATTTCTTATTTTTCTTGCTTATATTATCAAAGTTTTGTGTCTGGACGTTCTGATTGATTTCAAAATTTTGTATGTTATTAAAACTTATTTGACCACTTATATGACTGAAAATATTATTAGAAAATAACAATATTGGAACATACGATTCACTATTTTTATAACGTGATGATTTTGATTTCAGTTTTCTCATAATGGGATTTTCTGTTTTGGAGTGAATTTGGCCACAGTCAGTATCTGGCTGGTCTTTTAAAGTCTCACTGAAGGGTTCCATTGGACTATCCAAAATATTAATTTCGGTTTGTTCTGTATATTGCATATAAACTTGAATTACTACTACTGCAAGAAAGATAAATTATTAAGTTATAGTACCTTCTATGGCAAAATATTTTAGTTTTATGGTTACATTACCGATTAGTAAACTAACATTCATCTTATAAACAAATCTGTCTCTCTTATGTCCTCACTTTCACCAATTCTCGTTCTGAATTTGAACTAAAAAAAATTAGTGCTTTATGTGAAATATAAGAGACTTGAACACAGGAATTTGTTATTTTTAATGGGTTTTGAGATTGCTTGATTAATTTACAAAAACATTGATTCATTCTAAAAATACATTACTCTTATTATTATCAAGATATTCTACAGTTACATGTTATATTAAGACCGGATATCTATTAAAAATGTACTTTGTTAATTAAAAAGTAGGCTTATGCTACTCCAATGTGTACGCGAATATTTTTTCCAGCTCATGATTTTTTTTCCGGTTGACAGCCCAAAAGAGAGTAAAACGAAGTTCAAATTACTCCGGAGACAAAAAAATTAGCTGGCTTGATATGGGCATGTAATGAGAAGAGATTATAATATAACAAGATAATATTCTAAATAATACAGATCAAATTAAAATCTATAATAATAATGAAAATAAAAAAAAATCAAGCCACTAATTACACTTACACACAAAAATCTCATTATCAAGAGAATCACAAACTAGGGTTTGGTTTAAAATGTTGTACGTACATGACAGATTTTCAGATATTATTATGTATTAAGTTTTTTTTTGTTTATTACTCCCTTTATCTGTTTCTTTGTTTTATTTTCTTTCATCACGAAAACAGACGGACGGAAATACAACCAATTTTATTAAATTTATTACTTGGACCATTTTGTTGATTAAAAGTAAAAAAGTAAAAAAATGCTAACATTGTAATTATTTTCACAAATCGCATAGTTTTTATCCTTCTTAAAATAAAACAACGTTTGTTTTCAATGATAACTCAATAACTGACATTTATTTAAAAGTATAAGATACATACAACTGCCACAGATGGCAGCACGAGACATATATTTTAGATATCATCACAACACCCCCACTATATCTAACAATACATATACACTTAAACATTAAACAATTTGTACACCCAATCTTTCTAGAAATTTATAATGTTTAATGGAACATAAACTTTTGGTGAGTAAATCTGCTGGCATTTCAGCGGTTGGTAAATACCTGACACTCACTATATTGTTTGCTACACATTCTCTACAAAAATGATATTTAATATCAATGTGTTTGGTTCTCTTGTGGAAAATAGGATTTACAGTTAACTTTAGGGCACTTTGATTATCATTGAAAAGATCAATAGTGTACAATTTCTGTGTTATCTCATATTGTAAATTTCGTAAATACACTGCTTCTTTACAAGCTTCGGTAATTGCCATATATTCAGCTTCGCTACTCGATAAAGCAACAGTTTTCTGTTTCTTTGTCTCCCATGATATAACACAGCCAGACAAAGAAAAACAAACTCCAGTGTATGACCTCCTATCAATAATGTTTCCACCCCAATCAGCATCAACAAACCCTTCTATTACCAAGCTTCCATCAGCGAAATACTTTAAACCATAGTCTCTAGTAAATTTTAAATGTCTTAATAACCGCTTTACATATGCACAATGTTCAGAATTATAACAATTATTAAATTGGCTCAAATACCCAACTGCATATGCAATATCTGGCCTAGTTAAAACTACTAGATACATAAGACATCCAATGATTTGTTGATACGGAAAACTACTTGCACAATATTCATTCTAAGATACATTTAATTTTGTTTCCATTGGAGTTTGAACGGGTTTACATTGTGTCATATTAAATTTATGCAACAACTGATCAATATAATCTCTCTGACTTAATATTATTGTTTTCTTACATTTATCAAGAGTAACATTAACGCCAAGACACTTTTTAATTTCACCTAAGTCTTTAATCTTGAAATGACTAGCAAGAACTTGCTTTAAATGCTTAGTCTCATTAGTATTATTAGAGAAAATAAAAAAATCATCTACAAACAATGTTACAATAGTTTTCAACTGATCTTGCATTTTAGTATACATACATGGTTCTATTTTAGATCTTATATAGCCCATGCTTAACAGACATTCATCAACCCTCCTGTACCACACTCTTGAGGACTGTTTGAGCCCATAAATGGCTTTCTTTAATCTCAGTACTTGACCCTTTTCTGTTCTTTCAGTAAAACCTTTAGGTATTTGCATATAAATAGTTTCCTCAAGAGAGCCGTTCAGAAAAGCAGTTGTTACATCAAGATGCGTTGTATCCAAACCTAGTTGTACTGACAATGCAAAAAGTAGCCTCAGAGTAGCATGTCTAACTACAGGAGAGAAAATTTCCGTAAAGTCCACACCTTCTATTTGTGTAAAGCCTTTTGCAACTAGACGCGCACGATATCTGACTTTATTTTCACTGTCATACTTTTTACGAAGCACCCACTTGCACTGCACAACCCTACCATCGTTTGGAGCATCACTTAACTCCCACGCATCATTGTCTTTGAAACACTGTAACTCTTCTTTTACAGCCGACTGCCATTGCTCCTTTTCTGGTCCTTTTAAAGCATCCTGAAGAGACAAACCTGCTGCATCATCATATATTTCACTTTCTACACACAGGTTTGATAGCCCATATCTCTCTGGAACCTTCTTTGTCCGTTTGGGCCGGTTTTGCGGGCTTTCTTTCTCATCATCCTTCAGTGAGCTGTCTGCGTCTTCATAGTCACTTGGTATCAGTCACTATGGTATTGGTATGTGGTACACTTTCACATCTCCAGAACACAATACTGAAACCTTTTCACTATTTGCAACAACAATTTCTTTGCTTTGTTCATACTGTGCATTTATAACCCAACTTTTATTTGATGTAAGATGCACACTCGCGCCCGAGTCGAGATACCATTCATCTTTGTAGAAATTTCCACTCAGGAACACTGCACTAAAAGCATTCGTCTGCATTCTTTCCTTATTTTTTTGATTTGACGAGTTATTTTCATAATTTGTACACTGGTTCTTAAAATGGCCGCTTTGTTTACAGCGATAGCACTTTATCGACTTGACGTTTGACTTCGGTAAAGCAGTGCTGCCAACATTACCTTTTCTGGCCATAGACAAATTAGAATTTTGTTTTCCTTTGAACTTTGAATTAATTGCAAAAGCGCCACTAACTTCACTCTCATCATGACTTGACAAATCCATGTCCAACAATTTTGTTTTGATGGAATCTGCTGTTATAGGAATTCCGGAATGCTCTATAGCCATGATCATTGGAGAGAAACGATCAGGCAATCCCGCCAATAGCAATGATCCTGTCCACTGGTCATTAATTTCGAATCCTGTCCCACTAAGCTTCTGTGCAGTGTCGATAATCTGAGTCACGTATGACGTCATCGAACTACAACTCTCCCGGCGAATCGAAATTAAATTCCTTAATAGACTAATTCTACGGGCAAATCCGTTATCATCGAATAGTTGTTTGAGCTTATCCCATAATTCTTTCGAAGATGTAACATTTTTCACATGTACGTACAAAGACGGGTCAATAGTCATAATTAATTTTGCTTTGGTTCTCTCATCGTCGGCATTTTTTATTTCTTTCCCAACGTCTGGCTTCACGTGATGCTTCGTGCCTTCTAGAATTAAAAAAAATTCTGCCGCAAAACACCATTCGCTGTAATCATCACGCCCCGTTAGCTTAGGTACATTTACCAGATAGTTCGTCGACATTGTTAAACTTCGATGGTTACACTGCTATAATCAGACAATCCGTCACAACACAGTTCAATCGTCTTGTAATTGTCCTTTAACACTTGCGAATACTGCAAAATACTTTTTAAATTCCAAAAAAACGCGAAATATATGAGCGCGGGCCCATAACCTAAAATAAAACAACGTTTGTTTTCAATGATAACTCAATGACTGACATTTATTTAAAAGTATAAGATACATACAACTGCCACAGATGGCAGCACGAGACATGTATTTTAGATATCATCACAACACTTATGAAGTTTCTCGTCGGCATCTCTCAACTTTGGTTTACTAAATGCCCGCGTTGCAAAATAACACATTTATTAAGTTTGCTTCTTCCAGTGCAAACTTATTTTTATTGGCAATCAATAAAATTTTCTTACAATTAACAGAAGGGAGTGGTTCCAAATTTGTCCGCAGATTCCAATTCAATTTCTGAGAAGATAGTTTGCTCATTTTGTTCCATTACATCTATTTTTGTCTAAAAAAAGACTAACATCGAGTTCAAGGTAATATTTTTATGATATTACTATATTATTCTATACTAAGTTACAAAATTAAATCTTACAGCTGGATTGAACCAGATGCCGTTACTTCGAATAATGATTATAATAGGCAATACTGAACTCTCTGGTTATTCTCAAATAAGTTTATTTTAATACTTTATTGTAAAAAAATACAATTAAAAAAAATACTTTAATGTTTAATAGCAATGTCTAGCCAACCTTAGGATAAGAGAGGATTTTTACAGGTTTACAAAAAATAGTTTAATAAAAAGTTTAAATATGTATTTTTATATATTATTAACACATCAAAATTTAGGTATACGTAAATACTTGATAATTTCCCGGTTTACTACATATGAAAATATATATTATTTATTTATTGATATTTATTTTATTTTTTTCTTCTTAAAATGTTTTAAATAATTATGAGCTCTTGGTAAAATAGTACATCGAAATATACTATATCCGGTGCTAAGAATCAGGTCTGTACAATTTCCATACCTTTTATATCATTAAAATTGAAACTACCACCAACGATATTGGTGAAAGCTTCATTGCTCATTAAAAGTACTGGAATAATTGACGATTTTTCTGATTTAATGCGTGTGTGTTTGTTCTTTCTTGGATGACGTAGCATATCTGCGATTGCATCTTCTAGATCGATTTCGTCTGGTTCATTCTGTTGCAGTATTAGGCCCAATGTTAGTTTGCCGTCGCTATTAAACTCAAATTGTCTGGTATGTTGTAAGAATAGAAGTAATATTACTGCAAAAAAGATGAAAATTATACAGTTAAATTAGAAACTAGACAAAGATAATTTAAATTAGTATGGTCTACTTACTCATTAACAAATTCATATTTAGCATCGTATGTTCAGTGGTTGTAAAAAGAATTCTTATTTACGTTATTTAAAATACTTTGCACTTTTTTGGCTCAAGTTCAATGCCTATTATTGGCTTGCCACAGTTGGTCACCTGTATTAAACTCAACTGTTTTGTAAATTCTATAAATGATATTACAATACAGATATATAAATTCTAAACTTATGTATAATGTACATATCAATGTAAATTTTTATTTTACTGCACGTTACTTACCGACTAATCTGAATTCGTATTGGATGCTGCCACCATTCCAGTAAAGTGTAGCTCAGGGTGTCAAGTCTGGTCCACTACTTTATAGCCTATTATTTTAACTTTGACGAATCGACCGATAATTCCATTTGTTACTTTTAATTACTTTGGTTGATGAAAGCCATTTTTAATTTACTTTAATTTTGATAAATTTCAAAATAAAGTATAGTATTTGTATTTGGTCAAGTAAAAATATTTATTTGTGGCCAGATATCAGTTTAAACTAAACTAAAAGAGATCTTCGCTCTGTATAAAAGATTAAAAAGTAAAGAAAGATATATAAAGTAACTTTCGTATAATAAAAGACACCAATACAGAATTAACACACATTGTCACTAGAACTTGTTTTTCTATTCTGGATAAGGCTGAAAACATAAATGATAAATCTCGTGAATCGTGGATCCATTTTTTCTCTTAAGATATCAGTCAAAAGATTACTTACTTTTTTCTAAATTCTATACTAAAAATTAAAAATACATAAATATCTTAGAATCTCTGTTCGAATAGTTTTATTGTTTCCGATTCTATATTTGTTAACAAAAAAAAAAAAGGAAATTTTGAGAAATCAGAAAATTTTAAAATACAGAATGTATAGTCCTATAAAATATATCAAAAATTACTTTTATATTTTTAATTTGCTACTTTTCTGTTATTTTCTGTTGTTGTTAACCACCGACCGGGGCACCGCTAAATAAAAAAAAATCAAAACGCAAGTAAGTTTCCAAGGCAAATAAAGAAATAACAATATCTAATTTTATAATTTTCATTAATTAACTCGGTAAACTTCGTAAAATAGAATATTATATAATTCGTAATATAGAATAGAATAATATATATTCATATAATATAATATGTAATATAGAATATTATATATTCGTAAAATAGAATATATTATTGTCAATCAATAATATTTTTACAATGAACACAACGGAGTGCTCAGGAATTATCCTGGAGATTCGGATGTCTTCCATTATTGCGAATGTCGACAGATTGCATCAGCCTGTGTGAATTCGAAAAACAATAAATTAGGCATTATATAACGCTCCATATTTATTTTCAGACTTGTTACATTATATTAGTTTAATGTTGTTATGGCACTTTATTATTTAAAAACATATATAGCATAGACATATAATAGCATAAAGGTCATTTTTAGTGTCTACTAGAGTCTTCATATATATTCTTATTAATACATGCCGAATCCTGGTTACATATTGGTTGTTATTTCATTATTTAATTGTAGAATTTACATAAAATTATAGAAATATGAACTTTATACTACAAATACATTCTCCCAAAACCAACCTTCGATTGTATATGTAGTACGAGTATGAGTAGATGAGTACGTTTGTAGGTTTGTAAAAATAGTAAAAAAATATATATTTTATTTATATCTATATATGGATATATAAATAATACAATAACATATACACAATGTTCTATAATATTCTTTATTATTACTTACGAAAACATTTACAGAAATATATAAAGAATAGCTTTTTCCTTTTGTGCTATCCGACCGTTTATTGGTCGATTACGAAATTTTGTATACCACTAAATGTAAAACCACTGTCTTTAATGTTGGTGAAAGCATCATTGGACATTAGAAGCATTGGAATAAAGAGTGCTTTGTTTCTGTTACTTGTTAGTTTCTTCGCACGTTTCTTCCCACGAAGTATATTTTCGATTGCTTTGGCTAGATCGATTTTGTCCGGTTTCTGCTGTGGCTGCAGAAGACCGATTAAGGACTTGCCACAGTTTTTATTTGAATAATCAACAGTATTTAACTCTAATTGTCCAGTACTTTGTGAGAATAGAAATAATATGACTGCAAAAATATACAAATTATAAAGTTTTTGATAATGCACATCCATAATTTATATTTTATATTATTACGTTTTACTTACCTATTAACAAATTCATATTTAACATTGTATATTCAATGGTTATGACCAATAATGCCTGTGTGTATTTAAATTCTTTTTACACTCTTTCTGTATAGCTTAAGGTGTCAAGCGGGTTAAATAATTTTATAGCGTTTTATTTGGAAACGTTGACGAATGGTACTTGTATTGAATAATTACAATGGTGTTTTCTTTATTAATTTCCAAGATTAATTATAAAGAGTAGCGTTTGTATTTCATCAACCATATTACCGAGTGTTAAAGTATATAGTTTAGTATCAAAATATACATTTATTTTAGGTAATATTAAAGATAAGACTCAGAAAGGAATAAGATAAACCTGTAATAAAAAATAAAGATACTCTTTAGCATCGATTCCTATTCTTGAAAACTTAAATTACAAATCTTGTGAGTCATTAACTGGTTGTTTTAAATGTACATGTCTCAATCAACAGATAGAAGACTTACTTATAAATTTTGTACCAAAAATGAAAATCAAATCAATAGTTCAATAAGTAGAACCCGCTATCTCTGCCAGAATAGTTTTCATGTTTTTCATTCTTTATTTGTTATAAAATAAAAATAAACCTGAGTTAGCCATGTCAGGCTTATTATAATTTTATAATTACTTCTTTTTATTTTTGTTACTTTCTTCCCTAATATAACAAAAGTATTCTTCTTTTTACCTTCACAAAATTTTATAAATCCATTATAAATTTATACTCTAAGTGTTAAGTTATTAATATGTAAAAAAATAAAACTATCATTTATTTTCCTTTTAATAATTGTAATTATAAAGACATTACCTAATATAAAAAAGTACTTAAATATAAAATTTCATTACACAAAGGAGACAATAATTATAAATTGGTTTTTAATTCATGAAACAGATTTTTTCTTTGTTGTCTATAAATTAACCAAAATTATAAATACCACCTTTAATATTATTGAACGCATATTTGGAAATTTCAATCATTGGAATGAAGAATGCTCTGTCTTTATTATTTATTCGGTTACGTTTCTTCCCTCGCAGTAGATTTTCGATTGCTTTGGGTAGATCTATTTTGTCTGGTTTCTGCTGTTGCTGCAGAAGACCGATTAATGACTTGCCACAGTTTTTATTTGAATAATAAACAGCATTTAACTCAAATTGTCCTGTACTTTGTAAAAATAGTAGTAATATTACTGCAAAAATATACAAATTACAAAGTTATTGGTTATATACATAATGTATATTTTATTTTATGACGGTTTGCTTACCTATTAACAGATTCATATTTAACATCGTATATTCAGTAGTTGTGAAAAAAATGGCCCAGTATTCTTTCATAAATATATTTTTACACTTTTTTTGGTATGGCTCAGGGTGTTAAGCTTGGTCCATAATTTTATAGCGTTTTATTTGCAAACGTTGACGAATTGACTGATGATGGTATTTGTATTTAGTTATTACTTCTGTGTTTTCTTTATTAATCCACAAGAATATCGATTAATTTTAAATTGAAGTTATTATTTACAACAACTATGTATTTCATACAGTACAAAAAAATAGTATTATAGAGAATAGTATAGTGTTAATAGAGATCTTCGTTTACCTTAAAAGTTTTTACAATATACATTTATTTTTGATAAAATTAAAGACTCCGAATGCTACGATAGAGACATACAACAATAAGACACTGCTTTAGCACAGATTTAGTAAATTGAATAGAGCTTTAAACATTTATCATAAATCTTGTGAGTCGTTGACTATATGTTGATCTTGATAGTCTGTTTCAATTAATAAATAGAAAACTTCTAAAAGATGTAACCAATATTACCCAAATTTTCCTGTGATTTTGTAAATATTTGAATATTTATTAATTAAATTAAAATAATATCCTTTTCTTTTACTCAAAATATAATAAATATTCTCTCTATATATACAGGCCTTTATAGTTACAGTAAGTTCGAATATTCCTGTTACTGAGGTCACCTGAAACTAAATGAATCTTGTCATCGTAGAAATATTTACCCATTGGAACTAAAACTTTATTAGTGTAATTACTAGTCCTTCCACTCTTTTCCTATACTTATGTACACACTACACTATTCTAACATTCCTTAATGCAACTTAAATTTGAATATATTGATCTTTTAACAGATACGTTCTAAATCTAAATATTTATTATACTAACGATATAGTATAATGGCCGGTTTGACACACTACAATAGTGATGTGAATGTAAGACGAAGCTTCTTAGCAATCCATGGATTCACCGTGCGGGTGCCGGGCCCATCGCGTTGCAAGGAGAGGAGTGCAAGCAGTGCCTGGGACTTGCGACCCAGGAGTAGGTTTAAGGGGCCCCTTTATTATGCGCAAAAACGCTCACCTTCACCCTCCACACTCCTCTCCCTACCTAACCAAATTTGGAAAGAACCTACTAATGCCGCCTTTGAAGTACGTTCTAGAAATGAACCGATGCTTGTTCTAGAAAGGCCAAGATCTTTAAGTAGGCTATAGAGAGATTTTGCTGTTATACCTCTCGCTCCCACCTCTACCGCGTACAAACTAACTATAAATTTATTCCTGATCAGTTCGTTGGTTAGTTCGTAATACTTATTGAGCTTGAATGTGTGATCCCTTGGGATGTTTGTTTCCCAAGGAACAGTAAGCTCCACAAGTATCACACGCCTCAGATGTTTCGAATACAGGAATAAGTCCGGTCTGGATGACGAAACACCAACATCCCCAGGGATTTTGTAATGCTTTTCATACGCGTCCATCATGAGAATCCAATCAGGAGCCGCGTCTAATATTGAACAAGGCTTCGCTTTTGATTTTTCGGAGGAGCCTTCTTTTACGAATTCTATAGATCGTTTGGTGGTTGTTATACCCTTCCGCGCTCTTGCTACTGAAAGACTAACCGCTTCCCGTATAATTTCTAATACCTTGTCGTGGCGACGCGAGTATTGACCTTTATCTAGAAGTACCCTACACCCTACTAATAGGTGTTTCGCGGTTCCTATTGCCTCCCCACAGATGTTGCAAGACTTTTCGGTGGCTTTGCCCCATCTTACTAAATTACTTTGATCTGGGAGAGTCATTTGGAATGCATTAAGATAGAATTTTAATAATGCTGGGGACCAATCATAAATTAAGGTGCGCCACTTCAAAGCTAGTGGAATACAAAAATCTCCTATGGTCACCCATTCGTTTTGAATTTCTAGGCTCATCGCGTGGAGTCGGTAATTATCGTTTTCGTCTTGTCGAATAAAAGATTTTGTTATGTCTATGTCTTGAACTTTCCTACTTGATCCTAGCCCTACTTTATTTGTTTGAGCACCTATCATAATTTTTTTATGGAATTGAAGTCGTGACTCGAGCTCTGAGGCAACTTTGTCTTTTGGGAGAGAAGTTACAGTATCATCTTTAGATTTTCCGATGATATGTCTTTTGGTAACTCTTAGATGTTTGTAGAGCTCCGATGGTTTCTTTAATTTTAATCCAAAGTTATTTCGGTCTCTAAATAAGGTTGAAGAGTCCGCTGAGTGCGCTAACCCGAGCCATAACTTCAATGTCTTTATGACGCTTGCATCTAACTTTGACAAAAGGGTTTTATTTATATCATACACGAGGAAAGGCCAATTTAGACGTGATGTTAAATAATTATCGTAAATCCAAGCTTTTTTGACGTTACTTATTGGTTGGTTGTCTACCTTTTTGAGATCGTTTAAAAAGCTATCGACTATTACATCCAACGATGGAGTACGGCCTTGGTAATCGATTTTTTTACCTAAAAATTTAAACGGAGCTGCTTCCGTAACCGTACTAACGCACTGACCGCCTATTATAAGACCCGGATCGTAAGAGGTATATTTGGTATTCCGTCTACCCAGACACAGACTAAAACATTTACTTGGTTTTGTCCTCAATCCGCAGGTCCACGTACAGAAATCCTCAACTACATTTAAAAGTACCTGACATTGTTTCGGATTACGTGTTAGTATCGCGAGATCATCTGCAAAAGCTAGTATGGATTCTGTGTATTTGTTGTTGAACTTAAACCGATAGCCCCACTTTTTTTCATTTCTGATTAATTTGTCTATTAAAATATCAATAACTATATTAAATATAATAGGAGAAAAACAACAGCCCTGAAATAAACCAACGTTATAATTAAGTAGTTTTGAATGGTTTTCATTAAAAATTATAGAGAATTTTAATTTTGAATAATATGATGCAATAATGTCGCGAACTACCGTAGGAAAGTTATACCATTTAAGCGCGAACATCATTAGTTCATGTCGTACCGACCCAAAGGCGTTTTCTAAGTCTATCCAACAAACCGTAATTTGTCTCTCGCTAGTTCTAGCATCTTTAAGGCTTTCCGATATTAACGTATTATGTTCCTGGCATCCAGAAATTCCGGGCAAAAACCCTTTCTGGTGATTAGGCCTGAAATATCTATTGTTAATCATGAATTGCGTCATTTTAGTTTGTAAAAAAAAGAAAAATATTTTGGGAATTGTGTTTGTTAGGGCTATCGGTCTAGTATCCTTGGGATTATTGACATTGTCGTTTTTCGGAATGAGGACAAAAAGGGCTTTTCCGAATGATACCGGTATTTGCTTTCTTTACCAGATTTTACCGAATATATTTAAAAGATGTTTATGGAGCGACGGACATTTTTTGTAAACTATATAAGGGATACCATCCGGACCTGGTGCTGACTTAGATGGTTTCATTTTAATTATTTTATTGATTTCCTCCAAAGTTGGTGGGTTGGCTTGAAAATCTTCAGTAGGAGTCTCAGGTTTGTGTTCGTTTGGATCCCCATATAGTCTTTGGTTTTCTGGCACTTCGTATGTGCTTTTATAATGGTCGAAAATTTGCTCGTTGGTCAAGAGAAGCTTACCTTTTTTATCTTTGAAAATGTTTTTTGAGTATTTAAAAGGATTTTTATCAAAGTCTACTTCATGTTTTGCCCGATCAAAGCTATCACGATTTTTCGTTATTTGATTTGTTATACCTTGGATAAGTTTAAGAATTGATCGCAATGCCCTAGATATTTGGTGACTAAGTTGATTATCGCCTAAGGCTTTGGATATACGAAGTTTCTTTATAAGATCTCTTTTTTTCCTCCTCATTTTCTATTTAAAACCGTTTTCTTTATTTTTGTGAGCATAACGATTCGTAGGTGGATAGTGCTCATTAAAGTAGTCGTAAATAGTATTTTGGAAAGTCTCTACTTGCGCATCGAGTACCTGATTTGAGCCCGGGTGCTCTAACAGAGCCGCTATATTTTGGTCATGTACTTTCCAGGTCGATTGTTTAGTATTTGGAATGCTAAGACTCGTCCGAATGGTCATGGACTCCTGGTAGTTTTCATTCAATGGCTCACCATGAGATATATGAGGGTAAACTCTATCCGCAGTGAAAACTGAAGATCTTACCGACGGTTGCCGCACTTCAGCACCATTGTGTGTTTTTAGATGTTTAATAAACCAGGCTCGTCTTTTGTAATTTTTCCCGTACTTAGGGCGAAAATAGAATGAAATGCGTGTTGAATTTATCAGTTTTATATTTATAGCTAGAATGGCAAGTAACAGCTCATAAAATGTTTAATAAAACGAAAATATAAATGTTTACTTAGATAAAATAAGTATATCAATGCATTGAATATTTTTATTTAGGATTTTATAAAGTCTTTATCCATATTTAATTACAGTGTAATTCATTTATGTACTTGACTTTGTCCATTCATTATTCTGTCAATGGATTTGTTCACAGGACTATATTATATAATTAGTGGAAAATATTTATATTTTAGAATGTCCATCAATATAACCCATAAAGAACGCAATTTGCTTTGTCAAACGTTGTAATCATTGTTATCAATTAATGCGAAACCTCACGAGCCGACAAACGTCAAACGGGCCATCATAGCGTGCCGTTAGATTAGTTTTCTTTATTTAACTTTTCCTTTGTTACTATATATTTTAATCGTCATCTTTGCTTTTACTTCAATTTTAATCTTTTTATTTCTTCGCTCCATACCCTCCTTTTCCGTTCTTTTTGACAGATCATTCAATCAAACTCGTGAATAGTATTCCAGAAACCATTAAACGTTTCTGGCAAATACATTTGTTGATATATATGGTAAATGATATATATTTTAAATATAGTAATAGATAATGTATGCTCTCTGTATTATTACTAAAATATTTTTTATTTCATCATATTTAGTTCGTTTGCTGGTGATTATTACATATTAAAAAAGATTCGTATTTAGAAAAGTAACTGTTTTCATTCATTAAGTCTAGTTTTAGAATGTTTACTCATTGTATTAGTAATGTTTTGGTTATGTTTTCTGCGCGTTGACTAATTAAGAATAAGCGATACGGTAGCTCAGTTGGTAGAGCGACGGGACGGTTTCCCAGTAGTCGCGGGTTCGAATCCCTGCCCGTGTCGGTGTATTTTTCATTCTATATTTGTATAAATTTTAATTCAGAATTCTTTGAATACTAATTCATCTACTTGCATTTTTTGGAAATCAGATGAAAAAAATAAATTATTAAATGATGTCTTTCATATTATACTACATAATAAAAATAATAATTAAAACGTTCCATCAAGCTTGCGTTGTAAAACTCACGTTAATAGATTATTTTTACCTGTTTTTGTGCTTTTAGTGTTATGGTTCTTGAAATAATAAAAAAACTTATATTGAGATCAAATCATTGTTAATAAATATAAAACATGGTCAAAATATACTCCACATAGTGCTTTTTTATTAGTTCACATCTACTTTTTTCGAGAGTTACGAACTATGTATTACGTTAGATGTTAAACGAAACATAATACAATAAAAAATCATTTAATTTAAATTGAACATTTATTCACATAAAACCTAAATTTATTATGTATTAGTTTCAATTAATATAGTCTGTAAGGAAATCTATATTATTAGATCTTTAAATATTTCTTCTCCAACTCATGAATATATTGGTTTTTACTAGTCCCGAAATAAGTGTTTTTTTTGTCTTTATCTCACTACCTTTTTTTAATTTTTATCCCGTTGCTCTTCTGTTTTGGTAATAAGTTAAATTCACTGGATCTTTCACATTCAGTGTAGGACGGATGAAGTAGCGATTCCAAAACAAGTTTGTGGACAGCATTTCTTGCAACTTTGCTCTGGGGAACCAGCGCATTGCAAAATGAGTTGCACATTCATTATCACTTTGATGATTTTCTTTCCTTTTGTTTATATCAACAGTAATAGTAAAACCTTTTTATTTATACCTCATCAATTAAATATTTTTTTCAAATTTTAAAAAACTTATAGGTCATGAGTTTTTATTTGAAGTTCATTTCCAGTAATTATTTTTTTCAAATGCACAAAGCTGAAAAGTGTTTTGAAAAATCTAAGTGCCGATTTCACTTAACACAAAGTTAGTAAAATATTTTTTAGTAATTAAAAGTTATATCACTAAAATATTAAAAAAAAAGTTCTACTGGTGAAATATTGGTCTTACTAGTAGTAAGTTACGTGCATTTTTTTTGTTCTGATATCCTTGTTTTAAAGAAGATAGATATTTATGGCTCTTCAGGAATGAAAGTAGACCCTTCTTGTTTATATCTCCGGAACTGTACGTTTGATCTTCCAGTCTAAGTTTCCTATTTTTGTTTGATTGATTGATTTTGAATTGACCCATATCTTTAAAATTAAAAACACCACCCTGGATGTCTTTGAAAGCACTACTGGACATTAAAAGTACTGGAACAAAAAGCGGTTGGTCCTTTTGGCTGCTTGTTAATTTTTTTTTATTATGACGAAATATATTTTGGAAGGGTTGATCATTGTCTGGATAGACTTCGTCTAGTTTAGTCCGTTGCTGTATAAGGCTGATTGATGGATTGCCACAATTCTCATTTGAATAGTCATCCATTTTGTAATAAGACTGTGTTGTTTGTTGAATAACTACAAGTAATATTACTGAAAAAATATACAAATTACACAGTTATAAATATTATACATAGACGGACATTGGATATTTCATAACATTATATTTTACTTACCGACTAAAATATTCATGTTTAACATCGTATGGTCAGTGGTTTCGCAAATATTGTTATTTTCCTTTCTTTTCCCTTGCTTAGAATGTCAAGTTAGTGTATATATATGTAGTTTTTTAGCCTTTCATTTGCAATCTTTAACGAATCGACTTATGATCCTATTTGCTATTTTTAATTAATCTTGTGTTTTTTGGTTGTATTAATTTAAGATAATTTTAATTATTTCTGATAAAAGATTACATTTTTGTTTTATGGTGTAAATATATTAGTGGCAGTCGGTTGTCAGTCTCAATGCAACAGATACGTTTTTCATTTAAACATTCATTTTTATAAAATATAATTATTTAAGGTAAAATGTTACAGACAGAATCTTGTAACGTGACTTTTTCAATAGTAAGTTTTGATGAATTATTATTTGTCATTAGTAGTTTCATCAATTTTCAAACTTCTGCAAATACTCTAATATCAAAGTAATCTAACTACTTCATGTGAAGAATTAAATGAAGAGCATGAAGAAAGAAAGCTCTTGAATTCTTGTTGTAAAATTAAAGAAGTACACTTACATTGAAAGAATCGAATCGAATACACTTACATTAAGAAACGGTTCGGACTCGTATTGATGCTATGGCAACAGCTGCGGTTTAGTTGCTGCTGAGCCTAAGTATCATCATGATTGATTTGTTTCTTTCTTGAAACCGACTACTGGGATTAAGGTCGGTCGTACTAAACATGTAACTACGAATCTAGTGATGGACGAAATATTTACTTACATAATATAAAACTGGGGTTCGAAATGACAAGAATAAAAGGAGTTGTATGAAAATGATTGTAAATGTGAAAAAGTGAAAGAGTCTTGTTAGCACAAAGTGAAATGGCGCTCCTTAGTCTCGGCCTATCCCTGTGGGGAGGATAGTAGCGTGAGCAGTACGTATGTATTTAGACAATCATCTTGATGTTTTGAATCAAGTTCAGAATTGTAGAAGCTCTAGAGACAATAATTCGTGAAGACACTCAATTCGCAGTGTTCGTTAATTTTAATTACCCTCCACCAGGTCGCATGTTTCAAGATTTAAGGAATAAAATCCCTGAGTCGCTGATACATTTTTTGGAGCGAGTAATTAAAAATAATAAAAGATCCTTTAAAATTAAGATGCCCAAATAATAGCCATAGACTGACTGAGACTGAGATCATGACTGCTGTTCGGCTGAGGTCTTGTAAATCGAAATTACAATAACATTAAGTACACTTCTTCAAAGGTGTGCATATTTCAACGATTGCAATTCTTTCAACTTTTAGAAATGTTAAAATTCAAAAATGGTGGCTCTTAAAAGAAGTATTAAGATGTTTATTTTGTATATAATTACTTGGCCTGCAATTTTCGTCGTGGCTATTTCTATCAAAAAACTTAGTTTCGCTGAAAATCGCGAAAAACTTTTTAAGACCTTTGACCCTGAGCTAATTTTTGCCTCTGGTCGGATCGATGAGGATTTTTACATTTCTTTTATGATGGCGTTTGGAACGATCCTACCAATTTTCAGCTGGGTGCGAATTTTTGTAACCTCGAATGTCTAAATTGACCGGACTACTGGTATAATGTCAACACTATTTTGTTCAAGTTATAAAGTTCTATTTTGGAGAAAAAAAAATCGATTGATTTAAAATGATGTAATATTTCATCACTAAGCAATCTATAAACAAAATACTGAACCAACTAAAACATATAAAGAACAAAGCCATCTTACAAAAATATATTCTCTTTTTATTTTTCTATATAATAGTGATATTTCTGATGTCGTCTCTAACGACAAAATGAGGGGCTTATAATTTGAATGGGCGTATCTTTGTATAGATATGTATTTTTGTGTCTCTCTGTGCATAGCTTCAGATAAATCGATTTAGGTTCAGCTTTTTAATCGAAAAAGCCTTCTTTATCGAAGTGGTTCTTAGCTTTAGTGGCTGCATTCTTGTAGTCAGTCGACTACAAGAATGCAGCTCTTATTGGAACTGTGACTGTATCTCTGTAAATATTTAAATTTGTATAAATATGTTAGTTACACTTTAGTGTAGGGACTTTTCTTCTATGTACTTTGTCTTACAATAGGCCCTATGAGCTTTACTACTTTTTATCGCACTTGGTATTAATAAATTTACCTTATCAATTAATTTCCTTACTAAAATTAAGAATTCGTATTTTAATATATCTTAACTTAATTTTTCATTGATCGCGGTTAAGCAATATGCTATGATGGTTCGGCAGAGAAAACCACGTTGTTTCCAGTAATTGCTAAAAAAAGACCTCCATGGTCCTAGCTACTATAACGTTTTTTTTTTAATGATTGGTAATATTATGAAGCTGTTCAACAACTAGACAATATGTCTATTTCTTTTGGTTTTTAAGCTGTTAGTGTTTTCGTTACCTATAGATAGTTAGTGTGTATGTATGTGGTAGGTTGTTTTCGGTAGTAAGTCATCGATTATTTTTTTTGTAATGGTATTCAGTACATATTTAGGAATGTATTATTTATTTTTACTACAATTAGTATTTTTATTATTATATTGCAAAAAAATATGATTCTTAAAATATGTCGTTTTGTTTTAGTTTAATATATTTCGTGTTTTTCATTGTGAGTATTGTGAGTTCCGGAAGTGTGACCTCCCTTAACCTCCCCTAATTATTGGAAATAAAACATCAATATATAATTCGTTTATTTTCCTTTTATACGTTTTCCAACTTTGCTAATCACAGTTGTTATGATTTGTGTACCAGCTATTATGACCGGTATAAAAAGAGGATTGAATAGTTTCTTTCCTTTTCCCTTCAAACGCTTCTTTGAAGACATATCATCGACTGCCTTCGATTTGTATTTATTTACCATTGTCTTGGTTTTTTTATGAGCATATTGTTTGTGAGTTCTTGGATAAACGATGAATGCAGAATAGGGTTCTAAATCTAAAAAACATATTTCATATGTATTATGATTTATTTTTATTTGTAGTTCCAACAGATTAGCGATTGATGTCCACTTTACATTAGCAATATCATCTGTTAAGAATACAGGCACTTGTTTTAGAAAGCAACAATAAAAAAAAGTTAGCCGTGTAATACTTAAATTTCGGTAGTGGCATATTTTCAAGATAATTAAATAAACTGCATATGAATTATGTAAAAGTAAAAAAAATAAGATTACCCATGTGATCTCTAGAAATTATTTCTTGATTTTCTTGGCAGATGGGATCATTATGGTCCAAGCAAGGGTTTACTCGTACTAATGATCGCTGTATTGTTACAGGTATGTGGGACATCGCTGTTAATACTGTAAGTAAATACAACAACTACCGCATTCAATACGCTGTTAATAATTTAAGTAAACACGAGTAGCGCATTCAATATACTGTTTTTACTGTAAGTTAATACGAATAGTGCATACAGTATGGTGCTGATACTGTAAGTAATTACAAGTAGCGTATTCAATACGTTGTTGATGCTGCAAGTAAGTGGGGTAGCGTATTGAATACGCTGTTAATTTAATTAAATTGTTAATTAAATTAATTGAATGCGCTGTCAATAATAAACAGAGTGACGAATTTACATGGTAGAAAAACATCCGCGTCTTAACTTTCAGAGTTAAACACTAATAAAGGTTAGAATTATTTAGAAAATTCGAAAAAAAAATTGAGTAGAACTCACAACATAATAGTACAATCATGATATTAAGTGTTTGATCGTAGAATTAAAGAGTTTTACTTAACACTTAATTGAAAATCTAATTAGGAAAAACGTTATTATGACGTATAATTAAAATCAAGTAGTAATTAAAAACACTTGTGATAACGTATCGAATCGTTTTAATTGAATGAAAATAATTCAATGGTGATAAATTCAGAATCGCAATTTTTTAAATTGTAAGTAGGGTTATTTTTTTTCTTATTCGATGCATTGGGCTTTATATGTGTTTTTAAGTTTATTGCTAAGACTATAGTTATCAGTAGTGGTTATCGCTTCCCATCAATATCACGTATAGCCACGGGAAAAATAATATCAAGAAAAGTAGGTATTAACTAATAAGTAGTAATAATGTTATGTTATAATTATATAACATAATATTCATATTTAAAACTATATATATTATAATTCTATCTATCATTATATCTTTGTATTAATTGTATTTTTTATAGCATGACTGATTTATGTAATACTGATCTTTATATCTTTTAGTGTGCAAAAGAAAACTAATAAGTTTTTTTTTCCAATGGACTGATCGTTCAATGCAAACTGGTTTTATTATGAGATAAATAATTAAAAATTTTATCTCTATGTTATTTAAATATAGAATAAAATGTTCACGAACATAACTTACATATACGACTTTTATCACATAGCAAGGCAATGTATGTGATACTACAACTGGTGTTAAAATTGCACAAGTATCTGTGATGTTAAAAAAATATGGTTCAATTATTATTAACTCAACTTGAGACGAGACCAATACGGCTATATTAACAACTGAGTAATACTATTCCTACTTAGTTGTTGTCTTAAAGAACAAATATTTATGTTAACCCACTAAAATGTTGCTTTAAATGATTATCTGTCATTAATTATTACTTTATTGATCCTGGTATTTTTTATTATTTTTTCTTAGTTGTTTTTATATTTAATAAGTTTTAATAGGATTTATATTCGGCTATAAAGGCGATGGTTTCAACAAATAAAAGTACAGGATGTTTTGTAAAAGTGTGTATTTATTTACACTTTGGCAGTGATGGCATGAGATTCACTTATGTACAAAGAGAGTTACGTAGTGAGACCTTAAGAAAATCCATTGAGCAATCTGTTTTACTTTGAATGAGGTGAGCGGGAGCTGTTGTGGCAGGATTAATGTTACCAACAATTCTGCCAATAACAGCTAAGATTCGGACGTCACCCCAAATTGGAGCAACTCCCAAACCACATCACTCATTAGCTAGTTACAATAGGAATTACCAGGCGTGGACGCCGTGGATGCCGTAGCCGAGACCGTATGGGACACCAGCGTAGGGCAGAGCGTATCCGACGGGAGCTCCAGCGTAGGCAGCGCGTACAGCGGCTGCGGCACCATCAACAGCAGCGACCTGGGATTGGGCAGCGGCGACTAAGTTCTGGGAAGCGGCAACGCTGCCCCAGTAAGCGTTCTCATGGATGTCACGGTTGGCCTCAGCTACTTGACGGACTGCCTCAGTGTTATACTGAAGGGCTGCTTCGGCGGCTCTGGCCTGTCCTTCTCCTGCGGCGCGGACTTGATCCCGAACGGCAACGTTCGCGTCGATGACCGCGGCCTGTACGTCGCCAGCGTTGGCGCCGACTACCAGGGGGGAAAGGATGGCGCTAGCCGAAGCATAGCCGAGGATGGCAACGAAAGCGATCTGAGGAAGAAATGTATACGTTATACTATGTATCATAAGGAAAAGTTTATATTTAAGATCCTAATTGTTCCAGCAGTCACATGCGTGTGGTTTAATCACTCTAACAACTTTGTGTTCAGGGTCAATACATATAATCCTTGAACATAATTACAGCTATTAGCGCCGTATTCGGGAAGAGACGTATGAAATCTTTTGAAAATGGCATCCGATTTCCTTTAGAAGCCCTCAATGCATTAAGAATACAAATTAGACTCTGTTTTGTCCGGATGTTTTGAATCCTGGACTTATTTAATCCTAAACAAATTACAATTAAGTAATTTTGTAAAATAACGTTATTTCCTAATTATAATATTGAATACAATTTAATTTGTGTAATCGGATATGCATTGTAATTAATTTTTTTTAGTATTTTTAATTTCTATGACTAAAGCAATTGTTACTCAATTTGTGACGAATTGGCGGTACGTACTATTGTTTCATGAAATTCCTTCCTACCCACGCTATGAATAGTTATTTTGATATTGACAAATTATCTTCACTGATTTAAACAATTATGTCTCACCTTATATTATTATATTTATTTTAAACGCGTACGTCTTGGGTAACTACCTTGACCACGAATAACTATGCAAAACACGTAACCGTGAAACCAGTTTAACTTGATCTTTCCGCAAATATTTACCAAGTATTTTGATCCGTATTCCAAACTAATAAGGTTTAATTTGTGCTATAATGCTTATGTCATATTTGGGACATATTCCCTTACATGTTAAATAGACATTACGAAATTTAAGCATTTCACTGTAATGCTAAACAGTAATTGTAAAGTTCTAGGTTGTGCACGGAGTTTGACGAACGGATGAACGAATTTGGTTAATTTTTATACGCATTGGAATTTGAATACATTAAATTACTATACATTCATGAAACGGTAAAAAAAAATTATTAAATAATATAAAACAGTCTATGAAAGTTATTTGGCATATCTCTAGGCAGGCAAGCAAATACTATTAACAAAATACATTTTGGTTAAAACATGATCCTGTTACAATTAATCGGATAAAACACAACAATTTTAATGCCATAGTTAAAGCAATAAAACCAAGACCATTACAAATATATTATGAAACAAATATAATAATCATTGATGAGAAAAAAAAATACAAATTAATTTTTATAAACCCTTATCACTGATAAGATGGTTCTTACCAGAAATCTCATCTTGCACTTCTTAGTAAGACTGCTGGAGAGCTACTGAATACTGTTCGGAGGCGGACCAGGTCTTTTATAGCAAGGTGCAGTGTTATTGAAAGTTCCCGAGTAATCATTGTACGATAAAGTACCTGTTCTTTTGATATAATTAAAAATAGAGGTGTCAACTGTCAGCTTCGTATCCTTCAGGAAGTTTGACTTTGACAAATTTGGAGGATTCAGATCGTAATCTTTTTGTTTAAATTTTTCTAGCACTTTTCTATACTTTAATGGTATTTCGTCTCATTATTTTTTTAATTATAAATTAGGTAAGAGCAGTATTAAATTTAAAGTATTTAAATTTAATATTGTTTTGATATCTCAATCCCACAACCCCCCAATGGTCATAACATAAATACTTTGAAATATGTTCTTGAAATTGTATCTAAAATCATATATGTATAAAATAAGATATATAACATCTTACATAATAATTGTAACATAATTATTTAAGTTTTAGATTATGTTTCATATGCCTTTCAAATTATAAATTATTCTTAATACTTTAATACGATTTTTTAATACTTTAATACGATATATATCTATAAAATTTTCTAAAAAAAAATTCTTCTAAACGACCTACCCAAGAACATCCGGCAGGAGACCAATGAAAATATATTTAAGTATAAATTACGTGCACATCTGTTCACAATATGTAAATTGTGCAATAATTATTATTTCTAGTAACTTTTAGAGAATTCCGATTCCGCAGTCCAACTGATCTATAGTTTTACGGAACAATGTTGTATTTGTATGTTGTATTTCTGTTTGATATAATAATAAATAAAATAGAAAATAAATAAAGAAAACTTTAATAAAATAAAATGTCAGTTCTATTTATTCCCAGCTCTATTCTGATGATAATAGTGATCAGGGCGGAGCAGGAAGCTTTTGTTAAATAAAAAAAAATGTCGCACACACACACACGTCACGTGACATTTAAAGTTAAAAATCCAGTGCAACCTCCTGTCACACCATAACGAACGTACGAACCGATTATTTTAATGTTGTATTTACTGAGATGATTTTTATTTTGTTAAAATATACACTATAGAATATAATTTAATTATATTTTGATTTTTTGACAAGAATCTAAAATAAGGAGCTTTAAATGATCATTTTAGGGATAGTGTTTTAATAATTGTAAATGTTGCATCATAAAACATGTAATTTGTGTTGGTATGTTTGTGTGAGTATTTGTCATGACCTAGTTGCTTTTGTTTAGTTAAAAAAAACAATTATAACGTTCGACTTATTATAGTAAGGTCTTTGAAGATTTGTAACATCCGTGGTAAGAATACCAATAACCAAGGTAGTATTATAATGTATTATAGATGTCAAGACAACTTTTATATTGTTTTTAACTAAGCTTTTTATATAAAAAAATACAGTCATACAGTCAGTCATACCAACTTATCTTTATATGTATATTTATTATGAGTCATTAATTGGATAGAAAATTACAAATTACAAAAACACAATTTATAAAACATGATTATAAAAACCTTAAATATGGCTACATAATAAGTTTACTATAGTCTACTTTAACATTGTCAGTATCCGTCAATATAAGAACAGGTAACCTATATGTAAGAGTATTCAGAGTTTAACAGAGTATCACATACAACCAATACAATTAAAAGTTAGATTTAGAGCCAATAGGTTAAGTACATGTTAACTCTATGACGACGTCATTACTAGTGACGACATTTACTAAAAAAAACTAAAAAAAATATTAACAAATCGAATTATGATAAATAATAAATTTTAATGTAATAATTGCGTAACTTATAATTTTAAATAAACTTCAATCGACGCGTCGTCATAATTTTTTTTTATTTTTTTTTGAACCCTTCCGCTGCAGAGATTATAATATCCCTGTATTTCGGACTGCTTCACAAACTGAATTATATAAAATTCTACTCATATATGAGAGTTGTTATAATAACTAAGTACTATGCTATATATTTAGAAGCTTAAACACTAAAGCAGAACTTCGAGTTAAAAGTTGTGATGGTACCGTTTGTATCAATATACCGTATATATTGTATTGGAATATAACATACAAAAGATCAGTTATACTATATGATATTTCTTTACTCGTATTCTATCGGTTCTTATCGGCTGTATGCGCTTTTACCCAGTCTATGGCGCGGAAGAAACATTTAAATAAAAGCATTGAATATTTCACCAAAACAACCTATACTAATATTATCATCAGCTCTTATCTAAATTATTTGTTTTATATTGCAAGACATTTGGCAAAGGTTTTTACCACCGGTCTAACGTCAACCCTCCTTGGTGAGTGAGTTGGTGAATCAGTTTTGGTTGGTGGGGCTTCCATCACCTTTCGGGGGAAGTATTTTAATTTGGACACTTTACCAGCTCTAATGGCACCCTAGGAAAGATTTGGTATCTCAAATTAAGTCCTGACCACACAGGAAGTAATAACCATTTTATATATTTCTTTATTTACAAAATTTTACCAAAATCGATTATTATTCATATTATTAAGGGGAGGATATTTTAAAAATAAATGATGATAAATATATATAATTTTCATTTTTAAAATGATAATATTTTAATATATAAATTAATACTTTTTTTACATGCGAGAAAAGTCACGCTTAAAAGTTAATAATATGAGAATGACATTAAATAATTGAGTGTTTGTTCACGGTCTGTTTCTAGGAAACTAATATCGACACGTGATACAAGGTGAGGTTGGCCAATTTGATATGTGGAATAATAAACGGAAGTTCATTTTAATTAGTTTTAAGTTAGTTTATATTTTTTGTTAACAAGCCATAAACAAAAAAACAATAAACATTTTAGATTTCTTTCTACCTATAAAGTATATACAATATGTAAGTAAAGTACACTGAGCAACACTATAGTTCAATTGGTAGAACGACGGAGACGTTCCATGTTAGCAGGTTTAAATCCTGCCCATGTTGATTAATTATTTAAAAAAATATCTTCAACAAGTTTATTTACTAATTCGAACATATATAATCTGGTTATAAAAAGACTTTATTAACTGTCATTGTCTTGAGCTACACTTGAACAATCAGAAACACACACACACACATTCAATGACATTGTATACATAAGACAAACATATTACGCAACGGTGTAACAGAGGAATTTCTGCATATATATTAATAAGTGATTGATTTGTTGTTTAGCGGTTTTTTCTCAATTGCTTTGAAATTCTCTAACTCCTATAATTAGATTTTTAACTACTATTATCTCTTCCTTGTTGACGAAAAAAATGCTACGAATTAGAATATTAACTACATAATAACCTTTGCCAATTCTTGGCATTCAAACATCTGTGACAATTATTTTGTAAGATTGACAGTTCGATTGTACTGTCTACTGACAGTTCATAAAATAATACAATTATCTCTTTTAAATTCTTCAAATATATGTATACTTTTATATATTTATACATATATATTATTGATTAGTTTTCAGTAATGACTTCGCTATAAGGAATAGTAGAACGTTACACCTTTATAGGAATGCGATCAGTTTACCTCACAAATGTTTTTACCGTTTTAGGAATGTTTTATTGTAAATATCTAAAAAGGAGGGAATTAATTATTTATGACTTGTATAAAGTTGTTCTTCAATGTCGCTACTTTGTAGTTGTTATATATTATATATTTTTTACAGAACGTTTGATGATTGTATGTAGTTCGAACGAACGTTTAATTAAATTAAAATATCTTTATAATTTTATTGTCCTATTCTTTTTGAAGGAGTTACGTTTAAGTATTGAAGGCCTTATTTTTTATCTTTTTTTTTATTTGGTTTTTTATCTTGTTTTTTATTGATTTTATATAAAAATGAGAGTATTTTATCAATACCATAAGTGCAGACCGCGCCCTGTATTGTAACGCGGTTGGTTTATTTCATCAGCGAATTTCGATCTTGTCGACCTCTATCTAGGTTGTACGCGGGTTTTACGGATTTCCATTACACGTAAAAAGGTAAAAAAAATTAGGGATTTTTCCTGATAAAATATTTCCTTAAAGATACTTAAGCTTATTAATAAAAATGCTTTTCCGAATGTTTCGTGAATCTTTTAAACGACCATTTTAGTAATTTTTTATCATATTATATATATTATTATGTAAAATAAAGTATTCATTAGTATATATATAACGCTTTTGTACCGGCATTTGACGTCCGATGAAATGAAACGCAATGGAAACAGTTCCATAAGCGCGTACGCAATTAATACGTGTTTAAATTAAACATGATGCCCTCGTGGATCAATACGTTTCATACGCGGCTGCTGGTGTTATTTGTAAACTTTGAAACCTGGGTTGAAAAAAGTGGGGAGTTTAATTATATATAAGGATTAATGAGTCAATCTCAGTAGTATTTGATACAAGGCAGTCACGAAGATCTCTTCGAAGACTCTTCCACCTGGAAGAGTTTCATAATTTGGTTCACCAGAAATAATTTTCCCTTACCTACCTTTTTCTAAAAACTACCAACTATTCGCTAGAAGATTTTGATATTTTTTTTTCTAAAAAAAATACGTAAATATATTGGATGTCTTCTTCTTACATAATAAGTCGTATTATATGAATACCTATGAATTATTTACCATGTACGTTTTTAATGTATTTCGTTTCATAATAATCAGTCTCTCCCCTTTTGCTGTTATGGATTATATGATATTTGGACAACAGTGAATAATATGTTACTTTCCGATTCTCAAACTCTGAATGCACAAAATAATCAATCTAATATTACGAACGCACATCTAAAATCTACGCGGACGAAGTCGCTGTTAACATCTAGTATTGAAAAACGCCTTTTGTTATGATTGTAATTATAAATTGCTATACTAATAAGTATATGATATGCATAACCTTTTTATAACATGTAATAACTTAATAGATTGGTCTGAAGGCGTTATTATTACTTTATCACCTATATTGTTGCCATATTATAAATATTAAGTAGTCTTTGAACGGTTAGAAATCTGTTCATATCCATATTCTATAAACGGCTAGGAATTTGATATACGTGAAGTGTATTGTAGTGATAAGTATTACTGATTCTTACAGGTTGTACACTAAGCTTTCGTCTTTTTCTTTTCTTCTATTCTTTTTATCGGATATTTATCAGACTTTATAGTTATATATAGATCATTGTTGGTGGGTCAGATAGTAAAACTTATATAAATCTACAGATAGTAATCGAACCGTAGGCCTTCGGAAATATTTAAACGATTCATGGTCTTGTTTAGAATATTTTAATTTTGTGTAGACGATTATATAATTAATCGAATGAACCCAGTGGCAATAGCTAGTGTGTAAATAAAATCCAAAGACTTATTTAAAAAATCGAATTCTATTATTTTTTAGTTAACATTTTTAAAGTCCCATCCATCCAGTTTCTGGAAGAACTATTAAGGCAAAAAGAGTTTGACAGTCATGTCAATAATAGTATTCTCATCACGATCCTGAAAACGAGGTGACCGGGTCGATGCGATGGTGCAACTACGCATGCGCTGCATTTATCGTTATGTATTCATAATTCCAAGAAATTGCCTAATATTTACATAAGTTTTTTTGAATGCGTTTTTTATGGAACTACCCGTCAAGTTTAAAATTAATCGCTTTAAAATAGTAGAACCTTGCATGGAAAACATTTTTGACAAAAATATAGCTAATTAAATATACGTTTAAAACTTTTCAAATATCGTTCCATGTTTCTTTCAGTAGTAAAAAATATTCTTAATGTTTTACCGCCTTTCATTGTCTACCAAACTACAGTCGCAGACAAGATCCTATGATTATTATTTGTAATATCTCTGCCCCAAAACTCAATATTTTTCTTTTAACATCCGAATTAATCCAAGTTTGGTTGTTCTGATTTTGTTGAATAGTATTTTTTTCTTTTATAACTACGTTAGTTGTATCATTATACAACACGTTGTGAAGCCGTGATTCAGTCTCAGACGCGTCTGGTATGTATAGGCTCGTGTCTTAGAAAATATTTATTACCTTTTGTTACGATAAATAAGTGCAATACAATGTCTTTATATGTACTAATACACATTCTAAGTAGTACCGCGTGATTATGATTCATCCGATGCGTCACAAAAGAAAAGCCAGCAATCAAAAACCATCTGTCAAGCAAACACGAAAATTTACTATCAAAATTATTTAGTATACTGCTGAAATATATGTATGTATGTATGTATGCTTCGCTAAAATAAATATATTCTTGATAAATCAATAACTATTAACGTCACAAAAGAGGTCCCATAAATAATAAGTTTTTCCATACTGAAGTAGAACTATATTAACTACCTATTTACTTAAATTACACTATAATATGCAAATTATCTAATCATTATTAAAATTCAATATTCCAGTTACTTGAACATTATAATGCGACAGTGTTACCTTATTGATCTGAATATATAAGAATATGTAATTAGCATGTAAAGATACGTACATCCTAAACATTTAATACATTTAAATTAAAAAAATAAATATATATTTAACTTTTTTTTTTTTTTTTTTGTTTGTTTTTTTATTAAGTTTGTTTTTTGTGTATTTTTATAATAAAATTACAACATTTTTACTTTTGCATGTAATATCTTTTTAAACTTGTTTTTAGACTAGTTTTATAGATGTTTAGTATTTATATATGTATTTTTTTTAACCTAAACGTTAACGTTGATTTTTTCTAACAAAAATTGCAAATTTCGCTTTTGTTGGAGCTTACAAATGTTTTTTTTTTAATCTTTGAAACTATAATATCTACTCTAATCCAAGGTTTATAAGCGCAATGTATGCTTATTTAAAAAAAATAAAATTTTAAATTTTTGCTAAGACTATATGCGACTAACAAGATATGCAATAAATAAGATTATTTTAAAATGTGAACACTGCTTTAAAAACGACGATAAGGATTGATTATATTTTCCTGTTTTCTGATTACCGCCTACCATTTAAATGCTAGCTTAATGTCAATGTTAATTCCAGTTAAAGAGTTTTTTAAGATATTGCTGCGGCTTGCTCAATACCAGTATAATATAAAGATTTCTTTAATATCTATAAAGAGATTTATATCCTCATGGCTATGTATATATGAATGCAATATTAGTTATATCCATCTGCATTTTTTATTTATTTTCTGGAGTTATTAATCTATTGGTTATAAATTAATATATCCTAAATTATATCTAAATGTTGGAAACATTTTGACTTCATTCCGGTATGTCCCAAGGTAGCATTTTAGACCCTACCCTGTTCCTATAACACTTTGACGGTAAATACAACTTAAAATAAAAGTTGAAATATGCAATTATCTAAATGTATGCAAACGATACGATAATAGTCTTGGGAGTCATTTTATTAACTTGTTAAAAATAAATTTATAACTATTACTGGTGTCCTAAAAACTTAATATTAATAATATACGATTTGAAGTTTTATTTTGCAAACCAAAGCAATAGTTAATCGCCCGTGTATTTTTCACATACACACACACACACACATTTACACACCATTTTAAACATATTTTTAAATATAAGGCGTGGAATTATTGTATTTTTGTAGAGCATTATAAATAATTAAATTAAAATTACATTTATTTTCTTTTCATTATTTGAAACCATTAACTATTACTCTTAGTAAATCTTTGAAAATTTATAATAATATGCATTAACTTTACTTAGATTTCAATACTTTTGTAGAAGAATTAAAGAAGGTATCTATTTTCTTTATAACAATTAGACCATAAATTATTCCTTTTTTTCTTTATTCTTCCCATTTTAAATTTGGAATTCGTTTTCATTGTTAACCGATGCGCTAATATTGAGTCTCTCATTAACTCTCTTGAGTAAAAAATTGCAATTTTGTTCCATGGAAAAGTAATATGTTTACATATTTTTTCTGCGAAGAGTTTAAATTTTAAATATAAGTTGTAATAAGATTATATTACTTTATAAAAATAAATGCTTTTGAAGTTGTAATAGAACTTACGATCGGACAAGGCCATTATAGAATACATATAGGGCAGTAAGTACTTGTAATGTTGTTAATTTCTAAAAAAATATAATAAATATTATTATGACTTTTTTTGATTTATTTGCATTGATGCTATTTATTTCTGTCGTGAAAATTCCACATCGATTTTGCTAAGAAAAAAGACTAAATAATTCTTAATTGTTGTTCAAAAAATATAAAATATTTGAATTGAGAATTAAATAATAATCAGTACAATAAAAATGTTCCCGACAGTCGTACTAAATAATATAACTGTTTCGTTTGTTCGTTGTGTTTCGTTAATATCACATTCAAAGAATACATTACTAGAATACATTCTAGAAATAATAAACCGTGATAATTTAAAATTATTATATTTCTATTCAATTAAGAATGGGTCTTTACCAGCCGTTTTTAATAAACAGAGGACCTGTTGGAGCATAAAATTGACCAGGGTATTGAACTGCTGAGATAGGGTAACCCCTATATGCTGGGTAGACTACAGGAGATGGAAAAATTGCTGGTGCAACTGCAACTGGAGCAGGGTAGATGGTTTTCAGAGCTTGCAACGTAAGACCGAACTTCTGTATTTCGGGGATGACGGATTCTTTGTTCTCTTCTGCCGGTTTTTCGTCTTCTGCTTTCATATCAGCTGATTTTAAATCTGCGGTGGCTACTTCAACACTTTCTTTGTCTTCGCTCTTAACTTCGGATACAGCTTCGCTTTTTGCTTCAGGTTCAACCGCACTTTTAACATCAACTTTTTCGCCTTCACCAACTAGTGCGGGAGCAGCTATACCAGGAGCAACAGCGACCACGCTTTCATCACCTACGTAAGGAACAACTTGGACGGAGCTAGCAACGGAACCGTCTAACTTTGCTGCGGCTACTTGGGCCTCGTTCAGCGCTTGCCATTTCTTCTCCTCAGAAGCCCAGAAGGCTTCAACCGATTTCTCTTGGGCAAGATCATTGCCTTCCACAACTCCTTCATTATAGTTAGCCGTGGACTTTTCTGCGAGTTCCCTGGCTTGATCGACCACTAATTGAGCTTGATCAAGAATTTTCACCTGTTAAATAAAATACTAAGTTTAAATAAAATATCAAGTATACACAAGGGTGTGCCCCATTTAAAATATTATATGGATTAATATAGCATTAAGTATAATTAATTACCTGAGCGTTAATGTTCGCTGCCTGTAGATCACCTGCTGGCACTGTTGGCACGGCTATGGGAAGTGCAGCCAGAGCTACGGGGAATAAGTGAGAAGGCGCTGCAGACGCGCAGGCCAGAAGGGCGGATAAAATCTGTAAAAGAAATATTTAATGATATAGTTAATCAAACTTGGTTTGATTCATGATAGATTATCGTAATACAACTATCACGTCTTAGGTTATATCAATATTTATATTTATAAATTATGTCAGTTATTAATGATATATAATAATATATATTCCAGTTTTTAAAGTTAAAAAATAGGTATCATGATACCATGACACTGGTTTTCAAATAATGCTTGACATATTTTGAAATATTATTCCCGCTTTAAATATTCTTGAAAAAAATATTAGAATTGTTCAGAAAGTCAATGCGAGTACTGTCAAAAATAGTAGTAGTTATATTGCGTTGTAATTATTTTGTTTCAAAGAATAATTAAAAATCGAACCAAAATTGACGCATCATGGCGCCTACGCTAGACCGGTCCTAGTTGATTATTAATACAAAAAGTATTAATGTTGAATGGAATGTTGTTATGTGGGACTATCAGTACAGTACAATTAGAATAAATAAGCCCCAAGGCTTTATGTCTAATATAACACAGTACTTTAAATAATTGTTGCTACCAAATACAAAAAAAAACGAATAAAGAACATCTTTTGACAGCAACAACATGAATATAAAAATATAATATGAGATATTTTATTGCTGAAACCAAAGATAATGAAATAAATATTTATACTACTGCACACAACTAATTATGACAAAACATTACTAGATTACATTGCTGTTAAAATATTTTCAAATTCAAAATTGCCACTCCTCAGTCTATAACATAACGAAATATAGAAAACTAGGCTTATATATTTAATTCAATTTATCTTTAAAGAAAACATTACCCTACGTTTCAAATAATATTTAAAAAATACATATGCATAGTCGTTATTGTAAAAAAATAAAAAAAACGGGCCGTCACAGGTCACTTGTCAACATTATGACAGTTACGTTTCGAAATTATTTTTAAGTTGTCACTTCAGATAAAAAATAAAAGCAAAAAAGTGTTATGCCACATTCTGAATATCGTTAGAAATATAGTATAACATTAAATTATTTTGCAAAAGATTCACTTAAAACACTCGTATTATAATAAAGAAACGACTAACCAGAACTCTCATAGTGCTAGATGTCTCAAAGGCTACTTACTGATAGCTCTCTCATCAACGCATTCCGTTTTTATATTTCTATATAGAACAGGATTGTTGGCTGTGACGATGAATAAAAATAAACGTCAACAGCCCGAGGCGGGATGGATGCAGGAAGTACATTTTGACAGCTGGTACCCGCCATATTTAAGTTTTAATCCAAGAAGGATACCTACGTCACGGGTATTTTGTGTGTGTATTTATGTTGTTTTATTTGAATTTATTAAGTTATATCCTTATTTCAAAGTGCATAAATTTATGATTTTATATGTATTCAATAAAATATGTAAATATATATCAAATTGATTCATTATTATTATACTTTTACTGGATCGATAACCGTAAATTTTCATAATAACAACATAAATGGGGAATCTGGTAACCTTTAAAGGTATGGTCTGATTAATAAAAAGAGCATTTCCAGTAACACGTATACTTTAATGGTTAAATGTCAGCACACCATTTTTTTTATACTCTTTATAGATTTCGTTAATGTCAGCCACATTCCACGCATAGTTACTACACTCTCGGTTTACATATCACATTAACATAAAGATTACTTGTAATATATATTTTATATTTGTTAATTTTATTTTTGTACAAATGTGTTATTAGCAAAAAAAACTAAAAACCTAATAACTATATAAATATAGGACAAATAGCTGTTAATATTTTAGGACATTGGTTATTTGTTATAATACGCATATATCTAAAGTTATGATTATAATTGTTATATATACAAGGTTTTCTTTCCTGTTTTATGGATCAGGTTTGTTTTTATTCAAATAATAAGACGTACATTATTTTATTATTATATATTTAAAATATTATAAAACTGACAATAAATATTATCAGCAAATTAATAAATGTTATACATTCGACGATAGTGTAAGTGCGGCTTAAGTATTTTACGATTAACTTAAAACTATGCAATTATCCCAACAAAAGGTTTAGTCCCGAGAGATGGCTTTGGCTTGCGACGTGTACGAGCAAATTTATAAGGTATTTATTTCTATCCCTTTATTTTAGTTTTAATATTCCCGTATTTAGTCCTGGATTGAGGTCCTGCTTGAGTCAGTTGTTTATTTTTTTAATAACTGTATCTTTTGGATGTTTCGAAGTTAGATTGTTTCGAATTATGACTTCCTTTATTCTTTGTTTATTTTATGATATTGTTAACGATTTTACAATTTGTACTGAAAGACAAAGAAATCATAATTTCTCTTTGTAATCAATTAATAAAACAGTGCCTAATAATTACACTTAAAATGTTTATCTTTAAGTATAAAAAAATGTCTCGATAATTAAATATTGGATTAGACTTCCGCATTTTAAATAATAAAAATATTATTCGAAAACCGGCTTAACCGCACTAGTTACTAAAAAAACTTAGGAAAGACGACATAAAAAAAGTTAATTTAGCTACTATTAAAGAAGGCGAAGACATCAGTCTGCAAAAACGATTCAGTGGTGTCAAACTAAGGCGCTGATGGTAACCGGCCATTTTTTAGTAGCTTGTCGTACAAATGACATTGTCATAGCCACTGGGGTCAAACAACGCCTTCCCGGCCATACCTTCTTATTTGGGCTTCAGCTTCCATAAAGGTTTTATTAAGGTATTTTTTTAAAGATATTTTTTAAAGTATACAACTTACACACTTCGATATAACTTTTTTCCGTATCAAAAGTTATTTAGACAGATTTCAAATTTCAATTTGATATTGTCAAATTTTAAAAATAATTGAACATTAAGGGAAAACTTCTGGAAACATGTTGAAAATTTTAATAAAACAAAATGAATTAAAAAGATAATAAATTAATGCGATTTTAATAATTGAATTTTTAAAGTAAAACAAGTTTCTCTTTAAAAATATTAGAGCTGGCTGTTTTACCCAAAAATAATAATGTATACCAGAAAATTATTTACGTAGGCTATTTTCTCTAGTACCTATTTTCTAGTCCGCGTTTGATCTGAAGTTCCAAATTTGTAACGCCTATCTGTAGGTTACACAGTCGTAGAACAGTTAGTAATTACAGGTTTAACCTTTTTTGGTGTAATCCCCTTTTTCTCATTTCGCGGCTGGTAATCCGCTGTCTTCTGTTATATATAGTTGGTATTGAAATTGAAGAGGGTGGCTTACGTTAGGGTTTTGCTGTGTACTTATTTTTATTAGAAACTTACAATTACAAGATAGTAGTCTCTACAATAAAAAAGTAAACAACAATAATACTAATAATTATCTAAAAATTATCAGATAGTAACAAAATTATTTTCCTATTACAAAGTTAGGGCTTTTAACCAATATCCAAAAAGTTACACACTCCACTTCCGTTTTGCTTTCTTGTGTCGCATTCATTGTCTTCAGGAGCACTTTCTACTGTTCTTTCTGCCATTGTAACTTTGTTCTTCGCACATAAACTACTCAAGTCTTCCGATAACTGCCACTCTTCAATGTGACTGATAATAACTGTTGACCAGGAACTGCTAGACAATTTTGTGTCTTGACTGCCTACTCTTTTTTTCAGGAGAGACTAAATGTTAAAATATAATAAGTTAATGTTGTATAAATACCAAAAAAGTCATAAATGTGAAGTGAAATAAGTTCAAAGAGACCGTTGCAGGGCTTTCTATCGTGTTTACTTGTTGAAGTGATTTTGACCACCAAAGCTATCCCCATCCCCATTGCTCCGACGGATCTTAACTCCAAACTCCTGAGACACTTTTACACAAGAAACAAAGAAAATCGCTGGACTATTATTTTATTGGTGTCGTTCTGTCCGTGAGGCAACAATAATTTAATTTCGGCACACTATATCTTTATTTTTCATGCATTTTTATTAACATTATAATTTTTCATTCATTGTGATCGATTGATTATTTGAACTACATACTTCACTGAGTTGTTGGACAAGTTTATATTTCTTTGTTTTTAATTTATTGAATTAAAAACGATATATTTTATTGAAAATTACAAGTTAGTCAATGTTCAATATCAATATTAATTCAAGAGTAGTAATGCAGAAATCCTTTTTTTCAATAAAAAATAATAACAAATGGTATTTAAACATTTTTAACCACATTTTTTAACACTAAAATATATATTTTCTATATAAACCAGTTGCTTATTATGCCTCCTGCATTTCAGTATGGCTGCTTTGATGGGTCTATTGCCGTGTCTATTACTATGTCGTAAAACCATAATATACCCAGTAGCAAGCACCATGGTTAGACACTCTAGCCTTCTTTTGTTACCACTCTTACTTGGATTCTTATTTATTAACACGTATCAATTACGTCTGTGACTCAATACTGAAATAAATTGTAATTTTAAAAATAATTGAAAAGAGCATCGATGAAGTTTGGTACCATGTACCTAATTGGAGCCTGGCGTTTCATGGATACAAGTTGCAATATATTTAAAATTTTCGAAATTACTTTATTACTGTGTGCAGTTCGGTTTCTATTTCGTTAATATGTGTCGTTAATTAATGGAATATTTGTTTTTGTTTATATGTCAAGTACTATTTTTCTTACCAGAAGATCTAGTTCTATTCTCAAATACACTTTTTCCTAAAAATAGTTGCTAAATTAATGTGTCAATATAAAACTTAAGGAAAAATATATAATATGCGCGTATACAATAAATACAGTATGAATCGTCAGGTTTCGCTTTCGTACGAACTTGACCCCGCTCCGGTCACTGACCGACTGATGCGCAGTGACGTCAGTAGATGATCTCGTGAGATGTGTTAATGCTACAAGGTCATCGTTTTATAGTGTATGTAGGTGTATATTTTTAAGTTGATTTTTTATTTTTATTATATATTTTTTTTGCAGAATTTTCACTTTCTTTTTTATAACGTACGAAAAAATCTCGTATTATCGATTTTACTTAAATAAAATCACAAAAACCCACTTGATTAAGTGTATTATAAGAAAAAAATAAATATAGTACAAGTAAAATTTTGTAAAAGTTTCGTAGTTTTCGTAGACATCAAGATAATACATTTTTATGTAAACATAAAAATTAAAAGCGCATTGTCTAATTTGTAAACATAGAAGTGAGAGCGCATTGTCTAAAATAACCCAATCAATTTACCTACATAATATATATAGGTATGTACCACAATACAGGGTTATTTGTAATTAATTGGCCACCTCTTGCAGGCAGCCTTTCGACATCAAGCCTAACAACATTAGTTATGTATATGAAAACCCAACCCTGTTTATAAAAACTTGCAAATGGTTTGCTATCCTTTAAAAAACTTTGAAAGACTTTATGTATGACACACGGAAAAAACGAAGTTTTGGCTGATAGTACGATGACATATCTCTATAGATACTACTTATTCTTCTTCATCTATATGAAGTATCTTTTTTAAAACAGACTACAAGATAGACCCATTGCCTAAAAGGTCAACGAACTCTATAGACATAAACAACGTTGTAAAATATTCTAGTACTAGGCTGTTGGTATTTCCCACGGAACCTTTTAATAGTTATTTGTTATCTTAGCGAAGAATTAAAATCTTTTATTAAAATACCGTCGCCTGATAAAAAATAATTGCAATATCTTTTATAGGTGCTTTTGCTTTACGAACTTAAACCAACTGCGTTACTAGCTATTACTATATTTATAAAGTGGAAACTCGATTAACCGAACCATTTTTAACCGATTAACCGGTTTTTTTATCCATTTAGGACTAATGATTGTCATTAAGCTTTCGAATAATCGGCAATCCGGATAATTTCAAACATTATGTCTAACACTAGTTTAACCACTGTTCTGACTCTTAGTTGAACGCAGATTCAATGATTTTAGTCGTACATAACGTAACGTGACGAAAGATTTTCCGTGATTATTAATCAAGTGCATGACAGGATTTTTGTCCATCGATGATAATGCTGCTATCAAATAAAAAATCCGATGACAATCGGTTCACTAGTTCAGGAGAAGAAGCATCGGGGAGATCGCATTGAAGCCAATTATGTTATTACACAATATATAATATAGTTATCATTAATTATTTTTTTTAATTTCATCATCGTCATGGACCACATAATTTTCCATATTTACATTTTCTAACTAAATTAAACAATAGCAAAGCGCGTGTGATAGGGATCGGCGTAAGTGATTAATGCAAGTACCAACACACCTATTTTCGCATAAATTCTAATTGTATTAAGCTCCATATTTTATCCGGATAATCGGGTTATCATGTAGTTAGGGTAAAGGTAAAATACGGTTACATTAATGAATGTTGTTTGTCAGTTGATATTTGTACAGTTTTGTAGATTTTATGATGAGTCATTGTTGTGACTCTTGCATTCAAAATATACATTTAGTTACAGTTTAACTTCAGAACGCCTTTTAAATGTCACAATACGATAATACCTTATACAGACATTATGTAAAGTAATTTTAGATTTTAGATTTTAATCTGAACTTTTTAGGACATTAGTACTATTAAAACATAAAATTGTATAAATTTTATCCTTCTCTATTGGTGATTATTTTATAACCCCAAATTATTTTGCTGACCAGTGGGTTTGTGAAACACGCACTCACTTACCACAGCTGGGAAGAGGTTAGAGGGAACCTATAGTTAATTTAAATAGTGTAGTATTGGGCATAGATTAACAATATTGCATTCTGAGAGTAAGTCTAGTCTATGGGTCATACTAAATTAGAGACCTCAAGTGGCTTTGTGAGCACTTTATGACAGATTCTTATCCACTCCTTTCTAGTAAAGGTATACTATTAATATAATGTTATACTAATGATTGTTTTTGTAATAGTTACATTCATACACAAAAACGCCTACATTCACTCGTTCAAGACATGTTTCGTAATTTAACAAATTTAATTTTCGAATAAAACCTATTTAGAATGTATCTTCCTATGGCGGTGATTACACTTTTTTCGTCTTGACATTTCTTTTGACGTCATTTAATTTTAGACAGGAGTAGGTACAAACGTTTAGAAATAAATAAAAAAATAAAAGATTTAATGTTCCAAGTATGTAATTTTAGTAAATAAATATTTTAAAATATTTAATTTTCTTTTTATCGTTACGAAATATTATTCAAAATTTGAGCATATTCTTTTGTTGTTACACGAATTCTAAATTGTTTTCGTTGCTTTTGATATTTCCTTAGTTAACCATGTTATTTTATGTATCATGGCGATGTGATGTGGAAATGCTGTCACAACACACACACGCAATCATGATTGATAGCGTTGTAATAACATAATTATTATAACAGCAGAATCTATCATTATGTGTTTAGCTTTTAAAATTGTCTGTGTAAAATGTAATAAGAATGAGAACTAATAATACTTACTTGTTTATCTGTGAGAGAAATAGTATTGTATATAACTATATTATTAATTTATTATATCGTTCAATTAAAATTATATTGTAACTCACTTGAACTATCTAATAACAGAGTAGTCCATGTAATTATTGACAAGGTAAATAAAAAGCTCCTTGTAACCTTGAATAAATAATTATTAGATTTATTACATGACTTAACATTAAAGTTAGTATTGCAAAAAACCTTCATGTTACTTCCTTAATGTAGAGTAAAAATATTTTAAAGGTTTTTATAACGTCGGCAATTGATTTTTTTTTTAATTATCCAAGTATCGAAGGTTCTCTATAGTTTCCGCTTTTTAGATATATGTATATTAGATTATGTGATCGTGCTCTGATCTTTGCCATGAGTGATCTTTATTGTATTACGTTTTGACATTTTAACGGTCTGAGAACTGGAACGTTAGTACTTATTTTATTACCGTATATGGTCATTATATTCTTTTGTGAGTGACTTTTGAGTAATAGTAGAAAAACAATTGAAATAAAACTAAATGACAACTACATATTTTTACGGATTTAACTCGGGTGTATAGAATAAAATTTTAAATTTATATTTTAAATCTAAATTTACATTTTAATCAAGAATCTAAAATTAATAAAAATCCGTAAAAATAGTTTTATTTCAATGTATAATACTCGTGAAAGTCTTAGAAAACAGGATAAAAAAAACAATGTTTTTTATAAGTTACCATTTCGTTTATTCACACATCCTCGCCTCTTATGTTCTGTACAAATTTTATACATAAATTACATTCCAAATATGAGTATTACTTTGTTTTTGGCTAAATATCTATCACAGTTTACCAACCATGGGCAAGACCGTGGGCAAGTCCGTGGGCGAGTCCACCGTGCGCGTACGCGACTGGGGCATGGACGATGGGGGCGGGGTGGGTCTGGGACAGTGAAGAAGTGGCAACGGAATGGCTACCAGCGTATGCGCCGTGAGCGAGAGCGGACGCGCCGTATACACCGTGACCGAGAGCGGGAGCGACGTATGCGCTGTGAGCCAGAGCGGGAGCGGCGTACGCGCCGTGAGCGAGGACGGGGGCGGCGATGGCAGCGTGACCTACGGCTCCGTGACCGACCAGCTGGCGGGCTACGTTAGGGGCGACACCGGCGGCGGCTCCATCAACCTGAGCCTGAGCGGTTTGGGCAGCGTCTACCGCCTGCCATGCGTGGTCTTCGGCGGCGTTCAAAGCTTGTCCCTGAAGTTCACTGGCCTGGTCGTGGTATTCGCGGGCGGCGTCACCGGCAGCACGGGCATGGTCGATGGCGTCGACGTGAGCGTCGATAGCGGCTCCGGCGATGTCACCGGGGGGGATGGTGGGGGCGACGGCGTGTGCGACTGCGAGGGGAGCAGCGTGGCCAACAGCCAGACCGGCGTGGGCTAGTCCCAGGTGTGCGCCATGGGCTACAGCGACACCACCGTGGGCGAGTCCCAGACCACCGTGGGCGAGTCCCAGACCGTGGGCAAGACCCAATCCGTGGGCGTAGGGCCCGGCCAGCAGAGCACCCGAGGGTGCGGCTGCGGCGCAGGCGAGGACGGCGGCGGCAACAATCTGTGAAAATACAACACATTATCGTCAATCCGTTAGCACAACACTAAACACGACACTGTTCACGTAATAATTTGACTGACCAGAAATCTCATCGTGCACTTCTGTGGTAGACTGCTCGAGGGCTACTGAATGCTCTCATTTCGTCGCCGTCCGTTTTTATACTCGCTCGCCTCGTGGTGTGAAACGGAACGCGATTGAAAAAAGTAAGTGGTCGTTCAAGGACGGGAAGGGTGCAGGAAGCGCGGCAATTTTGACAGATAGATACGTGTTCGAATTTTTTATTCGGCCCCCGGCTTTTGCCAGTACGTAGTATATTAATAATAGTGTTCATACTTGTTCATCCAAGTTGGTTGCATAACTACTCCCGAATAAATTACACATATTATAATTAAAATCCCGTTATAATGTACGAGAAAACGTAATAGATCCAATCATACGAATCATGAAAGTATAATTTTTGCTGTTGAATGAATTAACATTACATTAGTTTGATGGGTCTTGATTTAATTCAAATCAAGTTTTATGAGAAATCGCCATGTCCAAGAACATAATAACATCCTGTGACACAAATTCTATAAAGTACCTCGTAGGGTAAAGGTTACTCATAACGTGTATTTTAAATTGTTTATATTGGCGTTTGGGTTTATTTTGGTGTTATATTTAAAAATTTAGTTTAAGTATGTCGGTAATCATTTACATTTAAAATAAATATGGTATTAGTGTGAAAAAATGTCAAATGGTTTACGCATTCCGAGTTCAAACAGCGTGACGGATAATTGAGTTCTTTGTACTGGCTGAATGAATTGCTTTAACTCTTTTATCGGCCATTTGTAGTTTCTTCTTTTTTTTTCATATGTTCCAAATTTAGATTCTTGGCTTTTAGGTTATTATTATACTTTTTTAACCTATAATTGTTGAGACAGACATAAAAATTAAACAATTTCAACGTGTTAGATTATTTTATGTCTCTTACAAGATCTCAGTTGAAGTAACATCGCCCAAGTAAAAGAGTTCAACGAGAATCACTTGTTGGTTTTGAATTAGTAGTTTTCTATATTTTAGGTAATGTACATTATTATTAAATAACTAAAATATATAGGTAATGTGATTTTTTATATATGACTACAGTTTAGATCTTTATACTTTATAATGTGAAGTAAATTTAATATAAAGTTCATAAGAAATTGTACGTACGAATTAATAATGAATATAAATAAATAATTTATCATGTGATGTCACTTAAACAATTTACTAGAACGAAATGGATGACATTTTAATATATTAATAGATTGTAATAAAGATGAATGATAGATTAGTATGTGATTTCGTACCAAAAAATAATTATTTGTATAATTTGCATCATAATCGTCTCAGCCATTAGTCATTGAGACACATACATACATACTTATATATAATATATATTATTTAGAATATTAGCCCTTTATTTATTTAGATAATATACTTCTAGGTCTCCGCAAACCTACTTAGAATTACTAAACAAACTGGATTAGACTATAGGATATCTAAATACAGGTATCGAATATAACCAGCCTGCGTAACGTAATTCTATATCTACGATTGTTATATGGCAATACCCACTCTAATTACATAGGGTTAGGGACTACAACTGCGTATAAATTATTGTTATGGGTCAGTAATGCATCTATATGGCAAAATCGTCTTTATATTAAAAGCATTTTGGGTTATAATTGCTTAAATAAAACCTATTATAGGTCAGTCCATTTGTTAGAATATTAATTTAAGGGAAATAATATTGTATATTGTTGAAGTTAAAGTTGATTTTTGTGTGATTCTGTGTGTTGTTAGGTCAATATTAAGACTAGATAAACGTGACCCGATATATATGACGTTTGTTTGTCTGTATGTCACGAATTTGTATTGTTGAAGACATTTTAGATTCGACGTGTCTTGGTTTTGTGTAACGTTGCAGATGGTTTTGATCTAATTTTTAAAAATTTAGGTCAATGGAGTAAATCAAAGTAGTTAAATTTTTATCAGTAAATTATGTACCTAACAATAAATACAGATTTGTAATTTCGGTGTTAAATCTATTTAATTTTATGACTATATTTCAGTGTAGTCTATTTCAAAACATTGTAACAGATAGTGGGTGGGTCAGACCAGGTGCTATTGAGTGTCTATTATTAAAACTATTATACGACTTTAATATAAATCAATGTTATATATATTGTTTATTATTATACATTTATTATTATACATTACTTATATAAATTTCTGGTGTAGAATTATATAAAGCCGGAATTGAATCAGCATTATTATTATACACCATGTCGGAACACTAATTGAGCCATTGAGTCCTTAACTAAAAGTTTTATCAAAACTCATCAACACCGAGCAGACACTTGGGGTCCCAGGTTCAAGTCCATATCGATAGTATTTCGTTTTTATTTTGTAATATACATTTTTTACATACATTCAGAAGGTTAACCTTACTTTTACGTAAATGATTATGATTTACGGCATTTAAAATTTTAAAACAAAAATTGTTATTTCCTTGACCAAAATAAGAACATCGGAATCTCACGGGTAATTATATATTTATCTAACAATTAATAGAATTCAATGTTTTTATATTTAATAATGAAATTGATGTATATTTTTTTTAAAGTGAAGGTAGGTTATGTAATTTTGTGTATGTTTTGTTAAAGTTTTAATTCAGTATTATTCATTATTTTAAGTCCATAATATAAGTATAAGTAATTAATGAACCTGTTAATTTTATCATGTTTTTATCAAATTATACTTATACATTTAAACAGGGAAGCACTCTTAGCTAAACTAATTTTATATACAATAAAATACATGAGTATATGTTGCACTTAACCGACAGCTCAATATATGTTGGTTTTGATTCAACATTTATCTAGGAGTCGTGGTAAACTGACCTTTCAAGTATCTACAATTACACGTATAACGAAATAAATTCAGGTACGGCCGACTGATAGCGATTTTATAAGATGTAAGCTGTTGGTGTAATTTGAACTGGAATTATATTTATTTACTATAATTTTTTCCGTTTTAGTGTTTTGTCACAGATATAAAGGTTATTAAGAGCTACAATAGTAATCTTAAATTTGTTTATTTTATTTTTCAAAAAAAATAATCCAGCCGCGGGTTAAACCCCTAATCGAAGAGTTCCAAAACGCAAATAACAGACAAAAAGTACCCCCAAAATTTAACAAAACCTGTAGATCCAATAACAAAAATCTCTTGTTATTGAACACACGAGCTTTAGCTCGACGCGACGGTCAGAATCTTTAACCACCAAACCTATTAACTACTTAGATTGTGTCATCTTTCTAATTTTTTTTTCCAATACATTATACATATATCTAATAATAAAGTTATACAAATTTGATTCCTGGTTATGAAGTATTATTCAAAAGATATTTTTAAAACCGCTATCAGCTTAACCGTACCCTTAAAACAATAAACATTATTTCTTCATTGTCGTAATATCTACAAAGCCAATTGTTTTGTGGCCAATCTATTTTTATTCTTTTTATTCGCCTAATTTTCAAATTAGTTTTGACAATAAAAGCTCCATGTGTATGACCTTTTTAACTAATTAACTATTCTTTATCATTTTAATGAGTTGAAAATTAAAAGCAAACTATTTATTATGGCAATAATAATGTATGGAAGAATATAAAAAAAATGCAGTCAGCTGACTAACTCTCATTGTATTCATATTCAGGTCACATACAAGCTTACCCCACTGCGATATAAATAGAGGATAATGAGTTTGGCGTGTCTGTATGAATTAATGTTAATTTGTTAACTATTTAGGTTAACAGCTTTCAAAAGCTCTACCTTTTATATTTGTTCTTCTAATTCGAACCTAATCAATATTTTTTACATATATATATATATTCATTGGTACAACTTTATAGGCCTATCTCCAAGACTAGACTAATTGAGGTTTTATATCGTTTTATACGATACGTTCTGATAGATGGCGCTGTATTTACTATAATACTTTTTATTCTTCAACAATAAATGTCACAGTATATACCAAAATCTAAATATGAATAGTTGTATTGTTTGTGCAATAATTCCACTAGTGCAGAAATCCCTGACCTTTTTTATTAATTAAATGTAAACTTCGTATAATTACTACTTGTTATAATTCTGTCTGTCTCACGTCACTATTGTTTTCTAGATCTTACGAAATTTACGTGACCTGATGTTTGTAAGTTTTTGTATAGCTGTTTCAACTGATCCAAAACTCCTTTTCCTGCCACTGTCTGTTCCTTTAGTTATTAATTTATCTATTGAAGTGAAGTCGCGGACAAAAGCTAGTTATTTTAGAAATATTTAATGTAATATACTAAGTATAACTGGCCATTGGTTATGTATCAGAGCATTGCAATTCCATTGTCCGGTCAGCCTATACAACGTCACACACAGAACGCCCTATCAGGTTTAATTTATAAGATGAAGCGTTTATTCCTATTTGTTCTATTTCTATATATATTTTTAATGTTACGGATGCTAACTAAGCATTAGAGGATATGAGGGCTTAGTTTACAGAGCGATCGGTATTCAAAAAGTCGCATGTTTGAATCCGTGTTCATGACTTTCATTCTACATTTATTTTTAGTAAGTTTGTCTAATTCAACAACTTTTTATACTAAGTATGATTTTATTTATATATTTTCTTAAAAACTTTATAACCATCAACTTGTTTATTATTTCCAATGCAACTTTTTATAAATATTACATATAAATAATTTAATATAATGTACATGAGGTATAAGAGATATTACTAATCGAAAAATAATTTCATTGTCTGATACAAGTTTGCCCTCGATTAAGTCGGTTTGACCGATTTATTACATTTACTCTGGTTACAACGTCCATGCTAAGAGCGGAAGTGGGTAATACAACAAATATTGTTTTTTTTATGATAATTGATTTTAATGTATAAAAAATTATGATCTATCCAGCTTTTCACAAGACGAATAATGATAACTTGTGTTATTTGTTTCTTTGGTATTGTCTTTCTTTAGTACTTTAGCTTAAATTTCATCTACTTATGATATAACAACAGGTGAAGTGGGTCAAAGTCTTTATTTATATGATAAAATCCTTAAAAATACCACTATTTTTGTTAAGTGAGGATATAAATGTAGTTTTAATATAAATAAACTAGTTATAAAGCGGATTTACAAAAACATAAAATTGCTTCACCATCCGCTTCCGCTTATAACAGGAACCACCTTTCACCCACATACCCACGGTCGCTGGTAATAATATAATAAGTTAATATTCGACCTTGGCAGGGACACGCATTTAACAAGCTCCAATTACTTCCAATAAAGAAAAAACAAGCAAAACTTATCCGTAAGTGCTTGGTCATAAGAATTAAATGATTTGGTTTGGGGGTAGTTTTAAATTAGTTGTCTTAAATGATCAGTTAGGCCATATTTGTAAAATTATTCAACGTAAATTCGTTTTAATTGCTATAATATTATGAGCCAGATTGGCGTGTATAGCAAATATAAGTATTCCATTGACCAGCACTAATTTATTGGTATAGAAAAATGGTTTATATTTATATAGGTGTAGATGTCAATTTGGAGTAATACAAAATGATTAGAACAATGAGAGACAAGCGAACGAATATAATACCTCCGTATATGAATAGGTTTTTAATGGTAGGAATGTAAGGATTAATTACTATTGGCCTTTACTAAGTACCTAGTAAATGTATTAATAAATTGATACATTATATTTTTCTATGACTAGTTAAATAGGTGTTTGATTTATTAGCATTACAATACTAGCTTTTGCAAGCGGTTTTACCTGAAGAATGAATAAAAAATATATATATATATATATTTATTTGAACAATACTTTTTAAAGCATGAAAGGTGTATGTCCTTTACTGTGCCCCTGACAACATTTGTTAAAATTTCATTATAATAAGTTAAGACGTTAAGAATAACAAACCGACAAACTCAAATTCGACTTTATAACACCAGCCAGGTTGGTATCTGACAACCCTGGATTTTTGGTTGTATAATATTGATATTAGAATTAGTAACGTAACTTAAATCCAAAATATATTTCACTTAACAAGTTTTCTATCCAGGAGCCATGACGTCTAGTTAACCATGTAACCGCATTGAAATAAAAAGAAGGATATAGAATCTACAATAATTAATATACATATTATTATATAATGCACAATGAGACGCACTATCAACGGCCAGGTCTAGACTTACGTAATGCAACATTTTATGCATTCAGTACATTGTAGGCCTCTTTTTTTGAAACAATTCAGTTCATTATATAAATAATTTAATTATAATTATATGTTACAATACTGAATTTCTTTATAAATATAAGATAGTGATATGTTTTATGATATTAATGTGAAGTAAATTAAAGATTAAAATAAAGAGTGAGGCATAAATACTTGAATAAACTTTTTTCCCAATTCTCAAACTTGTTCTTAGTTTCTTTATAATCTATGTTTTACCTGGGATTGGCACATCACTATTAGTTAATAATATTATCAAAGTACTTATTATTTCTATCTCAATGATGCCAAATATGGCAGTGACTTTTACGACTCATTATAAATTAGATTTAATCTTGATAGTTTAAAAAGGCCATTGTATGAAATAAGTGTCTAAATGCGAAATAGAGTCTTTTGAAATTTAACAATAATTCTTAAAGACATAAACTGTATAAAGTCAAAAGTTTTTTATTTCTTTACATAGCGCTTAAAATGTTATATTAGTTTTGTTCTAAAGGAGGGTAGTTTTGAAAATACAAAAAAATATATTTTTGACAAAAAAATATATTTTTTTAAATATTGTTATTTTCCCGTCTATATTGTTACTTAAATGACACGATAGCAAATAAGCTCTAAATATCATAAAGTTTATATAACAGGAGTTTTTTTTTTAATATCTGCTATTAAATCAATTGCACTAGTATGGCTTAGTGTTAATGTGTTGTGTTAAAAGGTTAAATAGATTAAAAATCTCAACTACAGATAACAGTGAAGGTTAATATTTCGTAATAGATATTTGGCGGTAGATACGTTTGCGTTAAAAAGAAATTTGCTAATTTAATAGCGAAAGTAGCGTTACTATTGTATAACTTATTGCTTGCTTTAGAGTTTTTCTGCTCTAAAACGTCTGAGTATTTAAGTAATAGTTGTAGAAATAATAAAAAAATAAACAAACAATATTCGTAATTCGACAATTATGACATTTATTTGATTTTATTTTTCTATTCTTGAATCTTTACGGTAGTTCCTGTTCGCTGTAACTGTTTGTATTACCGACTCCACACGATGAGCCTAGAAATTCAAAAGAAATGGGTGACCATAGAAGTTTTTTTTATTCCACTAGCTTTGAAGTGGCGCACCTTAATTTATGATGGGCCCCCAGAATTATAAAAATTCCATCTTAATGCATTCCAAATGACTCCTCCCAGATCAAAGTCATTTAGTAAGATGGGGCAAAGCCACCGAAAAGTCTTGTAACATCCACTAAACGATCTGTAGAATTCGTAAAAGAAGGCTCCTCCAAAAAATCAAAATCGCGTTTTTGTGCATAATAAAGGGGCCCCTTAAACCTACTCCTGGTTCAAAGGCACTGCTTACACTCCTCTCCTTGCAACGCGATAGACCCGGCACTCGCTCGGTGAATACATGGAATGCTAAGAAGCTTCGTCTAATATAAATATTTTCATATCCTATTGATTTTTACATATAATTCATATAATTACTTTATTACACCTGGCATCTATCTATTCGTTTCAGATCTTCGTTTCATATCTTATAACTCGAGAACCTTTTGTCCGACTTATGACCCTATAACTCTGGAACCACTGTTCCGAATTTTATGATTATTGTTTTAATATTGACGACATTTTAAGATACATTTCGTTATAATAATAAATTTGATAATTTATCTTACAATAATTATTATTTTTGCGTTTATTTTATACTTGACTTATTATATCTTAATAAATAATACGATATAGTGACAGAAGTCGCTGTATATTTAAAGTGTGTATAATTTGATATCCTTGTACTAATGACTCATATGACAGTTGGTATCCGCAAATAACAACTTTCTTAATAACAAGGTTAAAGGGCTTGGTTTGATACACATACAAAATATATAAATAAAACTACAAGTAAGTAACTTATTTTTTATTTAGTATTTACGAAGGTTTTCACGAGTACTAAACATTGAAAAAAAAAATAAACGACAGGTTGAATGACATGTTAAGTTTAAAATTTAATTATAATATGCGAGTTAAATCCGTAAAAATATTTTTATTTTTTATTAATCATTTCTAGTGGAAAAAAATAATATAGTACATATTGATAGTATTTGTGTTTTGAAAACTGCAGTCTGTTGGTCATTTCATAACAATGACCTGTTATAAATGTCAAGAATGTTATTATATTATAAGTCATAAGGGGAACATACAAACGTGTACACATTCATAAACACGCGGAAGTTGTAAATCATATTCATTGTTATATATATTTTAATATATCAGGTGCAATTTTAATATTATTTTATGGAAAATAACATACCAAGTGGCATGACAAAAACAAATTTAAGCTATCAAATTATAGAAATCGTATAAAAATAGGTTTACCATTTTTGAAAGATGACATAAAGACAAAAAATGATTTATTATTTTTATACATATATGTAAATGGTAGTTTAAATAATTATGCACTCTGTATATATTTCTCAATGTTTCTCGACATTATTGGAACAATTTATTACTTAACTTAGAAACCTCATTTAGTACTTAATTTAATTATAATCATTTATCTATAGGATATATTACTACAGATAATATATTGTATTGAATTATTTATGTTGTTTTTGTCTGTGTGTGTTTTCTATATTATAGAGGTAACATTTTTAAGTTTTGTATTCAAAAGGATATAATATTCGAATTTAAATGATTTAAAGAAATGTTTCCTTCATTGTTGCTTTATATTCTCGTGTTATAATAATATAGCTTTTTGTAAAGAAATATTTAAAAAAAATCATTAATAACGCTGACTATTAAGTTTCCTCTGATATTAAATTGAACAACGTTTTAACAATTATTAATAGATCGAACAATCAATACATTTTTACATATAATGATAACTGAAACACTCAGTAATGACTAGCTGTTACCAGCGACTTCATTAGTTGACATCAGTAATAAAGACTTTTATCATTTATAAACTTTGTATAAAAGCTGTACACTTGTTTCAGTTGGGACAATAAGCTTAGCCCACTACAAGTTTTATCTAAATCCGTTCAGTACTTTTTAGCATTATTCCCAAGCCAACAAACATAACATTATCACATACTTAGTAACTATGTTACTTAGTTGCTATCAGTAATTAATTACTATGTTATACATATAGATATATATTTTAAGTTTCTTTGTTCGTAAAGGAATGCCCCATACTAAATTATATAATAATTAATAATATAAAGTGTATAAAGTGTCTAGAGGCTATCGAACTACAATGCACGTACGAGGCCAACCACACCCTGTCCGAACATTCACTAATCACTTGCAAGCCGTCTAGAAAGTACTAGAATATTGGTACTTAGTTTTAAGATAAGGTATTATATAATTACTATTATTATTAGTTTGAAACCTTGAAGCCCTTGTAAATGAGGAAGCATCATAGAATTTTCCTCCAATAAATCGGTAATGATATATTTTTTTTACTTACAATCTATACATATAATAAAATCATCACTGATCCATTCATGTACATGGAATAAAAAAAAATAAAAACATCATAGGGAGGCTTTGTAAGAGCAAGAGAACCAAAAACAATGGTTTTTCAGTTTGTCTGTATGTCTGTATGTTTGTGCACGCTAATCTCAGAAACGGCGTAACCAATTTGAATGCGGTTTTCAGGAATATATTATGATAGTCTTCACTTAACATTTAGTGTTTATTTCATCTGAATCGGTTAAGAAATAAAAAGTTATGACCATTTATGTCAATCATGTAATAGGTACCAAGCAAATCTTAATCTATACGTATAAGAAATCTGCAGAGGAGTAGTCTTTGTACATTGAATATATAAAAAAAATAAACCAGGATGTGAAATGATAACTAACAAAATCCATTTTCAGCATTTTTTAAATCTGTGTCTGTTTATCTGTTTGTCTTTTAGTTGTGCACAAAACACGAAAAAAAATCGAGACCATTATATAAGAAAGAGAACGCAAAACAATGTTTTTTTCATTTTGTCCGTTCGTCTGAATGTCTGTATGTTTGTGCACGCTAATCTCAGAAACGGGTTAATCCATTTTGATGCAGTTTTCGGGAATATATTGTCATGGGATTCACTTTACATTTAGTTTTATTTTTAACGAATGGTTAAAAAATAAGGAAGTTAATAATTTGTTATTGTCTTATTTTGAAAGTTTAAAGTTTTTACATACATTGGTAAATACAAAAGGTACTTTTTTCAAATACGAAATCTACGCGTACGAAGTCGCAGGCACAGCTAGTTAAAAATACAATTCGTGTCAAGAATTAATCAATTCAAGAGATCTGTGCATTATCTATGATTCAAATAGTCAGGAAACCATCAAAGATTAATTTTTATCTCGGGTTATAGAACTATTTATAATTATAGCCAACAGAATATTGGATAGATTAAAACAAAAGGAATCCAGTAATTTTATCTAGACAATATTAAATCAGTTGGGAGCCAAGATATGTCATTTAAAATGGTAAAATCGATAACTTTATGAATATTTAAAAGATACTTATTTCCAGAGTTCATACATAAATAACAAAATAACACCAGGTATAATAAGTAATATTATAAATGAGTTGTTTGTCCTTCTGTGACTGCTGTGAGACATTATTTGTAACGTCGTTTGGACTCAGGAAAGTGTAGTAGTGTTTATATTGGCTAATAGTATATACTTGTTATACAAAGTTATTTTAGTCGTAGAACAAATGTTGTTGGGATCGATGTAAAGAAACTGCCTGCAAGAGGTGGTCAACTAATTACAATTACAAGTATAGGCATTGATTCTGACAACTCCTATAGCGATAATGGTTGGTGCGGACCGGACCGCATACTTTGTACGCTTCGCACCGATTTGGTCGTCGAGATAATAGTCCGTCCACAGACGAATATAGTTTTACTACCTAAATTAATTATTTATCTTTTCATTTTTGTAATGTTTCTGTCAACTACATTGACATATGTTTCTTTAGTCACCGCTGCAATGGACCTGTAGGAAACAATTTAAGGTTGACAGTTATCTCGGATTGTTGATCGATTATTAATTTCGGAAATCAGTGCTGATTCAACCAGGATTACGGTTCGTTTCTTTCCTTCTGTTAGTAGTATTAAACCTACCACTTTTCCTTATAGAATATACTTAAAATAAATTCCTGCATGAAGTTATAATATAAAAATATTTACTTCCGCATTACTGTCATTACTGGTTCAATTTGATTTATAACTATCGATTATTTTAACAAGGAAGTAAATATAACTATTAAAAAAATCTATTTATTAGCAATTAAATAATATACCTTGAACTTACCGGAAACTATACTCGATGTAATGTAATTAATAAATAAAATGTATTGATTTGATCAGGGGCAAACATATTAAATATAAACATTATTGTTTAAAGGTCAATTATGTATAAACCTTTACCAAGTCATAATACTAGCAGTTTTCTGTGACTCCGTCCGGTGAACTCAAAAGAAAGTTACACATTCGATTCTTATCGAACCCGGACAATGTATAGCATTATCAACATTTCTCCTATTTTCAGATTAATACCGCAATGCTGACATTCTGATGACATTTACTTATAGATTCAAATGCAAAAAAAATATACTAAACTAAAAGAAAATAAAAATAAAATGTATTTTTATATAGAAACATAAAGCATATCCTTTTTCCTAAAATGTTAAAATGAATGAAAAATGTTAAATATGTTGTCTTAAATATTGAATATTACTTCCGTAATCAATTACTGAGCAATCATAATTTATATATTTCTTGTTCGTAAATTGCTTACAAAATATAGACTTTTGTGAAACAGTGATCACTATAAATAATACCCGGCTGAGTTTGTTGTGTGGTTCTTCTCAGATTAGGAACTGCTTGTAACCCTCGTGGCTTTAAATGAGGGAGTGTATTTACAGAAAGACATATTTTGATAAAATTGTTATCAAAATAGGTCCTCCTGTCACTTCCATTTGACCTACACAAATCATCTGTGGTATGGATACAATGTGGAAACGATAAAATAAATAAATATATACAAAACCAAGATTGTGTATTTATTACAAAGTTTATTACGGATCTCTAAAAAGAATTACTTGTTAAATGTACTAGTTCAGTAATACATTAATTTGTACTTTTTACTATAAATATAATTGAGAACATATTCTTACATCACACTATATTCTAGATAAATTTATTCGATAAAGTCTCCTGAAATGGCTTCAATGTCGGACATTTTGTAATAATGAGTCAGAGAACTGGTTTTAGAAACTCTACATTGTATGTTATATTTTACGGACAAAATAAATTAAACCTACCTTAATGTATTGATATAAAAAACCTAATTATCCAGTTATATCCAATAATATGTTGACTCGTTTTCATTGATTTTAAAAGGATTACGTAGTTTCTTAACTCGAATATTAATATTTAAAAAATGTAATACGAGTTATTTAATTCAAATTCCTAGATAAGTTAATAGGCTGTGGAGGTCAGTTGGCATTCGCTTTGTGCAACAATAACTGGGTCTAGGTTAGGTACTAGTTTTTAAGGGTTCGTTGTCGAATAACAAAAACGGAATCCATAAAACTACATGTTCGTCTGTTATAGGTTTATTGGGACTGTTTATGCATCTTTATATCTTTTAAATATGTCTCATAGTGACAGTCATAATATATTAGAATGAAGAAAAGAAAATATTCTGAGATATGTCTCCAAAAACAGAGGGATGAATTGTTTTGTTACACAAACCTTTTTATGTGGGACATAGTAATTAATATCTTTTAAATTTATTTAAGTTTTCTCAGTTACTATTGTTTTTACTTAAATATTTTGAAATATACATAAGCTTTTCATATCACAAAAAACGTGATTTCATGAAAAAATTGGTTTCCCCAAAAATTACTAATAAACCCTGATATATAACATTATTCACTTTTAAAACCAAAAATGTATTTCTATATAGTGGATTAACTGCTGCGGAACCATACTTGCGAGAGTCGATTCGCATTTGGTCGGTTTTTTGTATATTAACAACGAATGGCAAAGACTAAAAATAAAGCAAGACTTTGTATATGACTGTGCTCGTTATTAGTTTTTTGCTTGCTCATGACTACATGTATTCCAATTAGTCTTACATAGTAGGGACAGTATATAGTTACTTACTACATTACTTACTTACTTACTACAGTAGGTACTTAACTATTTACTAAAGTACTTACTTATTTACTGACATAGTATACTTAAGGCATAAAAGACAAAGGTTTTTAGACAACCAGTGTATATTTAACTGAAATAATGAGTAATCTTGGATCTGATCACATACAGCCGTAATAAATCGTCCTATTACAATCTTTACTACTACAGATTAGGATTAAATTTATTTCTTAGGTCATCAGTGCAAATAACCGTCCTGCTGATTGAGATTGCAGCATGCAATCTGAGGTTGAGTTAATACTGGGAATACAGATCTATTAATAATTAAAGTAAGATTTCTAAATAGCTGAATTGCCTACGGAAGTAGATTTCTATAAGTGTCTAATTGTCGAAAAAGTGTCTTTGCGATATATATATATATATATATATATATATATATATATATATATATATATATATATATATATATATATAGCAGTTATTTCAAAGGTGGGAAAGAAAGTGAGAAAGTATTTTTTATACGATTATATCTTGCATCACATTGTACTTTCCTTGATAATTTAAATTATTGTTTTGTCTAATTAACTCTAATACTAAATATAGTTTTTTCTTGTTAAAAAGCCGAACTGGTTTTTTTATATGTTTACTGTATATTCTCTTGTTGCAGATGATCAATCCCATAAACGCAATCGCCCACGCGACATGTCGCTGGCAGAACCACCGCCCACTATGGAGATCGCACAGATACTCATCTCGTTGCTACACGCTTGGGGCTTGGATCCCGATCTTGACAGAGTTTGCGAGTCCAAGCTTGGGTTGCTACGACCGATGGTAAGATTGTAAAATGCTACTCATCTGGTAAATAGAATATCCTATCATCATCATCTTAAAAACATAACACTACAAACTTTACGATCACTTTTTCGTGCTTTGAGGTATTGTAATAGTTGGTAATAAAACTTTAATGCATCAAAATTCGTGGTTCTGATTGGACTTAGAGATTTTATATATATACAATGCGTTTAACATGTATATAAAATGCGCCTAAAATGGATATAATTAAAACTAGGTAACATTTGTTAAAAAAAATAAGTGCGGCTTTTTAATCTATTCAAAAACAAGTTTTTCTAAAGACTTCTACTCTGACACGTATGAATTATATTCATGAAGTAGAACTGTCAACAAACTTCGTAGAAATAACACATAAACTGTCCATCAGGTACCAGTTTGCTTCGGCGTGGTATCTCGCCATGGACATATGGCGGTACAGCTACCAACTCGTCTGGGTGGGTGGGCAGAAGCATGCGCATCTGCACCTGATGACCCAGTTCTTATGTCCTCTGATCTGCCCGTTGAATTGGTGCGGCAGGAGAAGTTGACAAGGTTTGAAACAATTGACTAATAGACTATTAAAAATAAGAAACTTTATATCTAACGGTTACATGGAGAAAGTATAAAATATAAATACAATATTACCTAGTCTTGCCATAAATATTATAACAAAGAAAAAAAACATAATTGCAAATAACATTTATTACTTTTATTGTTTTAGTTTAATACACAAATATAAAACAATTAATAATATAAAAGCTTATTCGAAGTGGTGTCCATTGGCTGGAATACAGTCTTTTAAACGTTGAGGCCAGTTATCAATAGAAGCAAGCGCTCTTTCCATGGGGAAATTCTTCACTGCCAATCGTATAGATTTTTTTAAAGATTCCAAATTATAATGGCGTTTAGAGCAAGCTGTACTCTCTAAAACTAACCATAAATGGTAATCCAGCGGATTAAAATCGGTACTAGACAACGGCCAGTCTTCAGCTCTGATGCAGTTCGAGACGTTCGCTTCCAACCAAGACTGCGTGGACCGAGCTTTTTGACCCGGCGCCGAGTCTTTTTGGAAGTTCTATACTTGGTTATTGAACATGATGTTATTAAAGGGCTTAACCACCTTCTCAAGAATGGTATCTTGATACACTTGTGCCGATGTTTTGATACCTTTCTCACAAAAATATGGCTCAGTCACTCCTTCATAGCTAACACCCCACCAAGCCATCACTGAACTCGGATAATGCCCACGTTGCACTCTGTTGACTAATTGTGAAGCTTCCTTAGAGCTTTGAGCAAAAATACGGTTTATTAAAATGTTGTTCAATTGTAAAAAAAAATCTCATCCTTAAACAATATTTTTCTGTGACCTCCCTTTGCGTAACGTAACAGTAGTTGTTTTGATTTTACTACCCTATTCATCTTTAATTTATCAGTTAAGAAATGACCAGTGCGTCTCTTACAGGCTGCAAGTCTTAAGTCATGTCTTAAAATACGCGATATGGTTCTACGTGCTATCTTCATTTCCCGAGATAAAATCTTTTACTTGCTTTCTTCGAACTCTTTCCCTTACTGCTTTGACCACCTTTTTCGTACGAACACTACGTGGACGGCCAGATCTTTCTCTGTCACAAACAGAGGAAATCTCATTGTACCTATTAATAGCCCGGTACAGAAACATTTGGCTAATACCAAGTGTATGGAGAGTTTTAAAAATTGCCTTTGCCTACTTTGTGTAATGCAATCACAGCGATTCTGTTCTCTTTATCACCAAACTACATTTTAATATCGCAAAATATTGAACTATCTATTGGCACCAAAATGAGAAAACACAATGAACAATCATATAAAACTTACAGATTCCAAATTCAAATGTAATATTTTTTTATTTTTAATTGCAACAGTTTTTATGGCCAGACTAAGTATATTATTATTACTGTAAGTTGAATAGAAAGAGGTATTTCCTGGATTTTTTAATTCCATGTCAAAAAATTGTCACATAAGTTTATTTAATGCATCCATAGACTGTTCTCATCCAAGCTCCACTGGGAGCTCAGTACAACCCTTACTACCAATCATCTTCTCTCCATCGTGGCGCTCGCTAACACGCTCATGTCCATGAGCAACGCCAGCTTCGTGCCGGAGCAAGAAGTGGCCAGGAGATTGCATAGGTGAGGAAATGAGGAGTTTTATTGATATTATTGTTCTTTGATCCTCATTTATATAGCATAATCTGCATTTGTCACATTCATTAAAATTAACGAGGTTTAACGTACACCTTTATTGCAATTACGAGTATATTAGTATTTACAAAAGCATAAAATAAAAATTATTGGCGATTAACAATTATCATGTCTTGGCACAAAAACAGACCAACAACCCGCACTTCCTCGTGGGCGGGAGACGAAGAACGCGAGGAACAACTGGCAGCCCAGCAAGCGCACATCAAGCAAGGCTGGTCGCTGCTGGCAACGCTGCACTGTGTACTGTTACCTGACAAGGTCGTTGCCGCTGGTAAGCTACGTTACTCAATTAGTAAAGCAACTTTGACTTCGGTTTATTGTTAAATTTGTTTTGTTCTAATTTGTTTTAAATCTTTGAATCGATATATAAAATATTCAAAAGATTGAAAACAGGTATCTTGAGAATCTTAACAAAATCCTTAGGCATCTATACTTTATCTTAAAGGTGCAAAAAGTTTCAAGCGGCCTCAAGTGGAGATGCTGGCTCGTCGCTGGCAGCATCACTGCCTGGAGGTTCGAGACGCGTCGCAAGCGCTGCTTTTGGCGGAACTCGGCAGGTGAGCTCAATGAACTTAATGAAAGTTTATAAACGGCGGTCTAGTTATGCTGGATGTGTTCAGATTTAGATTTACCCTTAAATACACAATTTAACTCTTTCCAGACTGGGTCCTAAAGGGCGTAAATCTTTGGTTGACAATTGGGCACAATATCTCCCGCTCTATACTCACACGGAGAGCATCAACCCTCAAGCTACCCAAAAGGAACCTGCCGAAAAAGTTGCTAAAGACGTGAGTACAATAATTACCAGATAGTATCCATTAGAATCTTTTTTAAAACACTAAAAATACATAAATTATTTACATATACATAAATTACATGTACATAAATTTTTTCAGCAAGAAGAAGAATTTGAGGAAGAAGAAGAAGAAATTATCCGAAAGCCGTCATCTATCGCGGAATTGAAACGCAAACAGACCACCTCGGTGGTACTTCTGGGAGTCATTGGAGCTGAGTTTGGACAAGACATAGCTTCTGAGGGTAAGGGTTGATAAAGGAGGTTGAGATTTAAATCTATTTTTATACTACTTGTAATATTTGCCAAATTAACTTTATTTTATTACAGGAGCTGCTGGTAATAAGCGACGTAAAGATGGCGATAGTAGAAAGAGTTCTATAGTTGAAGGTATGATTATGAAAAACTTTAAATCTTTTTAGTTAAATAAAACTATTTTATTTTATTCAGTTGTTTAGATTATTGTATTTAATTCGAGTATGAAAAACTTGACATAATATAGATATAGATAAACATTTTGAATACCATCCAGCTTTAAAAATAAAGTAAAATAAATTCGCTTTACATAACCAAGCTATGTTCGATGTTATGTAAGCTGATTCGGTCTTCGTAATTTTTCTTCTAACACTTACTAATTGGCGATTACACATTACGATACTTTTCGTATACATGGTCCTAAAAATCTAGTCAAATAATTTGTTACCAAACTAGAAATGGGATCATTAAGGGCGCCTCACTGCTTACTGGGTTAGAAATAGCCCTGTCAGAACTGTATCCTATCAGAAGTGATTTACTTTGAAGGGGACAACCTTGATAAACTACTATTTCTCTACCTATTGTTTACTCCTGGGTTGACTCGTGCTAGGTTTCACCCTGAGCTCTTCCAACAACCTGGCTCGTCTGACGTCCCTGGCGCTGACGCACCTGTTGCTGGCGCCGGGCTCCCCGCGCCTCCCCGCGCACACGCCGCTGCGCCGCGCCGCCGTGGACCTGCTGGGACGGGGCTTCGCCGTCTGGGAACCCTACCTCGACGTGTCGCACGTACTGCTCGGTGGGGATTTAATCTGTTACCTCTCTGATATTTGTGTTTTAAGTTTGATTAGACTAATTACCTTTTTTTTTCTTCACACTCTTCTTTTAAAATTATTTTTTCCTTGAAAATGGTTTTCTTATCTTGTCAGATCACAAACCCGCGTTCTTCACGTTTTTATACGTTTTATTTTTTATAAAAACATAAACAAATATCTGTATGTGATATATTTAAATACGCTCATCTATCTTTCTTGTCTTACGCCATAAACTTTATATATATTTTTTTAATTTCTCTAATATATTTGTTTCTTCAAAAAATGTATGCTACTTTTTGTATCCTTTTTATATATTTATGAAAGTATCTGATCTATCCCTTCAACGTTATTAAAAGAAACAAATGAAAATAATCGTATTGACATATATATTTTTTGATTAATAGGTCTGCTAGAGATGTGTTCTGACGCGGACAAGTTGGTACCGTCCATGACGTACGGTCTGCCGCTCACTCCGCAGGCGGACTCGTGTCGCACCGCGCGACATGCACTCACACTTATAGCCACCGCCAGGTAATAATGACACGAGTATAATATAATAACATACATATAAATACTACACATAAAACAGAAAATACAGAAGAAGATAAAACAGAAGATTGAGTATAATTCGTAAAACTATTTAGAAGGAGATAAAATTACTAAGTTTTTAATATTTACAAAACTAAGACAACAGATAATCACATGATCTCTTAGTCTCCTAATTCCTCCTCTCCACAGATGAAAACAAGGCAACCAGTCTTAATATTTATCCCGTATCCAAAAAACGGCCGAATTTAATTATTATTTTATACTTGATAAAAGGATTGCTACTGAAGATTGTATTAACAATTATTTTTTTTTTATATATCAGTAAAACACTGATATAAAGATTGAGTTTGTAGAAAGGTGTTATGATCGATTTAAATCTCGGAATGTAAAATATGAGCATTGTGTTACTGTGTCTATCGTGCCCTCCCCAGGCCGGGTGCCTTCATAACGACGATGGCCCGTGAGGTGGCTCGTTGCGCGAGTGCCCCGGCCGGCGCGCCGCCGCCGCCCGCAGCACTCGCGCTGCAGAGAGGACGAGCTGAGGTACTGAGAGGGATAGAACTACTCATAGAGAGGATGCACGGAGAGGTCGCGGAACTGCTGGTGGAGGTGAGTGGGGGGGAATGGTGGATTATCAAAGTCATCAATATAAAATATAAGCCGAGTAGGCCCCACAAAATCGCCTTGAGGTATACTAAACAATTTTTGTGTATAATATGTATTACAATAAACACAAAAAAATCTTGGCTTACGGGCTATTTACTATTTAGTTTCTTAGATTATAATCGTTTCATACTCATATTAAGATACCTCTCTTATAAAAGTGAGGACAATTTTGTTTCTTTTCTATATATCAAGCAAACGAATGTGAATAAATATATTGAAATAATAATATTTAAATAATATCAGAAATAAAAACCGATAAGTAATATTATAGGTAATGGATATAATCCTTCACTGCGTGGACCAGTCACACCTCAAGAGCAAGGGCCTGAGTGAGGTGTTCCCGGCGGTGTGTCGCTACAACCAGGTCTCACACTGCCCAGCTACCAGAAGAATAGCTGGTTTGTCTTTATATCTGTCTAATACCGTTTATCAACTATCAGGTGTATTTTTATGACTTATTCGAGAGTTATTACATTAAGTTTGGTAAATATTATTAAATTATACATATCAGAAAAATATTTGTCACATTTACATTAAATTGTTGGATTTTGATATTTTTGAATTAGGTAATGTGTATGAACAATTTTAAATGCACTAATTTACCCAAAACCTGCAACAAACCAACCAGAACATTAGATTTTTTCGTTATTCCTTATTTATTGGTAAAATTTGATAGCCTGCTAGTCAAATGGCGCTAAATGCTCAGTCATAAATGCTGTTATATTACAAACGGTGTGTGATTCACATATTGTTCCTAGTCTGGGTGTACTTTGTGTTCATTCTCACTAGAAAAATATCTATCCAGGGATAAGTCTATAGAGCCGGAGTTATTTTCTAAAAATATTTTTATAAAGAAAAAGAATGCCAACGAAACTAAGATTATTCCCTATTGTAGGATTTATTAAAAAAACTACATGAACGTCCATATATATTTGTTACAACCAAACTCCTAACCCACAGTGGGAAGTCACACCGGTCAGTTGGCTATCTACGAGCTGCGCGCGTCTCGCTGCCAGTCGCTGGCGGCGCACGCGGGGCCGGTCACCGCCTGCGCCTTCAGCCCGGACGGACGGTACCTCGTGTCGTACGCCACCGCCGACAACAGACTGTCCTTCTGGCAGAGCACTGCGGGTGAGGAGGCTGTTAAATCTGTACTATCGTGACTGGGTGAAATTAGACGCCAATCCTGTATCCCATTTTCCTGAATCATTCGGAGCATCTGCTCCGAAATTAACTAATTTTTATGGTCGAGTCTGGAACTGACTAATTTGACAAATAAGATAAATTAGTTACTTGAATGCTAATAATTATGAGTATATTATAAATTTTGCCCTTAATCATCAAATCTCTTAAGGACTTGACGTATCATTCATTAATTTTAATTCATGCTTTTTTGGTTTAAATATTCCCTAAATGTTATCAACAACCCTCAATACTTCATATACTATAAGATGTAATTCGCTCCATGGTTCGTCAGGTATGTTTGGTCTGGGCGCGGCTCAGACTCGTTGTGTGAAGTGCTACAGCACGGCGCCGATGGCCGACCTCGCCAGACTCAACCCGGCGAGACTGGCGCGCCTCGTCTGGACCAACTCACGTACCGTCACACTCATGCTGGCGGACGGCTCGGAGACCAGGTTCAATGTATAAGAGGAGTGAGAGGAGGGGACTTAGAAGAGAAGAGAAGTGTCCGTGGCCATCCATGTCTGTATTACCGATATCTTAACAAAAGTTACTGTTTCTAAGTTTTAATAGAGTGGGAGATTTAAATATTGATATTTGTATATTACTAATATGAATGTTAACGGCTCGTATGGACCAACTCGTTCACGGACACTGCTTCGATGTTTACAGACGTACGTTTTGTTATTCGTGATTATCGATGTTTTGTGTTAATGCAAATGTAGTATCTAATACAAAAAATATATAACTATAAAATAATTAATATTAATGTTTGCATCGGCTCGTCAGGAACAGAAATTTCAACACAATACATGTGTCATATAATTCAAGTTGTTAAATAATTTTTTGTTTTTTTTTTTAATTAATCAATGTGTAATTAGAATTCATTAAAATATATCTTTTCCTATAAAATATATTTTAGAATTCAAAACATCTAAATCTTGAAAGTTTTAATTGATTTTTTCATTATTTCATTTTACTCGATGTTTGTATTACTATGTTAAATACTAACTCTAGCTTTAAATGAAATGTGATGTTCGTATTGTACGCATAAAAAGAAATTGCAATTAATTATTTAATTAAAAAACACAACAGCTTGTCAAATAATACTTATCTTTTTTCTCTTTCATTATTTTCATTATTTTCTAAACATCATAAGTTTTTTTATTAAAAACAACTATGTTATTTTCACTATGCTTGTTATTTATTATTTTAAAATTAATCTCTACCGATATTACATTAATTAATTAACAGCTGTTAAAAAACAAATATTTAAAAAATCAAACAAACATCACAAATAATATATTTAAATATATTAATCGCATTCCAAATGTGATATATTATTATTATTCTTGTTTATTGCCTGGTACTTGGTAGTGTCTATGAAAAGTATTATTTAAACTATTTTATTGTGTAATCGATGTTATTACTGTTATGTAAAATAAATATTCCACTTAATTGTTTGTTTTATTCACTATTCCATTTACTACAGTAAAATAGAAATTGGCTACGATACATATTCATACAATATAATTTTTTAATCAATTGCTATGTTTATATAAATATAGAACGAAAATAAACCGATATGGGCAGGGATTTGAACCCGCAACCTCTGGGAAACCGTCCCGTCGCTCTACCAATTGAGCTACCGTATCGCGGTCCTAGTCGGTGAATAAGCATTATATGTGCCTTTATCGGGATGGTGGTGCATCTATTAAGTTTCTTTCTTAAATCCTCACCAATGTTTCTAACTTTGAAGTATAGATAAACATTGAAAAGATGCCACTACCGAAATTAATGTTTGAAAATATCTTTAAACATGTACACGGGTATACACCCATGTTAAGTTTATTTAAATTTATATGATAAGCTACTGTATCACTGTCTGTCTCGGTGAATTAAGCATTCTATATGTGATCGTAGCTCAATTGGTAAAGCGAGGACGCGGGTTTGAATCCCAGCCCGTATCGGTTTATTTTTCATTCTATATTTATATAATTCATATTACATTCTATATTTTCTATTGGTGGAACTTGGACTATCATAGACGGATGCTCTATTCGTATCAACATATAGGATTACTTTGATATACTTTTCGTTTCAAAAAAGTCTATTGTTCAGGGATAAATGAAGAATAGTATATTACACAACTAGGAAGGAAAAATAAGAAATGTCTCAGATCACATGTAATTATCGAACAAGATGAAACCGAGGTCGATTAAGTAACATGTGATCTGAGGCTTTCTTATTTTACTTCCCGAAGTGTATATGCTATTTTTGTGTCCGACGACGGCAGAAAGCGGTAACTTCGTTTTTCGCAGCGGGACAAAAATTGTCACTTTTCGCCCAAACATCGAACTCTAGTTTCACTGTTTTAGAGAGTAGATCTAACACAGGATAGGACCATAAAATTCATTTTTTTTAAATATTATTAACGAGCGTGTTAGATTTTATAGGATTCTACAAATAAACAAAACTAAAAAAATATAGTATACGGTATTTAATCAAGCTACTTTGCGCTACATAATAAAGATATATAGATATGTAAATATAACGATTGTATATCTTTAGCTTCTAATAGTTTATCAAATCACTAACTTTTACTACTTTAATAATATATCAGTAATAAAATGATATATAGTTCTAAATAATTCTAAATTCTTAAATCTAAATGCAACAACAATATTTCGCACATTTATTGTCAACGGTATGATGTAGTTACCCAAATAATATCTTTATTTTACCTACGTATCAAATTACTATATAATAACAATCTTATACACAGCAAAATTACAATATGTAACAAGCGCTTCTACCTGAGTTTATTAATAAATAAATAATAAATATTTGAAAAAAAATTGTCGCTAGTCTTTACTAAGTTAGATGGTAGTGTGAAATATACTGTTGTATGGTCGGATTCTGCAACATCGTAATTATAAAAAAGAAAACAAAAAGTTGTCTAAACGGAAATCGGAACTATTTTTCGGTATCAGACATAAAAATGGGCCTCAAGCTTCAATACTTGTTTGTTTTTATTTGAAAAATTGCATGCAAGTATTTTCCTAATTACAGCGTCGCTGAGTGTATAATAGATAAGTTTTGGCAATTATGTAACAACCAAATTTTTCAAATATTAAAAATATGATATATCGTATATTACTTTAATTATTTAAAATCGTAAAATTACTTGAACGATGATGGGGTCACTGATAAATTATAACGAAACAAAGTATAGTTGAGTAGTTAGTAAATAAGACTATAACTTCTTTAAATCACTTCGTTTATTATCAATTTCATTAGTGTAATTAACAAAAATAATGCAATCTTAAACTAAGCACACTTGTTATACAGGGTTATTTGTAATTAATTAGCCACCTCTTGCAGGCAGCCTTTCTACATCAATCCTAACAACAATTGTTGTACGACTTTTTTAAATTAATAGTTGTAAAAATTTTAGTTTTCTCTTACAAAATTTTTTTGTTGTCTCTGAAGTGGCATTAACTCTGAGCGTAGGTATGGCGCCCCGATGTTGACCTTTTAAGTACTTCTTACAAAATACCGAGTATTAAATAAAAAATGGAGCAAACATTTTTTTTGTTTCGTATTTTTTGTGTTGTTTATCAAGATTTGTAAAAAGTCGTAGAAAAAATGTTGTTGGGATTGATGAAGAGAGGCTACCTGCATGAGGTGGCCAATTAATTAAAAATAACCCTGTATACAGATTCTCCTCTCCACTTTTCTCCCCTCCACGATACACCACACCACATCAATACAGCTCTTCTATTTTGTTACAAAATAAAACACTAGACTTTATTGTGGCATTATGTTTATATTAGAATATAAAAATCTAGCTTTTATGTAACACAAACAACTTATTGGTAACAGTTATATGGAAGCCCATAAATAATGAGGAAGAAACATTTTTCTTCTATATAAAAGGTTTTTGAGAGTTACAACCATCGCATCGGGTCTACAAATCAAAATACACGGATGTACTTGGCCCATCCGACTGATATTCAGCCACGCAGAATCTTATATAAAAACTTATATATAAATTATACATAAATCATTATTTTACACATATTTGCGTAAGGTTATAGTGCAACAATGATATAACTATGACGTATAACATGTATTATTATTATTATATGTTTATGTCATGCGTGACATAGACGTAATTTGTATCGACATTAAAAGGATTACTTTCAGTATGTACTTTCAAAATAATTATGGGGTCATATTTATCTTTTGTAACGATAGAGCAAACTCTTATAAAGTTATACATAGAGTTGGGAAGCTATAGGCAAGCATGAGAGTGCAATTGTCTAACAAATAATAAAAGAGGGAAGATGAGCGACCAATAATTATCTTTGTCTAATCACACATGTTAAAAAGAGAGACAGATAGCCTTATTTTCTTTTTCTTTTTTACGATGGACACATTTAGACTAGTTTTTTACTCCATGTATAATAACTCTATGGTGACATAAGACATTTCATAAAATTGGAAAATTTATTAAATCAACAATGTGATTGTCAGTGGTCTAATAATTTTACTAATTGTATTTTAAAGAAATAATGTATTCTGTTCTTTGTTTAAAAGACATTTCAATACTTTTTAGTACTTAAAGAGAACTGTTATAAAATAAATGTCCAAAATCCCGTTCAAATATTATACAATAATAAAATACTTTTCAAAATCATATGTTAATAAGTATCAATAGAGTTGGATATGTTTATGAAGTAAAATCTTAGTTTCTTTTCAGAAATTGATTAACTTAAATACTAAAAAAGACAATATAGAATCAACATAATAAGACTAAGTGATATTTTTTAAGTATTACATTAATGGGAGACAGTCGACTCATGTTATTACTTTTAATAATAACGACTTATAGTTATTGCGGTTATTTAATGAATAATGTTTCATTTGATCCAGCTTATTTTTAATGACACTTGAAAACAATCTAATAACAAACCTACATTTAAAAATATTCTTTGACTAGCTCTCTTTCTTGTTTGTGGAAACGAAATATCCTATAACATACATGAGATATTCTATAATACGAAATTCGTTTATTTTAAGATTAACTATTCATTTTAAATTAAAAAAAAGTTTACGCTTAATAAGGCTTTACTAAACACTAATAATCTGTGTATAATACTAGAATTCAAATGACTTGATTGTAATCACAATCCACAAAGATGTAATCCACGGCTATGTAAAGTTAACTAAAAAAGTTAAGTTTAAGACTAGAATCTTTTAAACTAAGCAACATGTTTTACTGTTTTTTATAACAAAAATTTGCGTCATCATAAAAATCATTATCGCTGTCGGTATCGTCATTGTCGTGAATATTTTTAACTATATTTAAAAGAGGACTTTTATCGACGACTTCTTCATCTGACGAGGTATCTATGAAGTCTACATCATATACTATCCACTTTTTTATTCCCCCGTCTCGAGTTAGTGTTAGCCAATTTTTATTTAAAACTTTACACAATTTGACAACAATGTACTGCCCTTTATTTATATGATTGGACTTATCTTTATTTATAACCCCAAATAATTCAAAATCAAATTCATATTCTGTATCATTTGCAAAAGCGCTAAAATTAATTCTTCTATCTTCTACTTTTAATTCGTAAGTGTCTACTACTAATTGTATTTTAGCATGGACTGTATTTTTGTTCTGACGCCAAATTATTTTAGGTTTTCGTTTTTGGTCTAACTCTATAACAATGTTTCTTTTTTCAGGGGTTTGTAATATTTCAGTCGCCTCCGGTGATGATAAATCGTCGGAATCTAACTCTTGTATTTCCTTAGGCTTCATCGTGGTGGTAAGTTTTGAATCAGAAGATATATTTGGTATTCTTTTTTTAATAGAATCACTAACTACATTTTTATCCTTCTTTACTTTATGGAACAACTCAGCAGCGGTATCGGCGTTTATATTTACATCCCATTTATCAGAATCATCAGATTCAACGTCCGAATCAACCAAAGGTAAAGATCTCAAAGGTTTATGTAACAAAGTATTAGGAGAAGATTTTACAACATCGTTTCGACTTGTGCTATTTTGGTCGCTTTCAGATACTCCTTCCCATTCTTCATTGTCAGCTTGCGAAGATTCCTTGTGTTCCTTTGAAGAGTAAAGTAAATTTTCAAAATATTTTATCTCTATTTCGTTCTCACGAGCTAAATTAAGATCGATCATTAATTCATTGATTACAACATCTTGTTCTGCGTTCGTATCGATTAAAACGACTCCATATCTGTAACCATTAGTAAATTCTGCGGGTTCTTTGGTAAAATATTTTACATACAAACGTTTCAAGTTGTCATTGTTACCTTCATAACATGAATCGCAAAACCAATTTGTGCTAAAATCGGTCCATTCTTTGCCCGGTGGCATCACACCAACTAATCGACACTCGATCGCTTGAAACGGCAATCTATTTATAAATTGTTCAGTTATTGGAACTAAGCAGTTGGTTTGGACTTCTCTCCAATCTCCTTGGTCAACAAAGAAACACTTAACTTTATTTCCATCAATGCTATCAATTCTTGCTCTCTCATATGTTCCATCATCAGGAAATTTAGCTAAAACTATTTCACCCTCTTTTACACCACAGGCCCCATTAGTGTAATTTTCTACATATGTTTTAATATCTTTCAACAGTATACCCATACATGATTCAAATTTGTCGAGGCGTACGAAGAATTTTTCAGGATTAATAGCAGACGTAAAAACTATAATAGACATTTCACTGCTCTCTAAATAAGCCCAGGAGCCTTTTGGTAGGTTTTTAACGGGTATATTAACTTCAGCGTCGTCAAAATCGGCTTCTCTTTTCAAACTGAGACCACTAACATTACACATTTTTTCAATTTTAGATAAATGCTCTAAATTAGGTATAGCGTGATTGATCAAAAGTTCATGTTTAAAGTTGCATTTCACTACAGTTTCATTTAAGGACGACAATTCTTGACAAGCCTCAAGGGTTGACACAAAAATACAATTTCCAAGAGCAAGCGATACTTGAGCTTTCATGAATAAGTCCTCATCGCTATCACTAATATTCTGTAAGTGATGTTGCGCTAAGTCTGAGAATGTTATGTCCTTGTCTTTAGGTTCTATGTTAGCAAGTCTTATTTGAACCACTTTAGTCTCTATCTCTTTTAGTTCATCTGGTAAATAATAAAGAAAAATATCTCTTGTAATTTCATATTTTTCTTCATCGATCAGTTTAACCAAAACTTTATTAGGGTTGCCTCTCTGGTAGCGATTCAATATTTTTAAAACTTGGCATCTAGCAAAGAAATTAAGTTTCATTGCTACAGCACAAATGTCTCCTATTTCAGGCATGCCATGCAGTTTTCTATTCGATTCTTTGCCGTAGTACATTCCCATTTTTAATGATAACGTGCTATAAGTTTGGGGAAACTTCAATAAGTTACCATTCACAGATACTGATAAAAGTCTAGCAGAGTATAGAGTTGCTGTGTGAAAGTAAATTATTTTGAATGTTATTATCCCGGATTGTGGTACCCATTCTTTGGGTGTGTCGTAGTCTTTTAAAATCGTATGTCTTTCTTGACAATTGTAAAAATCTGGACAAACGCCTAATGATAGGAGGTTGTCACACAATGGAACATGCTTTACTGCCTTTAAAGAATCCTTTTCAGTTAATATTTTAGCACATATTTCATCTAAAAATGGAGGGAGGTTTTCAGTACATCGTTTAATAAAATTAACTATTTTCGGTAGCTGCTGTACGTTTCTTTCCTCCAAAATAATTTTTATTTTTATATTCTCATTGTCATTTTTGAAAATAGAGGGATAGTTATCGTTCAATACTGCAAACCTTTTACAGAACATAGAAAACAATTGGGGTAAAGAAAAATGAATTAAATAATGAGCATCTGTTATGTTCATATGTGTCAAATTTCCATCACAACATACAAGAATTGGTCCTAACACGGGTTCTTGATAATCACCCCACGACTCACTGAGACTATACAAGTCGTGAACGGTCATATTGTTGTCACAAGAGAACACAACATATTTGGCATCTTTCAAAGCCTTCTCGAGTAGCTCGACTTCGTCATTCTTTTCACAAACTATAACAGTTTTCTTTGATGTATCAATTGTATTTAAAAATTCAAAGACATTATCCAATTTCCTTTCACTCTTGATAATACTGACGGTAGTGTTTGCTTTTGAATAGAGAACACATTCTTGGAAGGCTCCAATGCAGATAACGGAATCCGGTGCTTTTTTCGCTAACGGTTCCATAAAATCTGACCAAACTCGAGACGCGATGATATACTGAACTTTTAACTCCTTATTCACCCGAGCTTTCAGCATAGCATTGATTTTAATTTGGAAAAATTTCAGTTCATCACTATATGTTTTGGTCAGTCGCTCGCAATCATCAAGAACGAATATCGAAAGTCGTCTCAAATCGACTCCGAAGTCAGTTAATTGCAATAAACGCGCTAAGGCAGGTGGAGTGGCGATTAACATATCACATCCGTTTAACAGGGCAGTAGTGATATTCATGGTATCTACACCCGCATAGCAAGCTATCACCTTTTTATTCAAATCTAATAACATTTTCGCCAATTTCTCGACTTCCGTTACAGATTTAGCCGTTGCACAAACAACAATACACATAGGACCTACACTATTTCCTACGTCATTAGCACCATCACTAACTAATCGACACACAGGCGGTAAATATCCCATGGTCTTTCCACTGCCCATAGGACTAATCATGAACAAGCTATGGCCTCTTAATATTGTACTCCAAGTTACAGTTTCCAACATCATAAGTCGTTCAATAGACATATTTTTCAATACCATGCGCATATGAGAATTAAAATATACTTCTCGTATATCAAAAACTGGTTCTATTCTTTTATTCATTTTGGAATGTACCATAAGTACTGGCGTAACTAACTTATCGACAAACACAGATATACTAGAATCTATATTTTTGAAGGGATTGACATTATTTTTTAATTTCACTTCACCGATATCAATATTATCATTGACTTTTTGTAATGGAACATCATTATACTTTTTGGCTATCCTATCTAAAACATCATCATCGTCAAAGGATTCTTTATTTTCTCCTATACTAGATGAATCTCTAGTGGTAGTGTCTGAACTAGATAGACTGCTATCATTAGACTTTAAGTTCTTATGAACCCGCATACGTCTTTGTAATATAGAACTTATTGCAATCATGTCACTCTGACTGGTCAGTTTATTTACTTTCTGATGAGAATCACTATTTTTGACACTTGTTTGCATTAAATCATTTAAACTTTTTTTATTTGTAATTTCAAGTTGTACTTCAGAATCCTCTTTAGCATATAGATCATGTATCTCTGTACCTTCTTGGTCCACAACAGTTTGTTCCATTACATCTTCTGTAGTATCATATATTGTTAACTCATCAACTTTGAAATTAGAAGGATTAAGATCTGGTGGACCAAAAGCTAATAATTTTTTAAAACCATGATCCTGATGTTTAATCTCAATGCTTTTTTTAGTTTTATGAGCTGTAATAAATGAATTATAATTATTAATATACTTGTTTTAGTGAGTTAAGGTCTTTTATAAAAAATAATTTCATTAATTGTAACAAACTCACTTGTTTTAATTTCTTTCATATCATCAATAGAAACGTTATTTACTTTGGTATTAGTTAAATTTACAGAACCATTGGTTGAGAGTGTACATCTATTTTCACTGTTTTCTCTGTGATTATCAAAATCTTGGTCATGCATTTTTAGGTTCCTTGTAGTTCTGTTTGCTGTAAAACATTTAATTTGATTCTTATTGATAATTCACATTTAAATGTATATGAAAGTTAAAAGAATTAACTGGTGTCTATTTTTCTGAACAATATTCAAACCTGAAAAAAAACTGCTCTTAAAGATCAACTTACATTTTTCATACATTGAGTCATCATCATAAGTACATTTTTTTTTCTTTAATTCTTCTTGAGCATCAATCAAAAGCTTGGAACAATTGATCTCAGAAATAGTTTTGGAACTCTTTTTCTCAAGATTATGTATTTGCCTTATTCGTTTACTTAAGATATGTTCAGAATTATTAACACAATCTTTCTGAATATTACTATTTTCACTGCAATCTGAATAACTGTCCTTAGCTTTAGAATTCATTTCTAGGAATCGTTTAATATCCTCAAATGAAGTTTTTTGTTCATTAGACGTAGCAGATTTCTTTTTCAACAAATTTGACTTGAGTTCATTTTTAACCTGTTTTGATTTACGGAAGGCTCGTCCTAGCGGCTTTTCATCTAGATCCTTACACAAATCAAAGTCATTGGTTTTGTTTTCGATTACTTTTCTTACCATTATATTGTTGTGTTTTTCAAGATTTGAAACTGTTAGCTCAGATTCAAAATCTTGTTTCATATGAAATACTGATGTTTGTTTTTTGAATGATTTCTCCCAGTCTTTTCTTTGAGTTGAGTTATAATAATGTTTTTCCAATTGTTTTATCACATCCTGAGCTTTAATGAAGTTTAATTCGGTATTTAACTCACCATGGCTTAGTTTACTATGAAATTCACAAACATTTAGTTCAGCAAAACCTGCCTTAGCTAAATGTTTTGATACTTTCTTAAGTTTTCCATCAGAATTCTTAATAATTAATTCACCATATTTGTGTATGTTGTCGTCAAAGATTGTTGATCTGCAATTAAAATAATATTATAATTGAGACGATTTTCAAGGAATTGTAAATTTTCAAGGAATTAAATATATTATTTTAAAAATATATCAACAAATTTACCGTCTGTCAATATGCGTTGGAAGAAACCAGATTTCCGTGCATTGAAATAAAAGACTTTTTAAAATTGTATTAGCAGCTGGAACCCAATCTTTACATTTTAAACTGACCAAATTTGCTGTTTCTTCATCAATCGTCGTTTCAAAGGGCACGATACCATAAATGCCGATTTGTTCAAATATAAAATCGGCTCCAGTTACTGAAGAATCAAGTACTTCCACCCAAATTAAAGAAGGATTTAAATGATGGATTACGTCCACCCTGTAGCAGTCAGCCGGCATTTTAAAGAAAAGGTTACGAGTTACGGCCTGAACCTACAGTTCAGGTTAAGTCAAAAGTGCTAAGTTTGCTAAATTTATAGTCAGAACAGTTTTTTAATCTTTACACTTTAAACATAACGATCAATTCAAATTGAATAATGAATTCCGTGAAAAAGTTTAGATTGTTATTGCGATTTGCGAATTTAAAAACCGCCAACAGGTAAAATAAATTGAATACAGATAGTAAATGAGAACAAATGTCACGTAATATGAATTTTCTTTCGTAATTTAGAATAATAATTAATCAACTCTTGCTTGCTAGTTTAGGACGAATAAACAACTCAAACTACGGAAGCTTTTCGCTTTGTTGTCTATATGAATGTGGCCGAGTGCCGAAATACATACCAGTATACTGGCCAGTGCTGATGACGTCAAAATCGACGCTACGCTGGTGAAACGTTCCGAAATATGATGGCCAGCACTGAGTACTTTAACAGAATAAATTGACACTATTAACAGAGTAATACATGAACCTAGTATTACAAATTACTTATTTGTCTGTGACTACATATTTATTTCTAATGTGTCTGTTTTAGATAGTTATACATTTTATTACATAAAATTATATAGTTCCAAGAGAATGGAGTTACAAAGCAAAGTTACAACAAAAAGTGATGGTGATCAGATATTTAATTCTAATAAAGTACGAAAAATATTTAATAATGACTATGATTATATTTAATTAATAGTAAATGGCGAGACAAAAGAAACAAAATATATTTTAAAGTAAATGAAAAAAAAAATCTATACACTTTAAATTTAATTTATTGCATAGATAATCGCATTTATGTATGTATTATAGCTGTGACAATAATTTATAAAAGTTACAAATTTAAAGACTATATATTTTTCAAATATAACAATGACTATAATAATAGTTACTTTTGTAATATTACTCTGCATTTGCCTATGTCTTCACAGAATACTATAAAATTTCCTTACCAGTACAATATGGGCGACACCAGTGCAATATGGCGACGGTGTCATTAGCACTGGCCAGTATACTGGTATGTTTATCGGAACACGGCCGTAATAAAAAAAATATTGATTCTGTCATTGCTGTCACAAAAGAAAATGACAATTATTTTAAATTGACAAGTGACAACTGAACTGACAAGTTTGCAATGAATTCGTGGCGCAGAAAATCTATGGAAACAATAATATAAATATATTAAATTAGACTGTTTGTTATTATAAAATAGTAAGGAAAACACAAATAAGGTATGTTAAATTATAAGCAACTAACAATGTAAGGATGTGCCCACCCCTTTAAAATTATCAATAATCTCCTAATTAGCTTAAAGATTCAACTGTATTGTCGATGAATTTAATTACAATACAAAATGTAGTATGTTAAAGAATAATTTAATATAAAATTAATTATTTAGGAAGATAATACAGTTCACTGTTTACATGACTCCATTATAAACAACAATATGTAAATATTGTTGTACATTAGATAGATTTATCAGTTCAAATATTATATGTGTGTATAATTACACCGAAATCTTATTTAAATGGATAAATGTTTGTATAGTAATGTTAGATTTAATAATAAGATTTTTCTGTTTAATCAACAAACATTTACATATATGTATACTTTTTCATGTAAATTTTTTTTTTCCAGACATGGGTATAGCAGTGAGCAAATATTCAGATATATCTAGCAATGAGTTGGTTGCAAAGTTTTGTTCAAAAGAAGTTATTTGTCCCAATGACCCTTTTTGGAATCAGCTGCTTGCTTTTAATATACAGATACCCACTAATGCGTAAGTACATAACATTTGTAGATTATAATCTTATGAACTAAAAAATCAAAATTTTAACAGAAAATCTCTAATAGAAGATAAACCTCCAAAGACTCCATACAAAGTAGATCTTACACAGTCTCAATATGTAAAAATTTAATATATCATTGAAACTTCTATTTAATAATGTTGACTGTAGAATCAACCAAATAAATCATTTATTATAATAGCAGAATAAATTGAATTGTAATTATCAACTTAGTCATGTCGTATGGTCTAAGTCATTAGTATTGTGAATTGTCTATATACATAGAAAATACTTTTTAAATCTGTTTTAAAAAACTACAGCCAGTGCACTTTAGTACACACCAGAAAAAAATTTTTTTTAGCTTAATTTGTGAATCATGAAATTAATGGCCGCTCCCTTTTGGCATATATGTTTTGTTTTTTTTATGTTTAATATGGATTTATTTTCAGTGATGAGCAACTTATCTTTGACTCAAGTGCTGAATCATTACTACAGAAGTTCTTACAAAACAATCCACAAACGGGTAACCTGGGGTCATTAGTACAAGTCTTTATTACCCGAGCTACTGAATTACTTGCGGCTCCAAACACCGACAAGTAAGTATTATTCTTTAGCAGTAACTTTTTGCAAAATATGCAGGATAACTTTTTTGTTTGACTGTGTAAATATATTATATATGTGTTATCAGAGTTTTAATTCATAATCTAAAACCATTATCAGTGTTCACAATTCTGGATAGAATATCAGTATACTGCTTTCAAAATGCTAATAACTTTTATGACTAATAGTTATAGACAAATATGTTATTTCATTATATGAGTTTACATACTGATAATAATTCTAATATTTTGTTATTATTATGTATTTACACTGGATGTACCAGACAAATCTGGCTAATAATGCTTGCCACGGGGCATAGATTCATAAACAGCCATCTCATCCAATTTACTAAATGCTAGGTCAACTAGCATACTAAAATTGCGTTATAAACTAGTGAAGACAGGCTGTTAGCAAACTAGTGCTACTATCTGAATGTTGAAAACTTTTACTCACTAATTTCTGGGGTCAAATAGTGCACTTTAGATTGGATAATAAACTGAATGTATTACAATAGATGTAACAAAAGCAAGGCCTTTTCTACTAGGCATGGGTCTGTATAATGGGCATAACAAATGATAGTTTCTAAAATAACAAGACATGTTTCTAATAGTATTTAAACTAACATTATTGTTAAGAGAGTGCAAACTCCTGCAAAAATATAAAACTGTAATTTTACAGATAATTTAAAATGGACATATTCATGTCTTTATTGGATCCCTGTGGGGATTTATTTTACAATTAAAAGCATTTACTTGTATCAATATTATAATTTTTCAGTGTTATGTTAGCATGGCAAAGTTACAATGCATTATTTGTTATTCGTGCCGTGGCTAAGTATCTGGTGGAACTTGTGCCGGAGTATGAGTTGTGTAAACACCTCGATGTACAGGCGGCGATCACTGTAAGTATTATTTAACTTTATAATGTGTGTTTGTTTTGTGGATTTGATGTTGGTTATATGTCAAAAAATGTTACAATTATTATCATCATATACATATTTAAAAATATATACCAGCGTTAAAGTTCATTCAATCTTCGTTTCTACGTCGGTGTTCTCTATTGCAAATCAGTATAATTATATATTAATTAATAAAAAATAAAAGAGAAATGGCCTCCCACTTTTATTAACTTTAAACGATACACAGAAAAAAACCTCTAAATAATTTTATTAATTTGCAAAGTGTTCCATTTATGTACAAATTAACAAATAGAATATATTTTTGTAATTAATCATTAATTCCAGCCACCGCAAGATCAAACACCCCCATCCTCCCCAAAACAGGACACGGACACCAAAAACAGCGAGAGCCGCGTCGAGATGCTCATAGACGCGCTGATAGGACTTATCATAGATGTACCTGTAACGTACGTATTTGTATTTCACCAGCTTTAACCATGACTTAGTCTGATTAAATGTATAAAATGTCATGGTTCTTATTTTGACTTGTATATAAACTTTTATCAACGTATTAAAAATATTTATATATATATATATATATATATATATATAATTTATATGTCCACTATAAATAGAACATACAATAATAACATTTTTTTCTGTGGTTTAGACAATATTTAAATATTTATACATATATGAAGAGAAAACGAAAGCTTATAGCGTATTGTATAAGGAATGTGAGATTATACTACTGTAGAAATACAATAAAAGATTCATTGTTCCCGTGTACACTGTTGATATCAAAACATAATATCCTGGTGTGAAAGAGTCGCAAAAAGAAAATTATTCTTATCGTCGCTTAACGTAATCATAAAATTAAAATGATATGCCTATGTATAGTACCCGGCAATAAATATTCCACATCGACCTTTGGAAAGAGACAATCGGCTAATTTCGGCTTCGTAGAGCGTTATCTCTGTCGCACGAAATTGAAACAGTCTGGTAACTATTAGGAGCTGTAAAACAAGTATAATTTCCTTCTATTGATAATTATTTTTATTCTTTGTATAATTTTTTTTTCTATAAGTGGTGGCTTTAAGCTGGGGTAAAATAAAATAATAAAAAAAGACGTGTGACACTCGGAGACTGCCTCGGTAAAGCTATTGCATAGCATATTTTATCAACTTATGCAATTATAGTTATTTATTTATTTATGTAGTTTTTTTTTTTCTCTGATAATAATCCAAGTTTTTTTTTTATGTTAATTCAAGTTGTGTAACTTGCGTGGCGTGGTGACCTATAAGAAAACTTTTTTTTTCTTTTAGTGAATAAATTACTCATTTATAGGGTTTTCGATATATCGATATTTTTTAAATATATCAATATTGGGGTTTGGAGTTTAAAAAAAATTATCGATATTTCGATATATCGGCTTTATTTAAAATAATTATTGTAAGTAATGTTAGACATGCAAGATGATATTTATTTTTTAAGTGAGTTGCGAAATTAGTTGTATTTCCGCTGCTTTTATATTTTTTCCCGCATAAGTTGGATGAAATGTACAGCATACTATATGTATATAGTAAATTTACGATTGTTGATTTAGTATAGATTAAATAATTTACCAAGAAAAAAAAGGAAAACTTATTTGAAATAAATATCGACCACGATATCTGCATTTCAATATAAAACTATCGATATATCGTTTAAAAAAATATTTGTAATAAATATCGATATTTCTAAATAATAACATCGATATATCGTTACTTCGATATTTTATAGACCTATTCCTAGAAATTATTCCATTTTTAATAATAAAAAGCATGTTTTTTAAATTATATTACTTCCCAATTAAAATAACCACTTATAGAAAAAAAAATGTTTTTTATACAAAAAATAAATATTATTAGAAAAGAAGAAAATTATACTTGTTTAACAGCTCCTAATAGATACAAGAATGTTTGTATTTCGTGCGACAGTGATAACGCTCTATGAAGCCGATTGTCCTTTCCAAAGGTCGATGTGCAATATTTATTGCCGGGTACTATAATGATTATTAAAAATTTAAATGTATTTTTGTTTTAAAACCCATAAATGTTTAAACTTTGAATCCTAACTGCATTTCCGCCAATTCACTAGTTTGATGAATCAGTGAGTATAAATAAATAAATATTCTATTTTTATTAATATGTATTCTAGCGATAACACATACTACCTACACTTAGAATGCATCAACACGCTGTTGGTTCTGATGTCCGTGTATATGTTCGCTGGAGTGCACGGACAGACCAAACTAGTGGAGACGTCCTTGATATATAGGTAATATCATTTACATTCATTTCTTAATTATAAAAAAATTAAAATAAGTTATTGTAATTATTTTATAAAATATTATCCTAAAATTGTTTATATGTATCTAAAAATTTGATCTTTATTTTATATTTAAGTTTAACTATATATGTATATTTCAGAACTTTATTCCAAGGTAGATACAGCATGCACGCCCCCATGTTGGTGAAGACGCTCCTCAACAACCTGTGTTCCATGGCGCCCGCGCCGCCTCAGTTTGGGGAGACCGGGCCTGGCAGCATGCTTATTAATATTGCTTGTGAGTACTTTAGGCTACGTGAGCTAAGTGAGCTTGCTTGGAAGTCTTATAAATGTCCGTCAAAACTTGCCCACGTTTAAGAAGTACATAACACATGTAAGAAGTGACTATAATAATATAAATATAAGAAATATCTAATCATTACATCTTTGTTTTGGAACCAACTTTGAATAGAAATTTATGTTAATTATTAAATAACTTTAAAGAGTATCCATGGAGTTCCTTGCCCTTTTTTTCTCAATGAACTTTTTTTTTAGAAGTGTACAAGTTGAGTCTGAAGATCTATAACTGCAATGGTTATCTATTCCAAATAATAGCCTTAACTTTTATTTAAGTCTTGGATTGCAGATTACTTATTAATCATCCAATAACCAAACGACAACAATCATCAACATTGTATCTGTTCTTTCAGCCAGTCTATGGAGTATGTTGACATTCTCCCCTCCCTCCCGTCACACACTGTACTCCCACCCCCCACAGGATCGGATGGAGCTAATGTTGAGACTAAAGACTGAACACAGTGTAGCCAACCAGTCCTGTCTGCTGCTACTGGCGCTGGCCAACCACTGCATCAACGATGATAACATGTATAGAAGTGCATTGTTACTGGCTGAGGACTCATCAGGTGAGGATTGTGTTTTGATATGCTGAACCGATTTTGATGCAACAAATTTTTTGGTTCAAGAAATTTAACTTGGGATTTTATTTTTTTTGTCATCAAAATAAGAATTTATCACTGTGACTTACAAGTATGCTTAAATGGTATAAATATAACTATTGAGTAAAAATTTAATTAACAAGTAATTAATCTCAAATGTTGAATAAAAGTATATATATTTTTTACTAGATTTTTATAATATGTTAAAGACAAAATGATAAAACTTTTAGACACATCATCAACACGCAAAGAATCAAATGACAGCGTTAATCAAGTGACGGCCCCGAGAATAGACATGGCGGCCGTAAGTATTTTACTAATAACTAGCCGTAGCCAATGAGTAATGACTTTGTCTGCTTTATAACGCATATATAAAACATTTTTAAAAACTATATTTCTAAACTAAGTAACCCAAAAATAATATAAGTTGAAAATAAAATGTCTCTCACTCACTCACATATGTCTGTCTATATAAAACTTTTAAATTAATGAGTGAATTAAATAAAAAATAAAAGACTATTTTGTATTTCTAAATTAGAATATGTATAATTTGTTTTAAAGTAGAAATGGTAGCGGGCAATTCTAACACAGCTAGTAATTTTTAACTTTTTCCAGCTACATAAAGCTATCTGTGCGACTGCTGGATGTGAACACTCAACACTACTCTTGTACCTGATGCTGCACTCCTGTAAAGCATACAAGAAACATGTCACCAAGTCACCTGATATAGAGAACTTAGTGAGTATTTATTACTATTAACTTAAAATAAAAAGTTTAATATTATTGACTAAAATATAGAATTAATATTCAACTATAATATAGCTAATGTTATAAGCTTTTTATAATTCTCGCTGCAACTAAAATACTAATAGTAACTGAATTACATAACAACAGTAAATTAATGTTTAAATACACCCTATAATTATTGGATATTTAATTTGATTTTATTTTTACGTCTCTATCCCACTATTTGACATCAGAGTATTTCTCATTGACAGTAATTGTAAAAGTATATATTGAATCGTTTAATCTATATCTAACAAATATTTCATATTTTCTTTTATCTTTCCGCAGTTGTACTTAACATAGACTTTAATACTAATTTCACATTGTTATATGTGCAAAATGCTTTAACTTCAGATATTAATATATAGATGGTTCCAGATAATACCAATCCTGCAAGTACTGTACAACGCTCCGGAGAGTAACTCCCATCACATCTACATGTCTCTGATAGTTCTACTCATACTGACTGAGGATGATGCTCTTATCAAGAATGTACATTTAATTGTAAGTTATTTATCGTATTATATTCTATATATTTGACAGATATTATTTCGAAGAAAATGCTGAAAGAATACATGTACTTTTGTGTTAAATATAATATGAGAATTTAAAAATATTTAAGATGGCATTAATTTTACAAGATGTTTCGAATACGATTCCTGAAGAATATGATCCCTAAACAGAATTATAATTGAATGTTCTATCTACATAAAACAAGACACACTCATCTTCTTTTTTATTATATGTTTTCCAGACTCTAAAAAACCTGTCGTGGTACACGGAGCGGTGTATCTCGGAGGTGTCTCTGGGCGGGCTGGTGGTGCTGGTGGTGGTGAGGGCGCTGCAGTACAACATGGCGCGCGTGCGGGATAAGTACCTGCACACCAACTGCCTCGCCGCCATCGCTAATATGAGCTGTGAGTGGGGCTGTTTTAAGGACAACGTTTGTTAACGAGGCGTAGGAGTTGATTATAGGGAGTCTTTTTTTAGACTATCCATCTGGTCCACACACCTAAATGTTCTTACAAAAAAACCTATTTAAAGATGAGATTTTCATTTAATGGGTTTAAGTATATTAAAACTGTTTTTAACACAGCTTATTTTATTTTTTTAGGTGAATTCAGAAATCTTCATCCATATGTGACACAAAGGCTAATTTCACTGTTTGAGACATTAACAAAGAGAAGATCACGACTGTGTAGTGAAATGGAAGGTAATAAATAATACATATGTTAACCAGATGAATAAATTAATAGTATTAGTATTTAAAGTATCTATGTACAATATTAAATGCAAATCTTTTCATTGTATATTTTGATAATAAATTTATATACAATTTTAAGTAATAAATGTTTTGTTGGAAATAAATAATATATACTTGACTTAAAATAATGTTCTCCATTTTTTTATATTTTTAGGTGATATAAATAGTATAGAATTGCCACATCACGCTGAAGAAAAAACAGAAGAAGTAGTAAGTATTACTAACTAATAAAATAGTATATATTTTTGTCCTAGTCTCAATGAAGGCTCATTAAAACTAATAATTATAATAATAAATGAGAGCTCAGACGGACGGGGATAGACTTCCAAAGATCGCAAGTTCGAGTCTTTGATACGCGCGTTGATGAATTTAATTATATATTTATTTAGAAAAAGGTAAATATATCCTGAAAACCGACACCCAACAAATTCAAGAAAAACATTGATACCAGTTTGGTTGGCATCTAGATGGAACACATAGAAGTCCTGGACGAAGTGCTCCGCATGCTGCTAGAGATCATCAACTCGTGCTTGACCCACCAGCTGGTTAACAACCTCAACCTGGTGTACGCCTTGCTGCACAAGAAGCAGCTGTTCCAGCAGCATCAGCACCATCACATCGCACAGAACATTGAAATGGTATTCAAGTTTTTTTTTTACTACCAGTCATTTACATGATTTTATTGCGGGCGTATCTATAATATAAATAAAAACCTATGCAGGTATAATCTTCTCTAAAAAAAAAAATTAAACGCGACACATAAAATCACCAATAATTTAATTTTTTCAACATACAAATCATAAATCCCTTTTTTTTTCTATTCAAAGCGTTGAATATCCACCACTTTTCATCCAGGTAATAGGTTACTTCTCGACACGCCTACAGAGGGTACAGGAGGGTGCGGGGGGGGACCTCGGAGTTACAGAAGTACTGCAGTGTATCAAGAAGGGGGCGGAACAATGGTCGAGCGATAGACTTAAGGTATTTTATATTGTGTATATAGGTGCTGAAACAAATACGTTACTTTAATGAAATCGTATTTTTATTCTTTATTTTTCTATATTTTTATTTTTATTCTAGTAAATCGTATTTTTATTCTAGTAATTAAAGTATATTCTAGTAACCAAACATATCGATTCGTTTAATCTTAAATAATATTTTGATACAAAGTATCAACATAAATTTTTATTACGAATCATCTAGATTTTTGTGTATTATTTCATATTAAAATAATTAATAAAAAAATAATTAAATTCATATAAAATTTCTCAATTCATTTTTTTCTATATACCTACAAATGATTTATTTTATAATTCCACAGAAATTTCCAGACCTTAAATTTCGTTATGTGGAAGAAGATAGACCAGAGGAATTCTTTACGCCCTATGTTTGGGCGCTAATTAGTATTTGTGGGAACATATATTGGGCGAGCGAGTGTGGGACTCGAGCGGCGAGCGACCTTCTTGCGTGATCCACACACACTTGGTTCACATGTTTCACTTGGTTCAATCGGTTAACTTGGTTCATAGATATGGTTCATTGGGACTATTCATTGTGAATGTTTAATAAATGTATATTTACATTGATATTTGTGAATGAACAGAATTTTAAAATAGCCTTTTTTATAATGTTAGTGTTTGTGTTTTCCTAAGTCACAAATATTTTTCGTTTTCAAATCTGATCCGAATCATTATATCATATTAAATCACAAGTGTTTTAATGAATAACCAAACCATGTATAGAAAATAACTAACATTTTTATTCAAATTCAAAGTATAATATATTGACTATTATTTTATAAGGTCGTATTTATGTCAATGTCATGACATTCGACTGTATTCCTTGTTATTTAAGTTTCATAAATATACACAATAATGCAATATAGGATAATAAATAATTAGTATAAACTTGTTTTATTTTTTAGTATTAAAATGTATTTTTGTTATACATATACAGTAACTTGTTCGAAAAACCTATTGAAGTATATTTAAGTTCTTTTGTTGAAGCATTCAATGAACAATACCAAACCATTTAATACAAAATTGGTTATGGGTCGAAGAAATTATGACAATAACAAAAATAATCACTTGGTTTAAATCTTTTTTTAAATTTGAATGTTGGTTTTTTTTTGTTTGAATCTTTTTAAATTTGACCCGAACACCCGAGACCACCGACCCGAACACCCGAGACCACCGACCCGAACACCCGAGACCACCGACCCGAACACCCGAGACCACCGACCCGAACACCCGAGACCACCGACACGAACACCCGAGACCACCGACCCGAACACCCGAGACCACCGACCCGAACACCCGAGACCACCGACCCGAACACCCGAGACCACCGACCCGAACACCCGAGACCACCGACCCGAACACCCGAGACCACCGACCCGAACACCCGAGACCACCGACCCGAACACCCGAGACCACCGACCCGAACACCCGAGACCACCGACCCGAACACCCGAGACCACCGACCCGAACACCCGAGACCACCGACCCGAACACCCGAGACCACCGACCCGAACACCCGAGACCACCGACCCGAACACCCGAGACCACCGACCCGAACACCCGAGACCACCGACCCGAACACCCGAGACCACCGACTCGAACGAAGCTTATAACCAGAGCCTAATTATTCCAGTCAGTTCGTTTAAATAAATAAAACAACAATAAAACGCTAATAAAATAAAAATGTAAAAAAGTAAAATAATTAATTAATTAATTAATTGAGTAATTAAATTAATTAGTTAATTGAGTAATTAAAAAGTTGAAACACGGGTAGGTAGTCTTCAAATTTAATGCGTCACTTCTTAACTACGAAACAATGAGTCACGTTACAAATAGAGCTAGAATTTAGACTCAAAAACGCCAATATAGTACGGTAAAATGTAAGTATGTATAAATAAAGTCATAGTGGAAATTCGTTGGTCAATATTATTAAACATTTACATTCTATGGGTAATAGCCAAAAAATATGTGTAAACAAATTCAGATATCAAATACCTCATACACACAACTATTATATATCATAGTTCCGTAGTACCACAAAACATAATAAAACTTCATGAATTTATGGCAGGTGTGAAAATCAAAAAGCGATAAGAAAACATTTTTATGTGGCAACTGGCAACCCTCTAAATAAATCAATCAATCGTCCCTGAAATGTAATGTGCGAAATAAATTGTTTGTTTTTTTTTAAATTGGATTGAATTTTTTAATTAATAATTAATGAAAAACGTATATTTTAATGTTAATTATATAACGACTTTTTATTCTTACACGTTGTATACTTGTATGTAAAGAAAAAAGAATCTGCGGCAAGTCCTGACAGGTATGAGCTTTGTTTTTATTATTTCCTATAAAAATATCAATAAGCGATTAAAATTACGTTAAGGAAAGTAAGTTATTTTAATAATATGTATTTATATTTGTAAATCATGAATGAAAGACCAAGCCATTTAGGGGGTATTTTAAATTTTACCAGAAACATTGGCTTGTAATATTTTTAATTTCTTTCATATGCCTTTCTAATATATATCTTTTTGTAAACACATCATAATTACTAATTACCCTCAACATACAACACTATTTCCTTTAATTAACAAAATTGTTAAAAGATCTTTATTTATAATTACGAATTACAAATTGATTATTTAATCAATATTTAAACTTTATATAAGTTAATAAATATGCAATTAAGTTGCATTTTACATTCACCTAAGCATAACTACTTGCCCAAGTTTCTTTTTGTCTTCATGTAACCAATTATTCAGCTATAACAGATTAATAAGATAAGATTTACAATACATACTTCAATAACCATTTTGTGATAGACAAAAACAGATAACATTATTTAAATGAATGCTAAAAAATACATAATGGCACCACTGGAGAGAGTTGAAAACCCATAATTGTCTTCTTAAAACAATTATGACAGGATGTTCAGTTTATAACATTCACTGGTATATTTTAGTGTGCATGGTATATTCGGTATATATGGTAAATTTGGCAATAAATAGTTGTATATGGTATATTCAGTAATAAATAGTATTGTAGTTATTTAAACATTAAATTCAAAGTTATTATTAGTATAATTATAGTTCATTAGATATAATAATTAGTACAAAGTTGCCTATTTATTTCCCAAAGAGTTTGTACTAACTATAAGTTATTATACTATGATTACTTAAAATTCATAAATCCAGGGGGTTTTATCAATGCACTAGAAATGTGAATTAGTTTATTGCTGCTTTTATAGATATTATAGAGAAGTTTTGAAGATAATTGATTCATTAATTTTAAATTTTAAAAAAATTAAATTCATTAATTTTAAGTTTAAAAAAACTTTGTTTAACGACCCAATCCAAAAAGAAGAGTGTTAGTTTGATCTGTGTATCTGTAGCTGCCAAATGACTGGATGGATTGATTGCGGTTTTTTTTAATTCAAAACCTGGTTGATATAAAAGCAGTAGTTTCGAAGAAATTGAGCTTTCATTGATGCTGGTGAAAGGTTTTTTTAGTGTAATATATAATATAGGTACATTTAGTGTAATATATAAAACAGTAAAATAACTTTAAAAAGCAGAAAAAAATTAAAAACAAACACAAAAAGAACACTTAAAAATAAAATTACTATGTACTTATTGAAGCACTTCGGAGGTCCGGTAAAAAAGGATCAAAACGAAATGCTAGTACCAAGGCAAATAACGATATAAAATCTTATAATGTAAGTCCTCATAAATTATTTCCGAAAACTCAGTGAAATAGACACCACATGCAACGGTCCCCCGAAGCAACGACTTCAATAAGTACATAATATTATTTTTATTTTTTTTAGAGTTTTTTTGTATCGGGGTTTTTAAAATATTTTTTTTTTTAATATGGACATTGCTACAGTATTATTTATTTTTTTACTTAACTATATTTAGGTCAAAAGAGAGAATATGATTTTAGCAAATGTATTTGTGGGTTTTCCGCTAGCATTGACGCCACGAGTTTTTCATGTTCAGTTTAAATAAATTCTTAATATAAACATAGTAATTAAAGATCTTTCATTGGAAAATAAAAGAAATGTTCATTTTAAAAAAATAGGTATGGTCATGTTATGCAAAAGGACGAAAGGCATGTTGTTAAAAGAGTGTTGGATATGAAAGTGAAGAAGAGGACGGCGGATTAAAAGGTGGATGTTTGCGTGAAAGGCGATATGGAGCTGAAGGGAGTGTCTACAGAAATGACGAGTGACAGGGAAGAATGGAATGAAAAAAACATACTGCGCCTACTTCAAAATTGGGATAAGGGCAGGGGATCGTGAGATAATGTTAATTTAAAACAATCTTATAAATCCGATCAACGAAACAATCTTTGTCCTTGTACCTCAATTAAGTTAAATACACATGTGGCGTCCGTCGTCACTTGACAGCATTTTAAAATTAGTATCATATGTAACTTATTTATTGATGGAATTCACTGTTACATTCAAAATTTTATAAAATGCCTTGAGCCCTTTATATTTTGGGAGCATTTATTGAAAGTAAATTTTTGTTTCTACCCTGTTTTTAAAAATCGGAAGTAGCACTAGTACTACACAATTTATGTGAACGCTTGCGCATTGCATCTGAGATTTGTTATTTGCACTTCGTATTTCTTAAAATCGTAACTTTAGTCACGAGACGAAGCTATTCTTTTGTGAAGGTTTAAGTTAAAATTATTTGTAAGTTAAAAGTGAGTGTGAGCGAGTTGTTTAAGAAAATAACATTAATTAAAATATTTATTTCATATTTTATTTTAAAATTTAGGCATGTCTCTGTTGTTTCTTACCGTTCTTATTTCTCCTACATCTTCAAACCTTACCAAGATACTGACGGCGATTCATAGAAAACATAACGATACATAGTCCTATACGCAACGCAACAATGATAATGTTTTAGTATCATTTAAATTTTTATTGTTTTTGTTTAATCTAATATGACATTTTTGATATAAGACTCATTAGAAACCTGAACCTGAACTGATTGACGATCCTTTCGACTGTTCAATTATTTATCCACGCCTTGTGAGTAAGCCACCATATAAATTCTTACCATCCAAATTAGTAAAAGGATCATGCCATGAATCGTAATTTTCTGTCAATATTGCTTTGAATCCTTGCTTTGTCTAGAGTCTAGACTAGAGAATATATTTGCTCAATATCGTATAGACTCTAGACGACATTGAGTAAATATATTTTAATCTTTAAAAATAGAGGCATATTATGCACAAATGCTTTGAACTCTAATATTTTGTGACAACAGTTTAATAATAACGTTTAACAATTATTTAAATTGAGAATTCAATTATTGTAGAATAATTATTATGTACAGACAGAAGTCTACTCGTTTATGTTTGTATTCTATACATATATATTATCGTTGCCTTTAACTAATAGCTGTCATTTATATCCGTCATGTGTTTTGACAGTGTGTTATGGCGCGAAAAACGGAACGGTACGCGTGAAGTTGCATTCGATATATTTATTTTATAAATCGGGTTTTATGCTATGGATTTAAACACTAATTAAAATACCTAAAAAAATGTGATTATTATAATAAAAAGTTATTAATATTGTTCATAAAAAGGTTTAAAAAATATAAATATTAAAGTATTGTGTATTTACATATTAAAATGTGTGATTGTGTGGTTTTAATGTAATGTTACACTCATCATAATATTATGTTTTTTGCTTTTGGAATAATAACTGTGGTTAACCATGGTAATGTCATAATCATAATATTGATAAAGGAAAGAAGAGCATATTGATATTCAAGAATAATTATTTAAACAATAACTCTTTCCTAGTATGGAATTCAACATGACTGATGACACAGATATATTTTACCCTAGCTGTTGCCCGTGACTACGTCATCGAAGCTGTAAAATATTTAGGTATTTGACTCATATACTTAGCCATATAAATATTTTATTTTTACAGTCTGCGTGGGCGGTGTCACGGGCAACAGCTAGTAAATAATAACTCTTGGAATAAACGTAGCCTAAGTTACTCCTTATTACATCGGCTATCTGAATATGGAAGTCTCGTCAAAATCGGTTCAGCCGTTTGTCTATTTTTTTTTATTACGGGGTATGTACCGTGTATACATCCATATGCAGTTATTAAAAAGCGATTATTTCAATACTACAAACAGACACTCGGTTTTTATTTATTAAGCATAGATATTTAACAAGTATCAGAAAAGGATTCTAATTTTGAACGATACATTAGATACCTATTTGTGAATTACAGCAGAATAGAATTCCTTTTTTGAATTAGTAGTTTATCTATTTCAATTCGCGAATGCAGACGTCTAGATGAGACTGCAGTGCTTTTGGACATCAGCCAGAGAAGGGTCGATGACCGTTGTTGTTTTTTTTAAACTTAGATGCATTGCGACTGAGTGCTGAGTGCAGTTCTATTGTGTTCTTTGTACGTATAGATTCTTAGGTATGATAAATGTATCAAGTGTATAGTGAACTAAGAAATTTCGTCTATTAGCCTAATGAATATATTGGTTATCAATACAGTACTGGACTTCAATGAACGTTGATTCATTATTCTCTCAACGTAATAATAAATATAATATAACTATGTTCAACAGTATTCCTTCTATCAGCAAATAAAAACAACATTTTCAAACTTTTTTTTGATCTAAAAGGACGATATAGTTAAAACTCATTACAAGCTGTATTGTACTTGTATTCAGTTTTTGTTTGATATTAACAAAATTTCAATAAATTTAGGAAAAGAAAAAGTTAAAATCCTTCCTTGGCATCATCAAATTTATAATGATCTATATTATTGAGCTCATTCTTCTCATTGATATTAAGAACTGATTATACTTGATGTGAGAAACATAATTATCTGTATTTAACAACCACATGTTGTTTTGTCATTGGGTGGCTCACGAAATGACGGTCCACTTTATGCTAAGTGGTACCGTCGTTTACAAACATCAACGAATGTGAATAGATGCAAATACTAACCTTGAGGAATAGAGGCTGAAGATGATGCAACGATTCCGAAGACAGGACCGGAAGACAGGACCGGAAAGGAAGGAAAATGGTTTGAACAACTGGCTCTCTCACTCGTAATACAAACGTAGCTATAATAACTACTTCATGCCGATTTTTTAGGAGGGTATTACCATGATGGTAAGGTGGTATTAGCCAGCTTCTATGAGCTACTGCCAAAAGACTGCAGCTAAGCTCACCTTGATAAATTTTAAATTTACTCTGATTTTTATTTTATATAATTTATGTGGAAATAAACCCTGCCCGTATCGGTTTATTTTTTATTCGATATGTATTTAAAAATGTAGTAATACTATAGAAAAAAATCAATACAGGAATCATCCTCTGTAATTTTGTGAAAGAGTTCCATAAAAAATATCAATTGAAAAATGTTTTCTTATTAAATAAAGCAGCTTACAAACGAATGTAAACGAGGGAGGAGTTACTGAGATAATTTATATTGTAATAAAATAAACAAACGCATCCTCAAGATGCAGCTATATTAGGAATTACATTTGGTTTTTATTTGTTTTTCATATCCATTGTGTTGTTAAAACTTCTTAAAATTTTAAGGTTTGTATTAGAAGTAGTTCAAATTGTATGAATCTTTTTTGATTATGTTTTTAATGAGATAACTCGACTGAGATGATATATGACAGAAGAGCGTGGAAGAGGTGACCTTTTGCAAATATTACGAATAAAGTCTGATAGTTGATGAAAGATACTTTTGTTAAAATTAATGAGTCTTTCAATAAAAAAATAATTGAACTAATTTTATCCAATTTAAATAATGATATATGAATGATTATAATGTAAATAGAAAACCGGCCAAGTGCAAGTTGGATAAGTAGTAATAGGGTCCCGTTTTACCCTTTGGGTACGGAACCCTAAAATGTGTAATTTTTAATGCTCTTAAAATATGGCAATCTATTATATACATATTATAAATTTTGATTTTTATGCTGTCAAAATTATTTTTTATCATGGCATAGCTGATGAAGTACTTAGTTTTCATAGTGTTCTCCCACCACGGGAATGAAATGAGAACTACTTAACAAGTTTGATATTTGAAAATGTTTTCAGTTTTCTCAAGGATTTCTGTGCCTAAAATAATAAGCAAGTAAAAAGTGTTTCCATTGCTTTCTTAATATAAATATGTATGAAGTGTTCGTTGTAATAGTCGTTCTTACTTACGTAGTTGTAACTACCATTTGCATTACATCCCCAAATAAAGACAGTTTATTGCTCCCATACTTTACAGTGACTGGGGCAATTTTAAGACTCCCTATTACGTATTTATTACAGATTCTATCCAAGCGTTGAGATAAGAAGACTAGATATACATTTAGTTGTTGTTTCTTCTTTTAGTTTCGGTCAAATGTAATTAAAATAAAAAAATATTTAATAGGTTATGCTTAATTTAACTCGTATAAAATTTATGAAACTAATAGGTACTAATGACTATGTAAAAAAACATTACTACCAATTATACAATTTGACATATCAAACCGTTTTATAATAGTATTCAAAGAGGCGGTCGAAGTGTCACAGATTCGGAACAATTATGTCTAGTATTTTTGTATTTCCTCATTCTTTAGACTGGAACATTGCCAGGATTTCGTTGCATCAGAGTGACGTCATTATAATACTTTTACTTAGGAATAAGAGAATAAATCTTTTAGTTAATGTCTATCAGAAATAAGAAAAAATAAATTTCTCATGTCTTAAATGTCAGTAATACTTGGAACGCTTTTCTCATAGTCTATTAATTTTCACTCTTAGCAGAACTTATTTTTACTTTCAATAAAGATAGCATTAATTATAATCTGTAGTTAATGAGGCAATTTAGGCACAAATTGAAAGTTAATATGCAATTATATTTTATTATCTATTCATATTATCTGTAATAAACTTCAACGATCTTCAAGTTGGATTAAAATATACATAAAGATTTCTAGATACTGGATCTTATTACTTAGATTATTATAAAAATAAAGTAATACATTTTAGAAACGCGCCTCTTCAACGTCCTTTTGAAACAGATATATCCCCGTGACTCAGTCGGAGCTAAGCTTATTATAGCTGTTACGTTTATTTTCTTTTTTAATTTTATCTTCACGGTTTCAATCTTTATCCTATTTTATTTAGCCTATTTTTTTAATTTATATTAAGTGAAAGATTCTATGTAAACTACTTTCAGTATATAAATGTAGCAGTATTTAAATGCTTGTTTATAAAGTCGAAACATTTTCCTGTTCTATGACTTTTAAGTATATAATTTATATATTCAAGCTTGCATATAAATGTCACCCTATAAATAATCACTTGTGTTTTGAATAGTAGACAGACAACGAAAATAAAACGAAACCGCCTGCATTTCTCGCAGTGCATTCATTTTTTTTTGGTATTCTAAATTTGAACGTGGACACGCGCCAGTATCGACGCGTGCGCTCAACATGCCGCATTTGTGAACAGTAAACACTTTAAATTAAAACTTCTTTCAGTTTATTTGGTAAATATAAGTAACACTTAGGAAATATAAACCTTTTTAGAAGACCCCCGTGTGTATAACTCATTGATATATTTTATGTAATATTTTGTTTAATTTAGATTGTTTTGTATATAGTTAACAATAAAAATATAATAAGTGTAATAATATTCGTTAGTTTGTAAATAAGTTTTCTCTAAACCAAAGCATAGAGCCCTGTATAGACCAGACGGACGTTCCAAATTTAAACGCGCTACGTATATAAAGAACCAAGTGATGTGTTGAGTACAAGAGTAGTTCCAAATTCAAACAGAAGGATAGTTAACCTTTTAAGTAAGCATAGACTATATAAATGCAGTGTTTGTTTTTAATTCAAAATGGGCAAAAAGAAGAAAGCAAGTGGGAGAAAGGGCGCGAATAGATTTTTTCGCTGGATAAGAAGGTAAAACATATTAAATTAGATCATCTAATGATTCTGTGGTGTATAATTAACAAGCATGAATTTTTATGTGATTTAATAATGTTATATAATAAATGTGTGTTTTTCTGTTTTACTAAAAAAATATCTAATTATTAGGCTGCGAAATTTTTTGGACATGATTTATTTGATGACCTAGTAACTGTTTATTTTTTTATAAATATATGTAAAGGCATTAAGAAAAAGTAATATGATTTACTATAAATGAATGTTCTTTTCTAAATTTATATTTAAATCAGTTCAGGGTTTTGGCACAAATAACTCAAACCGAAAACCCTTTTTACATTTGGCATAATAATTAAAACACATAAAGCTACCTGACTCAGTTATGAATATAATATGATTTATTAATACTCTTACCGTGTGACGGTGTGTATATATTGTTTAGGATGTAGACAAGGTGTTGCCAATTTACCCCAACTCGTGTAGGTACATGTCTCGAATGGGGTAGTAGTACCTTTTCAGAAGATCAGCGTTAACTAGCTATTTATTGTAGCTAGCTATGTTTCGTGTAGGTAACTAATATCGGAAAATAATCGATATACAATCCAAATTTTATCCGGTAAACGAAGGTCGATTATTCGCACTAATATCTCAAGTAGCGGATTGTAATCTCAACCTTTGGTCGTATTTACAGGAACAATTAATTAACTGACAGATACAGGTGTTATTCATGTTAATGTAGCATTCCCGGAAACCAAAAAACCATTGGAATTAGATGACAAATAAAACTTAAAATAGGTAATTGCATTTGAAAATGTATTTTTATTAGGTGAAATAATTTTCTACTAGTAATCTTCAGTTGTACGATAACTTCGTTCGTATATAAAGTTCTTATTACTCATTTTGAACAATAAGGAAACACACACAACAGCTATGTATATACCTACTTATACAATAATCACTTTAATTGTGATGATCAAATATGAAATCTCTTAATATCTCTTATTACTTATTGTCACTTGTAGATTTATATGAAACATTTTAAACCGTAAATATAATTTAAAAGAAATTGTATGAACTAAGTGAAAAATCTAATATAGAAACGTTATACAATACTTCCTAATATTGTTCTGCTAATTGTACTCGCTTTCTTTATTGTTAAATTGCACCTGTGTGAAGACGGGGCGTTCACTAGTTTATAATATTAAATCTAGATATTATTTATCTGTCAATGTGAAAGTCACTTTATATTACTTAAATGATTTTCTCCGTATAATACTTTCATTTTTTTTATCTAGATCATTAAATCTCCTATTAATATTTAGAGACAGTTTGTCCGTTTGTAATGTCATTCAGAAGTAGGGGAGGGTGGGGTAATCACGGATGGTGGGTAATGGCGGACGCATAGGTTTAACTATGTTAGAGCATAATAGGAGATATTTTGAATGACGCATTTCTAAGTCGACTCTGAACTTAGTGCTAAACAGTAACTGCTAAGATGAGAGGGCGCTCTCAATTTAAAGTAATTAAACTTAAAGATTTTTCTATTATTTGATCTTATTTTTGTGCAAAAATATAATGTGTGTATATTACTGTACGAAAAACATAGCAGGATGCTGTTTTTTTTCTGATATAACTTATATTTGAACAACGATTTCAGGCACTTGTATCGTACACCACATAGTTCTAACCTAAAAAAAATAATGTAATATCCATTTCTGGGCAAGTCGGCTAATGGCGGACGACTTAAGTCGGGTAATTACGAACGTCCGTAGTTACCCCTAAACGTTATTTTTTATGATTTTCGTTGTTAATTATGAATAAACAATAATTTCATATGACAAGAAATCATCAAAGAAATACTGAGACAAAATTTAAGTTAGTGGATTTGAAAAAAAGCCGTTGAAGCTGTCAAAACTAAGACACTTTCTCTTGGTTACTATACATGACTACCCCAAAAATGACTACTACTACTACATATTCTGTACCAAACAGTACTATACATGACTACCTCAAAAATGACTACTACTACTACTTATTCTGTACCAAACAGTACTATACATGACTACCTCAAAAATGACTACTACTACTACTTATTCTGTACCAAACAGTACTATACATGACTACCTCAAAAATTACTACTACTACTACTTATTCTGTACCAAACAGTACTATACATGTCTACCTCAAAAAAGACACAATTAAAACTCCAAGAACTGGAAAGAAGGCCATATTTTCCGAAAAACAGAAAGTGGAACTGGGAGATCATATTTTAATTTGCTGTAAATTTTTTTATGGTTTAACCATTGAAATGGTCCCAAAAATAGGCTTCACATTTGCCGAAGTCAACCATTTAAAGCACAATTTTGACAAAAATCCCAAATGGCCTGATCCCAAATCTGATTAGATAGTGTCCGTTTTTACCCCACTCGGTATCCGCCATTACCCCCTACCGCATGGGGTAATCCCGGACACCAGACGTTTTGTTTTTTTATTATTACTTGTTTATTTTGAAAAATATACCACTGTTGAATATTTAAAGATAAGGTTAATTACTTGAACTAAAGACTGATTACTAAAAAGCATTGATTACTGAAACAGTTTTCGTTTTATTTTAGTTATTCCTTAGGTGTGCGCAATTACCCCACTCTCCCCTAATAAATGGATTTATATGAAAACTCCACGCAAAGGACTGTATTTATCAGATTTATCAAAAGTTCTATATTGTTTGTTCTGGTCCAGAAGAGTACAACCACGGGAAAATTGATAGTTAATAGCTTTGTAACTGTTGGCTGATTTTTCAGCTTATTTAGAATTTTACATATAGTAGGTCAAGATATTTATATTGTTTTTATAAGTTATATATATACACATGTATATATTATATATATAACTTACAAATATACAAATATAATATTAATAAACTTAATTCTGAATCCGCAATCAAATAATAATCTGTACTTAACCAGACAACAGTCCGACAGTGACAGGAGAAGTAAGTGTGAATTTACGACAACATTCGAAACCTATAATTTGCTAACAGAATTATACTGATGATATTAAATATTAACTCAGAATACATTATAATTAGTAACAGTTTTGAAAACGATACCTATATTTATTACGTAAACTCATTATCATGTCCAATAATCAACGATTTACGATGACTTTTGACGTCTTTAGCGAATAGTTTATTCCAATGACCAGGAAGACATTGTAGACCAGTCTATATAGTATATAGGAATGAAATAGATGAAGAATTTGTTTTTTTGGTCTAAATGCGCTAATCACTAGAACTACCAGGTTATACAACTTCGTATGTATTAGAAAGTGTCGTATTAGGAAGTACTTTTTAACATATGTTACGTATTAGTAGAACTTCATTTGCACACAAAATTAAAAAAAAAAAAAAGTATAATGAGATTGCAATACCTTTCATTATGAAGATATCCCTTGCTCATTATTCATAGCCATTCATTCTAGAACTTTCTAGTGACCATGCGTGACTTGTCATTTCCCACTGTTTAAAGTAGTGTCTGGATTTCACTCTATCTTTTAAAAGTAGTCATTGGATTGTGCTGCGAAAGTCGCGAATACATACAATTATAGTTTATTTTCACATTTCCTTTGCAGTAACTGTTATCATTTTTAAATAATTTGAAATTAAAATTCCACTAATAAACAAAACCACTTTTTTTTAAGCTATACATTCTTGATACTATGTTAAAAACACTAGATTTTATATAAATAAAGAATGAAAAAATATGAATTCAGATAAGATTCGAGAAAGCGACAATGGGGGCGACACAGTTTCACAGAGGTTGCAGGTTCGAATACTGCCTGCATCGATACATTCTTCATTCTATATTTATTTCAATTTAAATAAACTTAACGTTTCTTGTGTTTAAAAATGTTACAGAGTATTTTAAACAAACTTTTTTCGGATTATCAGTTCGGAGTCCGCCAATCAAACTTCTCAATCATGATACACAGATATGTTACAGTAAGAAATTACCAGGCTATTACATACAAATATATACATTATACAAATGTTAATCATCAACCGTCTATTAGCGCAATGTATAGTTATAAAACGACTAAGGTAAGTGATCGTATGAAATATGTAGATAGAAATAACACGACTCAATGTCAGACATATCGCGAAATCAATGATGCAACATTCTCGAAACATATTTGTAGCATATTATACAAAATATTGGCAAATAATATCCGGAAGAAGTTGTATAAAAGACGTGAGGCAATGGAAAATATCTTCAAATAAACATATGCTAAATCATTAGGTACGAACTAAGATTTGAATATGAAACACATTTTGCCTATAAATATATATTTTTCTAAAAATTATGTCGTTGTAAGTGACTTTTCTTAATGTTCAAACAATCATAGATTTAAGAACGCAATGAAGCATTTACCTCACTTATAAACAAAAAAAAACTAATCACAAAATGTCTTTTACCCATTCTATCCGAAATATTTTTTCAGATTGTTATCGGAAGTCCACATTAAATCCCCCTTTCCTTCCCCTCTATTATCCGGTAAATACATTAGACGGGCTTGAACCAAACAATGAGATGACATAACCCTGTATTCGAGTATTGTAATGTATCCGGCCATTCACAACGTAATTATAAAGCTTTATTTTAATAGATATTCCTACTTTATGATTTGCATTCAGTTTGATCGTATGATAAGTTTAGTTCACAAAATATACTAAAAAAATATGTAAGCCATTCTCAATTATCGTCAAAATTATCCTAACTAATATAGTTTTTAAATTATCTTCAAAATTATCTTAACTAATATAGTTTATCTATGCATAGAAATTCTAAATATTTGTCGATAACGTATTGTACACCAGAGAGTTCTCTGTTCAGTCATGACGAGTAACTGTCCAAGTATTTAAATTAATGTTACTAAGTGGACAATCTGTTAATTAGTATGAAGAGGAAACATACTGCTTTAATTATCAATGTTGGCAAGACTGAAAAGTTCTATAATTTTTGTTGCATTGAAAACCTAAAAAAGTATATAAATTAATAATCAAATTTGAAAGCAGTTTTTATGTACAAAAGCTAATCATTTATGAGTATTCAAAAAGAAATTAAATGACTAAATTATACATTTTATCGTCTTTAGGTATAACATTCTTACATTTTAACAATATGTCTAAGTTACCGTTATTGATTACTATTTGGTAGCCATAAATATTGATATGATAAGGATTATCGTTAAATTGACTTCTGGCGATAAATTATGTGATGAATATTAAACATATCACAAACATTTGTCTATACTTAATCAAAAATAATGATTTATTTACATTAGATTCATAAAACAATTAGAGAATGCTTGAATTGTTGAAGCATTGTATCAACAAGTAACGAGAAACATATCTTAAAAATAACTGATGAAAGCAATCAATCCCTAGACATAGTTATAAAAGTACGTCGTTAACAAACATCGAAAGCATCTGCTGTACAATTATCATCACTCCAAAGATTCTATAGCACGTGCCAACATAAAATATACCATAGTCTGTAAGTCTGGGGCATGTCCCCTCTTTCTTGCACCAAACAATTCCATGACAACGCCACATCTATCCAAAACGGTGCTACATTGAAGCTATACACGAACACAATACAAGCAATCGGTTTTTCTAGCAAGCATTGGATAAGGTATACCATCCAAAAGTCGATAGTTTTGTGCTGTGAAGTCTGTTTGGTCGTTAATTTCAATCGTACCACGTCATACTGTTGCACCGCCCACGAGACATCAGACGTGCGCGCGAGTTTAAAGCATATTGTTTGAGTGAAATTGTGCGGTGTAATCAAGGTACTGTTTCAGTACCGCTTTTTTTTATGGAGCATATTACTGACCGTAGTGATTGTGTTGTGTCAATGACCCTAAAGTGAATTTATATATTTTTTTTTATTATTTGTTATCAGTGAAAGAATTTAAGAGAAATTAATACTGTGTCCTTAAGATATTTTAAAAAATGATTTAATTTAACAAAAGATAAGAAAAATGAATGACATGTGTAAGTATTAATATTGTTTACAGTTTTGTTGGATTTTTTCTAAAACATTAAAATTAATCAATAGTGACTAAGAAAAAAGTAAGTGGGTCGGTTTATCCATTACATAAACGTTGACTCTATTATAATAAACATAGAACATATAATTGAAAATCAATACAAGTTTGAATCATAGGAGAACGGTGGTAGGTATTTTATACGTCTTTTAATTTCTGCTATAAATATAATTCCTTGTCATATAAACAAATTGTTATCATAATGAATGATATAATTGAATTATCACACTTTTTAAAATAATATTTTAGTTAATAATCTTTTTTACGAAATATTTTGTAATATACATATTAAACATATTAAAAAATCCCTTACAGTCAAGTAATGTAATCCATATAAAGGAATATCTTTCTATGATTTATGAAACGAATTCAAGACAATAATCACCTAAACCCATTAGCTAATATAATAATTAAATTGTCTAAAATTAACATTAACGCCAAGGTTGCAAATAATCCTTGGATAAGATAACGACTAGTTGGGTAATGACAGAGATAAAATATTGGTAGCAATTTTATCTTAATAAATTGTTACCTCACGTACCAATTTATCTATATCCTAGAACTTGAACTTTATTTTTCTCCTAAAAATAAATTTTCATAAACATTACATACAACCATATTACGTATGTGTGATCGTAACGAAGAATCATGACAAATTTTGGACCTCCTTCTCTGTTTGGATGGACTGCGGATGTGGTTTACCTTTTCTATACATATTATAAAATGTCACTGATCCATTTCTGTACATGGAAAATATAAAAATAAAACATCATAGGGGAAAATCATAAAATCATAGGCACAGCTTGTTAGAAAAATAATCTGTTTTCGTTTCTACCCTTCGTGTTGAACTACGAATGGAATTTTATCCCCTACGATGTTTAGGTAGGTAGTTACTGTAAAAAATAATATTAATAGATACTATCTTCATTACTGAATTTCACATGTTTATGAATATATATATAAAAAAATAATTCTGAGTAATTCCAAAAAACGAGTAGGAAAATTAGGTACAAATAAATATACGAAGTGTGTTATAATTAACTTTTGAGTTACCTAACTTTGTTTATACTGTTTAAAATAACTGAACCAAACGTTCTGCTAAAAGTAACGACAGTTCTAAGATCCGTTACATACTCTTTTGATCTTAACGGTTAACATATTTTTACTACATATTTTCTATTTTCATGCATATGTTTACATTTATATAATAACGACTAAAATTTAAAGCTAACTGAGCGTCAAATACATAAAATCAGTTTGGAATATTGAAAAGAGAAAAGAATATTAAAATATATCTATTTAAAGATATTTATATAACAACATCTATTCTATTTTATAGGTTTATATAATTTTATGGTGTATAATTGCGTGGATGAATATGATGTTCATATCTATGGTTGATTCCCCCATGTGTTTATGTACTTACGAAATGCTTAATGCTTTCAATTGCAATAATATTTAATAGTATTATATCGTTCCCGAGGGAAATCTATTTAGTTTGATTTTTTTTATTTGATGGTATTATATAAAGACAAAAAAGAAATAGGCATATTAATAGATATTATTGTATTATTTGAAATAATTGATAGACAACCAAGACTCTACGGCAAATTTAAAAAAAAACCATTTTAAGCGAAATACAATGTAAGACAATCCTAATTATAAAGGTTCAGTGCTTGGATTTAGAAAATATTTAAATATTTTCACATAGACATAAAACAATAACATTATAAAAACGATGTGAAATTCAACGCTTTCAATCGAAAGTTGTTCGTAATATTATAGTGTCGTGAGAATACTTTCTAATGCATATCATGTTACAGTGATGATCTTTTACTCTATTTGTTAAAAAATGGATTAGTTTAGCATTAAGTGCTAGAAACAAATGACTTTGTCATGGCAACGACATTTTTTTATTGGATAAGCGTTATATTTTTGGTATTTATTTCAAATTTTCTTCATAACAACCTTCTTGAAACTTCGAGAAATATATAAAAATAGAAATATTAATATTTTTTTTTTTTCAAGGAAACTTATTTATATATTATATTAAGTTAAATAAACTTTTAAAAAATATTTATTCCTGATGCCTGTACAAATGCAAAGTTAATCAAATTATATTGGCAAGTAAATTAGAAATACAATTTATTAAATACTTCCTTTTCATTGAAGTCAATTGATGTACTCGACTTAATTTAATTCCGCCATTTCGTGAACGATTTTTAAATTGTTCCTGTCAGTCATTGCATTAGAATTTAACAAGCCCACTAAAGTGACCATTCGTGTTAAATATCTGCCTGTGTATAAATAATGTAAGTGTATTTACATTGGATACGGAAATAACTTAAATTACTTTTTTTTTAATTACTTGTAACATCATTAATATTAAAATCTTATATCTCTATGAAAGTCGATAAAGCAACCGATTTATGTAAATAATATTTTCCCAGTAAATGTTCGGAATTAAAAATTAAATCAAATATTTTATGTTTTTACTCTTTTAATTACCTCTAAATATAAGTATTTTTAATTGTCTCATTGTTTTTCTTGGATTAAACCGGAGCCGTTTGGATAATATTTTGCTGTGGTAAAAGTTTATTGCCAGAGTCAACAAATAGTAACACTTGCAGGGAAAAATTATTTCGTTTCAACTAAAACAAATTTCGTCTATAAAGCTAGAAATATAATAATTAATTACATGTTTATTTGATGGTAGATTTATTATTGTAGGTGGAGGGGTAAGGCCACAGCTGTTTTATAAATATAAGCCCAGCACCGATAATCTTATTATAATAAAAATAATATAACTCATCTGTACATGATATAATTTTTTGTATTATCCGTGAGAAATAAATCACTATATATTTTTGTTATAACAAGATGATCTACATTAAATCAATTATAAACGGTTTATTTTCTTTATTACAACGCAATAAGAGTCATATTTGAATATTTTTTTGGAGCACCTGCCAGTCACGATCTATAGGGTCAATAACCCTTGGTTATGGCGATTAAAGATGTTTCACGAACCTGTAATAACTATGAATCATGGGTACATTAGTTTTGGTTTTTTCTTATTTTGTATTTTTTCTGATATGATTTTTCTTTGTTACATAATTTAACTTGTTATTCCACGAACAAAATCTGAATGTTTTATTTATTTTGATGTCTTCTCTCATTTTTATATTTTTGTTTATACAAACTATACGAGCTTTTCCCGTGACGTTTAAGAATTATTTGTAAAAAAAAACAATCAATAAAATAAATAATACTTCTTTTACAGATTCTTATATTATTGGCCATTTTTAAACCCCACTCAAAAAGAGGGATGTCATAAGTCTGACCTGTCGATCTGTGTATCTGTGTGTCTGTCTGTTGCAATGTAGCCGCCAAACGCGTGGACGGATTTGATTGCGGTTTTTTTAATCGAAAGCCTGGTTCTTCGAGATGGTTCTTAGCTATGTTTGGTCTAAAATCTAAATAGAAGTCGTCGTCTCCAAGATATTGAGGTTTTATTGATGCGGGAGGTAGGTTCTTATACAATATTGATAGAATAATATAAGCAAGATAAAATTGGTGTCTCCGTAGGTTCATTTAGTATAATAATGAAACCAGTAACATAACTTTAAAAAACGGACAAAAAATATTTAATAAAAAATTTAAGAACCCCCTGGTATAAAAATACCTCTAAAAAGAATATTATTATGTACTTACTGAAGTCGTTACGTCGTAAGACCGCTTAATTAAGGAAGAAATGAAATTGCGAGTAAGTTACCAAGGCAAATAAAGAAATTACGATGTCTAATCGTATAGTCTAAGCTTTCGTAACTTCGTAAAGTAGACACCGACGCAACGACTTCAATAAGTACATAATAATGATATTTTTATTCTTTTTAGAGGTCTTATTGTATCGGGGGTTTTATAATTTTTAATTTAATTTAAAAATATTATTTTGAAGAGTTATTAAAAAGTCAATCAATTATAATTAAAATGTATATAAAAATTAATGAAATGAGATATAGAATATCTTGGAGACCTACCAATAGAAGGATAACCTAGTATGATTAAATATTTTAGAACGGCCACTATCTATTTGTAAATGATCCGTGTGCTAAAACAAACCAATATTGGAGATTAATTTTAATTTGGATTTATCATTCACTTGATCAATTTGAATAACCCTATAATCTATATATATTCTAAAAACTATAATATGGCAATGTTTTCTATATTTTCTCCTATGTTAAGAATTTTAAAAAAAGAAACACGAGTAGAGACAAAAAGATTTGGATTCTCATAACGTGTGTTATGATGGACCCCTAATAATAAACGATATAATACAGTTAGTATTCTCGACACTGACATCGTAGAAAATACCGGAAGACGTGCCGATATGACCCAGATGCCTTGACATGGAATTTGCTAACCGCCGCCGCGATTATATGTTATTGAACTTATCGAGGCGAGCACTGACACAATAGCTCAGTTGGTGCGACAGTGGAAAGGTTTACCAACAATCGCCGGTTCGAGTCCTATCCATGTTGATCATTTCTTCACTCTATTTTGCCAAGGCTTAACTAAATTTAATTTAAAAGTATTAGTATGAATGCGTTAATATGAATTTCTTGCAAAACTAAGAATCTGATTCAAGGTGGTTTACCTTTTTAGATTTTTGTGTCAAACCCACTCCTAGTTTTAAAATATCTACTAGATTTCAAACCTGTCTTGCTAGTTCAGTAGTGTTACGATTTATGTCTTTTTTCCTACATTCTGTGGAATACCAAATCAGTATAGTGAAATCTTTAATGTTTTAACATGATTACAGCTCGATATGTTTGTGGTCGAAAATCTGTAGTTAAATTTACTTTATTCATAATTAATTTATGACATTACAAATACAGCAGCTATTTGAAATGTCTATACCATATAAATATTTTTTAGATTTATGGATTCTACAATTTGTAGAATCGAATTGCAAATTCAAAACGAGATTTCTCTAAGGGCATGATTTTGCCGGAAACATATTGTTTCTGAATAACTCAAAACAGTTATCTAACGGTATTGATCGTACATGCGTTTACGTGTGCAATAAAACGTAAAAAACTACGTCCAATCTGTACCTAATACGATAATGGTGCAATAAGGAAACATGCATGTCGATTGTTATTTCTTATTGCACAGTTATAACATGTTGGCACGATAAATTGGACGAAACATTTCTTGTAATGAAATATTTTTCGCCTTTTCAGAGGTATTTGAAACCAAGTGGTACAAAGTTGTTATAATTTCAAAATTGTTAGTTTTGGAAGTTAGTCAAATGGAATGGAAAAGTTCTGATTAGTTGAAGGTTTTAATTATTTATATATATAATGGTTTTGTTTATTCTTAATAGTTAAAATCTGAAGATTATAATATTGTTATGAAGAATATAACAAAGACCGCAAATAATCCGATCTATAAAGTAGTTATCAGAAGCATTCATGCGAAAAGTTATAGACAATACGATGATAATAGTGTTGGGCTTGTCATAAATTACATAGATAAAGTTATCGTTGTTTGTCATGCTGTTCAAAAATTCATGGATGATCGTTTTTGTTATTTTTTTTTATTTCGTTACTATAACATACTCCTAAAAAGCGGGGGAACTGGATAGACATTTTTTTTGTGCTTATAACCTAGTATTAACTATTAAGTATATGGAAGTACACTTCAGTCGACTCGTATTTATGGCGTTTCTAATTACTGTAAATTTTACCATAATTTGTAAGGTAATATAATACGTGGTTATTATATACCGTTGTAAAAATATAGCTTTACAAATCTTCATATTCAGCTAGGAGACAGTAATATATGTATGTCTTATTTAGTACAGTAGACTGAAGAATATCAATGTGACAATATAGCCATATAAGTGTTATGTATTACACACACAGCCATTTAGATTAGCCATAGTGTGCACTAACCGAATTTATATGACATTATGGAAGAAAATCCAGCTATAATTAATTAATTAATTATAAATTCGTACCTCGTCATCTCCCTATTATTATTTCAAGCACTACTTACAACAAGTAAGTAAGTAGTAGACTCATAAAAAATTGTACCTATGTTTGATAATTTTTAACGGAATATGTTACAATACAATTATATCGATAAATTTACATCACTAAACTCCATTAATACAAAATAAATTGTTCTATCTCACGCAAAGGGGTACACGTGATCGTTAACTAGTTATTTTAGCTATTATGTCTCTTATTTTTAATAGTATAAAAGTTATATTAGCTTAATATATAATGAATGACCAATAACTGTAAATTGTTTTATCAATCCCCTAACTAAATTACAGTGCATCATATTTTTTGAGTAAGGATTACGAACATTTATTTTTTACTATAGTAAAGTCAATTTAAATGCATTGATATTTTATAAAAACCTAGTAGCATAAAACGAAATACTTATTTAAAAATAAACTTGTGTTACTGTCCCTATAATTTAACTAGTGTATTAAATTTTCTTCTAAAGAGTTAACTGAAATTGACCCATAACGTAATACTTAAAAAAAAATTATAATAATTTTCGATTTTCTGTTCTTACCGGCTTGCTAATTTATGACTTGTTATTAATTATATGTCAGAAAATCATGAAAATTAGGATTTGGTATATGACAATTCACGGAAGTTTCTAAGATAAATAAAATCTAATCGAAGTCTGTTTGAGCTTGCAGCAACGTGATCCTTATTAGGTGCTCTAAGGTTTTTTAAGTGTTCCTTTGAACAATACTGATAATGAATACAAATTATTTTATATTAATTCTAAAATAGTACTTTTTCTTTGGAGAAATCATGTTAACATTGTTATTTTCAGATCTGAGTCGCGGCAAATATGATCAAATATACATTTTTATCATCTCTCTGCCTGATACTCATATGTATTCTGTTACTCTAGCCTTATGTCATCAATCCTCAATTGTTTGTTTGTTGATCATTTTCTGTGACATAAATACTATTTACAATTATACATTATTTTCTAAAATATTTTTATATTAACAATCTCTTCATCATTAAAGATAGATTTAGATATTTTGTGTGATAGATTGTTTAGATTGATTAGATTTGATTTGATTGATTAGATATTGTGTGTTTTAGTTGTAAGAAGGCGGTCTTGAATAAAGTTTATTTTTAAATATAAACACAAATATGCCGCATATTGTATATGGTATAATTATTTTAGATTGTTAATAGAGAAGAATTTAACACAATCAATAGTTATTCAAATGGTCTCCATATGAGACTACCTAAGTATATAAAACTAGTTTTGCACTAATTAACAAGGAATGCTAATATAATTGTAAACCGGTAATTTTAACAGAATCATACTAAGATGTAGAAACTAGAAGATTGTTTGCCTTTTAAAGAAATCTACTAAGTTAAATCAACCAGTTTTAAAATCTAATAAAATACCTACTAAATGTTCCAGTTCTTACTACATATATCATTTTGAAACAGTTATCAATAGTTTGATGTTGTACTGTTATAATATTTTAAATACCAATTAAATAAGTTTAATTAAGTTTAAATAAGTTTAACTCGACCCGATACAGGTCACCCTATATCTCAAATATTATTTACTGTTTTTTTTTTCATGCAACATTATTTATTATAGTTGTTCTTCCTGCCGGTCATAAATTTATTATACAATAAGGACTAAAGCTGGCAACATTTGTAGTTGATATAAAATGACAAAAAGCTCCAAATTCAAGGTGGTTCTTTCTATGGATTCGTATGGAAAAATGTAACTCCTGTTTATAACAATATTAATTTATAATAATATTATTCATAATTTAATATAATAAATTATGAATAATACATAATAAAATAAATAAACTGTAGACAAAAAAAGTTCATGTTCCTTCTGTGTAAAACCAGTGAAGCATGGGTTACTTAAGTAAAGTAAAAAGCCAATGCTTGTATTAACACACACATAGTTAATAGCCAGAGACAACTTTCGTGTGCATGTAGTCATTAAGAAGTCCTGACTTATGACGTCACAAAACCTATTTAGCTGTGTAAAAGGTTCTCGCTCCTTTTGAGGAATGCGTATCATTATTAACGATAAGTGCATTTTTTGTTTGTTAGTGTAAGTATCCTTTTTATTTTGAATGTTTTTGTGTTAACCTTTTTGTAATAACATTGGTTTTTGAATTTGACATTTTCTTATTTTTTTTTTCTTTGATTGATATGAAAAATAAAAAAGAAGTTTTAATGTTATTGAAATTCTTGAATATTTTTGTACATTTAATGAAAATTTAAACATCTATGTTGTATTAAAAATGTAATCTGTAATCTAACTTACATATTTTGTTTCACAGCGATTTGCCTGATGAAGAAGACAAAAAGTCGCCAGTTCTTCTCTTGGGAGTAAACAAGATATCTGATTCCCCATTTTTTGTGAGAAGAAGACTCACAGATCCTAACTCCTCTGGATCTATTAGATTCTTTCGTCCACCCAAATCGAAGTACACGAGAGGCTTAAATGGAGACGAAAGATTGGAGAAGATCAGACAAGATCTTCTTGTCCACAAACACAAACCGGACACCTACATTCCAAAGAATAAACATGACGTTTCATTAGAACCAGAAACCAGAGGTCCATGTATAAAGCTGAGCTGCGTTGGAAATTGCATCTGCGACAGGAAGAAATCTTCCTCGAATAGAGGCTCCTTTTCCTTCCACAGGCCAGAGAATCGCCAGTCTTCTCTGTGCCCTTCCGAGCCATATGGCACAGATCGAGACAACGCTGAGAACGATATAGAGTTCAAATATTCAGAACACATTCCAGATGTTCAACCGTCTAGCAGCAAACAAAACTCTTATAACGTGACCCCAAAATCGACAGAACGAAGACATGTATTGCTTTCAAATTTAAATGAAAGATTCCGTAAGACTCTCAGCTTAGATTCTAGGAAAATTGAAACAAACCGGGTGCTCAGTTTGCCACAGGAACCTAGGCCTAAATCTCTTGTTAATACGGGTAATATTTGCGTGCAATATACATCAAGAGATCCGTTTATTCCAGCGCATTTTGAAAAAGCCAGCCAACCTAAAAAGAAACGCAAATCTTTCTTCTCTTTAGACACATTTTTTGACTCTAAAAAGTCTGACACTTCATCAATAGATGATTATTGCTCTTCAAAGTATAAACGATTCGAATTGGAAAGTGATGACTCTCCAATATTCAGGCGAGACTTAGCTAAAGGTGAAAAAACCCCAGATCTTCTCAATCTGCCTGTAATCATCGATTCTGTCCGCAAAAAGCAATCAGATACTAAAAGACAGTTAGAGAAATTAGAAAATCATTACTACAGAAGCTTAAATAAAACGCGTACAGTTATTGACGCGGTTCCCGCTGACGCGACCGACGAGCAAGGACCCAGCGGATGCACCAACCGTCTATTTGTATACGACGATGACGTGGAATATATAGAGCCGATTAGAAGTACCTTCACCAGTCAAAGTACTTTGATTTTGGACAAAAATATAGGTACCTTGAAACCCGATTCCATATTAACCATTAATACCGAGGACACGGACATAAAACTACCCAGCTCAGTGTCTCCGAATTCAAATAAGGTTGGTCTAGAAAATGATTTAGACAGTATCGGAGCCTATGAAATCGAAGTTAAGGAGTCTGATTTGAAGGACTGCTCCAAGAAATTGGTTGTAAAAGTGATGGATAAATCAGTGGATTCTATTGGAAGCTGTTCGTTAGACGTCGATGCAAGTACGGACTTTTCAGGTAAATGGCGATGTCTGGGTGTTCTGCTTTGATGTAGCATGTTCTATTAAACTGTGTAAATATTCGATTTAATCGAGTTTTCCATGATATTATCTATAACTTTTAAAATCGATTTATTTGAATATTTATACTGATTTTATTTATCATTGTTTAGTTTGAATTAATATTATCATTTAACTTTCAAATATAAATAAAATTTATTTACATTTTTTTTCTTTTATTGTATTTTCTTTCTCCTTTTCGTGACTGTGATGCTTTTAGTGTGTCTTCTTGTTTTGAACTTTATTATGTTATAAAATCTTAAATCATAATCCATTACTTTAGTTATGACTATTTGCTAGTTTAAAATATGTACTTCCAACATGAAACTGTCTAGCTAAAAAAATCACTTTTACATAGTAACTAGATATCACGAAGTAATAAGTTTGGTACTTACCAAACTGGTAAACCTAGTACTTCACTTATGAAGTAAAACAGTAATACTCATTTGACAATATAAGATGATATTTTGTAGGGATCACGTTTTGTCTTACGCTATTAGTACCTACTTCATGAAATGATACATTATAAATATCTGAATTATATAGATATGCACTTTATCCCCTTAATATATTTTATGTATCATGTCATCACGGTGATTCCAATCGTTGCTCGTATGTATTAACATGAGTAAACATGTTTATTAATTTATTCCTAAAAGAGTATATTTAGTATAAAGTGAGCATGAATTTTATTACGAGATTAGGTTTATAACCATAGTAAATCCATCGTAAACAGATGTTTAAAAGTTATAAAGCTCTACCTTATATTAAAGCGTCTATGTCAAATTTATTTGTGGCTTATTTTATTATTAACACTTTTGAAACCTAAAAATACCATTTAAATTTTTTATTATCTTTAAGTTTATGTTTTTGTACTGACAAATGTAAAAAAACATTAACCATAAATTTTACCATAATTTGTAAGGTAATATAATACGTGGTTATTATATACCGTTGTAAAAATATAGCTTTACAAATCTTCATATTCAGCTAGGAGACAGTAATATATGTATGTCTTATTTAGTACAGTAGACTGAAGAATATCAATGTGACAATATAGCCATATAAGTGTTATGTATTACACACACAGCCATTTAGATTAGCCATAGTGTGCACTAACCGAATTTATATGACATTATGGAAGAAAATCCAGCTATAATTAATTAATTAATTATAAATTCGTACCTCGTCATCTCCCTATTATTATTTCAAGCACTACTTACAACAAGTAAGTAAGTAGTAGACTCATAAAAAATTGTACCTATGTTTGATAATTTTTAACGGAATATGTTACAATACAATTATATCGATAAATTTACATCACTAAACTCCATTAATACAAAATAAATTGTTCTATCTCACGCAAAGGGGTACACGTGATCGTTAACTAGTTATTTTAGCTATTATGTCTCTTATTTTTAATAGTATAAAAGTTATATTAGCTTAATATATAATGAATGACCAATAACTGTAAATTGTTTTATCAATCCCCTAACTAAATTACAGTGCATCATATTTTTTGAGTAAGGATTACGAACATTTATTTTTTACTATAGTAAAGTCAATTTAAATGCATTGATATTTTATAAAAACCTAGTAGCATAAAACGAAATACTTATTTAAAAATAAACTTGTGTTACTGTCCCTATAATTTAACTAGTGTATTAAATTTTCTTCTAAAGAGTTAACTGAAATTGACCCATAACGTAATACTTAAAAAAAAATTATAATAATTTTCGATTTTCTGTTCTTACCGGCTTGCTAATTTATGACTTGTTATTAATTATATGTCAGAAAATCATGAAAATTAGGATTTGGTATATGACAATTCACGGAAGTTTCTAAGATAAATAAAATCTAATCGAAGTCTGTTTGAGCTTGCAGCAACGTGATCCTTATTAGGTGCTCTAAGGTTTTTTAAGTGTTCCTTTGAACAATACTGATAATGAATACAAATTATTTTATATTAATTCTAAAATAGTACTTTTTCTTTGGAGAAATCATGTTAACATTGTTATTTTCAGATCTGAGTCGCGGCAAATATGATCAAATATACATTTTTATCATCTCTCTGCCTGATACTCATATGTATTCTGTTACTCTAGCCTTATGTCATCAATCCTCAATTGTTTGTTTGTTGATCATTTTCTGTGACATAAATACTATTTACAATTATACATTATTTTCTAAAATATTTTTATATTAACAATCTCTTCATCATTAAAGATAGATTTAGATATTTTGTGTGATAGATTGTTTAGATTGATTAGATTTGATTTGATTGATTAGATATTGTGTGTTTTAGTTGTAAGAAGGCGGTCTTGAATAAAGTTTATTTTTAAATATAAACACAAATATGCCGCATATTGTATATGGTATAATTATTTTAGATTGTTAATAGAGAAGAATTTAACACAATCAATAGTTATTCAAATGGTCTCCATATGAGACTACCTAAGTATATAAAACTAGTTTTGCACTAATTAACAAGGAATGCTAATATAATTGTAAACCGGTAATTTTAACAGAATCATACTAAGATGTAGAAACTAGAAGATTGTTTGCCTTTTAAAGAAATCTACTAAGTTAAATCAACCAGTTTTAAAATCTAATAAAATACCTACTAAATGTTCCAGTTCTTACTACATATATCATTTTGAAACAGTTATCAATAGTTTGATGTTGTACTGTTATAATATTTTAAATACCAATTAAATAAGTTTAATTAAGTTTAAATAAGTTTAACTCGACCCGATACAGGTCACCCTATATCTCAAATATTATTTACTGTTTTTTTTTTCATGCAACATTATTTATTATAGTTGTTCTTCCTGCCGGTCATAAATTTATTATACAATAAGGACTAAAGCTGGCAACATTTGTAGTTGATATAAAATGACAAAAAGCTCCAAATTCAAGGTGGTTCTTTCTATGGATTCGTATGGAAAAATGTAACTCCTGTTTATAACAATATTAATTTATAATAATATTATTCATAATTTAATATAATAAATTATGAATAATACATAATAAAATAAATAAACTGTAGACAAAAAAAGTTCATGTTCCTTCTGTGTAAAACCAGTGAAGCATGGGTTACTTAAGTAAAGTAAAAAGCCAATGCTTGTATTAACACACACATAGTTAATAGCCAGAGACAACTTTCGTGTGCATGTAGTCATTAAGAAGTCCTGACTTATGACGTCACAAAACCTATTTAGCTGTGTAAAAGGTTCTCGCTCCTTTTGAGGAATGCGTATCATTATTAACGATAAGTGCATTTTTTGTTTGTTAGTGTAAGTATCCTTTTTATTTTGAATGTTTTTGTGTTAACCTTTTTGTAATAACATTGGTTTTTGAATTTGACATTTTCTTATTTTTTTTTTCTTTGATTGATATGAAAAATAAAAAAGAAGTTTTAATGTTATTGAAATTCTTGAATATTTTTGTACATTTAATGAAAATTTAAACATCTATGTTGTATTAAAAATGTAATCTGTAATCTAACTTACATATTTTGTTTCACAGCGATTTGCCTGATGAAGAAGACAAAAAGTCGCCAGTTCTTCTCTTGGGAGTAAACAAGATATCTGATTCCCCATTTTTTGTGAGAAGAAGACTCACAGATCCTAACTCCTCTGGATCTATTAGATTCTTTCGTCCACCCAAATCGAAGTACACGAGAGGCTTAAATGGAGACGAAAGATTGGAGAAGATCAGACAAGATCTTCTTGTCCACAAACACAAACCGGACACCTACATTCCAAAGAATAAACATGACGTTTCATTAGAACCAGAAACCAGAGGTCCATGTATAAAGCTGAGCTGCGTTGGAAATTGCATCTGCGACAGGAAGAAATCTTCCTCGAATAGAGGCTCCTTTTCCTTCCACAGGCCAGAGAATCGCCAGTCTTCTCTGTGCCCTTCCGAGCCATATGGCACAGATCGAGACAACGCTGAGAACGATATAGAGTTCAAATATTCAGAACACATTCCAGATGTTCAACCGTCTAGCAGCAAACAAAACTCTTATAACGTGACCCCAAAATCGACAGAACGAAGACATGTATTGCTTTCAAATTTAAATGAAAGATTCCGTAAGACTCTCAGCTTAGATTCTAGGAAAATTGAAACAAACCGGGTGCTCAGTTTGCCACAGGAACCTAGGCCTAAATCTCTTGTTAATACGGGTAATATTTGCGTGCAATATACATCAAGAGATCCGTTTATTCCAGCGCATTTTGAAAAAGCCAGCCAACCTAAAAAGAAACGCAAATCTTTCTTCTCTTTAGACACATTTTTTGACTCTAAAAAGTCTGACACTTCATCAATAGATGATTATTGCTCTTCAAAGTATAAACGATTCGAATTGGAAAGTGATGACTCTCCAATATTCAGGCGAGACTTAGCTAAAGGTGAAAAAACCCCAGATCTTCTCAATCTGCCTGTAATCATCGATTCTGTCCGCAAAAAGCAATCAGATACTAAAAGACAGTTAGAGAAATTAGAAAATCATTACTACAGAAGCTTAAATAAAACGCGTACAGTTATTGACGCGGTTCCCGCTGACGCGACCGACGAGCAAGGACCCAGCGGATGCACCAACCGTCTATTTGTATACGACGATGACGTGGAATATATAGAGCCGATTAGAAGTACCTTCACCAGTCAAAGTACTTTGATTTTGGACAAAAATATAGGTACCTTGAAACCCGATTCCATATTAACCATTAATACCGAGGACACGGACATAAAACTACCCAGCTCAGTGTCTCCGAATTCAAATAAGGTTGGTCTAGAAAATGATTTAGACAGTATCGGAGCCTATGAAATCGAAGTTAAGGAGTCTGATTTGAAGGACTGCTCCAAGAAATTGGTTGTAAAAGTGATGGATAAATCAGTGGATTCTATTGGAAGCTGTTCGTTAGACGTCGATGCAAGTACGGACTTTTCAGGTAAATGGCGATGTCTGGGTGTTCTGCTTTGATGTAGCATGTTCTATTAAACTGTGTAAATATTCGATTTAATCGAGTTTTCCATGATATTATCTATAACTTTTAAAATCGATTTATTTGAATATTTATACTGATTTTATTTATCATTGTTTAGTTTGAATTAATATTATCATTTAACTTTCAAATATAAATAAAATTTATTTACATTTTTTTTCTTTTATTGTATTTTCTTTCTCCTTTTCGTGACTGTGATGCTTTTAGTGTGTCTTCTTGTTTTGAACTTTATTATGTTATAAAATCTTAAATCATAATCCATTACTTTAGTTATGACTATTTGCTAGTTTAAAATATGTACTTCCAACATGAAACTGTCTAGCTAAAAAAATCACTTTTACATAGTAACTAGATATCACGAAGTAATAAGTTTGGTACTTACCAAACTGGTAAACCTAGTACTTCACTTATGAAGTAAAACAGTAATACTCATTTGACAATATAAGATGATATTTTGTAGGGATCACGTTTTGTCTTACGCTATTAGTACCTACTTCATGAAATGATACATTATAAATATCTGAATTATATAGATATGCACTTTATCCCCTTAATATATTTTATGTATCATGTCATCACGGTGATTCCAATCGTTGCTCGTATGTATTAACATGAGTAAACATGTTTATTAATTTATTCCTAAAAGAGTATATTTAGTATAAAGTGAGCATGAATTTTATTACGAGATTAGGTTTATAACCATAGTAAATCCATCGTAAACAGATGTTTAAAAGTTATAAAGCTCTACCTTATATTAAAGCGTCTATGTCAAATTTATTTGTGGCTTATTTTATTATTAACACTTTTGAAACCTAAAAATACCATTTAAATTTTTTATTATCTTTAAGTTTATGTTTTTGTACTGACAAATGTAAAAAAACATTAACGGATTTTTCTTTAAATTTCGTGAGCACTCGCCATGAAACGATTACAGCTACTTTTAACCTAGATATAGGATTTGTTAAAAAAAAAATCTTATCATATTTCATTTATTATATCCAAGGTTCTACACACCTCTTGCAGGCATCATCTCTACACTTTTTAAAATTTAAGTTTTCCCATACAAAATTTATTTCTTGCCTCTAAAGTGGCATTAACTCAGAGCGTAGGTATAGCGCCCAGGCGTTGACCTTTTAAATATTTCTTACAAAATACAGAGTAATAAGTAAAAGAGGGAGCGAAAATTTGTTTGTTTTGTGTTGTTTATCAAGATTTGTAAAAAGTCGTAGAACAAATGTTCTTGGGAATGACGTACTTATTTCATTTTTTATTCATAAACACCATATCAGAGTTTCCACTTTTCAATGTTTTACTAAATTGGTACCAATTTTTATTCCATTTTGGGACTAAAACAACTTTCTTGATTTTTATTAATGTAATAGTGTTTTTGTATTAAACTACATGAAGCAATAAAATAAGAATTTCAAATTACGCTCAACATAGTCATGGAAATAAAAAGTATGCATGTAAACAATAAATAATTAAAATTTATAAAAACACTCCTAATATCGACTGTCTCATTTGGCTCAGACTGGCAATTTTCCCATTTTTTTTGCAAATGTGACAAGTTTGAATTAGACGAGAGAGTTTATGTTTTGAAATCAAACCCCAGGTGTTAATAGTAGGCACTAAGTTACATCACATAACATGTTACTGCTAAATTTCGGTAAAATAAATAAATCTTTAGTAAGGTTTGTTTGAATATTTTGTCCTACTTTCATTAATTTGCAGAAATCATCAAGGTCTTTTCCTTTTTTAATGTCACATAATTTCTAAATTACTACAATACTATAAATGTTATGCAACGTTTTATTTATTACTATAAGCGTACTATATTGTTTCTCATTAAATATAGTGTATATTTATATATAATAATGTAGGTCATAAAAAAGTGCAAATAATGCAAATTCTGAGTTACATATTGCAAACAAAGATCCTACCTACGTATACCTATTGCGCTAACACAATACGTATTTGACCTCGTACAGCGTACTGCCTACGCACATCTCTATTAGACCGGTCATTGTCGCTGGACCTCCTGACGAATACGCGCGTATGAATACAATACTATTAATAAGTATTCTAAGTAAAAATGAATGAATTAAATTATGATTCAACGCGTTGACCGTGAAACGGAACGTCTCAGATCGTAACTTGTCCTGCGCATGGATGACGTCTCAGAAAAAAATAATGACATTTTGGTGATTTCACTGTTCCACAGTTAAAACTTTGCAGTTCAAATTTTTTTATTGTGAAGTGATAGTAAACGTTAAATAATAATAACTAATAACTTCTAAATTTTTATTGCTGTGTTATGTTCATCGTTGTTAGCTGCCCGGTGAGTTTGAAGTTTTAAATTATTATTTTATGAAGCGATTAAGTCAGACTACTATTATCCTTATGAAGTTTTAATAATTCTTATACATTTTCGCGTTAAAATTTTTAATAATATAGGAGTTAAGATGAGTAATGTAATGGGTTTTATTGTTCAAATTTGAAAGGCTCATATAGCCACTTTTATATAATTGTATTTTGTTGTTAGTTTGTCTCCGTTGTAATTAATACCCATTAAACATATTTTTCTAAACAATTATAAACGTTCCTTCATCCTTAAATATTTCTAAATTTAAATATAGATGTTTAAAAACTAAGTTTATAGCATTTTAGCAATAAAACATATTTCAAAACACATCAGGAAAAAGATATTTTTATCACGGTTGTTATTGCTTCTTTGAATTTTAATTGTATTTGAAGGGTATGGTACTGATATTGTAAAATCATATTGTGCTTACTATTGTTCTCAGTGTTAAACATATTTATTTATTGTAGGTCTATAACCCAAGTAATATTCACATATTATTGTTTTGATCTCGCTTTTTCCACTTGAATCCTTTCCATCCATAAGTATAGATGATCTTTCATATAGAAAAACGGTGGCTATATCTTATAACTCAAGTAAAGTTACTTTTAACAATGTAAAAAGTTATTCTAATGAATTATTTAGGTTCTTATAATCACATTATAATATGACCAAGGTGCTGTATTTGCAGCAATTATGAAAAATCTAGCTGTGTAATGACAATCTTAATGTTTATTTTTCTAAACACATTTTCTTTAAATATGAAAACTGCTTTATTTTCAAATTGAACCTGATGATGTTGAAATATGAATGATGAATGTTGAATATGATACATAACACACTCGGCTCACAAAAAATTTAGGTTAGACTACATTTGATTGGTCCGTTGATTGAGTGGTTAGTGCAGCCGCCTAACCTGTCACGGCTCATTGGGGCTCGGGTTCGATTCCCGGTAGAGACAGGCATTTATGTGATGAGCATAGATGTCTGTTTCTGGGTTTGGTTGTTTATGAAATATATTCTCAGTATTTGTATTTCTATGTTCTATGCTAATGTGTTTGGCAAGTCAAATAACAGTGGTTTCTTAACAATTTTAAATTATCAAATCAAATAGAAACACTTTATTTGGACATCACATACATTTATATAAAACAGAAACAATATTGTATATATTTAATAAAATAAATTAAAAAAAAAATTAACAAAAGACAATAATTGAATTTTATAAACAAATTTAGAACAAACAGTGATTGTGACACCCAAAAAGGAGTACCATTCAACTTTTGCAGGATTATAAGACTACTGCTCTGGTTTTTGATGTCTGCTTTATTGTAATGTGGTGAACAATCTTGATATCATGACATGTTATGCTTGTTATTTATTTATATATGTATTTAATCTGAAAAAAAAATCAATGTCAAGAGAACTCTGTTTGCATTTTAGTACCAATTTAACAATAGTTTTTATTTATTTTAAAAAGTATTAATAACAAGCTAACTAACTGAATCAACTAAGGACCAATTATTAGAGAGTATTATAATTATAATATGGCACAGATACCTTATATGTAAAGGTTGGCTGAGCATAACTTGTTCTGGCTGAGGACATATCACATTACCTTGACCTTGTAAAAACATTCAAAGCCCACATATGAAATGAGAAGCACATCTTTCTTGTATATATTTTTAATGTTTACCTGGAAAATGCTAACATTATTTATTTTATTTAAAACTAATTTAGCATTCATTGAATAATTTAAATACTTAGTTATTTTTAATATAATTGTAGTTATTTGGTGTTAAAAATATAAATATATTGTAACTGTTTCTAGCACTGTTGCAATGTTCACTTTCTCTATGTTAAATGCCTGTTAACTTTTTTCTATGTTTTTAATATGATTCCTTTAGAACCATCTTTATATTGTATATACAAGATGTAAATTAATTCATATTAGTAAATCTCTCAAGCCTCCTTAAAATAATCAATACAAATAAATAGGTGTCCATGTATAAATTATTGAAATTAAAATTTGGTTAACTTACAGATATTACATGCATGAATTCTAATATCATGTGCACATTTTTATTATTTTCAGAGAAAATTTCAGTAATTAAAAGATAAAAAAAATATTAGATTAATTGCATTTTATTTACATGAAACATTAAATTACCTTGATTACCTGATATATTATAATCTTTGTGATAATTATTATTTAAATTTAGTAGATTAATTGCATTTTATTTACATGAAACATTAAATTACCTTGATACCTGATATATTATAATCTTTGTGATAATTATTATTTAAATTTAGTTGGTATTGTGGAATAGATACAATGACCATGTGTGACTATTTCTTAATATTTGCTTGTAAGTAAAACACCAATAAATATCTATAGTCAATGTAGTCTTCTAATAGAATAATGCTTATAATTTTCAATAATATTTTGGTACATCCTTGTAATGCCATTCTTCACCTTTGTTTTCATTTAACTTTGTTAACATGTGGTGCTGTTTATTCCTGTATGAAATGTTAACAATAATATTTATTGTTGCAGATACTACATCGGGTAGTTTAAATCTCCTCACACCATCGTCAACAACTAGTAGAATACGAGATTTTACTTCCCGGATACAGGAACGAGCGTCTAACTTACAGAACATATCTACACCATTAGCCCCTATATCTCCAGCAAGAACGCCGGATAACCCCACCCCCACTCCCAGGAAAACAGATAATCTTCTCAGGCCTCCCCCGAAAATTCATTTAGACACATCGAGTCACAGATCTCGAAGTCACTTGAAAAAACGCGACGAACTACCTCAAAAGAAGCCCAGTTATCTAAACTTAGCCTGTTCTGTGAATGGTTATACAAATTTGACAACATACGACTCCAAATTACGTCAAGATATTAACAAGAGTCGGGAGGCGTCACCAATAAGGCCTATAACTCATACATACCAATATAAGAGTGAGAGTAATTCGTTATTAGTACCCATTCCTGTCAGTGCTAATAAACTGTTGGTGCCAACCTTCGGTCCTCATGATACGTCCACGAATTTGACGCCGAAAGCGCCTTCCAAGGCGCACACTGACCCTCACATAGCATCCCCATCACATGCCTATATGGCTGCTGAAAATAAACAACTAAAGAACGATTTCTTAGGCCCCAGCATGACGACTACCAGTCGTCCATTTTTATCCAATGAGGGGAAGAATTTTGCAGCCTCCATGTTACACCAAAAGGATGAAGTAGATAATGTTGTTAAAGAGATGACGTTCAAGTCTAGTTATTCGGAAACGAATTTCCGACAGAGTGTCACAACGAATGGGAAAGAAAGTAGGTTTTCATCGGAGTCCTATACAATATCTTCAAATGGTGTATCAAAGCGTGTGGAAATCACTAAAGAAAATGGAGAAAAGCTTACTAGTCCCATGAAGAGTTTTATTCAACAACGGGTTGAACGTTTGTACGGTCCGGGAGCACTCGCTCAAGGATTCTTCAATCAGAAAAGGTACAAATTGAAGAGTTCAAGTGAAGATGAAGACTCTAAGGTGTTAACAGAAAAATCATTGAACTGTCCAAGTGAAAGATTTGTGTCTCCTCGTAAATCTAATGAAAGTTTCGACAGCGAAAACATATGCTTCAGTCCAACAAACGAGGATCCAACAGTTCTGCCAGTTTTGAGGCATCTGCGACCTGAGTTCCGCGCTCAATTACCAGTACTGTCTCCAAGAAAAAGTGTAAAATCCGACCTCTCACCCCAGAAGTTGGATGAAGACATTCCTGAACCAAAAAAGACTGAATTGGTTGATGAAATAGCTAGTGAAGTTACAAATGGTGTATCTGTGATAGATTTAGATGAACCAGTGAAAGATAAAGTGAATGGTGTGTCAAGTGCAAAGGTTAATGGTGAAGAAATTAAAGATGGACATTATTTCATAAATTTGGAAAAGAAAGAAACAGAAAGATTAATTGCAATGGCTGTTGGGGCTGAAAAGGAATTGGAAAATTTACAGGTACAATTTCAACTAATATCTTTAAAACTAACATTTAATAAAAATTAATTTGTTAAATGAAATTTTAACAAACAATATAATTATAGTTTTCAATAATTAGATTTCATATCAGCAATTTATTATGAAACTAGGGTACTGATAAATGCGTATTTTGCAAACATGTTTCTCTTTCGAAAATAAAATAAATTATAATTGCATATTATAGCTTCTTCAAAATGATCAAGTTGGAATAAATTTAATGATCATACTGAACACAATTACTAATTACTTTTTACTTACTAACACTTCAGGATCAAGACATAAGTGAAGAAGTACTTGGCTTCCTTCGTGCAGCATCAGGCAAGGCAAGACTGCTGGCAACTCAGAAGATGCAGCAGTTTGAAGGTATCCATATATTATTTAGGTCTTAGACACAATTCTGTTCTAATAAATATAACCACTTCTAAATGGTCCTCTGCTAAATGCTTAGATGTATTACTTATGTGTGTTTTTATTTATTTATTATGTGTGTGTTGTAGTCTTGCCTATATATGATGTGATTAAAATCCACATTACCTAAATGTTTTTAGTTCATATGATTATAACAATATTGTTGAAGAGCCTAATATTAAAAAAAAATAATTAATAGTTTTATCAGTTTAGTAAGTTTTAATTTTTAAGCCCCAAGTTTCTTTTAACAACAGATAAATTTAATCATTGATAAAATAAATTAGTTATAAGAACATCAATCTAATCCAGACATGTTGCCAATTTATTAACTAGTATCATAAAATTCCAGGTCTCTGCTACAACCACATCAATGAGAGTGGGGATGAACCCTTCCCCACCACGTTAGAGGACCTGCAGGGCTTCTGGGACATGGTGTGTCTGCAAGTGAGGAATGTTGAAGCTCTTTACCAACAGATTGAATTGCTTAAAGCTAATAACTGGCAAGAGGTAAGTTATATACAGAGACCATAATTTAATTATTTTGTCTTGAAGTGCTTTTTAAAATCTTATATCAGTCAGCTATCGCCAGCAACTTTCATCTTTTTGCCTCCACTCCAAGTATAAGACAACTAATGGTTCTATGTAATAGTTATATTGTTTTTTATAACAACATCTCATTATATATAATCTTCTCAATAAATACGCTGTTAGAATTAAAAAAAACAAACAAATCCAGAGGTTAGTTCAAACAAAATCTTAAATTAACATAGATATATATTAATTTAAGAGTTTGTATGTATATGTATATGTCAGAAGTTAACCTCTATCTACGTGTATTCCAGGTAGTGTCTACAGTGAGTCGCCCGCAGCCGTCGCCGGTCCGCGCGCGCTCGCGCGCTCCCGCCGTTAAGAACGAGAAGGCACGACTCGCGGCCGAGAAGAGAGAGACGGAGAGGAAAGCTATGTTGGAACATCGCAGGTACGAGATACTAATGACATATTTTTTTTTTGTAACACTCATTTTATAATATTATTAGAGTTTTTCGACATTCCCCAGATACTCAGATGATTGGTCAGTATACCCTGAAAAAAATATCTCACTTGTGTTCACTCTTTAGTAAAACTACAAGATGTTTTAGGTATTAGACATCTTTAAAACCGTTATAGTTAACTCATTTATGTTAAAGTTAGTGAACTATTTAGGAAAAATCATTGCGTTTTTTCTTGTTTTCGTCTCGAATGGTAATAGTATAATATGATGTAGTATAGTGAAATGTTTTATTTTCTTTATTATTTTACTTACCTTAATCACCGACAACATATTAATAACTCATCGAGCCTGATAAAAAATTATGATCTTACAAACTATTCTCCGTACTGTTATAGGCGCGTGGCCCGCGAGCGGCAACTAGCAGCACGGGCCGGCCCCGGCGCCGGACAGACCAGCATCGCGACCGGAGACGAACCACAGGTATTATACTTAAATAAATATTAGCTGTTACCCGGGACTGCCTTCTCGTAGACAACAGTAATGCATTACATGTCCTCAACATTTGTTGAGAACTACTGAATAACTGTAATTCTTTCTCTAACTAATGCTTAAAATAAATAAAAAGTAATTTCTATTATTGTCTTAACAATTGAATAATTAATAATGTTTCATTATAGGAGGTAGAAATATTTGTAGGAAAAAGCTCGAAGCCATTGAAGACAGTTCCACGAGGAGACTGCATGAGCTCAGAAGAATCATTTGCACAGAGCTGATTCATTATTACTGTAGTTGTATAGTGTGTATGTCTACATTTGTATGTCTAAACAGATTTTGATGAACTTACTAGAGTAGTGTATTTCAGAATGTTAGAAATTTAGATTAATTCTCATAATTTTTATTAAAGTTATTTATTTCGGATTTTTTAAGATCTTATTCGTTTTAATTTTAGTAATGTTTAGAATTTAACTATCTTATCTGAATATATTGTATAACAAGTATTTAATAATTAAAAGCAGGAAGAATATTGAGACCTCACCTAACTATTATATGCACATCGCATTATGACATATTTTGTAACACATATTTCTATAATAATCTAGATTTTGCTTGCTATTTTTGACTTGCTAATGACTTGACTACAATCATCTATCTCCTAGCTTATCTATGAAGCATCATCTCAACAAAACTTAGCATAACAAACATTTAATAAAAACATTTATAAAACATTTATATGGAGTTAAATAAAAAAAATCTTTAATAAAATAGATCTTATATATTCTCCTTTGAGCTTATCCTTGAAAAAGTACTAACACAAAAAAAAAAATAAGGACAGCTTTATGGTAATATAAAATAATCTTATAAACATACAAATGTAGATATAATGTTTTATCTGTTTTAAAGAAACAAAACCTTTAGAAGTTTTACAAAATTAATAATATACTTAAAAACAATAATTGTCACAAATTAATTGAATTGGGTTTTTTTAAAACAGATACTGCAAATGGCTTGCATTATGCAATGATGAGTCAACTTTTAAAATCCCCTTAAAATAAACCACAATGTATTTTGGGACAATTTCAATGTATTTTTGTTTGAAGTGAGAGATAATAATAATATTTTTGTTGGCTCATTGCATAGTGCAGACCTAATATGTTATAACGTCAATAAAGCAAATGCACCCGTGTTTACTAAAAACTGTGTTTGTATAGAAGTTAACCATGTTATATAATAAGTGCTTTATGGAAAACGATCTCCAAAATCATGAAATAAAATGTTACTATTAATAACTGAAACATTTATAACTATGTAATATCGTTTATTTCATCCAAATTAAGTTAATATTTTATATTTATATTGTATTTAAACTTCAATTGAATAATTAAAAATTTTGGTAATCCGAGGCTGAATATTAAATAATTTAGATTTAACTGGAAGTGATACTGACAATTTTTTAATATATTTAATGCCACTACATTTGATAAATTGTTTTTATAGGAAATATAAATAATTGAGAATATATTGTTTACTTTATATGTGAAGTACCGTCACACACGTTACGTAGTTTGTAACGGAAAAACGGGGATTAAATGAAAAACTAAGGGCTGATACACACTAATGCCCAAATAGTTCCATATTTTAAATAACAATAACATCAATTTCATTTCCACAGTGGACTACTTTTATTAAAAATAATAATAGTGTTGTGGCATTGAATGTGTTATATAATTTTAAAAAGGCTGGTCCGTTAATGATAAAACAACACATTTTTTATATATTTTTATTTACATATTGCTCATCGTTGTGATCACTGAAACATCAGAACGAATTAAATTTAATTATCTATAGCTATTCAATTATGTTTAACTGTTTAAAATTGGTAACGAATCTAATAAATTATTGTTTAAATGAACTGTTTGTCTTTATTTCGTATTTTTAGGCTTAAAATCGGAGATTTTTTGCTTGCTCGATAATACATTGCATCAATCACTCTTACATATATCTCATGCACACCTTTCTCTTTCAAAGCCCACCACAAAACCTCTCGAGATACCTTATCAGTTATCATACGCTTTCTCAAGGCCAACGAACACCATATGCAATACATAAAACATTCTTATGAACTTGTCTGAACTTTTCGCACAGTTGTCGTAGGACAAAAATGGCTTCAGATGTTCCCTTTGCAGGCATAAATCCGAACTGACTTTGGCTAATTTCAGTCTATTCTCTCATTCTTCTCACCAGCACTTTCTCCCAGACCTTCATACTGTGTGACATGAGCTTTATTCCTCTGTAATTGTTGCAGACTTGTACATCACCCTTGTTTTTAAAGATAGGAACCAGAGAACTGCTACACCATTCATGAGGGATCATCTCTTCTTGCAATAATTTATTGAAGAATATAGCTAGCCATGTCCATCCATCGCACTTTAATAACTTCCACTGCCACTCCTTAAGTCTCCTTAAGCATTCTTCTTCAACTTAAGTATCTTTTGCGCCTCGTCACGTGTCTCTTTCAATTTTACCCTTATCATGATGTTTGCCGATGCTTTACATTTGCTATGGAAACTGCACGAATTTATCTAAAAAAATATGAACTACATGCCATCTTCAGTTCAAAACATTTTGATTCATGGTGAAAGTGTCATTAAGCATTTCAGTGTGATTCTTATTGGTCAACTGTCCGAAGATGGGAGGATGCACAAAGAATCTCCGAATAAGGACTATAAGAGATTTCGCCTAATTACATCATGACAGGAAGTGCTCTCGGTCAGCAACAAACAAGAATGTATTTCATACTCTTCTCTACACATCAGATCCGTAAATTTTCAGAAATACATAGAAAACAAAACATAGAAAAAGTGTGAAGACACTTGATGAAGATATCTTAGATCTATTAAAAGTGAATGAACTCATTTTCGATCGCATAGTTCACCAAGTGTAATAAAACATAATATACACATATATACATAAATTTCTAACATTAATTTACTTAGTAAATTAGTTTTTTTAACCTTTATTTTTTTTTATTTATTATTTATTTTTATTTATATCTTTTCCACTTAGAATCATAATCAGTGATCACTTGTGTACGTCAACATGGAAGTGTCAGGAGGGCCTATCACGATACTAGATTTATCGTAATAAGCCCTTCTGAAAAAGCACTTTCCATCTTAATGTTAAAGCTATGAGGGTTCCAAATGCGTCCTGGTCTGAGAAGAACCACACAACAAACTCAGCCGGATATATTTTTTGTTATTGTGATCACTGTTTCACAAACGTCAATCTTAAATGCAATTTTGGAACAACTAGAACCGTCGCAATCAATCGGAAAAGAAGACCCGACAGATGACAACCGACGGAGGCTGCGCCGTCTTCAGAGGGAGTCGAGACAAGCTCTCGACGACTTCAAAGATAGCGGCTGGGATAGGACGCTTGCGACGCTCTCTCCAACACACCAGGCATTCTGGCGGTTGCAGAGAGCGTTGAAGGCGGACACTGTCTCAGATATGCCTCCCTTGGTTGGACCTAACTCCGCCATCGCGTTTGACGACTCTGACAAAGCTGAGTGCTTAGCCGACAGTCTAGAGAGCCAGTGCCGTCTGTCTGCTCAATCCGTTGATCGCGATCATGTCGAAATAGTCGACAAATCGGTCAATATAATGTGTTCTCAGCCACCGGCCGGTCCGCCAATCGAGGAAACGAACCTAGACGAGGTGACGTCCATAGTTAGGGCGCTTCACGTCAAGAAATCGCCAGGTCCCGATAGGATCACTAACAAAGTGATAAAGCTTCTTCCGCCTCCTTTAATTTACCTATTGGTTACCATTTTTAACGCTCTACTGGCCGGTTGTTCGTTTCCGGCCCAGTGGAAAGAGGCCATAGTGATAGGGTTCCATAAGCCGGGCAAACCCCGGCATCTGCCTAGTAGTTACCGTCCCATTAGTCTTCTTAGTTCCTTAGGGAAAGTATATGAGAGAATCATCCTCTGTAGACTTAGATCGGAAGTCGAGAGACTCAAAATCATCCCAAATGAGCAGTTCGGCTTTAGAGCCAACCATTCATGTTCCCATCAGGTGCAACGCCTCACGGAGCACATACTGATAGGGGCCACTGTGAGGGCCAAGAAGCATAGGACAGGAGCGCTCTTCCTCGATGTAGCTAAGGCGTTCGACAGGGTCTGGCACAATGGACTGGTGTACAAGTTATACCAGTTCAAGGTGTCGGACAGACTCGTACTCATCATACGGGACTACCTGACGAATCGCTCCTTTCGCTACAGAGTGGAAGGCGTCTTGTCAACCCCCCGCCCCATCAGGGCGGGTGTTCCCCAGGGTTCAGTTCTCTCGCCCATCCTCTATTCCATCTACGCTAGCGATATTCCTAGACCGCGATCTAAAGTGCACCTTGCCATGTACGCGGATGATACCGCGCTTTACACGTCCTCTAAGGATCACTGGGAGATATACCAACGTCTCCAATCCGCAGTCGACTCCCTTGAGAGTTGGCTGCGGAAATGGCGGATCGAGGTAAACCCTGAGAAGAGCGTTTCGGTGCTCTTCGAACGGGGCCCCCCAAGGATCCTCCCGCGAATCAAACTCTTTGATAAACCGATACCTTGGAAAGACGAGGCAAAATACCTAGGAGTAACGTTAGATAGAAAGTTAGTTTTCACTGCGCATATTAGGACCGTTCGTAGCAGAGCGGCCTACATATTAGGTCGTTTATATCCGCTGTTAGGCAAGCGGAGTAAAATGTCCCTTCGCAATAAGGTGACACTTTACAAAGCTTGCATACGTTCCGTCATGTCCTATGCGAGTCCCGCTTTTGCGCACGCTAATCTGAAACCCCTTCAGGTGATTCAGAACAGGTTTACACGGATTGCAACCGGGGCGCCGTGGTTCGTACGCAACATCGATCTCCATAGAGACTTGAACCTTCCGACCATCGCTCAGTACTTCAAGGGGCTTTCCCAAAAGTACTTTGAACGTGCTGAGCGACACCCGAACCCACTGGTGGCTGACGCCGCAGAGTATAGACCACGTAAGACTACTTTAGTCAGAAAAAGAAGACCCAAGTCGGTACTCGTTGACCCCGACGACGCGTTCACAGTAGGTAATAACGTGTACGCGTAGGCATAATTGACACCACACAACATACAGACACACACCGTCTGTACCGGTATAGACGAGGTCCCAACTGAGTAAGTGCTCCGTTGCTCCGGCGTTTTGCCGTCGGAGGACGCTAGTGTCCAAATTTCCTTAGCTTCCCTCCTGACTAACGACGCCCCGAGCCGAGGTCCGTGTCTCAATCTGAGACGCCCTCGGGATGTCGTTCCCCATGGGGGCCCATCTGGCCCCCCCTTTTTAAGGGTGGGTCTCCTGACCCACCCATTCCCCCGGTGACGCTGTAATAGCCAACAGGGCTAACAGCATAGACAGACACAAAAAAAAAAAAAAAAAAAAAAAAAAAGGAAAAGAAGCCTAATGATTTCAGGCAACGAAAATGAAATAATAATAACAGAAAATATCTTTATATATATATATATATTTCTTGTGTGCGTGTTTATGTCACTGAACTCCTCCTTAACGACTGGACCGATTTTTATGAAATTCTTTGTGTGTGTTCAAGGGAACTTGAGAATTGTTTAGATTCACAATTTGGTCCACTGGAAAATGGTTTTTTGATTAATTTTTAATGTGTAAGTAGGTGGTGATTTTGGAATGTTTCACATTGGTTCCGACGGATTGCGTTACTATGGCAATGTCAAATATTAAATAATATTATATTTTAATCATAGTCTGCCCTGACCGTTGAGTTGCGATAGAACTGAGAAAAATATTTTATTATTGTGTTATTTTCATCCACGTGCTGAATTAAATTTTAAATCAAGAAGTACTGAGTACTGAGTTTGTAAAGCGCTTTGAAGTGTGCATAAACAACTATTATATTTCTTTTAATTTTTTATCATTATTTGTTGTTTTTTGTCTACGATCTGCGTTATTTATTACGCTACGTAAAAAGTGAAATTTAATGAAATATATTGGAACATCAAATTCATTTATTCAAACAAAAAATCTTTATATACATATTCATACGGTATCGATTGGTTGAATTATGATAAATGTACATGTAATGACGTTAGATATTGTGACTCACTCATTAATATTTTTTTTTTTAGTTTAAAGTTTGATTTTTTTTAATTAAAGACACGTTTACAAGACAACGTCTGTCGGGTCCGCTTGTTACATATATAAATAAACGTTAATAATATCAACAGCTAAAAATATTTTCAACCTTATAACTCACGAATATGGTTCATTTATTATTGTTAAGTAAAATTAGGGTCTTTGTAACAAAATAACAGAAAGTCTTTGAAATGAAAAGGCTTGTTGAAAAAAATACCCCTGTACAAGTAAAACATTTATCCTAAACTCAACCTTAACCAGTAAGCTATAAGTTCATAATACATATTATCAACATGGCGCTTACGCTATTTTGAAATGATATGTACACAATACTCGGCCAAGCTTCGTAGTATGCGGAGTGGGGGGTGTTAGGTTTTTTTCGTTACGGAATTTCTGGGTTCGGTCTCCACGCTCACGGCCTGCGATAGAAGCTATGCAATGGCTTAAAAATACACAAATAGTCGTAACTTACATGAACATCTTTAATAATATTTTAATTTATCTAACAAAATTAATATAATTACTTAGCTTGTTGGTTTATCTGAAACTTATAATAGAAGTTTCAGAAATTAGAAAAGAGGCATGGATTAAAAAAAATATTAAACCTTTAAAGTTTACTTCTTAAAATAGAGTATTAGATGAAATGTAATAGCGCTTCTTATGGCAGTAAGCATGTAGTAAAAAGTTTAAAATTAAATAACTTCGTAAGTAGTTTAAAATAAAGTTCAAATTCAAAAGCTTTTTGTTAAATGGATGTTTCGTTGACGTATATTTTGAACACGTAAGAGTCAAATATTACTTAATATATACATATAATAAAATGGTTACTGATCGAAAACTATACATGGAAAATATTTAAAATATAATGATGGGGAGCCTTTATAAGAGCTTTATAAGAGCTTTTAAAGAACTCAAAACAATGGTTTTTCATTTTGTCTGTATATCTGTATGTTTATGCACTCTCATCTCAGAAACGGGTTAATCGATTTGAATGCAGTTTTCGGGAATATATGGGATACACTGTACAATTTGTGTTGTATTTTATTCCAATCATTTAACAAATAAAGTTAATAATCACTTATTTTCCTACTATTGCGGTAAGACTTTTTTTGAAACTATTTTTTTTTTATATTTCAGGTAAGAACAGAAGTTACATATTGATAGTACGTATTAATAGTAAATATTCATAGTACATATTGATAGTACGTATTGATAGTAAATATTGATAGTACGTATTAATAGTAAATATTCATAGTACATATTGATAGTACGTATTGATAGTAAATATTGATAGTACATATTGACAGTACGTATTAATAGTAAATATTGATAGTACATATTGATAGTACGTATTAATAGTAAATATTGATAGTACATATTGATAGTACGTATTGATAGTACGTATTGATAGTACGTATTGATAGTAAGTATTGATAATACGTATTGATAGTATATATTGATAGTACATATTGATAGTACGTATTAATAGTAAATATTCATAGTACATATTGATAGTACGTATTGATAGTAAATATTCATAGTACATATTAATAGTACGTTTTGATACTACGTATTGATAGTAAGTATTGATAGTACGTATTGATAGTAAATATTCATAGTACCTATTGATAGTAAGTATTGATAGTACGTATTGATAGTAAATATTGATAGCACGTATTGTTAGTAAATATTCATAGTACATATTGATAGTACGTATTGATAGTAAATATTGATAGTACGTATTAATAGTAAATATTGATAGTACATATTGATAGTACGTATCGATAGTAAATATTGATAGTACATATTAATAGTACGTATTGATAGTACGTATTAATAGTACGTATTAATTAGTAAATATTCATAGTACATATTGATAGAACGTATTGATAGTAAATATTACGTATTGATAGTAAGTATTGTTAGTACATATTGATAGTACGTATTGATAGTACGTATTGATAGTACGTATTGATAGTACGTATTGATAGTACGTATTGATAGTACGTATTGATAGTAAGTATTGATAGTACATATTGATAGTACATATTGATAGTAAGTATTGATAGTACGTATTGATAATACATATTGATAGTACGTATTGATAGTAGGTATTGATAGTACGTATTGATAGTAGGTATTGATAGTATATATTGATAGTACGTATTGATAGTACGTATTGATAGTACGTATTGATAGTACGTATTGATAGTACGTATTGATAGTACGTATTGATAGTACGTATTGATAGTACGTATTGATAGTAAGTATTGATAGTATATATTGATAGTACATATTGATAGTACTAATTGATAGTACGTATTGATAGTACGTATTGATAGTACGTATTGATAGTACATATTGATAGTAAGTATTGATAGTACGTATTGATAGTACATATTGACAGTACGTATTAATAGTAAATATTGATAGTACATATTGATAGTACGTATTGATAGTACGTATTGATAGTACGTATTGATAGTACGTATTGATAGTACGTATTGATAGTACGTATTGATAGTACGTATTGATAGTACGTATTGATAGTACGTATTGAAAGTAAGTATTGATAATACGTATTGATAGTATATATTGATAGTACATATTGATAGTACGTATTAATAGTAAATATTCATAGTACATATTGATAGTACGTATTGATAGTAAGTATTGATAGTACGTATTGATAGTAAATATTCATAGTACATATTAATAGTACGTTTTGATACTACGTATTGATAGTACATATTGATAGTACGTATTGATAGTAAATATTCATAGTACATATTGATAGTACGTATTGATAGTACGTATTGATAGTAAATATTGATAGCACGTATTGTTAGTAAATATTCATAGTACATATTGATAGTACGTATTGATAGTAAATATTGATAGTACGTATTAATAGTAAATATTCATAGTACATATTGACAGTACGTATTGATAGTAAATATTGATAGTACATATTGACAGTACGTATTAATAGTAAATATTGATAGTACATATTGATAGTACGTATTAATAGTAAATATTGATAGTGCATATTGATAGTACGTATTGATAGTACGTATTGATAGTACGTATTGATAGTACGTATTGATAGTAAGTATTGATAATACGTATTGATAGTATATATTGATAGTACATATTGATAGTACGTATTAATAGTAAATATTCATAGTACATATTGATAGTACGTATTGATAGTAAATATTCATAGTACATATTAATAGTACGTTTTGATACTACGTATTGATAGTAAGTATTGATAGTACGTATTGATAGTAAATATTCATAGTACATATTGATAGTACGTATTGATAGTAAGTATTGATAGTACGTATTGATAGTAAATATTGATAGCACGTATTGTTAGTAAATATTCATAGTACATATTGATAGTACGTATTGATAGTAAATATTGATAGTACATATTGATAGTACGTATCGATAGTAAATATTGATAGTACATATTAATAGTACGTATTAATAGTACATATTGATAGTAAGTATTAATAGTAGGTATTAATAGTACGTATTAATTAGTAAATATTCATAGTACATATTGATAGAACGTATTGATAGTAAATATTACGTATTGATAGTAAGTATTGTTAGTACATATTAATAGTACGTATTGATAGTACGTATTGATAGTACGTATTGATAGTACGTATTGATAGTACGTATTGATAGTACGTATTGATAGTACGTATTGATAGTAAGTATTGATAGTACATATTGATAGTACATATTGATAGTAAGTATTGATAGTACGTATTGATAATACATATTGATAGTACGTATTGATAGTAGGTATTGATAGTACGTATTGATAGTAGGTATTGATAGTATATATTGATAGTACGTATTGATAGTACGTATTGATAGTACGTATTGATAGTACGTATTGATAGTATATATTGATAGTACATATTGATAGTACTAATTGATAGTAAATATTGATAGCACGTATTGTTAGTAAATATTCATAGTACATATTGATAGTACGTATTGATAGTAAATATTGATAGTACGTATTAATAGTAAATATTGATAGTACATATTGATAGTACGTATCGATAGTAAATATTGATAGTACATATTAATAGTACGTATTAATAGTACATATTGATAGTACGTATAGATAGTACGTATTGATAGTAAGTAATGTTAGTACATATTGATAGTACGTATTGATAGTAAGTATTGATAGTACATATTGATAGTACGTATTGATAGTACGTATTGATAGTACGTATTGATAGTACGTATTGATAGTAAGTATTGATAGTATATATTGATAGTACGTATTGATAGTACGTATTGATAGTACGTATTGATAGTAAGTATTGATAGTAAGTATTGATAGTAAGTATTGATAGTAAGTATTGATAGTATATATTGATAGTACATATTGATAGTACTAATTGATAGTACGTATTGATAGTACATATTGATAGTAAGTATTGATAGTACGTATTGATAGTAAATATTGATAATACATATTGATAGTATGTATTGATAGTACATATTGATAGTCCATATCCATAGTCCTCCCGTCAGGGAATATTAATATACTTTTCAATAAAAAAAATACATAATTGAACGACCCAGTACTCAGTTTTTCAACAGATCTACTCGCGAAAAATATCTGTGATTAAAAAAAATAATAAGCTCCAACTACATGCAAAACACGCAAAAACTACTTGCCGGAATTACTAGAAACTTAAAACAGGTATCTTTATCGAAATCGGAATCTATGCGTACGAAGTCGCAGGCACAGCTAGTATTGTATAATTTTTCTCTATTTTTGTGTAACTCAGCAGATGCCCAATCACTAAACACTAATTTATCAGTAACAACTACTGTTTTTGGAGTAAATATAAAGTTAAATAATTTACTGAAAGTACTAAAAAAGTCATTGTACATATAGTCCAGTCATTTGATAGTTTTACCTGGAAAGTTTTCCGGGAGTTTTGAAAATTGGTTATTTTATAGATTTTGGTATGCTCTTTTCGAATTTCAATTTTGCCACCTCGTGTCCCCGCCGCTCGCGCCGCCATTTTGAAAAAATGGCGGCCAAAACCAGTTTTTCCGAAATATCTCCTTTCCAATGCATTTTTTGAAAAAAATACCTATGTACAAAATTAAAGTAGAATAAATTTCCTACAATTTATGTATTTATATTTTTTTTCATAATATCAATAGTTTTTGGCGTACGAGCGCCACAAAGTATCTTCATTTACACCACTACGTTTTTTTGGTATATTTTTTCTAAAATATTCTACTATTGTCACCGGTATTGAAGAAGCAGTGTGGGTCTTTGTGTTGGGTCCCTTTCTTTCGACTATGGAGACTATAGACATTGTATAGCCTCCATACTCTCGACTTTCAACGAAACATTTGTCGGTAGAAGTTACGGGAAGTATTTAGTTTAGGCGGAGTCATCAGTATACGTTTATATGTATGTACGTCGTACAGTGTTGTTTGTGTTCTTAGAGCCATGGCTTCTAATACAGAAAATTGTTTTACTTCATTATTAGAAAATGAAACAGTTGACGTAAAAGAAAAAGGATTGGAGACTTTTAATTGAGTGTCAAAAAAAAGGATAATAAAGTAAAACTTTGGCGGGCCTAAAATCGATAATGGTTCATGGTCTGTGTCGAAAACGATATAATAATGTGAAGTCAACTGCTACATCATTGCGTAGAGGAAGTGATGCCACGAAACCTCAGCCACTACTGCGATCCTCGCACCCAGCATTCTCTTTTAAATATCATTGTTTTTATGTGCTGATGAGATAACAGCGGAATTTATATTTAAACAAAAACAGACCCGGCTGTGCATGCGTAATATAGTATAATATATAGTATAGTGTGTGGAAATTGTCAATGAAAGACAGTATTTCAAATCTTGCTAGAGCTCGTAATGACGATTGGGGTCGAGCAATTATTGAGCGTCTTAAGCATGTGAATGATTTGGCCGCAGCAGATGCACAGTATCACAATTCCTGCTGCGGCCAAATGTGCGTGAACAAATTTATATCAATAAGATAGATAGTGCAATGCATTTATCTAACCTTAAACAGAATTTCGATGAGTGTCAGTTTTCCTTGGACGAATTAATGGACAAAATTGAAGGTGATTACCGTCCCCCACATAAAAAAAACGCAACTGCTCAAAAAATACGTTGATGATATTTTAATTACCGTCACTGCCAATAAGGCTAAGTTGCCTTAATTAAAACAATTTTCTGTTTTGGAAGCCATGGCTCTAAGAACACAAACAATACTGTACGACGTACATACATATAAACGTATACTGATGACTCCGCCTAAACTAAATACTTCTCGTAACTTCTACCGACAAATGTTTCGTTGAAAGTCGAGAGTATGGAGGCTATACAATGTCTATAGTCTCCATAGTCGAAAGAAAGGGACTCAACACAAAGACCCACACTGCTTCTTCAATACCGGTGGCAATAGTAGAATATTTTAGAAAAAATATACCAAAAACACGTGGTGGTGTAGATGAAGATACTTTGTGACGCTCGTACGCCAAAAACTATTGATATTATGAAAAAAAATATAAATACATAAATTGTAGGAAATTTATTCTAGTTTAATTTTGTACATAAATATTTTTTTCAAAAAATGCATTGGAAAGGAAATATTTCGAAAAAACTGGTTTTAGCCGCCATTTTTTCAAAATGGCGGCGCGAGCGGCGGCGATTAGAGGTGGCAAAATTGAAATTCGAAAAGAGCATACCGAAATCTATAAAATAACCAATTTTCAAAACTCCCGGAAAACTTTCCAGGTAACCCCCTTTTTTTCGACCAAATGACTGGACTAATAATATTGGGGTTTGAATTTTTCATCAAGGGCAAATAGCGTACTAAGCCATTTTTAATTTGTTCGATACGTTCTACAGTCACTGGTATAAAACTTATTTTCTGTTTTGATTTTTCTCTCTTGCTACAACTGAATTTAATAAATTGGCCATAGTGGTCTGAATCTAATGTATTGAATAAACATTTAAAATTTGGAATAACACTTGTAAAAATGTTATCAATACAAGTGGCACTAGTGGTTGTGACTCTAGTAGGCTCCATAAACATGTGTAAAAGATTATAAGATTTGAACAAATTTAAAAACTTTATACTTATTGAATTATGTTCAAGAATATTAATATTGAAGTCTTCACAAATGATTACCTTTTTACTAGAATGTGATAGTAACAATACCTCATCCATAATCTTTTCAAAATGTTTAAATTTAGATGACGGTGGCCTATAAACATTTACAATTATGAACTCTTCTAATTCAACTGAAGCAAGTTCAGTTGTCCGCTCAACAGAGTGGCTCACTATGTCCTTGCGTTCTTTGAATTTTATCTGTTTATTTAAAATAATTAAAGGGCCACCATAATTTTACTACTTTACATTTGATTAACTACCTACAGTTTGTAATCATAACTTTTAATTTTTTATTTAAACGGATATGAGCTTATTAATGATTGTTTTCATATGCAACTAATGTAATAGTACGTTTTTATTAATAATGTAAGTAATGTTATCCCTAAGGAAATAAAATAAAAAAATCTGTTATTTTTTTTATAATTATTTTATAATATATACTTTAATAAAAGTATATCATCTGAACTTTATCTAAAGCGGCATTTTATACTCTATGCTTGTGCAAAAATTCAATAGTCTATCTTAACAAATAAAGAAAAATTGTTTTTGCTCCGCAACAGACCTCGATTTTCCATAGTGCGTTGCTACAGACACAGACACACAGATACACAGGGCAAACTTATATAACCTATCTTTTTGGTTCGGGGGTTAAAAAGGGCTGAAAAAGATTAGCTCTTGGCGCAGTGCCGACCTCTTAGCGCTTAAAATTGATAAGATATAAATTTATTCTAGTTTAATTTTGTACATAAATATTTTTTTCAAAAAATGCATTGGAAAGGAAATATTTCGAAAAAACTGGTTTTAGCCGCCATTTTTTCAAAATGGCGGCGCGAGCGGCGGCGATTAGAGGTGGCAAAATTGAAATTCGAAAAGAGCATACCGAAATCTATAAAATAACCAATTTTCAAAACTCCCGGAAAACTTTCCAGGTAACCCCCTTTTTTTCGACCAAATGACTGGACTAATAATATTGGGGTTTGAATTTTTCATCAAGGGCAAATAGCGTACTAAGCCATTTTTAATTTGTTCGATACGTTCTACAGTCACTGGTATAAAACTTATTTTCTGTTTTGATTTTTCTCTCTTGCTACAACTGAATTTAATAAATTGGCCATAGTGGTCTGAATCTAATGTATTGAATAAACATTTAAAATTTGGAATAACACTTGTAAAAATGTTATCAATACAAGTGGCACTAGTGGTTGTGACTCTAGTAGGCTCCATAAACATGTGTAAAAGATTATAAGATTTGAACAAATTTAAAAACTTTATACTTATTGAATTATGTTCAAGAATATTAATATTGAAGTCTTCACAAATGATTACCTTTTTACTAGAATGTGATAGTAACAATACCTCATCCATAATCTTTTCAAAATGTTTAAATTTAGATGACGGTGGCCTATAAACATTTACAATTATGAACTCTTCTAATTCAACTGAAGCAAGTTCAGTTGTCCGCTCAACAGAGTGGCTCACTATGTCCTTGCGTTCTTTGAATTTTATCTGTTTATTTAAAATAATTAAAGGGCCACCATAATTTTACTACTTTACATTTGATTAACTACCTACAGTTTGTAATCATAACTTTTAATTTTTTATTTAAACGGATATGAGCTTATTAATGATTGTTTTCATATGCAACTAATGTAATAGTACGTTTTTATTAATAATGTAAGTAATGTTATCCCTAAGGAAATAAAATAAAAAAATCTGTTATTTTTTTTATAATTATTTTATAATATATACTTTAATAAAAGTATATCATCTGAACTTTATCTAAAGCGGCATTTTATACTCTATGCTTGTGCAAAAATTCAATAGTCTATCTTAACAAATAAAGAAAAATTGTTTTTGCTCCGCAACAGACCTCGATTTTCCATAGTGCGTTGCTACAGACACAGACACACAGATACACAGGGCAAACTTATATAACCTATCTTTTTGGTTCGGGGGTTAAAAAGGGCTGAAAAAGATTAGCTCTTGGCGCAGTGCCGACCTCTTAGCGCTTAAAATTGATAAGATATACATACTATATCTGTTTTTCAAATACCGTCAATACTCTAAATTCATATTTGCAATCCAAGGAGTGAAATATGCATTTCATTGGGCAACAACCAGAAAATACTGCTTGAACTAAGTAGTTCCGAATTATAATCAATCAGAGACATTTGTTGCAAAATAAAGACAGATACACCCTGATAGTAAATTAAAATGGATTTTTTAAAATACTTACATCACAGATAAAACTTTAAAAATGTATACTGCACTGGAACAATCTATAATGCATTGGTAAGAGTAGAATAATTTCAGGCATAGGTTAATCAGAGCCACCCGTAACAATCAATATACGACATAGTACGTGAGAATGACGCGTAAACGGTGTTCCTGCCCCTGACTTGACCCCTGGCGCTGGTTAAGATGCACCTCATGTGGGCTATGGGCTCACGCGGATTGCACTGGAAAGAACTCAGCAGAAGGTTACGTCTGCGAATTGTGCTGGATTTTCTTTGACTTCTTGTTGGTTCGATAGGAATCAAAACTGTGTTTTTTTTTTACTTTTGTAATTTCCAAAATGGATTGCCAATATGACTAAAAACTATTTCTAATGATAATTAAGTTAATGATGTTTAAAGGCGGTTGCTATTAATATTTTTTTATTTATGAATAAATTAATAAGCTCTCGCTTAAGTGACCCCTCTTTATCTCTCTACCCTATTTTCAATACTACATACTTCAAAAAGGTGTAACAAAAAAAAACTTCTGGAAGTTGAAAAAAGTCAAAGATTTATTTAATTGAAATTATTTAATTGAAATACGGTTCCTCAAACCATAGATATATCGACCATTTGATATTTGTAATAAAGGTATCATATTAAATATGCTTAAACTATATATAACTTCAGTTATTGTGAAATCACATACAATGTCCTCTTTTATTCTTCACTGAAAAACGAATTCGCTAGAGTGATATATACTGCCCCTGCGTCTCCGAACTACTCTTGGCCAGGAATCCATCGAATTTACAATCAACACACACGGTGTGTACACAGCTCTAAAGAAGCTTTCAAGATAGTGGCCAAAGTTCAGCGAGCCCATCATCCAGTATACGTCATGGTTTGGTATTGTATCTACGTACCAAGGGGTTACGAAACTACATTTTTGCGAAAACTTCAGCCAAAGTGTATTAAGATACCGTTTAAAAGTGTTAAAGCTAAGAGTGGACACTTCGAATAACTAGTTTAGTACGTTAACATATCTTTTTCACTCTACATAATCACAAATCAAACTTTTTTTTTTATTTATCGCATGTTTTCTTTGTAATAAAACATATGGCTAGTACCAGGTACGCCTTATAGACAATAAATAGTTATTTTTGAATGCTATTACTACAAAATGTAGTATTGGTTACAAAATAAACAAAAAGTATATACAATGAAATAAGTAATTAACCTAAAGTGTTATTTTATAGATTCTATGTTTATTATACCTATTTCTTTACTTATTGAGTTGATATTTCACTTAGGCACAGTTGCACATTTTTTTTTTTTTGCGTTGGAAAAATGCTTTACACATCATCCCATCGGCCAGGAAGGTGATGGCCGTGGGGGTATGTGGGACTCCCGGCAGCATAGAAGACGCTACCATTTTTAAGGTTACTTACTAAAAAACCAACGGTTGACCTCTGCTCGCCTTAATGAGACGCCACGGGATCGCTTTCGCACTCACCGGGACGACAGTTGCACATATACACAACACAGACAAACACGACAAATAAGAATAAGAAAGAAATTACAATATTAAACTTAATTTAAAACGAATTATGTGAAATCAATATATACCTAGTCCTGCCATAAATGTTGTAACAAAGAAAAAAAATATTTTTAGATGCAAATAACATTTATTACTTTTACAGTGTTAATATAATTCACAAATATAAAACAATTAAAAATATATAAAGTTTATTCGAAGTGGTGTCCATTGGCTTCAATAAAGTCCTTTAAACGTTGAGGTCAGTTATCAATAGAAACACGCGCTCTTTCCATAGGAAAATTCTTCACTACCAATCGTATGGATTGTTTTAGATGCTCCAAATTATCATGGCGTTTAGAGCAAGCTGTACTCTCTAAACCGACCATAAATCATAAATCAGTGGATCTGGACTAGACGACGGCCAGTCTTCAGCTCTGATGAAGTCCGAGACGTTCGCTTCCAACCAAGACTTCGTGGACCGAGCTTCATAGCTAACACCCCACCAAACCATCACTGAAGTCGGATAATGCCCACGTTGCACTCTGTCGACTTATTGGGAAGCTTCCTTAGAGCTTTGAGCATAAATACTGTTATTTTGTTTGTTAAAATGTTGCTCAATTGCAAAAAAAATCTCATCCGTAAACATTTTTTTTCTATGACCTCCCTTTGCGTACCGCTTCAGTAGTTGTTTCGATTTTACCACCCTATTCATTTTTAATTCATCAGTTAAGAAATGACGAGTGCGTCTCTTATATACTGCAAGTCCTAAGTCATCTCTTAAAATATGCGAGATGGTTCTACGTGCTATCTTCATTTCCCGAGATAAAATCTTTTGCTTTTCGGACAGGATTCTTCGAACTCTTTCCCTTACTGCTTTGACCACCTTTTTTGTACGAACAACACGTGGACTGCCAGATCTTTCTCTGTCACAAACAGAGGAAGTCTCATTGTACCTATGCACAAACATTTGACTTATACCAAGTGCATGGGCGTACCGAGGGAGGGGCAGGGGGGGCAACTGCTTCCCCTCCCCCCTCAAGACATCGTATACCTCTATACTACCTTCTATTGTAAATTAAAATTGATATTTTACTTTAAAAAAAAACCGATTAAGTTTTGAAAATTGAAGAAGGTTTAGAAATGCTTTCTCAGGAAGGTCAGTAGGAGACGAGAAAAGTGGCTTTTTAGTTATTATAGATCTATGTATTACAAACAAATATATTTATCTAGTAACATTTTTAGCAAACACTTTAAAGTTTAAAATCTTCATTAGAAGCGATATTCGGCAAAGACAAATCACCAGCGTTTGCTCTTTCACTGTTAAACCATGCTCAGAAAATTAAAATTACAGTTCCAAAATTACAAAAATATATTAAAGAAATCTGGTTTGCTCCCCCCTAGCACAGAATCTGGGTACGCCCATGACCAAGTGTATGTAGAGTTTTATAAATTCCATTTGGCTCCATACCTACATTGTGTAATGCAATCACAGCGATTCTTTTCTCTTTATCACCCCACTCCATTTTAATACCGCAAAATATTTTACAATGTTTTGGCGCCAAAATGAGAAAAAACAATGAACAATCGTATAAAAATGACAGAGTCCAAATTCAAATGAAGTATTTTTTTATTTTTAATTGTATCAGTATTTATGACCAGACTAAGTATTTAATTTTTTTTGGAAGATGGAGGCTTTCTAGGACACCTCAACCTTGCTGTGTTTAAGATTGTTGTTATTGAAATCATTTACTTGTAATGTAGATGTAGTCGTTGTAATTTCAATCTTAAGATTTACCCAGGAATACTTTTATTAATGAACTCTCATGACTTATTTTCCGGTAAGTTAATGGTACATACCGTGAAGATTTTATTTGTAACTATTTAGTAAGAGGTTATTTGTCGCAAACTATTTACCAACAATTATTAGGCTGTCTATCAGATAAAGTCTCAATGTTCTTCCTGTCTACTTTTGAAGAGTGTCATCTGCGAATAAAAATATATAACATTGACTGAGTCTAATAAGGATTTTTTTTGTCAAAAACAAAAAATACACATAATCACATACTTACTAACTACCCGCTCAAAAGCGGAACAGGCGGAACAAACGCAAGGCGGAGGCGAAAAGGCGTCCTAGGTAGATCATTCTTGGAATAGTAGATAGGCGTTTAGAAAAGAGATCATTGAGATCTTGTATTATAGAAACCAATGCCGCATAAAACATCCTAAAGCATTTCAAACGCAAAGTCTTAGCGTGAAGTCTCGGCCGACTTCATAAGCCAATTTGGAGAAGGAACACGAAAATGATTCAAAGACCATCGATGCCGTGATGGTGACGCGTCTGAAATGTTAGTCAGCACCAGACGCACTATAAATCAATGCCGATCCTGAAAATGGCTACTGACATCTCGAAGTTGTTCCCCAATCCGCGTTGGCATCCACGCTGCAACCCGAACCACTTCAGTGCGGTAAAGGCGCACAAAGAACTTGTCTAAGTCATTACTTGTACACGTTGCGTGTATACTATTTTAATTTTTTAAAAGACGCTCCTTCATTAATTAAGAAGCTTATTACAAAAAAACAAAGGAACGACACGGATATAAAAAAATAATACATATTTTAATGGCTACGACCAGTTGTGTCAAGGTTTTCTAGTTAGAAGACTATGCATAAAAATATTTCCATTTTAAACAACTAACAAAGATACTTGAAGACCAGATTTAACATAGCAATGTCAAGAAACATTCTTTATTTCTATATAAGTTAGAAGAATTCCACCATGAAACATATTATATAGTTGGCGCTCATTAAAAATATAAATAAAAAAAATTTCCGTGATTCTGGAATAAATATTTTGTCTTATTAATTTATTATTATTTACAAGTAACTTGATCTTTATCCGTCTGTTAATCAGTTTTAACGGAATAAAAACTGATTAACAGATAAACGTAATTATATGATTTGAACGATTATTTTTATTGATTACCTAAACGATATTTAAAAATACCTGCAAAATAATTTTATAATAGAAAAATATTCCCAAATAAATATTCATATAACATTTTATTTTTAATATTTATAAGATTAAAACTGTCTGTAACGGAGGTCAATAAAGTGTGATTTTTAAATTTATTCTTGCTGTTTTTTTTGTGGGAATTTATTATATATTCAAAGTGTTGTTATTTTGAATTGATATACTCAAAAAATAAGTTAATTATTACTATATAAGTACATGTATAAACAAACTTCTTTGTTATAACTATCAAGCCAAGTACTGAAAAACTGAAATTTAGAAAATACTTAGATTTTATATAATAAATTATATAATAAACATCCTCGAGAACTATTTTGCAAATACCGCGTGATATTTAACAATGTAGTTTGTAAGAAATCCTCTTATTTTTGAAGTTACTATGTTAAAGTTATTATATGACACTCAATAAAAAATAATACATACATAAATTATATATATATTTTTTAATTCTTCCTATTTTTTTTCTTAAATTTTGCTGATTAATTAGTAACATAAAACGTACGTCTTTGTGTTAAGGTACATAAGGTGTAATAAACTTCCTACCACCCCACGAAATTATTTGCTAGAATAGTGGTATATTTGTATAAATTGGAAAGAAGCAAGAAAAATTATGTTAATGCTTATATTTATTCGGTTCTCTATAACTGATCATAGAGGCCTGATTACTAGCTGTATCATGTTAAAATATGTAAAAGACTTTAGCACCGCTGTGGAATAGAGGCTGTTGTTTTTATCTATATCTTGTTTTTATTATAGTCATTATTACCTTGATATAAGTGTATCCCAATTTTGTGCGTGTGTGTGTGTTCATAGCCCAGTTGGTGGCAGCTGCCACAGGTAAAGAGGTTAAGGCAATAACAAAACCTAGGCCTATATCAAGTATTAAAACTTACCGAATATAATGACATTGCAATTATCGTCTACCTTCACACTTTTATAAAAAAACAACCTTTCATTCAGTTAAATTTCCTCTAAAAGAAGGAGAAACAAAGAAACTCACCTTCATATTTATAATACATATAAATTTGTTATATTACGTAAGAATCCTTCACTTTTGTGTTATATTTTCTCACTTTTGAACTACTAGCTACTTTAACCGGCCTCAAAAAAGGCGTATTCAGCTATGCATATATACAGAGTTATTTCTAATTAGTTGGCCACTTCTTGCAGACAGCCCAACAGCATTTGTTCTTCGTCTTTTTACAAATCTTGATAAACAACACAAAAAACTTTTGCTCCCTCTGTTACTTATTACTCTGTATTTTATAAGAAGTTCCCAAAAGGTTAACGCCCGGGCTCCTTTCCTACGCTCAGAGTTAATGCCAGTTCAAAGGCAACGAATAAATTTTGTATGGGAAAACAAATATTTAAAATTATTAATTTTAAAAAGTCGTAAAACAAATGTTGTTGAGATTGATGTGGAGAGGCTGCCTGCAAGAGGTGGCCAATTAATTACAAATAACCCTGTATATATGCATAGCTGAATACAACGTCTTTTACAATTAATTACAAATAACCCTGTATATTTTGTGATTGTGAACGGATATTTAGTACCCTTCTTAGAATTTTGATCAATTTTACCAGCCCTGAAATTGAAAACAGGGAGTTAGTCTTAAGGTTTTATTATAAATAAAAGTTATCTTTACTTTTCAGTTTAAGTTAATTAAGGTTATACAATAACCCTTGTAATTTTTTCTTACTTTCAATAATTATGTAACGAAAAAAACCCTTTATTTTTAACTTAAAATCAATTAATTATTAATGATTTTTAACATACGGTAAAGTTAAGGTTACCTACGCCTTCAAGTTATATCTTTTAAATAACAAACTGGTTGTGAATCCAGTTTATATAAATTTTGAGAGTTGTCGGACGTGTTTGTTGTTAATAATATTTGTTAAATGTTTCTTCAATTGTAATATTTTGTAATTTATTTAACCTAATGTAAGTATTGTTCAATTTCAATTTTTTTTTTTTTAATGTATTTGAGAATTAAAAGATGAACTATTTAATAGAATTAATAATTAATAATTTATGTTAATACATATCAACTTTAGTTATAAGAAAATAAAATTTAATTAAGTTCTCTCTCAACTCTCAATGGCCGAACTTTTCTTGGCTATTTTATGATAATTATTTTTAAAACCACTAAATCAATTTTGTATATATTTATTATCGTTTTTATTATCTTGAAATATATAATGTGTATAGAATCAAATTATACATTACTATTTTTTCTAAAACGCTGCGAGATAAAGAAGTAGGTACAACATTCCTACAATACACAGATTAGATTAAATATTTATAGAGTAGGTACATCACGTTAGTGATTTTTATAAAAACAATATAATAACTAGATTAATTTGTACCTAGGCATATGTATGTCTGATTGTTTTTCTTCACAATAATATGTAAATGACTATGTCTTATAATGGAAAAAACTACGTCTCGAACAATTCATCGCGAAACTATTTGTTATTATTATCAAGTTTATGTAAATAAATAAATTAAATTAAAACATATAAGTTATATTTTAAAAATCGATAAGAAGAATCCTAGGTAAATAACTAAATATAAATATATATATATATATATATATATATATATATATATATATATATAATAAAATCCGATCAAGCAAAGAGTAATGTAGTTGATTTATATAAGAATCATTGGTTGTAAAAGTCAAAATGTCTCCTCGTTTAACCGACTTTAAAAATAAAACTGTTTTGCTTTCTGTTTATTTGTTCTCATGGTCGTTTTTTATAAACAAAATACTGATTCTATTTCCGTATATTTGTTTTTATGTAATAAATCTTAATAGGTTTTAGGTAAGATTTTTTTTTTTTTTATACGATCTAGGGCAATGCTTGACTACATTCCACCTGATGGTAAGTGGAATGTAGTCTTAGATGGTAACGCGCATTGCCCTAGCAACCTATTCACTCTTCTCTTGAAGACACCCACATTATATTTGGCCGGAAATACCGACGCAGGCAAATTGTTCCAGTCCTTCGCTGTACGCACTAAAAATGAGGAAGCAAAGCGCTTCGTTCGGACAGGTGGAATGTTCACAACAAAAGGATGGATACCTGCCGTGCGTCGGGACGTCCGGTGATGGAAGGGGGACGGGGGAATTAACTCGTGTAATTCCTGCGCACACTCACCAAAATGTATCCTATAGAATACTGAGAGGCTAGCAATTTTACGCCTGTGTTCAAGGCTTTGGAGGTCGGCTTTGACCAATTCGGGATCGCCTATAAGCCTCTTTGCTCGCCTCTCAATTGAGTCCAGAACCGCAAGATGAGGCACCAGCAAATATGTGTCCACAGTACTCTACACACGACCGGATCTGTGCTTTGTATAAAACAAGAAGCTGTCCCGGTGTAAAGTACTGCCGAACCTTCGCAAGAACGGCAAGCTTTGCTGCTGCTGCTCTTGCTCTGGACTCAATGAACCGACCAAAGTTGAGGTTCGAGGAAATCTCGAAGCCTAACAACTGAAGCCGGTCACTGTATTCCAAGGATACATTCTGGAAAGTAGGAGCCAAGGTGAAAGGGCTTCTTTTGGCGGTGAATAGACACGTCTGCGTTTTGGTGGCGTTGAACTTGACAAGATTGGCATTGCTCCATGCGGAGACTGCCTGAAGTTTGTCATTCAAACGTTGCACCATGGCTTCTCTTTCAGACTGTACTTGATCTCGACTAGCCCGAGTACTCGGCAGATATCTTTCTACAACTGTGCTGTCGTCTGCATACCCATAGATACCGGGCTTCAACAGATCATTAATGTGCAGCAGAAACAGAGTTGCAGAAAGAACGGACCCCTGAGGCACTCCGGCATTTATTGTCAAGGGTTCCGAGGAACACCCGTCAACAACTACTCGGAGAGATCTGTGGCTCAGAAAGTCCGTTACCCAGCCGATCAGACCAGGAGGTATACCGTACGCTGAAAGCTTGCTTATAAGGCTCGCATGCCAGACCCTGTCAAATGCCCTCGAGACGTCCAGAGAGACGGCGACCGCTTCTCCGTTCTTCTCGATGGCCTCGCCTAAAATGTGAGTAGCATACACTAGGAGGTCCCCAGTAGACCTATTACGGCGAAACCCGTACTGTCGGTCACTGAGGAGATCGTTACCTTCTAGGTATGCTAGTAGGCGCGAGTTCAATACACGCTCCATAATCTTGCAGAGTATGGAGGTGATTGAAATCGGTCTGTAATTGACAGGGTCGGCACGGCTGCCTTTTTTGGGCACGGGTTGCACATTAGCAAGGTTCCAGGATTTCGGCACTATTCCAGTCATGAAAGAGAGACGATACAAACGTGTCAGTACAGGAGACAACTCAGCTGCGCATGTTTTGAGCAGAATGGCTGGTATACCATCAGGACCACTGGCTTTATTCACATCTAAACGACACAATGTTCTCCATACCTCTTTGTTAGTGATGCGGATTTCAGGCATCGAAATACCGCAGTGAGGAAGATGTGCTGGAGAAGCATTGCCAGTGTCTAGATGCGAATTATCAGCAAACAGAGAAGCAAGTACATTTGCTTTCTCTATTGCTGTGTGGGCCAGGGAACCATCCGGCTTCAGCAGAGCAGGCAGTGAGGGTTGGCAGGAATTCGACTCGATCGCTTTCGCAAGAGACCAGAAAGCTCGACTGCCAGTTGGTCTGGCAGAGAGCTTTTCGCCATTCTTAGCGATTCGATCGAGACAAGCCTTCCGCAATGACTTTTAATTATTTTGATTACTTTTGGTTACAAGATTAGCAATAAAAAAAATATTAGGAGAGTTTTTTAAAATTTAAATAAGCATCTTCTTCTATATCTATATCTATATCTATATCTATATCTATATCTATATCTATATCTACATCTACATCTACATCTACATCTACATCTACATCTACATCTACATCTGCATCTGCATCTGCATCTGCATCTGCATCTGCATCTGCATCTGCATCTGCATCTGCATCTGCATCTGCATCTACATCAACATCAACATCTACATCTACATCTACATCTACATCTACATCTACATCTACATCTATATCTGTGTCTGTGTCTGTGTCTGTGTCTGTGTCTGTGTCTGTGTCTGTGTCTGTGTCTATGTCTATGTCTTTATCTATATCCATATCTATACACATATACATATACAATAATAATAAAATTATCACTGATCGATTCATGTACATGGAATTAAAAAAAAAACACCTTATAAGAAGCTTTATACCGCTTTATAAGAATAAGAAGAAGCAAGAGAACCCAAAACAATGGTTTTTCAGTTGGTCTGTATGTCTGTATGTCTGTTTGTTTGTGCACGCTAATCTCATAAACGGCTAAAACAATTTGAATGCGGTTTTCAGGAATATATCATTACAGTCTTTACTTAACATTTAGTGTTTATTTCATCTAAATCGGTTAAGAAATAAAAAAGTTATGACAATTTATGTCAATGACGTAATAGGTACCATGAAAATCTTATTCTATACATGTAATAAATCTTTAGAGAGTAGTCTTTGTACATTGAAAATATTAAAAAATATATACCAGCATGTGATGTTTATAACATCACATGCTGGTATATATTTTTTAACAGAATCCATTTTCAGCATTTTTAAAATCTTTGTCTGTTTATCAATGTTTGTCAATGCAAACGCTTACAAAGCACGCTTACAATGCAAACGCTGGATGAACTCTACGAGATAGGTCAAAATAATGTACTAAATATTGTATACCTTAAAAAGTTCTACAAGAAAATCCGCGATGATATATGTTTATCTCTTAGGGATAACCCACAATAGCAAATTTTTATCATTTATTTTTTACTAAAATTAATAGGTTATTTACGAAGCGATTTTAAGACATACAGCTTTCATCCTTATCTAAGTAAGTAACTTAAATACATTTAACATTTAATATGGAACAATATAGCCCTTTACAGCATGTAATTTAAATAAATATTTTCGAAGATATTACAGATTTAAAATATAGGGTACGATCTACCGGCGCACTCTGGTATGGAACCGTGCAAACCGTCTCAAAAATGGCTTTTGTAAATGTTCAGTATTGAAAATTTTGTTAATGCATATAGCTAACTCAAAGTTTATCATTTAAAATACCTGCAAGTTGATGGTGAAAATAACGTCGATTGTGTAGCTCAGAATGCCTCAAGTTTACATGGTAATATTTTGATTTTGTTCAATGAAAATCTGTAGGTGTGATATATGGTTAGAATGGTTATTAAATACTCTGTTTAAGAAGTATTTGAATGGACATTTATGTAAAAACAAGAGAGGAGAGGTATAAAAGTAATTACAGTACCTAATATTGTATCCTCATTTAAAACTTTAAATATACTTTTGACAGTGAGCGATGTCTGCCTATGTCTAATTTTGATTGTATCACTTAAAATAACTCATATAAAAGCCAATACAAAAAAAGGGAAGTGGGAATTGTTTTACGACGAATTTAAGGCGTGCGAAGCCGCGGGCAAAAGCTAGTTCTAAATAAAAACCACATCAGACATTTTTTGTATTTGAAAAGCTGGATATTTAAATAAAAAATATAAAGGTTACTTAAAATGTTTTTTGTCTAATAAGTCAATCCATTATATTAGATTAATAAATTATTTTTAATAAAGATTTTTAAACACTAAGGTATTCATTTGTACACATTATTATAATGAAAATATGTATTTGAATCCATTGTCATGCAAATAACTTTTTTAAATGATCTCAACATACATGTAATACTACATGTAATATCCGTAGTGTAAAAAAGCTTTAATTTTAAAAATCTTAACTGCTAGTGAGTAACCCCGTTGGTCGAGTGGTTAGCGCAGACGCCTAACGTGTCACGGCGCAATGTGGCTCGGGTTCGATTCCCGGCGGAGATAGGCATTTATGTGATGAGCATAGATGTCTGTGTTTCTGGGTTTGGTCGTTTATTAAATATATTCTCAGTATTTATATGTGTATTTCTATGTATTTGTAACGTTGTCTATCACCCTTAACACAAGCCAATAATTTGCTTACTTAGGGGTTAGATCAATGTGTGTAATTTGTCCTGATATTATTATTATTAATATTATAATGTTAAGTTATTGTTAAATACACTGGCCAACAAAATCTTAACTTTGTCTTGCCACAAGAAACCTTTTTGATAACCTTTTTTATAGTTCGGGGTTTTAAGTTAAACATTTTTTTTTTGTAAGAATTTTATTTTATTGGGTAATTTAAAGTATAAAGAGAAAATACTCACTACATAAATCAAGGGTGTATTTTGTTCATATAAGATTTTCTAGAAAATTTAGCTCCTGATTGGTCCTTTTTAAGGGTCCTGCCAACATATTTAGACTCCATTTGCCCTGGTATCACTTTTTCTTGGCAATGTCCTAATGGAACCTATCACGGTCCTCGACACTGACAATCTCCTTGTTGTCAGTAAAAAAATCCAGGTGCTTCTAAAAAATCATGAGTGACATGTTGCAACCCAATATTTGATAAGTCAAGAATAACTCGCTCACAAACTCTCTGCAGATGTAAAAAAACGGAAAAAAAATGAAATAAAAAAACAAAAATGACTTTTATATAAAATTTGCGACAACACACTCAAAAGCCTTCCACGTAGAATTTTCTACATCGCCCAAATATTCCTTAACTCTTGGATCTTTTATTAACTCCCTAATTTGCAGACCGACATTTTCCCCTCTTTTGTGTTTAAATCGGTACAATTATTATTCTATTTTTTTTGTCCAGAAACTAATGTGCGCATAAGCTATATTTTTTATTATAATGATTTTCGTTCTGTCTCGATTATTCTATTCACATAAAATGTAGCATAATTATGTATAACCTAGGTGAAGTCTTATAGTATTAAGGCTCGACTAGACTCATGGATAGCCTCAGATTATGAAAGAATATGTATTGTAGTCGATATATTCAAGTTACATAAGGTTTCTCTCATATTACTCTTAACCTAGTAGGTTAGAGATACTGATAGAAGTGTGTTTCCGTTGTGCAGTAAAACAGTTTTAACCTTCGTCTCAAAAGGAGGGGTGTTATAAATTTGACCTGTTTATCTGTGTATCTATATATCTGTCTGTGGCATCGTAACAACCAAACGCGTGGACGGATTTGATTGCGGTTTTTTTAATCGAAAGTCTCGTCCGTCTTAGATAAATAATAAAGAAAATAAAATAAAATAAATAAATAAATATGGTTGTCCGAAATAAAAGCAGTCGTCCCGAAGATATTGAACTTCTATTGGTGCTTTTGAAAGGTTTTTATGCAATATTAAACCCAAACAAGTGAAAATTAGTATGTTCGTAGGTTCCTTCCATCATATAGTACTATATAGGAACCAGTAACATAACTGAAAATTAGAAAAAATATATAAATAAAAAAAACCCCGATACAAAAACACCTCTCAAAAAATATAAAAATATTATTTAATATACTTATTGAAGTCGTTGCGTAGCGCCGGGGACCCCTAAATAAAGGAACAAACGTTCTGACGTATGCACGAATTAAAAAAATATATCAAAAAAACACAAATAGGAAAAAAAATATAATGTAACTTAATGACCTCGTCGTGTCATCCAAACCAGAACTGATTATGTCATAACTTTAAAAAAAATGGTTGTTGTTTTTTTGAACGCAGGGTCTCTCCACAAGCAACTAACAGTTGGGGTCATTATTACACTTCCAAATCACAAAATTTTTATGAAAACAACTGATAAATACTTTAGTTACTATTTACTCTCAAATATTCCTTTGTTTTTATTGCAGTAGTAGCTAGTTATGTGTATGACAAGAAATCTGAGAATAATGACACTTGTAAACTACGATTTATTAGTGTGGGTAGGCTAATAAAAAAATAATAAGCTGATAAAATATGTGAGGCAAAATGTTATTTCTTGCTGTGTCTAGTTGGTTTTTGCTTTGATTTTTTTGTGTTATGTCGTTAATATACTCAAAAATATTGTTTATAATAGATTATATCGGTCTTTGCCTGAACGTTTATGTCCCTATACAATTTTACTGAAAATCTCAGTGAATGTTATTCTACTTCGTTAAAAGGAACATTAATCTCAATATTTATTACTTTAATTTAACGATTAAAAGATATTTTTTCATTATTTCAGATCTTTCAGGAAAACATTGCTGTAATCACACAAAATGGGGTAAGTTACTATTTATTGTACAATTATATTAAATTAGGACCTACGTATTATTTTTAAAAACTAAAAAAATATATAAATTATTAAAAATGTTTTGTAAGGACCAATATTGACCTTACAAGATAATCATTCAGATATACTTTATATGAATTTAAAATGTACATAAAAAACACCGTTCAACAAATTTCCAAGACAGACATTGACATTCCAAAAATGTATAACTTTTTAATTCGATGAAACGTTAAGCGAACATTAAATTATCATACCAAATAACTGCATATATATTTCAGTGTTCGTACACACCACGTGTACTGGCGAGTCGTCGGAAATTCAGTAGGTTTAGCTGTACACTGCTGCAACTCGCTGGCGATGTTCTTCGCCCTGCAAGGAGACTTCAAGGATGACCCTGAGATTGTTCTCTTAAAGAGCAACCAATTTAAATATATCACCATTTGGAATGTCGTAAGTAACTCGGTTTAAGCACACCAGGTTGTTTTAAGCTGGTTGTTCACGAATAATGTAATGTAAGAGTATCAACCAAAATGTACTTGGTGAATGAATTTATGTGGAGATTTGCAAACCAATTGACTATCATCTAGAAAAGACACTAGGCTAGTTTTATCTTGAAAAAGTTAAAGGTTCCAAAACATAAGGAAAGGGCCCGTTACTTAAGTTATTTGTATTTTAAATATTTCTCTGTTCCTTGCCAACCGATTTCAAGCTGCGATATAAATCTAGTTAACAATACCAGAATTTATACATAAAAATTTGTACTTAAATATTTCCGTTTAAAAAAAATGAAATTTAAGACTTATTTAAGAATTATGAGTATTAGTCTGATATATAACAATAAAGCTGTTCTCTAAAGATCTATTAGGTCTTCATCAGGATCTTAACTTACACAACACTCAGATAATACATATCTAATACAAAGTTCGTAAATGTAGATACAGTTCGAATTTAATCCAACCAAGATTTCTTACGCGTCAGTTATCTAGATACCTAAATATAATTTAAAACTATTAGACCTCTATCTATTTGTACTTTTGAATAAATCTAATGTTGTATGTTTATTGATCTTTGACCTTAAATAAAAAAATAACTTGTTTCGCGAAGATTGCAAAATGGCGATTTAAGAAATGACTTCTTTATTCAAAAGCAGAATTGTAAATTGTTAAAATAAATAAATAAATTACAGCTTGCTATGATTTCAAAATCAAAAATAAATTTCCTTTATTTTTTTTTTTCAGTATATTCCTAAATCTAATAAATGTCGTTATAATTTTTCGTTCGTTGAGTTGCCTAACTTCCGACACAATCTGATTGTGAATGTTTTTCAATTTAAGCCGATAAAGATGTTTCTTTTTTCTCAGCTAACTTTGCATCATTATTTATCTACTATAAAAAGGATAATCATAATGTATCCTCTATGTTATGCTTGATTATTAAAAAATAACTTAATTTCTAAATAGATTTTTTATTTTATGTTACAGATTTTTCAGATAACTTTCCTAATAATGAGTTTAACATGTGACATTCCGATACTACTGAACGTAAAGAAAGAAGACAAACTCATAGGAATTTTAAGGAAATACAAGAACATATTCTTCGGCGGAGTAGTTTGGCCTACCTCGGTGGTAATTATCATTGAACCATATATCTTTTACGAGTGACTTCGCCCGCGACTAACAATGACTTATAGCCATTCAGATGTTGGATCTCAACACAAGGTTTCGGGGTTTACATCCAATATATAATATACTAGCTGCTACCCTGCACTCCGACCCTGTCGACTGCAAAAAGTTACACGTTTCAAAAATTAGTGATGACTTCAAAAAACAGCAATGTTCACAAATATGACTAATATTTATATAAAACATAATGTAAAATGTCATTTTATATTCAAACAAAACTGATAGTTCTCGACAACAAAAAACATACTTGTAGTAAAATTAATAAATTTAATGCATAAAATAACTTAATACAATATTCTGTCTTTTCAGCTAATATTTCTAATATTCTGGCCGCTTTATATATACGATAGGGAACTACTTTTTCCCGCATACATTGATAGAGTCTTGAGTCAGTGGTCCAACCAAGTAATGCACACTTCTATTTTACCAATCGCCACATGGACGTTACTGTGCCAGCCAAGAAATAGACCAAAGTCTCATATGTGGTATTATCTTCACCTTGGGACTATATTTGTATTTTATTTCCTATTGTAAGTATATTACTAATTGATTACATTATCTGTGATACTATATATTAGATAGATGAACTTATGTATGATATAACGTATCTAAAAATATATATTTTAATGGAAAATCATTTTTACAAAACAAAACATACAACATAATTGCCTGTATTGTGAATAGATCTAACTTATTTTTACTTATAGTTGTACTATAAATCTTATATGTAGTACTATTTAATTGTACTCCAATTTGATAGTAATCTTTGTCTCCTTTTTGGGAAATAGATTTTCTTAAAAAAAGAATACTCTATATACATTAGATTGATATAAAATTCTTATATTTTGTTTATTATAATTCATTGATACGGGACAGGACTCGAAGTTGCGACCTCTGTGATACTGTTTCCGTCTCACTAGTAACTGAGCTACCGTGTCTATAACCGCTTATTGAATTTAGTATTCCTACGTATTTATCATTACTTTACATTACAATCTATATTTATTTAAAATGTTTAACATGGCTCGTATTTTTATAGAGACTGTTCAATATACAGGGTTAATTATTATTAATTTGCCACCTCTTGCAGGCAGCCAACAACATTAGTTCTACAACTTTTTAAAATAAGTAGTTTATAAAATTTAACTTTTCTCAAACAAATAATTTGTTGCCACTGAACTGGCATTAACTCTGAGTGTGGGTCTGGCACCCGGGGGTTGTTTTTTAAGTACTTTTAAGTACTTTTTACAAAATACAGAGTAATAAGTAAAAGAGGGAGCAACATTTTTTTGTTTCGTTTTTTTGTGTTGTTTGTCAAGATTTTTAAAAAGTTGTAGTACAAATGTTGTTGCAATTGATGTAGAGAAGCTATTTGCAAGAGGTGGTCAACTAATTAAAAATAATCCTGTATATTATATATATGTATATTAATTTATAAATGTTTTTTTTTAGTTTGCTATACAATCATTCTGTGACGGGAACCTGGCCGTACCCCTTACTGAAGATAATCTATGGAACTATATACTTTCCGCTGCTTGCAATTTTAATTGCTTTTATGTATCTTTTCCTTTACTATATTCAGTGGTCATTGACCTCTTGTATATATGACACACCCAAATTGAAAAAGAAGTGATTAAAACTTATTTTTTATTAATATAGTTTCTTAAATAAAGGTTTGTCTTTTTATATCTGACTACAATTTTTATTTAAAGGTTGAATATATAATAATAATAATATCAATGGATTAATTACAAAAATTGATCTAACTCCTAAGTAAGCAAATTATTTGCTTGTGTTAAGGATGTTAGACAAAGATACAAATACATCGAAATACACATTATAAATTCTGAGAAAATATTTAATAAACGAACTAACTCATAAATAGAGACATATGCTCATTACATACATGCCTGTCCTTGTAGGGAATCGAACCCGAGTATTTATGGTAAGATAAAATGAACAGTTTTGTCTTTATTTGTGTTATATGTTTACTGGCTTTTACTCGTGAATTTGTCTGCGATAACAAACAATTATTGACATATGATATATATTATTTCATTTTTGTCCTTTAATAATTTTCTTTGGGGGCATCTATCGCTTCCTGAGATTTTTATGATCCATCGTCTCAATAAAACGATTTTATTCTGTCATCAAACACCCACGACTTTGTATATATAAAGATATATAATATATCCCAACAAAATTTGGACCGCGACTTTTTAGAAATCTTGATAAACAACCCAAGACGAAACAAAAAACTTTTTTCTACCTCTTTTACTTATTACTCTGTATTTTGTAAAAAGTACTTAAAATGTACTTAAAAACAACACCCGGGTGCCAGACCTACACTTAGAGTTAATGCCAGTTCAGTGGAAACAAATAAATTTTGTATGGGAAAGCTTATATTTATAGACTATTAATTTTTAAAAGTCGTAGAACAAATGTTTTTGGGATTGATGTAGAGAGGCTGCCTGCAAGAGGTGGCCAATTAATTACAAATAACCCTGTTTATATATTATATATTAATTATTATATATTATATTAAGGATATAGGAAAATATAAATAAAACACAATCCCTTGCAAGTGATTCGAGAATAATAATAAAACAACATTTATACTATTGGTTCTCAACTCCACTTCTAATTAGGTACAACGTTGTATCGACTTCATAAAACAACAAAGCTACATACGTACGTATTGACCGACAGACGAAACAACACTATTTATAATAAATATTTTTAATCATTACGATTAAAAGACAGTTGGTTAGAATTCGATCAACAGGCAAGTATACAATATTTAATATAATCTGTCTATTTTACATAGATATATGCTTTTTATTTTTTTATTTTTTAATATTTTGTTTCTCTTTTTAATATGTTCAGTAATGTGTAAAAATACTCAATATTTAACAAACGAATATTTAGTTAATATAATATAATTATCTCATAGAAAACAAGAGGTACAAATTTTTTACTATTTATAATTGAGAAGCCCCGTGGGACCTTCTTGTATATAATAGAAGCTCTTCTAAATAATTATTGGGAAATTATATAATTGAACCAATGTGAAACAATTCTTACAAAAGCTCTAACCTTAGCGATTATTCCCGCTTACCAATCTTGCCTTTTTTTCAAAAACTTTACACTATCCCTTATGTGTCCATATCTATATTGTTTTAGTGAAAATTTAGCAAAACATAGTACAAAAGTTTTAGAAATACCTACAAGACTACCCAGCAATTAAAAAGTTACCCTAATCATATTAAAAGGTTTTTTGAATTCAATTTATTTTCAAAATTATGTAAAATTTCATATTTAATTGAAGTCAAAAAATCTTTTAATTGTCACTAATATTCTAATTATCACGATAACTCCGTGCGAAAGAGACAATCGGATATACCTATCTTTATCTGCACCAGTAGATGTCTACCAAAAGTATAGAATGGACACTTTATTCCTTTATATTTTCAAATGGAATTTTGAAATAAAAATAAATTCGAGGTCTAGCCTGCTCACAAACTTTATAAAACTCACATTATAAATTCGTCAGTCTGCAGACTTAACACTCAATGACTCTAAAAGTATTTCAAATTAAATTATTATATTTACATTTTAAATTAAAGAAAATAATAAAATTAAATATATATAATATGTTTGTAGCAGGCGTTAAATTAGACGGTTATAATACGTTTAGGCAAAAGCGGTTTTTTTTTTCACCGAATTTCAGTCTTAGTGCTAGAAATTTGTCGTTTTGTAAAATCTGGTATTTTTACTCGATATGCAAATTTAACGACAAAACCCATATTTAGGGTTTTTCAGCAAAATAACACTAAATACCTAAACATTTTGTAAATTCAAATAAAAATTCGATAAAATATTTAAATTTTTCGTCTTGTTTTTTTATATTTTTGGTAAACAAAAGAATTATATATATATATTTTTTCAAATCATATTGAACCACCCGTATATTTTTATTACTCTATATATTCTCACTATTTATGCATGATTAATATCTATTTATTATTATAGAAAAAAAATATATATGAAAAAAAAAAACAAAAAAATATAAACCAAAAAAAAACAAAATAGACAATAACAGATTGCTTTATTTAACAAAAAATATATAATATATAGAAAGTTAAAAAAAAAACATTTTTTCGCAATCACCGACGAGACAATGACGGAAAAATATGCTCAAATAGAATGTAAAATTAAAATTAACCCATCGAACCTTAATATAAAATACATACGATTATTAGCTATTTACAAAATACAGTTAGGTTTTATAAGTTTTTATCATTATCCAGTCTATATAAAGGCTATCCGATGTATCTTAATGTATTGTTAGAAAACTTTACTGGTGTTATTAACTCTAAATATAACAGCAGGCAATTGGAAAAAAAAATAAAAAAACAGTAAAGCTACGAATTACGTATGTACTTTAAAATATTATGCAAAAGATAAAAATCCAAAATGGCACCCGGAGGCAAAAAAATTGAGATCAAAAAAATTTTTTTAACAAAAAAAAATTGCCTGCTATTGTAAACAATTCAAAACGTATCTTGATATACTTATCAAATCTCATTATCAACGATTATTAAAAAAAATGATTAAAAAAAATAATAATAAATATTCAAATATTGTAATAATAAGATTTGATCACTTTTACGTTCGTCTGCGCGTTTGTTCATTAATTATTATTACGATGCAACTTATTAATACGTTTGTCTCAATGTTCAAATTATTTGTTTCATAAAAAAAGCTAACGAAAATTACAAAAGATAGGGCAGTATCATGTATCCTATATTACAAAATAACCGACATTCTACAAAAAAACATCAATATTAATAATCATTTGAAATAAATAACAAGTTACAATTCTTTAAAAAAAACTGTTAAAATAAAAAAAAAGACCTATAATCGCTTAAAACGGAACGCCGTCGCTACAACATTAAACCTTTATTTATATCTTAATAAAAAAAACTCTATTTCTATTATTATATATTTATATAATAATTATTATTTCTTCGTCGATATTAAATTATGAACTATAATAATCCATATACATTTAAATGTATATACATTCAATGTAAATGAAGGGGCCGATCCGTCGCGAGTACAAAAAAAAAATATTGTACGTACGTACATAAATATCATAACAGTCTCAGAGTACATACATACAATTATAAATAGGTTAACAAAAACGGATCGGAGCCTCCGGGTCAAGGTTCGAATCCCGTGAGATCGTCATTTGTCTGATTGTTTCATTGTGTGTAGTCGAGGACGCTATCGAGAGAGAACAGCTCCTTGTAGAGCGCCGGAAACACGTGGTGAGGATGAGCCGCCTTGAAGCGACATAGAGCCTCCAGGTGCATCAGAGATAGCTCTCTGGAAATAATTACAAATATGTCACTACACTTACAAATATTGATAGGTATATACTAAGTAGTTTAAAAATAATTTAGTTTATTTATTCTGTAGGTATGTTTCTGTATAACTTTTTCTGTATAACTATAAATAATATTTAAACTGATATAAAATTAAAGGGACTCTAAAAACTATAACTATATAAAAATATATTATTTTAAATCAATAATCAAATAATGTTTAATGAGTTCGGTAGTTAATGACCCTGACTAAGTTCGTGGGTTAGATTTTATTTGGGATTCCTTATAGTCGAGTTATATTTATTACCTGAAGGTTGGTATCTTGGCCAGCAGAGTGTCCAGAACCGTGACGTCACCCTTCAGGGGCGCGTGGTTGGTCTCTATCTCATGACGCATGGTCGCCATCGACATGTTGAATAGCATCTGTATTTCGGGATTACCGCGCACGCCGTGACGTTCTGATGGCGAATGAAGGTTACATTTATTTCTGGGAGTAAATGTAAGTTACATTTATAAGAAGTATGAGTAACTTATCGTGAAGTAAATTTAACTTTATTTTGCAAGTAACATGTCGTTCTAAGACAAAATGAAGTAAACGTATCTATACGTTACATATTCTATACGTTACATATTATTCTATGGTAAAATGTTATTAAGTTTTATTATTTTTTTGTATTTATATGTATTTAACACTCACCGGGCCACAACAGCACCAAGCTCTGGTACAGCGCTAGTTCTGTCTCTGTTAGTTTGAGTCTCGCGATGGTTTTGGCTGCGTCGAAGATACCAGCCACCAGCGACATGTCGCGCGGGTCACTGGATGTTACAACATATTAGTCTACAATCCCACTGGTTGGAAGGTTTTGTATTATATAAATTATTTTAAGATATATGGGCTTTCTATTTGTTTTCTTCGTCGGCCAAATTAGAATAAATATTAATTATTTTGAGTAAATATTTTTTGTATATATACGAATTTTATAATCCGTTGCTTAATAGAAAATACAAGGTATATAATATTCTCGCATGATACATATATGAAGGCAAATCTTTCAAGTAATTCTATCATAATTATAAATGTATATTTTTCTATGTAATCTTCTATTTGTACTCTTGAACAACAATACGTGATATTCGGGACACCCTATGTAATGTATAAAGTATGTATGTATGTCCTCACCGGGCGTGCACGCACTCTCTGATGGGCAGCACGACGTCTCCGTACAGCACGTGGTCGCGGTTGATGTCGATGAGTCGCGACAGACGGACAATAGCCAGCTCGAAAGATCCTGTAATGTTTTTATAGTTATTATTCTGTCTCACTGCTGATTTAGGGAATGATCTTTTTCACACTGATGTCTATAATGATGATTTGACTTTCAAATAAATGATCATCTTTTCTAGTGTTTTTTGTTAAGAGATTTGATGTGTATGTATAATATTAAATACATAAGGAGGAAAATAATCAACATATATTTTTTAAGAAATAGGTTTTGTTAATAAATAAATCTGAAATCTGGTATGTTTTCACTAAAAATACTTATGAATACAATGTAATGATAACCCAATCATACAATACAAACCTGACTTGAGGAGTAGGATTTGATCGTCCTGACTCAGCTTCATGAACCCTGGAATTAATTTCGCGAACTCTATGATGTTTTGGATCATTGAAGTCAGCTTGTTGGCGCAGTCCAGCCACATCTCCTCGTAGGTCATTGAGTTGTAGAAAAGTAACCTGGGTATCATCAGATATATAAATAAAATTGTACTATTGATATAATTGTAAATGTTGCAACCTAAGTCTTTTTTAATATTGTCTTGTAAATTTCGACAATCGTTTGAGTTTGAGTTTTTGTTAACATTAATATTTATTTTTTTGGGGGCAGGTTAAAGTGATGACAACAATTTAGAGTTTTAATAGAAAACATATTTTTTATAACTTTAAACACATTATTAATTTTTAACTTATACTAACTTAGAAACATCCGGTGGTTTCCGGAACATCTCGTGTATGTACTCCAGTTTGGGGTTGGTGTTCGCGTGAGCTTCAGCCAGACTCTTCACCAACACCTTGCTTATTTCACCCTCCGCTGTAAATAATTTATCATTACTTTCTATTACCTTCATTACTTTGTATAATATATTGATAAACAATATAGTATTTAATGTGTTACATTTAATTTCAGAACAGTAACAAGCATGGTTCATTTATTTATATAACAGATAAATGTAACTTCTTTTGTATAAAGTAGTATTTTTAAATATTAACGCAATATCAAAAGTGCCTTAGCGATATAAAATAACAAAAAAAGATATAAAAATGTCAAATAAATCATAACGTCACATGAACGTGCTGTAAATAACAACAGAATGATAAAAATAATAACAAAATGGCTTTAGATCCAATATCTGTACTTTTATTGAGTACTTGGATTATAGCGTGCTGGCGTAAGTAAAGAAATAGTTTCTTAAAACACTAACAACAGATTACAACAGTGAATAATTACAACAAAATTGCAAACACATCTAGAGCTTGGAAATTGATTGGAATTGGTGTTTAACTTTAGAATAATACGCTATATATACGCTAATACTCAAATACAGTATACAATTTGTTTGTTTGTCAGCGTGTCTGTTGCCGTGCTGCCTCGCTCTGCCCATTATACCGCTGCCGTTGATAATTGTTGAGTCCAAAAATAATATCAACAAAGCTAGTAATGTAAGTTCTTTTGAATAGTCAATTGTAAGATGTGTGTTTGTATGACTATATTAGTTCAGATTATCTAAATATGTTGACTGTAGTCACATGGAAATACGTAATGACTGAATTGTTCAACAATCACTATAAATGGTGTATATTATATCCAATCTAATGTCGACACATTTGGACATCTACCTCTGATTTGTTTGTCTTGTGTGTTTCAAAATGCATTTATTTCAATATTTTAAATATTTCCAGGCCGGTACCAAGGTATACTACTTGTGTGTCAATAAAAATGGGGTCGCTTTGAAGAAAAAAAGAGATTTCTATAAAAATAATAGCTTCTAAACATATTTGGATAATACAAATAAATACAAGCGTGATTTAAAATAATAAATAAAATTCTACATTGCATTTAAGTTCTATGACCTAAAATAAAATAGGCTACCAAAATACACATTTATAATAAAAACAACATAACATAGCGACACCGTCCTACAAATATCTATTCAACGGACTTACAGGGCAGTTCGTCGCTAGTACTCGACCCCTGGTGTCGCCTGTTCGATACTGCGTTGGGGTTCACCATCCCCATCCCTGACATATTCATATTCAAGGGATCCATCAACCTCCCGTTGCTAGGGGTCAGATCATCCGGGCTCAACTCCTCGCTCGTCAACGAAACCGAACTCTGACCGCTGACTAGCACCGAATTCTGTATGTCCATTGGACTATTGAGATTGGATGGACTGTGCAAAAATGTAGTCGAATCCACATAACTGGCGACCAAATTGTCCACACCCATCGATGTTTCCGGTTTGATTTCCTGTTTGATGGATATCACTCCGCTGGATATGGATGCTGGGGATTGGATCCTGTCGTCGTATCTATCGAACTCTTGTATCCGTGATCTGTTGATGTCATTGATAGTGGACTGTCGGAGAGTCGTCGTGGATGTGGTCGCTGTTGTTGTGGATGTTGTCGCTCGGATGGTTTTTTGTTGATCGTCTAGTGGGAATTATTTAATTGCTAGAACTTATTTTTTTGAAAGTAAATAACGGGTTAGGTTTGATCTCTCGCTGTTATTTCTGTTTTGGAACTTAACTAACTTAACTAAGTAAGGAGTCATTTATAGACTAATAGGATTGAAGAGAATATTTGACTTACCGTGATCAATGAAGTCAGTATCCAGGAATCCAGTTTGTTTTGGTTCGTAGGTCGTCGAGTCCACGTAGTTAGCGGATACGTCGTATTGGGGAGGCTGGGGTTGAATGCTCAGGTTTGAATTAAGCGGTGCGTTGTATCCGTACGAGGAGAGCGGGGAGCCGTAGTTCTGATAGCTGTTAAATATAACTGAGTGTTTATTTTATGTTCACCGAGTCTTTATTTTTTGTTTGGGGCTATTTGGATTTTAATTCCTAACGTCTCTGTGACTGTCCCTATGAGTTATTTAATTACGTATGTAATATGGTAAGGGCGTGTGTTCCTCACCAAGTGGTAGCTGAATCGAATCCCGGCGGGCATCTTTGTGTTTTTCTAAAATATTAATTGCTCAATTAGTATTCATATACACACGCATTTTTTATGTCTATATGTCTATTATATATTAAAACAGAATAACAAAATTCATTATAATTGATTTCGAAAAAATCTTTGTTATTCATTTAACTGAATATAATAAATAATGCCCGCAGTCTAATTATTCGAATGGTCTAATATAATTTGATTCAAAACTAAAGTTATAAGTTGATTATAAACTACAATCAATTCAAAAGCTATTTACAACGCAATTTAATAAATTCTTAAACGAAAATAACGTAAGTTATTTATAACACTGCCATCTATCAGCGACCGCAAGAACCGTAAAATACCGCTATTCAATACTAGATGGCGCTAAGCACCGTTATTTGTCATTCAAGTAACGACCCGTTAGACAAAATGTTGGTTACGCTTTACGGGAAAGGCTGGTAACGGTAAGGAGAGAAAGCAATATAACGGTTGTGAAAAATGCATGGGATTCTTAGACATAATTCTATATACTTGCGAAGTTAATTCCCGTTAATCAACATTGTTGAAGAATTGTATTTGAAATTGTTTAGTTTATGGATGAATTAACCAATCTAATTGAATTTTTAAATCTTTACAAAAAATAATTGAACTTTTAGATACACTTCTTAATTCTAAACATCTTTAAGAAAAAAATGTATTATTTCGTTGTACAAATATAAGCAAATTGAACGTTACTATTAATCAAGAGATGGCGTTACCTGTTATAATGTCCATGGAACTGGTCGCTGGAGCTTGGCGTCTGTTGCTGGGCGTCGTACACCGAGTCCGGGGCGGCGTCTGTTTGTGCTCTCATCTGTGCTTGGTGGAACCTGACCTCATCTTCCACTTTCTCACGTTGTTTCTTTGACATGCGACCGAATTTTACCGCTGGAATTTAAAAAAAAATACTTAGATGGTTAGAACGAAATTCAATTTTTTAATTGGTTTCATTAATTTGAATATAGGACGTTTAATGGCAGATTAACAATAAGGTAGTAATTAAGTTCAGTTATGAATTGACTGTAAAATAACTATTAAGTCTATTAAAATTGCTTGTAAATTATCATGTCTGGCTGAACAGAAACTATGTAGCCCTATAATTACATAATCGTAAATAAAAACGATATACTCAATTAATATTATAAATGTTTTACATCTGTGTGCGAAAGTATAATCGTGTGAGTGTATTATAGTTTGCATGTGTGCATCGGCCATTGGCATACTGCCTAGTGGAACAATGAACTCCGCGCATGACGTATAACTACGTAAACTGATCCCGTTCTATAACCCGGACATATTAAAACGGACGCCACTTCAATTCACGCGTTAAGGAATAATGTGTGTTGAATTTGGTCGCGTACACATTTTCGGTCCTACAGTTTTCTTTTGTTAAAACGTTCGACGACCCCGTGAATTGTTTGAGCCGTGTGTCTATATAATGCGTTTGTGTAAACAGGTCTTCTTATTTGGTTATTTATAGCTAGTTTAATAAGACGTGTTTTTATGTGTTTCCTATGGTATATTGGGTCTTGTTATTTGGCTCAGTTTTTGGGACAGTGGCCTCTAGTTTAACGTTCTACATAATAGATTATTGTTCCAAGCTGTAAAATGTCTAGACCATGTACAAAGAAATTCTTTGTCAGAGGATAATATCCTTTGTTTTCCAAATTCCTAGTACTTTTATTACCTGAAATTTAAAACCTTCACAAACCCTGTATTTAGTACATTGCGTAACTCTAATCAGTATATCTGCTATTACGTACAAATACTTGTTACGCTTCGCGCCTGCAGTTGCACAATACTAGGGTTGGGAATTGACGGTTAATTACCGGATGACTCATTTCGATAATTTTTAAACGCTTTTGCAAATTAATAACTTGTTACTTTATACATCTATAATTGATGCCCTATTATTACATAGTATGAATGTTTAAACTCAATGTCCAATTCCTTCAGGAGTTTAAAGAAAGAAGTTATTTGCCTTACTATAGTTTCAAAAAATATAATAACTTAAAGTATTACTTTGTTACAATTTTATTAAATTATTATTTATTTCTATTAGTAATGTATTTAAGTAAATATTATTTTAATGAATATTAATCGACAAGTCCCCTCACTATTCATTACGTGTAGTTGTGCAACTTGCACGCTCGCGCGCCGTCTCGGTATGCACTCGTGAGACAATACTTACTATTATATAAATACTATGTAACGGCATCGCATCCGTCCTAGGTTCGATTCCCGATGACAGTTATACTTTTTTCTCTATATAAATTATATTTGTTTTATTAAAAAAGATAAATGATTCGGATATATCAGTGAATAGCAGTGATTATAGATATATGAAATATATTAAATAAAATATCAAAACTGCTATAGATCTATACGTAATGTATACGATTAAATTTTTTGGATATGTTTGTGTTGAGATAATAGTCATAGCTAGGTGTCAATAGATGGCGCTGTTTTTAGTTTTAATAATCGTATTTAAAAAATGTTACATGTTAAAAATATGTACTAATATGAATAGTCTATAAACGTTAATATAAAATGGATTTAACCACTACACTATATTCCTATTAAAGTTTATAATAATATCATTAATCTGTGACCAAACGTATCAAGACCCCTGGTTACGATATATAAATAGTATCAACACTTCCAGGTCGCAACAGCGTTATCGCTACCGTTATCAGCACTGATATCAGGTCATTGAACCTAGCTTCCTTGTGAACACGTGGAATTAGGGTGATTTGAATTCATTCACAAAGAATATTTATATTTTTTGTTATTAGGTAATCATACATACAATGGGAAACAGGATTTGAACCTGCCACCTTTGTGTCAAGTAGGTATAAATTGAGCTATAATGTTCATAGGATCAACTTTCTACCAGTACACTTACAACCAGCATTATTAATCGATCCTGATCCAATTTTTGCAACAAATATTGATATTACAATCTGTTCCTTGAGTTATCAGTACAAATAACCGAGCTCTGGTTTGTATAAAGCAATCAAAGGTTGATTTGTGTCTTTGATTGCAGATCCACTATTATTGACTATGTTGACTTATGTTAAAACACTTTTCTATTTTCTAACCACTAGTACTCACCATCACGGCTCATTCCCAGCTTCAAGCACTTCTGCAGGCGACAGTACTGACACCTGTTCCTGTTCACGCGATCTACCACACAGGCCTTGTTTCGTGGGCACTGGTAGTTCACCACTGGAAGGAACAGCTGTGTTAGTGGTACCATTAGTGGGTGTACCAAATATTGGTAACTTTGTGGTTGCTACGATCGGATTAAGATAAGGATTTTCAATATTCTGATAAGATTTAAACAAACAATTTGAAGATTTTTATTTTTTATCATAGGATTGTTTTTTTTATAAAGTTTGTGTTTGGACTGCATAATAATTAATAATCTGATATTATAAATGATAAAATTAATGTTAGAAATTTAAATAAAGAGCTATGAAATTAATATCACAAATATTATATACATAATATAAAATAATATACCAACATCTATAAACTTATAGTTCGGATTTAACAGAGGTAGAAAATTTATTATTAACTCATTATTGCATAACATATTTTTGTCATTGTATGCAATATAATTTTAAAAACATCTACTAATGTGTACATCATATGTAAGCCGGTAATCGAACCCGGACTGGAAAGAAAATTGTAAAGAAAATATATTTAAAAAATAATGCAACAAATATATAGTTATAGAAATTATTGCAAAGGATTATCGTTATTACCATAATATACATAAGACCTTATTTTATTTAATATCAATAGCATAACCAAAGCCGACCTGTACTCTGCGACCTCCTGAAGAAGCCCTTGCACCCCTCGCAAGTAATGACTCCATAATGTACTCCAGATGACTTGTCTCCGCACACCTTGCACGGGATTATCTCGATTTGGGCTGAAACAAAACATAATAAATTAATAAGTCTAACTATTAATAACATAATAATCTATGTAGTGTAACTAAAACATACATATATATATTCTATTGTAATATAGAGACCAGTCTAATTGATCTCTCAATGCAACCCCACAGTTCCTAGTGTGAGGTTTCTCCATATAACTAAATGTTGGTCAATTCAATCCTTTATAAAATAGAGGATGAAAATTTGTCCATCCTCCATCCATTGAAAAAATATTTTATAAACAGTTATTTAATATTTTATTTTAATTTTTAAGTATACATATCTTTATATCTTTATCTTTATCTTTATTTCTTTATATTATATTATATATATATATATATATATATATATATATATATATATATATATTTCTTGTGTGCGTGTGTATGTCACTGAACTCCTCCTAAACGACTGGACCGATTTTTATGAAATTCTTTGTGTGTGTTCAAGGGGACTTCAGAATTGTTTAGATTCACAATTTTGGTCCCCTGGAAAATGGTTTTTTGATTAATTTTTAATGTGTAAGTAGGTGGTGATTTTGGAATGTTTCACATTGGTTCCCACGGACTGCGTTACTATGGCAATGTCAAATATTAAATAATATTATATTTTAATCATAGTCTGCCCTGACAGTTGGCGTTGCAATAGAATTGAGAAATATATTTTATTTTCATCCACGTGCTGAATTAAATATTAAATCATGAGGTACTTACTGAGTACTGAGTTTGTAAAGAGCTTTGAAGTGTGCATAAACAACTATACATTTTGAATTTATTACGGATCGAAGTAAGTATGTATATTTCTTTTAATTATATATCATTACTTGTTGTTTTTTGTCTACGATCTGCGTTATTAATTTCGCTACGTAAAAAGTGAAATTTAATAAAATATATTGGAACATCAAATTCATTTATTCAAACAAAAAATCTTTATTTACATATTCATACGGTATCGATTGGTCGAATTATGATAAATGTACATGTAATGACGTTAGACATGGTAATAACTTTTTAATATTTTTTTTTTAAAGTTTGAATTTTTTTAATTAAAGACGCGTGTACAAGACGTCTGTCGGGTCCGCTAGTTTCTTATAAAACATCATTCTGGATAAGGGCGGACATGAAACATGGATACTATTTATTATGTAAGTGTATATGTATGGGTGTATGTATGTATATATGTCTGTGTCGATGTTTTTTGTCTAATATGTGCAAAGTATTGTGTTATTTTAAAGAATATTATACTTTTCTTGTCATTTTTAGAAGTGTCAATAAATATCGAAAAAATAATTACTATAAATATTTTGAACGTCTAATAGAATTGAATTTTTTTAAATTGTGAAATAGAAATATATCGATACAGTTCTTCCCTGTCACAGATTTGAGTCCTGATCTAGCCACTTTTTTACGTAATTTTTAATATTAAAAATATTTTTCTATTATTCAAACAATTTAAATAGAACTCTTCACAGAGTTCAACGATCATATTCTTAATTATGTTCCTTATTTTGTTTGTATGAATTACTTAATTAAGAATTTCTTTAAAACATATACATATAATAAAGCACGGTTTTACCAAAACATTAAATAAGAAGTAAATTGTTTACATTTCATTTCTTTAAAATGGGAGGAAAACTTGATTATTATGTTTACTATTTATTTTTCAATTTTCCTATTAATATATTTGTATAAAAAAAGGTTAAAATTATAAAAATACACTATTGGTACAATGGTTAAAGATGGATTAAATAAAAATACCACTTACTCACACAACCATAAAAGTATGACATTAGTGACATGCAAAAAGTTTGATTATTGACAAGGAGATCTTATATATATTGACAAGGAGGCCTTAAAGAAACGTTTGACAGTTCCAAATTCAAAATTCCATGCGAACGTTTTCGGACGAGTTCGATGACCCCTCCGCAAGGTCGGAGCGCGGACGATGACTCCGCTTTGTATGTGTGAAAAGCGAAATTGCAGACGATTTTGATCCTTATCCCATTAAAAACAAGGTTAGAATTTAACTAGTTGATGTACTTCTTCTTTGTGTGTGTGCGTCCATGTTTGGTAGCACGGGATACTAGATTTGCTTTTAATTGGAACCTAGTATCGTAATGCAGGTGTCAGTACTGTTTTTGTATTTTATTGGTATAGATATTTTTATTTAGGAATGGTTTGGTTGGTACATTTGCTTGATATCTTAATCAAGTTTCAAAAATGTATGAAGTTTCGTTATATAACCCGCGAACCCAAAAAGAAGTGAGGCGGGTAAAGCTCTAAAAATTAATACCATCTAATGGAATGCATTACAGTTGTAATCCTGTTTCCTGCTGTATCCTATCCTGCTGTAGCTGGGAGGGAACAAACAAACACACACACAATAATAATCAAGACTCATTATGTCATTTACGACTTATTTTCTATACTAATGTATTATTAATTGTAACATGCATTTTATTAATTACAGAGGGACAAATTGATGACACGTGTATATGTATTATATATAATAGTTGGTTTGTCTGTTAGTAATCGGGTAAGTTCTGACTGATTAGTTTTGTTTGGTCATAGCTATGCTAGGAGACGATAGATGGTGCTGTACTCAAATATACATAAATATATATGTAAAATAATTATTTTAGATACATAGCAGGCAGTCTAACTATGAAAGAGAGTAGAAATCAACCCACCATACAACTCCACAGTGGTATGGCGGGTCACATATAGGTATGTAATTATAATTTCTTCTAACATACATAACGATATATTTTTAAAAAATCTGGTTCTATATAGTAATATTATCAAAACCTATTCAGGCGCGAATATTTAATAATTAGTTTATATTTAAATAATGTTGAATTATAACAAAATAGACCATAACTTTATACTAATACAAACAACTACAAATTTCAAAACAAGAGGAAGTTTGTTTAAACAATGGTCATTGAAAAGTTGATTACAAAATAAAAACAATACATAACGGATTTTATGCAACTACTAAATATAATAAACATTGAACTGAATAAAATATTTAATTTTAAAACTATATGGCTGTACGTCACAGATCAGATATTAAACAAGTCTTTAAAAAGAAATGGTATTATTTATCGCTTGAAATTCATCAGAAATCAAATATGATTTCTCAGCAATTTTTATAATCAAGTATATATTTTGCAAGATATGTTTTAGAAGTTGTTGCTTGTTTCTCTCTCCCTCTTAACTTTTTAATCATCGAATTATTCAATAAATAAAGTAGATAATTTTTGACCTTTGAATACTTTAGAAAAATTCAAGCCATTCATTCATTAATTCATTAGTTTTTTTATTCTTTTAGTTTAGTTCTAAATAGAGCAACATAAAAATCATTTATTTGAAAGTAGATTTTTTGTGTACAAAAAAGAATTATTACTAATAAAAAATATTTAGTCATTTATAAAATAAAGAATAAAATATTGTCTACAAACAAACAAATAAAACATATAGAATGCTTAATTCACCGAGACGGACAGCGATAACGTAGCTCAGTTGGTAGAGCGACGGGACGGTTTCCCAGTAGTCGCGGGTTCGAGTCCCTGCCCGTGTCGGTTTATTTTTCATTTTTCATTCTATATTTATATAAATTTATATAAAACCTCATTTCATTTTGAAAATTTTAAAATGGAACACACCATTACCAAGTACAAAGCTATAATACTTAATAAAAGAATGTACCGGTTTTTCGTAATTATAGTCACTAATAAATACTAGTAACTCAATAGCAATATTAGATGCACTTAATCAACGGTAATAAGAAAAACATCTGTAGAATTTACCACATATTATTGGGATTCTCCGTAGCTCGTTAGACGTATCCTGGATAGACAGAGAGGGAAGATGCGATGCACTCGGTCAGCTGTTCGTGACGTCACAGTTCAGTGACCCCGTTCGAAGGAATTGTATCACGTTTGTGACGTCACGAGGGTTGGGGATTTGGGCGGGGCTTACGGTATTCCCATTTCAAATATGCAATCTAAACACAATTGTCATTATGTCACTTTTAATATATGTACATAATTCGAAATTAGAATAAATATTCTTTTATTCCTTGGCCCATGATCAAATATATACGTTTAGTAGAGCGCACATTTTATTTAAGCTTTAAATGGAGTGGCTTTTAGCCCTAACACGCATGTTCTGATGTTATATTTTTTCCATTCTTAACAGGCAAAAATATCATTATGTGCAGGCAAAACGTATAATCTATGAGTGAGTGAAATGTAGTGAGATAAAAAAATTAAGAAAATATAGTTTCAGACTTTTCACAAATTCATTGCATAACCAGCAATATAGCAAATATAAGAAATAAGTGATATCATTATCACACCCACATCACGTCACAGGTCAACAACCTCAAACCAAATCCAAGACTCGAATTTGAATTTTAATCTAACGGCCTGTACGGTACTCGAATGTCTATAGGAATGTCACCCCTATTTCTATGTGTTAAGAGTTACACAGTCTTCCTGAAGGTGAACGCCCGCAGATGTCCGAACGAACAGTACAACTTTAACTTATCTATCATATATTTTTACCACGCATCTATTCCAATGGGACATGGTTTAATTTTGAATAGCAATTAATTTTCGATCAACAGTTATCGTTGTATCGTCCTTTGGCTTCGAAATTCGAATAGCTCTCAGAATAGGTTTTATATTACCAAATTTTTACAGCCTTTAAGGAATGGCTGAATAGAAACTTTATTTTTTGTAACACAAGGAGGTTTAGACGAAGCTTGAGGTTTTATAAGGTTTGTAGAAAATGTTTAAGCTTGGCTATTAGTTTGCTTCTTTAAATGTAAGCATGAATGAGTATTTAGGTAGGTATTTAATAACAAAAAAGTTCATATATGTTGCAGCACAGAAAATTAAGTAACTTTAACCTTTCGACTCCACTTATGTGACATGAAAACTTGCATACCTTGTACCTTTAAAGTTTGAAGGTAATTGCATATAATTTATAAATAAAATGTTTATAGCTGTGTTTACAAAATCACACTGAAAGTATCATTATTTTTAGTTTTGGCTTCAAATCAGCTGACGTTGTGAGTTCGTTGACTTCTTCTGATCGATATGATACCGAAATACTTAAAATAAAATGTTACTTAACATGTATTTTAATTGTTTACCACAGTTTTTGAATTATTTATAAAATGTTTAAATTAAAATAATATAAGCGATTATTTTAAATTTCAATTAAATAAATTAGTAATAAAATATAATATCACGTTTAAAAAGAGAAATCACTTTTTAATTTGGTGTAACCTTTAAGGCTGAATTTAAATTTAGAACACCAACCTAAAACCTTTTTAAAGTACGTACAGAGTATTTCTGGAACGCGTTCGAATTGGGTCTTTTCAGTGTCGCAACAAACGACAATAAACGAATGATGCGACAAGGCAAGGACGTTTGTGTAATACGCTGTATACTTACAATTAAAAAGGTTTCATTTTTAAATACTTCACAATATAATATCACCTTTTTGTATATAGCTTCAGTTAGCTAGTGTTTTGAAATGATTTAAAAACAAATATATTACAAAATATAGTTATTTATCCTCAATGAATTATCTTCATGCTACAAACGACAATGACCCAATATCGTTCATAACATTATCGGATTGAAACTGAACGTAATATTTGCTGTGACGTATTATGACGTGACGAGGTTAATAAACTTGTGATGTTTTCAAAATTTGTTCACTACCTGTATTAGTGACCTTTATAACAATTTTGCTTTTGCCTACTTCATTCGCAAATCTAACAATTTAATGACTATTTCTGTGGTGTGAAATAGAATAAAGAAACTCTTCTTAAGCCTTTGAAATATAAAAAAATAGATATTTACATTCTCCCATCGTGCACTATAAAGAACCTCTTGCCAAAATGGCGGTGTTACATGTGCGTTAATTTGGAACGCGCCCTAAAATAAAAGTGACAGTGACGTCACGTCACGGGTCGATAACCGACAAGTCGACGACTTTTTTTCGTTGAGTCACTTTATATTCAATGTTTAATTGCATTGTACAATTAACTACCTTTGAGGAGTAGAAAAAAATAATAGTTTTCTTTATTTCTATCTAACATATCAAAATACAAACAAAAGATCAAACGAAGGCTATCCGGAGCAGTAACCTGGATTGTTTTTAATATGGCAGGAATGGTTAGAAGAAAATTCAGTTAAAATTTAAAAAAAAATAAAATAAAAATATGGTTTCATTCCATCTTTATAAGATGATGAAACATCAATAGCTTTAAATGATACCAGGATAGCAGACAGTACAAAAATAATATTTTTATAAAGTTATATGAGAATATAAAGAAAATACTTTATAATTAAAAAAAAAATAAAGAATATGACAAAATTTAAAACAATGATAATTTGACAAAAAGCACTTTTTAAATTTTCAATTGAAATGATTCTTTTTCTTGTCTATGAAAAATATTTGAAGAAGTAATGAGAGAACCAGGGATACATAAACGAAAGGACTTATTAAAACAGTTAATTTCTCAGTCCCTAATTATAATATATGCAAAATACTACTCTATTTGAAGCAATTTAAAATACATTTTTCAATGCATTTTATGCACTTACGATGTTCTGAATTCAAATGTATAATGCACGTGCCAGATTCGTGGGGTGAATGCACTTGACACAATTTGCACTTTGACTTATTACTCAATCCTTTTACAGCTGTCTGTAGTTGCGTTGCAATGAAGTACAGGTTTTACAAATGAAGTACAGGACTAACAAATGAAGTATTACTTCATATGTGAAGTATTATTATGAATCATCATTCAAATTATTTCAATATTTTGATGCAATTTACATGCGTCGTCTTAACCCAAATTTTTGGACAATTAACACTAATAGCAGACAAAGAAAAACTAATGGCACCAAATAGAGCCAGGTCACTCATTAGCCATTTAGGGCATTTACGATAATGAACGAATTATCTTATTTAGGACATTGAAAATTTGGGTTTTTCAAATACTCAACCACTTTGTACGTTAATTGAGATTTTTATATATAAGCTGTCCATCTGTTACCACTTAACGGAAGTTCGAAGGTCCCTAATATGTCTACATAACACATATAAATTAATTTGTGCTGTTAATAAAAGTTTCAATATTTTTTATTAAATATATAATAATAAACTTAACGACCGTCCAAGAAAGAATAAAAGTCAAAAACCCAGGAATGAAAGGGGTTTTTAAGAACAGTTAATTATTACCCAGCCCCTAACAATACTTTATGCAAAATAGCACTCTATTTACAGGTTCATAAAATACACTTTGCGATGGAATATGCTTACGTTGCTAAAGAAAATAAAGAATTACCTTTTTGATGGAAAAGAAAAACAAAATTAAAAAAAATCCTCAACTTCTTTCTTTATGATTGAAAATCTAGAGCAGATTCCACACCCTTGAGGCAAGGACGCCTATTCTATCTTTTGTCTTGTAGATGTACACCCACACCCACAATGGAAATAAATTAGTTATATATATATATATATATATATACATATACTTTGTTTTTTCAAGTAGTTTAAAAGATAAAAGATACAACGCAAACAAACAAATAAAGAACTATAGATTTACTAAACGGTGCGATAAATATATTTGTGTTCCGGATTGCGGTACATACTGAGAGCAGCGCAGACGAGATAAATTTAATTGGTCGGAAAAAAAAAATAAGTTATTGCCTTAAATACTCCTTTATATCAATCAGCTAATATATGTTTACTAATGAAAATTAACAACATTAAGAAAGTTTTTATTCCAATTCTAGGGAAACAATACTATATGGATAAATTTTCCAATTGAAATTATAAATAACTTGGAATTACCGTATTAAACAGACTGGAATGTATACACGACTGTCGCATGTGTAGACATACGACAGTCGTTTAAAGTATTAATTATTCATCCTTTAAAACAAACATTCATGTTCTTAGTTCGTAATGTTTATCTTATAATTATTATTTACTGTATCTTGAAAACATTTATTAGACCCTCCAACATTAAAGTAATTTAAGTAATCTAGTTGAGAATTGTGTAGTTATAAGCCAAATATTAAGCCAAATATTTTAAAAATTTAAACATATAGATATTTATGGAATTATACAAAAATAATGTCTTAAAAATGAAGCCATTTGGCTCCACTCTCGTCTCGAGGCTCGAGCTAAAAATCAATGTAACCATTGCGTAACATGGAACTACAGACTAGAACTAAGCTTTTAGCTAGACCTAACTTTAAATGACTTGTGGGTAACTTTACAGATATAACTTATAAGGATAATGTTATTCACTAACATAATATACATTTAATTATGTATATGTATATTACGTCAAAATTTACTCTAAGTCAAAAATTAAACAAAATTTAATCAAATTCCGTTATAGATCAAATGTCTATTTTATTACCTCTGATAGAGTTGGCAGCTTTTTTGTCCATGAACATCCCGGAGATGGAGGATCCGAACATCCCCTCACTGTTACCGGGAGGGGGGGAGGTGCTGTCTGCCACGGACCCTGATGTTATGTCCATGCCCATCTGGTTATGCATGACCCCAACATCATGAGGTTCTCTTTTCAGCTGCATCCCTTGGGGCATCTGCCCCTGGTGCAGCATCGTCGACGCCGACGAGTGCCCCCCGTGCTGGTCCGGAGGCCACTGAGACCCGAACAGCTCGTGGAACTGATTGTTGTTCATCATTGTTCTTTTTTTAAACTTTAAACTTCTTAAGTGATTTTCGGCCAATGATTTTGAAGACGCACGAATCGAATTCGCATTGCGGCTTTACTAGTATCACTGCGTTTTTGTTGTTCCTTTTTTAAAATGTCTCCAAACGACTTTGTCTAAGGCAACCTCTTTTGTATCACCATATGATATTTTCTTGGAAAAACTATGGCACTCTGTCTAATTATGTTTTTTATTTTATTTTGCAACTTTGTTGACTTTTTAAGCACCACTGATTTTTTTAACTGATAAATATATTCCGACCGAGCGGCGATGTAAGATTTCTTTTAGCAAAGTTTATTTCTGGTATTAACTTTTTGAAGAGCAACAAGTTTTTTGGCATTTTGTCGCCGTGGTTTCTGTTTTTATTCTCTTTTCCACTTAAATAAACATTCTACTAAGGCACTGTTTAATTTATTGTATTTTTATTCACTTGTTCCCGTATACTATTATTTTTAAAACACAGAAAAATCTGTAAAAAGAAAACGAAAGCAGAAACAAGAGTTTAAGAGATTTTTTAAAAGAAACCTAAATATGATTTAAATTTAGAATAGGATCGATTTTAGAAAACCGAACCGAGTTCAATTATCTAAAATCATATTAACGTTACGTCGTGAGATGTAAATTCAAATTAGATTCGTTCTAGAACACGTTCCATTTGTAAAAATCCACTGCACTAAGGCACTGTCACTTCAATATGATTGGTTCACCTCACTTCTGGAAGGAAAATTTGTACGATTTTGTACTATAGGTTGTTCACAACTCGGCAACGCGACTGAGGGTTGAGATGTCGACGCCTCGGCGGCTCGAACGTGACTGACGCATTGACGAATCTCGTACCGGGCTCACCGAAAAATTATATATTTTTTCATTCCGCCCGAATAATCAACTTAGCTAGTTCACTAACCGCCCAATTTTTTTCTGTAAATTAACATGACTAAGGAAAAACTACAAGACTTTATTGAAAAATGGGCTATAAACGTCCGAAAACTGTAATTAGAACCTCGAAAATATTTGCAGGGTGGGAATGATTAAGATATAAAACGGTGTCTTGTTAGTATAGATGTGTGTGTGCGCGCACAGACGCACGTGTCTGTGTGCGTCACGCGTGTCAGTGACCCCGGGACCCAAACAGTGGATTTCGGTGAAATGTTGTTGAACTCTAGTTTGAATATCGGATGTTTTGAGGCTGCATTTTTGGCAATTGAGAAAAAAAAATATTACGTCACTAGGTCAGTGACCCCGGAAAAACCGATAATACCTAAAGCCCCCCTTTTTACCTGTTTTTATCACATTTATTGCTAAAATATAAATAATATATTGAAGTTTTCATTATTTTTATAAGTTGCATACATTTTTATAACAACTTAATATTTCAAATATTTTTTATACTCAAATACTTGTGAAAAAAAAATTAGTTATTAAACATTGTCTATTTATTTTATAAGATACATTATACAAAACTATATTAATTTTATTTGGTGTCTCCAATGACCTTGTGTCCTCACGCCTCTGTATTGATCGTAACGTGACAGACGAGGTGTCCCGTCATTATGTATTAATTTTTTAATTATAACATTTATTTTAAGTTTTACTTACTAACGCCGAAATTAATAATCGATCTACAATCCGACATTATTTTCTTTTTATATGGCTTCATCAATCTATAGGCTATTTAATGTCGAGATAAAACAAAGATAGGATTTTATTTTGATTGTTAGTTTAGGATCGATTGTTATAGCCATCATGGAGTATTTTTTGGTTTTTTTAATAAAGAAACTTGGCCGAAATTCATGGGTAGATTAATGTTATCTCAGAGAGCAATTCATCCCCTATCTGTGGTAAGTAAACCGCTACAAAGAGAGATATGTACTCTCAAGTGTACTTATAGTCTGAGAGCCGTTGATATAATTAGTGAGTAGGTATTAAAATAATTTTAATAGTTTTTATAATGTGTATGAACTGTCTTTTCCCAGCGGCATCTTCCCATAAAAAATACGGTAATAACAGGCTTATTTATTATTTTTTTTTATAAATTTCTATCATACAAAAATAATCTTTCATATTAAATGACAGAAGTACAACAAACTCTTATCCCTTATGTAACCTAAAATATAAAATATAAAAAAAATTGTAAGTGTCATTATTATAAAGAAACTCCAACCAAAACTTCCTACACGTAGCTCTTATAATTTCAGAGTTTTAGGCATGATTCAGACTTTTCTTTTATACAAACTATACGACCTCCTTTTATTCTATTAAACCCTATTGGAAATGAAGTTCCGAAAAACCTTTTCATAGACGATGGTGTTGTCATAAAACAAAAGTATTTCAAACTCTTCTAGACTCAGTTATAGTTTCTGTGCATTTTTTTTAAAGCAGAGATAAAAGGTTATTAATTTCTAAATAAATTACGATAATAGATACTATTATAAAAACTACAAATTCATTTGATGTGTCATTTTAAGGTTATATATTTTTAAAATATTTAATATAGTTTTTATATTTTTTGATAAATCTTCAATACCTTATCATAGAGACCAATGACTGATAATAAATCATATTTTAAAAATAAATAAATTAATGTTTTTATTTAACAATCTGTGTCTTTCGATTCTGCTTGGACTAGAGAAGGAACTGAATGCAGATAAGAAATCAAATAACATAAATTTGTCATATTATATTAGGCACTGCCAGAAGATATTTAAATAAAAAAATATGTACATGTTTGAAAATAATTTTCATTCTATATTTATATAAATTTAAATATGTACATAATATAATATAGTATGTATTTATTCAAAAACCTAACTTCAGTTTAAAAAGAAATATTCCAAAAGAACAAATATAAAATAAAAAACAATGTATTCGGAAGTTCGAATTGAGAACATTCGAAATTCAAATCCGATCGGTGGCGGGAAGCGTCCAACGAACTATGAACCTACGTTTGAACTTGGAGTGACCTATGACTGTTAGATAATTTTTTTATGCTCTGAATCCCTATTTACCAGAATATATAAAAAAAAACTCTTCATAATTCTTTTTTTTTATGATAATAACGTGTCAAAATAAATTTAAAAATGTTACATTATTTTTGTATGGAGAACAGTTCGTAAATGACATTACAATTTACAATAGAAGGCTATAATTTTATATTTCGTTCCAAATTGTCAGTTATTTTAAGTAAAATTATAATGTAAGTAAATATACTTATGAATTCTTATTAACAATCTTTAATCTAGGGGTTAAATTCCTAAATAGAAGCGGCGATGAACTCAATTCGGGGTTCGCCGACCGGCCGCCGAACCGAGATAACGATATTGATCGTCGATTTATAAGTGACAGTTATGCTTTACCGTCACGCCTTTGACGTTTCGCGTTCCTTTTTTGAAAATTCGTAGTTCTTTCAGGTTTTTTTAATGCTGGTCAGTGGCTCTTGTTTCCTTTTTAAATCTGTAGTTAAATACTATGGTCTGTTTTTATAAAGGTGATTCCGTCAAATGTTTCGTTCATTTTTTTTTATTTGTAGTTTTTTAAGTTCTTTTATGCTGGTCAGCGAAGCTTTTTTTGTTTCTTTATATAAATTCTTGGTTTAAATACTATTGTCTGTTTTTATAAAGCTGATCCAGTCAAATGTTTCGTTCCTTTTTGGGAAAAATTGTTGTTCTTTAAAGTCTTTTGATGCTGGTCGCTAAATTATTTTTTTAAATCGGTAGTTTAAAAGCTATAGTCTGTTATTATAAGGATCATTCGGTTAAAAGTTTCGTTCCTTTTTGGAAAATATTTAGTGTTTAAGTTCTTTTAATATTGGACAGAGAAGCTTTTTTTTATGGATTCTTAGTTTAAATACTATATTCTGTTTTTATAAGAATGATTTGGTTAAATGTTTCGTTCCTTTTGTGAATATGAATAGTTTTCTGAGTTCTTTTAATGCTGTTCGGTAAATTCTTTTTGTTTTTTTTTTTAAATTGGTAGTCTAAATATGGTCTTGTTTTAAAGCTAATTCAGAATGTTTCGTTCCTGTTAGTTTCATTTTTGATACTGACGGGGATGACTGATGTTTATAAAAATGACGACTGGTTGGATAATTTCATTTTATTTGATTATAATTTTAACGAAAACCATCTGATTATCATTTTTAATAACTCTTTAACGGAACCTTTTTTTGAATATATATCTATTTTTATAGAATAATTTAGGAAAATTGAACCCAAATGTAACAACTACACATACTCTACGAAACACTCCCGGTGTCTTATTTCAGGTTTCAATAATCCTATATAAGTGGTTTCACCATTTCCTACTATTTCCTAAAATAGGGTTTCAGAGATTATTCCACCACGCTGCTTTGTGGATTGACGGGTATCTTAGTTAATACAAGCTATTTTTTATAATAATGTTTTCGGAATTTTCAATCCTTTTGTACAACAAATGTTATGAAATATAAATACATTTTTTCAGGATATACCTATGTATAAATGGATAGATAAAGTTATGTTTGATTTTTTGGATCCTTTTCAGTTTTAACTAGTTTCAATTAGAATTAATATGCAAAAACTTTTTAACTTGTATCTTCTCTGTATCCAAAACAATGAATTTAATACATACGTAAATTGATGCATTAATATACAGATTAATATTAAAATATATTACATATAAAAAAAACCTGAGCAATTGTTTTCGGAAATTATAAGAACAAATAACCATTCATTTATTGTACGTAATTAATCAAAACCAAAATGTCTGACATTGGCCTATTTATAAGGCGGCAAAAACAAATTATAAAAAATGTTACATAATTTAAATGTCTATAGTATTTTCGATTTTATTATAATCAATCCTCAGTCGTTTAATCATTTCCAAATAACTCAGTAACCTATCATTATAAAAGACCTGCTTCTAGGTTACTGTACTAAATAATAGCCTGTGCCCAAATCGGTAAAGTTATTAATCACAGATAGTTAATAAGCTTAATAAATCATTTTAATGTGTTACTGTAACATTAGAAAAGTGAAAGCCTTAACTGGTTTTCGTCTAAATAAAATACATTATTTTGTAAATAAACATAAATAATTCACTTTTCAAATTAAAATAAGAGAAACATTTTCTTTTATCTATAATGAATCATTCAATTAAAAATATCATCAAAAGCGATTAAAACCTCCTTAAAAGCAGACCGGTTGTAAGAAAGAAGCCCTGGCTGTATTTAAAAAAAGAACGCAAAAGCGCGGGAGTTATGAAACAAAAATGGCACCGGGAAGCCACGGCGCGATAAGACGCCATCCTACCCACGTGGTGGGTCAATGGCTGCTCCACTGTGCAATAGAGTTCGCTGAACGCACTCACACATCCATCACACGCACACATCGACGCAAGCGCAGGTGACTAATTGTTTTTTAAAAGGTCTTTTATAACGTCAGAATTTGTTATGGTATTTTCAATATATGTACTGCGTGTTTTTGTTTTATTTATTTATAATTATAGAATAAATATTTTAATTCATTAAATAAAAATACCTACTGTGAAGTTCTTTTTCTACGTTGCTCGCGTCACCCATTGCCACCCTTAGGGGTATTGGCCGTGAGGTCGACTAATGACCTAACATTAGGGGCGAAACACCGAATTTGAGTCAGTGAAATCTATACAATAAAAGTACTTGAGATCAGTGAAATGTTAAGCGACCTCTTTTGACCTTTCCTTATAGAAACACCAGTTCAAGGATAATTGCTATAAATTGTAGTAAATCATTTATTCATATAGGTATAATAAATTATTATAAGTTTAAAATACAGCACAAAAGGTAGTTTCTCAAATTGTAATCATTTTAAGACCTAGATTAAGTTAGGTTTGAATTGAAATTAAAATTTGCATGTTTTTATAATATAGTTTTTATTACGAGATACCAGGAGAACATGTCCATACAAGAGTACCATAAATTTAATAGAATGACCCGTCGGTCAATGAACGATGTCAAGGAAATAGTTATATATAGATATACGTCACCACGACCTTGTCTTGGGTTCGAATCCTGACCCGTGACGGCACTAACCTAACTTGAAGTTTTTTTTCTCTTCTTAGATATTTTTTTTTACGTGTCATGATAAAAAATCATTACGAAAAGTATTTAAACTGGATTTTTATTACTATTATGATATGCATTATTATTTATTTATTTATATTATGACTATATTATTATAAATATGTAAACAATGTAATTAATCTTTACATAATATTTAAAAATCGAAATAATAAGTTATAGAAGATATAATATATTTTTATATGAATAAATTACAAAACGAATTGTAGGTCTGTTTTGAAGATGTGTAAAAAAAATACTATAATTAATATTTCTTTGAGCTGACGCCAAATAGATCTAAAGGTATTATATTTGTATGTCTGTGTCAACATTGTGATATATCTGTGACGCTCATGTGACTTTAAGACAAATTATAATAGTCTATTACAAGATTGAAAAATGTTGTTTGTTTTGTGATTTATTTGAAATATATTATCGAATCTTGTTCTTAGCTTAGAATCTGTCATGATTGGAATTTGTATAAGAAAATCCTTATAATTTGTCAGTCTGTCTGTACAAATTATTGTATTTAATAAAACATGTAAGTGGAGTCCAAACCCACGTGAGACCTTAAAATTTTAAATTTAAATATTTTTTTTGTAATAATAGTGAAATTTCGACCTTGATATTGTTATTAATTGCCAAAATTCCTAACCAATAGGACCTACGACAACCCAACCTGCCTTTACGGAAGTACAGCGTGAGGGGTCAACGAACGCTGGCCAAATTTCGGCACATTCAACTTAAAAGTCATTAACCCCTTACACAACATTGCGAATCTGACTAGAAGATAAATTTAAATATTATTGTAATTTTACATATTTATGCATAAATGAAATGTTCGCGTCTTTTTTATTGAAAATGTATTATTTTTAATTGAGGTTATTTATTGCGGTTTCACTTTTGAAGGTGATCTTGAAATAAATAAACTCTGAACAAAATTAAAAATAATTTATTTAAATATTTTTTTATCTTAGTATATTTTAAAAAGTACATTACATTTTCATGTTTTTGAAATAGATAATTTTCAAGTACATAAAAAAGCCGAAGTCACTTTCGTTCAATAAACCCGCGGGTCATCGACCTTCAAAAATTCGCCGATCACGTCAAAACGGTGCTATGTTTTTTCTTCCTGTTTTTTTGGGTATCAATGAAAATAATATAAATATTAAATATAATTTATCATTATCGAGTATATTTCAAACACTTTTATGATATAAATCATATTTTTATTTAGTGCCCGCTCATTTTAACCTTCGTATATTGAATGGTTATTCATATTTTTTATTTTAGAAGTTATAAATATTTATTTTTAAAATTAAATTTTAGCTAACAATTAGAATTTTTTGAAATACCTACCTAACCTACCTAAGAGTTCAGGTTTTTTATTATTTAACACAAAACACTATGAGGAATGGCAAAAATATTCGTGAACTAGCAAAATTTGTAAGTACAATAAACTTAGTCTCGGACGTTCGTTGAACTTACATTTTCGGGGTTCGTTGACCCCGCCTTATTTATAGTGAAAAACGACAGCTATACTTCTTCTTACAAAAGACAGGGACAGAATACACGTGTAATTGTCTATTATTAATCAATTACTGAAACGAAAGTAGTGTGGTTTGTCTAGACATTAGTGACAAATAGAAATGGTTACAATTTTTTTTTAATATTTAAAACACCTTTAAAACTAAAAGACAAAAATATATATTATAATTGCATAAAATGTAATATATATTATTCATATAGAAATCAATAAACCTAAGTTTAGAAGATATCAACACACATACATACATACAACGACTTAGATGCGTTATCTATAAATTTACTTTTAATTACAAAACAATTAATAAAATTGTCAAGATATTTCCCGGTTCAATGAACTCGCCCTGCTGATAACAGATACAACAACTAGATATTTAAATATAAAAATGTTCATCATTTCTGATGATGAAGAAGTCATTCCCTTCATCTCATTCTGTTCTTATCATTAAAATTTCATAATTTTATAGAAATATATCGTAGTTATGTTGTAATTATATTATATTTATATTATAATATTCAATATTAATGTATACTTACTTTAATATCAATATTAATGTTTACTTATTTTGTCATTGCAAAAAAAATGTATTGTAATTAATTGTTGTAAGTAGTTAAGGAATTATCATTCATTTTAAACTATCTTTTATCTCGGATGCTTTTGGATGTTGAATTCTCATATCTGTGATATAGTTCTGGCGCTACTGAGTCCCCCTAACAAGGGGGCCTTAAATATTCCCAGTGAAAAATACGTCATACAGTAAGCATAGACTTAGAACATCACTAGATGTAAAACAATTTGTAATGAAATAAAATTTCTTTATATAAGTGAATATTGGTGTTCCCTGAACCCTTGATAAGGCCAAGGTAGCCGACCTCAACAAACACGATCAGAATGTGTCATAATTAGTCACAAATCAGTGCGTTGACCCACAAAAATATTGTGAAATATGTATATTACACTTCTAAGAAGACATCGATTTAAAGCTAATTTACTGGTCTTGAAATCATCGGGAATTATATTCCAGTTTTTGTATTAATTTATTCTTTGTAAATAATAATAATAAAAAAATAAGTCATTATTTTGTTTCACATATTACACACTCATATTCTCACCCATTTATATCTATATATAATACAACAAACGATGTTTTCACTTATTTCTCAAAGGGTCATAATTCGTAGCTCTCCAGGCCCTCATCATCAGGGGTTTCAATATAATCTATAATGCTGTCAACAATTAAGGAAAAAATATAACAAAAAACAAATATATTCTAGTTTACTCCAGTATTATACAGATATATCTAAGCAATTTTTAAGCAGTTTCTGTTACTTTAGCAATTATTCTATTGGATTTAACAGAAACTATAAATATCATTTGAGATATTTGTAATAAATAATAGATCAATTACTAAATTTATCATCAAAGGAATATTTTAGATCTTGTAAGTTTATATTTTATATAGAAGTCATGGAGAATATTTTCGATTTCATTATTTTAAATTCATTTTAGGCCATAGAAACAGTGTCCAGACTTTAAATAAGGAAGAATTCAATCAAATTAATTCAATTTTTACATTCAAAGAATACCGGAAGGGCATTAAACAATACACTTTCCTTATTTTTTAAATTCATCAATTAAGGGTCAAACAACCATTGACAGGAGCAACGCACTGTACGGATACGAAGATATGAACCTATACCCAGATGTGAACCCTAATTGGTAGTGCACATATTGTCATCTATTGTGGAAAAGCGGAACTAAAGGTCAATCACAAGGTCATTGACCTGTGTAGTGATTATACCTTATTGACTATTTTTAAACGAGTGAATAAATTTTATTTGATGTTTGTTTACTTATAACAATAGAGTAATTATGTTTGTACATGTTAAGGAAATATGTAAATAACCCTATTGCTTGATTATTTGTGTTAATTATATGAGTGTTTAGACATCTACGGAGATAATGTTTTTGTGCGAAAGTACTTTGGTGTTTTTTTGTTTCTATGCAGATAATATAATCTAGATAATGTGTCTAGAATTCTTAACGTTATTCCTTGATTCAATTTATATGATGAGATACGAGGAGATTATTAATCTTTTTTATTATTATTTATAAAATTTCATTAAGTTTGATCAATTCGAAGATTTTTTTCAATATTTTTATTGAGTATCAAAACATTAAACATAATATCAAATCATTATAAGGTATTATTTTTCTTTACTGAAACCACAATGATGTACTCGTACAACACTTCAACACAAATAACGGTATTGTATGTCAGCTAGCGCCATCTCGTACCGAAAAGCAGTACCAAAGTTCAAACATTGCCAAACCTTGGTTGAATGACCCTGGGTTATCTCAACAAAGCTGTGATGACTTATATTTTTATAACACGTTATTGGTAGTCATGTTTTGCTGTTTTTTTTTATCAAATATGAACATGTACTGAAAACAACATTATTATATATATATGTATATATATATATATATATATATATATATATATATATATATATATATAAATGATAGATATATAATAATATTGTTTTAATTTTCTGTCCATATATTTGTAGCTATGATGGTAATGTTACTTTTGGTTCCTATAAATACATTTGTACTGCATCTTATATCCGCATTATCATTACTGTTCAAAGATTAAGCAGAAATGCTTTTTCTTTCAGAAAATTTAATATGTTCTTTATTGACAATGAAATAATCATTATTACAAATTCTTTCATTGTGCATCTGACTTATATATAGGGTCTACTGTTTGGATGATTGGATGTTAGTTATTTTGGTGAAACTTAGCAATATTGTAGCTTATATACCAAAATAACACATAGGCTATAGAAATATTAACTTTTGTCTGTGACATAACATAGATTGTAGCCAGATAGCTAATTGCGAAGAGAAATCTTGTTTTTAATCGTTTGGTTCACAAAATTTTACAAAATTATTTATAAAAATCTTCGTATTACCCGACGACTTTAGAAAGAGTGTTATAATAATAATAATAAGTCTTTATTTCGAGCAACACAGGCACATTTTGTTTACATTTTGTTTTGTCAAATTACAAATGAAAATTAATCACAATAAAAATAAAATTAATGATGTCACAAATTTAAATTTAAAAATTATCCTAATATACAATTAATCTAATTTTAATAAAATAAATATTGTAAGCATTTCGATTGTCATTTACACATTAAACTAAGTTATGTTATTCAAATATACGTATGTTAATAGAAATATAGGGAATTATGCTATTTTATGTTATTTGCTACAATCTAAACGGGTTGAAGGATTTTGAGGTATTAGGCATCGGTAGGTACGTCAAAAATAATTGAAAATAATATTTTTATTGCTTATATTTCTAGACATAAAAAAAAATTACAGTCTACGTTGACAAAGTCACGGGTAACAGCTAGTTAATATATATTTTGAAAATTCCAGGTTTATAATAAAAAAAACAAATGTAGGCGATTTTGTTTTTTTTGTTTGCTGATAACATCAGTTCTAAATGTATAATAAATAAATATATACAAATAAATATATTAAATTCGGATCGATTAGATAGCTCTTAGCTGTTGAATGATTGATATCAGTCTGATATATTAAATATTAATGATTGCCTATTTTTATTGAGCTCATTCACTGGTGATTAATTGTCAACTCCTATGATTTACAGGATGCTGAGAAATTTTTATTCAAAATTTTATATTTCAAAATCACTGTTATCCTATTGAAAACGGTTTCCCAAAGGTGTATATTTATAAATAAAAATAAATTCATTAAAAAAAAAAAGAAAAAATACTAGGTACCTAGATATTTGTAAAAAAAATTAAAGTTTTACATTTATATAAAGAAACAATTACTAGATTCCTTTCTGTCTAGCTTTTGTTTTGTGTTCTTAATAATTTTTTGAACCGTTTAATGTACAGAAAAAGCTGGAAATATTAATTCCTTTTTGTTTGTTGCTAACATACAACAGAAATTGACAAAGTATCATTTATAATTATGCCATAAAACGAAAGAAAAGTTTACTTATATACATTATTTTTTAATGTCGTTCAAGAAAAATAAACTCATCATGTAGATAATAAGATATGAGGCAATGAGTAATTCACGAGATTTATCGCTTTGAATATGCAAATAGTTTTTCAGCAGATCCATTATATCGTAAGTATTTGATTTGTTTCTTTGTACGAGAATTAATATGACGTAAGACAATTTTTTGTTCTTTTTAATTATTTGTTTCTTTAATTTAGATAAAAAAGCTAACCTATCTAAACCAAAAGGCGTCTCATAATCGCCTACTTTTTAAAAATCCTTACATTTGAAGTTTTATTATTACTAGAGATTACCACGTAACCGAAAATCAACCGTAATTTAAAGTTTACGTTTTAAGATGGTTTCGACTTAAAGACTACCTGTTTAATTATATATCTGTTAAAACAGATATTTTCTTAAGACAATCTTGAGGTCATGCTATTATATATTGTATAGTAATATATCATTTAGTGTATTTATATTACATACTACGTATAAATTTTATCTTTCTTCATTACATTTTCAAAAAAATCTATGCAAAATTTCATATTTCTCCGGATGCTGAGTATACTTAAAAAAGATAAGAAGATTTATCTTTTGGTATCAATTTAATTTCCTACTAGTTTTTCCTTTTCTTGTAAATATTTAGTAATGTAAAAAGTGTGTTAACTCAAAAATTTGTTAAATCACACTAAATTCTGAGAACAGAATCCCTACTTTATAAAAAAATTCATGCGTTATACGAAAACAATCAATGAGATAAGCAGACAAATAGACAAAGAGTACAAAACTATGTATGAAACTTTTACGTAACCCTACGCCATTACTTTTTAGATCTTTTTTTTTTTAAATATGTAAAATATTATTCACTAGAATAAACAATATTCATAGAATTTCCTGATGGCTCATAAGCATTTGAAAGTATAGTAGGTACTGAGATCAATGTGTAATATATTTTCTTTAAAGCTTGTGTTTTCAGATTTGTTAATAATAATGATTAATTTCTATAAGATTATCGATTAATGGACTCTACACGATAATAGGGAACAACAATACAATCGGTCAATGTGCGATTAGAGAAGCTTAACGCTACGTAAACTGCCGATAAAAAATACCGTAATGCGTCACTTTGCCAGATATTGAAAACAGCGCACTCTATTATCTCCTTTAAGCACTGATAGAGTAACGAGTAGTGGCAAAACATTGCAAATAGTTTGCCGCGCTTATTTACTTTATAGATAATTTTTATTGCAATTATGGAGAACGTGCAGAATACATTTCATGAAAATAAAATTACGACTTAAAGTTAGCTTCGTATGTTTAGTTAAAGCTTGATTAATGCTGCTACTGCCCGCTAGATGCCGCTTTTAAAAATATGTTTATTTAATTTTTATATCGTAAGCTAATATTTAAAAATTATAATAAGATAAATAAAGTATTTACTTAAAATTAAAAATTCCAATTACTATTACTTGTATATATTTTAATACTTCAGGTATTAAATTGATATTTCTTCTTATATTACATACGTCGCTTTTATTATTCAGGCGCTTTTTGAAACACCCTACAGATCCCAAGGTCAAGAGCTCTTTTGTAAGGGACCCTTCAAGTCTCTAAGAATCAAAGATTTTTAATGACAATGTGTTGAAAGCTGATACCAACTTAAAATGTATGATATATTTTTACCATAATAATCAAAAAGTATGTTGACCAGGTAACGGGTCACAGACAGAATTGCCAAATCGGCAAAATCAGAAATGTCTAGTAAATATTACAAAATTGTAAATACAAAATTATACCGAATACCATTTAATTTGAAAAGTAGCCAGTTTTTACAAAAACATTTTAAATGTTTTATTAATATACGTGCCCTCCTTAATAAAATTAAGATTCTGGATACCATTTTCTATTATATTTTGGATATTTAATTTTAAGCATGTAAGAAAATTATAAGAGATTGATGCCCCCTGCCAGGTTCACACATACATCCATCCATACATCGGAATGCTGGACTGTGGCTTTATATATAAAGGCAAATGCATGCTACTAAAATGCGAATGTTGAGATAGTTGACGAGACAAGAATGGATACAGAATAAAATACATGTATCAGGAAGTTTGAAAGTATTAGTTGTGGAAGTAATAGTTAATCGAGGTCATGAGGGATGAATTGCATGCAACGAGAAATATCTAAGTAAGTAAATACTTAGATTATTCTCGTTACATGCATTTCTTCTCAATCATAAGAGAAGAGGGCGACCGAAGAACCGAATAAAACATTCGGTGTGCGTGAAAATGATATTTTTTAGTAATAATTTTATTATATTCTTATTATTTTATTATATATTTATATTCCATTTCCATTTTTAATCAATATTAGTGATCACTTATGTTCATCAAATGAAAGTGTCAGAAGGGCCTATTTCGATTTATCTAAATAAGCCCTTCTGTAAAGGCACTTTTCAACTTAAGGTTAAAGCTATGAGGGTTCCAAATGCGTCCTGGTCAAAGAAGAACCACACAACAAACTACGGCGAAGAAACAACTCTGCACTGACATAATCTAGATATATAAGTTAAAGAAATTGACAAATTTTGCCGTCTCTAAATAATTGGATGTGTACGTAGATGTGGATAATGATGATCTTCAATATTACAAGTTTACTAAATAAATTTGTAATAACAAACAAACAAACTAAAACATAAAAAGGACTGTTTTCATTATAAAATTAGTAAACTAAGTTATAAAAACCTATTCTTCTTGCTTTAATTGGAGCGAAAGATGAGAATTATTGATCTCTAAATATAAATGTGCTCCGTTTTTGTGAAAAAAAATGTAATTGAATAGAAAATAATATCTAAAGGCCAGAAAACAAACAAATGGAAAGATGGTTAAAAAGTGAATTAAACAATAAATTCAGAACAAAAACAAAGTGGGTCAGGACCGAAATTTGTGTGACCTCAAACCAGTGAACTTGAGCCCCAAGGCCGCTGGGGTCAGATTAGGGCATTCTAGCCCAAAATGTGGAGCGACCTGTGACCTATATCCGATCCAAGTTTGAGGTCAACGTAACTCGATTTAATAACCTAGCAGTGCATTGAACTCGTAATCAGTAATCTTCTTTTTTTATTAATTCCCAAAAAAACCGCAGCTTTCAAAGTAAGAAAGTTAAGTTAAACTAAAATAGGTAAGTTATTTTTCAATAATCATATTATGTATGTTTATAACCAAACACATCATTATTAGTTGAGTACATTCTTTGACTTTGACGGAACCAAATCCATTCGCTTCTCCTTATTTTCAACTACAATAGAGCGCTGATAGTAGTTAGGGCTTATCGTATCACCTGCCTACATATCTAAGTACTACAACTTTAAACTAGGTACCACATATCAATAATATTATACATATAGTTGGTTCTGACTGACTATCTTTAACTAGCTTTAAGGAATTTGTGGTCTAAACCATTGTGGTAAAAAAAAAAAAATTTTGTTTGTAGGTTTCACTTATGACGTAAGCCCAGTGTGTGTTGAAATTTTATCCCTAAAAAGATTAAATAAGAAATGAAAGTTTATATATAATATTCGTAGTAATAAATTTATTAAAATTTAGACTTTTTAAATATTTTTAACATTTCATTTTTTTTTTTAAATATTATTAACACTTTTATTAATACTTTTATAGTAACATGAGCCAGAGGACTTATCCATTATAAGGTATGAATAATTATGCATTTATATAACGATGTCTTTATTGTTCTACGTACTATATATTTTTTATAAATATGAAATAAAGTATCGTTGAACGAATTGTGGGAATTTCTGCAAGGTACCTACATCGTGTGTAGAACGGCTCATAAAGAACATATTTAATTCTAAGATATATATAACACAAGATAAAAAGCATTTTGAATAGTTTAAGAAAAGGACTGTACAGATGGCGCTGTATAATAGAGGCCACGTGTTCAAAGAACTGGTTCTTTGGTAAGGGGATTTTATAATAGACAATAGTTTTATTCTATAAAAGATTTGAGTAGAAATTTTGTTTTCTATTACAAAAAAAAAATAAATTTAAGTGTAGAAAACCTAACCTTCTTCTTCTTTTAATATGAAATTAATTAAATAATTTGTTTTCGATTACACAAGAAAAAAAAAATTGTGTTGTAGAAAACCTTCTAATTCCTCTTCTAACATGAACTGAAATAATTAATTACTTCGAAACCATTCGTTTCGTTTAAATAGTTGCTGCAGTCCGCAATCATAACACAAAAGTACCTCTTTCATTAAACTCCAAAGGAAATTACTGGCTTTTCAGCCACGTGGTAGAAATGGGGCATCTTTTATGGTATTAACAATAAACTCTCTCTCTTTCTCACTCGTAAGAATTTTGCAGGCGAGAGCGGGATGGATGTGGTAACTTGATATTTCCACAACTATTGTGCGGAGGATTTGAATCCAAATGTCACTTTTTTGTGTTTCAGTAATCATAATGTCAGCTTCGATTTTGTTCTCCTTTTTAAATATTTTATATAAATCCAAATAACGTTTAAAGCAAAATGATGAAATTTTGTGTATGTATATTTTGTAATGTTAGCGGAATATGTAATACGATTGTACAATCTATACTTATTATATGTTAGTATTCGTTATATATTTATAACATATATATCCAGAACGTAATAATGTTATGAGAATTCATTTAAAACTGACACATTTAATTGTTTGTATATAACTTCGATTAAGTTATTTTCATTTTGGCTGAATATAAACATAACTTCTTTAGAATAATATCTTTAAAATAATATAAAAAAGTCTAACTATGTGTATCGAAACCACTTTAAATAAGCAATAGTCATAATGTAATTGGATTATAGCCCTTAAAGCATAGTCTTAAGAAGCACAATCGCGTGGAATTCTTATCTATATTAGGAAAACCGAGATACCGAAGCTTTTATCTATTTGCATGTACTTTGCGGTTTTTTTGTGTTGCTTATAAAAAGAAAATGTATGTTTCTTTATATTAAAAAAATGTTTTAGATTATTTTATATTTTATTTTATATTTATAACTTGGAATCTGTATAATTTAACATTATCATTGTTGAGTAACGTTTTTGTTTTTTGGTATTTTATTAGAATTCCTAAATCATCCCGCGCTCCGTCACACGCTCGGAGGCGATGCACTAAACTAAAATTAAGAACAGTTAACAATAAACTGACATAACACCGTTAATTATTCCGCTAAATTCGCACGAAATTTATACACTAATTAACTTAATTACACTAATTATATTTTTAAAGAAAGTTTCGCATCTCAAATACAATAACGTTGCATCAAACCGAGTTGTGTAAAACCTATTTGATCAAACCTTCTTTCATTCCAAATGAAAACTTTTTCCACAACACAACACTGCTCACTGACACTTCACTTAAAAAATATATGTTTAAATTTCGAATATTGCCGCCGAATAAGGACCCGCTCACATAGATGTTGCAAGCGGGCCATCGGGGGAACAACTAGGAAATGTACGGGCAGCACACCACTGCATTCTCCCACACGACGATACGTCATGTACGTACGTATGTATTGAGGTGCATTTGACAGGTACATGCGTTTATTTGTAGGCTGTTCCATTTTTGAAATGTTCACAACTTTGTTTTTACTTGAAAAATAGTGTCCAAATGACTAATTAAAATATGAGGATAAATAGAAATTAAAAAACAACATATTTTTTTAACGAATTGATAAATTTGTAATAAAAATATTAGCATAGAAACAGCATAGCTATTGGAGAAAAATGTTACAGCTAAATCACAACAACCGTTATTACATAACAGTACAGAGGGAGAGGGACATAGCTTGTACATGGGATAGAAAGAGAGGTCCGAGGTTGTGCAACCCAACACAGGGAAAGCTCATACGTACTTTCTTTGTACATAACTACCTTTGCCTTTGATACTTTAAGTGTGCGTGTCTGTGTCTGTGTGTCGTTGCGTACGAAAGAGCCCAAGTGATGAGCGGTATTTTTCAAAATGGCTTCTCTTTAAACTATCTGAGACGCAAATTTGGGTGTTCCTGGAACGCGTCTAAGTCTATTTTAGTATAACGGTCTAGCATGGCAGCTTTTTGAAGGGGTTCAATGACACGAGTTTGGCATGAATCTGAGCCTACTTATTTTTTCCTCCGCGCTGTAGTCCACAAAAGACAGTATTTCCACAAAACGGAAACTAGGGCGTGCGTAGTGCGGTATTTTTTATCGATTTTCCACGAAATAAAAGGATAAACGCTCCTACTTGGATGCAGAAGTTCAGTACAATAATGAGTTGGTGTAACGAGAATCAACCGAAAATGAGGGCATGCGTAAATGATAATAAATTTAAATGACAAGTGGCAGCTATTGATCAATAGATGGCGGTATTAATAATGATTATTTGGTAGGCAAAATTATATTGATAAGAAACGACAGTTTATGACACGTGCAAGAGAAGTAAGCCATGCATTCACTTAGTTTAACGAACTCAATCCAGGATATAGGTCAGTATTACCGGTGATTCCCGCCAAATCTTATTACAACATTATTTTTGACACATGTTTAATATTTCGTGTCTAAAATACAATTATTCTTACATTTATTTCAGTATTATTATGAAAGGTTAAATTTTAATTGGCTTTGTCTCAAAATAGATGCTTATATTGTAAATTGCTATTGCATCACAGCGGAGGAAGTGAAATAACAGACATAATATTTATATAGCTATCTCTTCCTGGCGGTATAAATCTATCTCAGTTGCACACATGCGACTCCACGTAAGAGGCTAGGAAGCGCGTGACGTGTATCTGATCTCTTCACGCTTGGAGGGTAGGAGTATTGCGGTCTTGCTCATGCAAGGCAACGGAGTGCGTTGACCTGTCCTTGTTGCATCTGTGTGCAGCCTTGCGTTACAGTTATATAGTATTTATATGTGTGAACGTGCATCGTAAGGATCGATCCACACGACAACATAATTTTACTGTCATTATAAAATATTTTATATATATTTAAACACCTGTTTTAAAATTACTTAATACTTTGAATAATATTTAGTAAATGAATGGATGTGTGTATTTTTGCGACCATAAAGAGTCCAAACCTGTTTTTGATATTGTAGTCTTCATTTTGTTTATGTCTTACCTGAAAAAATAAAAATATATATTAATATAAAATAAATTTATCCACAAGTAATCAATAGTACTTACCAAAAAAATGTAAACCAATTGATAAATAAACAAAAACCAAACAATACATAAATCATCAAATTAATTATAAAAAAAAAGTAAAATGAAACGCCCCTAACAGTTATAAAAAAGTTGCGTCAGAGTCCATAAAAAATGTCTGCGAGGCGTCAACGTAGCATTACATCACTGCGTTTACATGTGTGGGTAACACCAATACATGTACATATATACACACATGTACACGTGTCACACACACGTGCATCTAATCTTTTGTGGAATGTGAGTTTCATACCTTAACGAGTACTTTTAAAATCGTCTGAAAAGGGAAACTCTTTACGTTTTAAGTCTTGCTTCTTTTATTTTCGTTGATTTGATTTGAAATGACCTATTTAACTAAATGACTATTACATATTTTTTTAGGATTAGATTAGAACGATTAGATCTTTACAGAAATATTTTTATTTCGCTAAATAATGGTGCTTAGGCAAATAGCCCTGGAACCCTCAATTAAGTTAAATAATTGATATTTTAAAATTATGATACTCTAGTTCAGTGCTGAGTCAGCATTCTTTTATTACTATAATCAACGATCAGACAGACTAGTATTTTAATTATTATTAAGCTCATGAAGTCACTTATACTGTAGAAATACAACATTTTCTAGTATTTAAATAAACATTGAGAACAATTGTAAAATTTTACAGGTTGAAAGGTTTCGTGAAAAAATACTTAAAGCAAATAAAGCGCTTGAAAAATGTCAAAGTCTTTCATGAATCGTCCACTGCAATGCGGCTCGCTCTACAACTGAAAATCTCGGCAAATTTAAAACTCTCTATCTCTATTAATATATAAAATACATAAATTACAATATTATTATTTACTATTATTAGAATCTAATTTTTAATATTATTAATTCCCAATACGTATTCTGTATTTGGAAAATTATCTATATAATTAAATAATAATATAAATATTAAACATATGTTCTACAGGTATTTCCGTCTCTTTCACTCATTGACACAGATATAGTTCATGACCTGGTTCATAGCAGGCTTCTGTAAAACGATGAAAAGCTATTGAAAAAAATTCTTAACATATCTGCAAATGGCATAGTGAAGATATTATTCAAATATAAAGAAATTCTTAGCTAAAGTGAGATTATTCTTAGCAATGGCTTAATTTTTATTTTTCTCGTATTCAATGTAATATTAGATTAAGAAACATAAATACTTTTTGTTAATTGAAAATTGCTTCTAACTCTGACCGGTGCGGTGATACAAAGATAAAATAAAATCAATGTTGCCAACACTCATTAACAAAGTAAAGAAACGTGATAACTAATAATAGTTGCGAAAACCTGACCTACACTAACATTACGATCACTTATGATGCGTTCGGATATGACTCAGATTATATTATATATATAATAATTGGTTTGTTTCTTTGTTTCTAACACTCTGAAGGACATGTTGATACTAGTTTTAAACACTAACAATGTTTATTAAAATTTACAGCCATATTTTAAAACTCACTGACATAAATGTGTACAGCCAACATGAGATAAATTACATCGTATTTTAATGTAATCGCAAAAGTAATATTTTAATGGGGGTACATATTGTATAAATAATATTTTAGTACAATGTAACAAAACAATGCGGTCTTTACCGCAATATATTGTATAATATTATTAGATTATGAGCTGTGATATTACTTACAATGTTATTTATAATATACTGTTACTTAAGCTACAAACAATTACTAACCTTTTTAAAAAAGAGAGTTCTTAGTTGTCAAATGTCACATTGACAGTTGACACATTGCCTCTAATTGTCAAATTTAGATAACAGTTAAACAGAATTTAAATCTAAAATAAATAATTCCTTATCATTATTTTTACAGACATTTATTCAAAAAGTAAAATGAACTTTGATACAAAATTAACCTCTTATTTTGTTTATCAATGACCTTGAAGTTATAAGCCGAATGAAATCACAGATTCAGTTCGTAAATGACACAGATGGTTTAAAAGTACAGCATTTACTAAAATAAGTTCTTGTTCATTGATGTTAGTACACCTATTTATGTAATCTGTGGCTACATATGTATAAAATGTATATATAGATGGCTTGGTATTTCTTAAAATCACTATTCAATACGTATTTACTGTCTCTGATAAGAATATAAAATGTCATTACGATAACCTAGGTCCTAGGCTAGAACATCTGCATAATTAGGTTGTAAGTTTAGGCCTAACATTAATAGAATTGGTCAATGTCGTATTTATAATTATTGAGCGCAAGGAAATAAATTACTTTTTTCTCATTTTTATAATTGCTGTATGATTTAGAATGTTTACTGAAATGTATACTAAAACCTCCTTTCTTTCTTATATATATTTACTCATAAGTATTATTTAAATTTAAAAACCGTAAGTACTATGCAACGAATTAGAAATTCTCGGTTTTCCTAAATATGAATGAGTCAGTTAAAATTCGTGTAGTGTGAAAGCAAAAACTTTTTTCTAGTATGCGTGTGTGCGTAGCCTTCGAAGTGTGCGTGTGACCCAGTTACGAGCGCGCTCGGGTATCGTCGGCTGTTTCCGTCACACACCGCCATCTTGCGATCGTCAATCGTAAATTGACCTGTGCTGTTAAAACACACGAAATAAGAATATATTACTAAAATAGTTCTATATATTGTGGTGTTTTTAGCTTATCAAGTCTATATGTTGATTTACTTCCGAATATTCTGTAAACCACGCCTTGCTGACTTTCAAAATATACTTTCTCAATCCTGACTTACTTTCGTTTTTATTTCGGGTCCTGAGCCAAAACTTTTAACTCTCACTCGACTTGAATTATCTAACTAATTATATACTTATGAAAGTCTTTTGTTTTTACAATACTTTTAAACATATTATTTTGTTTATATTTAAGATGGATTATTTCTAACCTTTACAAATGTTTGAATACCTTCAACATTATCTCATTTTAATTACACATTGAAACAAATATTAATAAATATGATAAATGTTTTGAAAGTTATATTACATCAAGAATACTAGGAATCCTAATACAAATAAATATTAAAAATATAAGAATAATAATATTTACGTAATAGATATAATATTACAATCAGAGAACACATGCGATATTAAAAAAACAACTTTCGAATTGTGAAAGTGGCGGCGTGTTTAAATTTTGACACCGGAAGTCAAGATCTGACTCAAGGAAGTGACGAATTCAGTTATCGATTAGATATTTTTTTACTATATAATAATATTTTTTGCAAATCTGTATGTTATACATGTATATTTAAAATCAATTATATGATTTTTGGTATAATGTTGCTAACTCTGATGGTGTCACCAGCTGGGGAGGATTTGGGAGGGGAGCTAGTTTTTTAATTAGTTTTTACACTTAGTTCGTATTGCCTAATTACTGACGAATTTAGTAACCAATTATATTGTTGCAAATAAATACAATGTTAATTGAATTATTGTAACTTATTTGCTAATCTTTCGAGTATTCGATATTTCTTCATTCTAATTTCAAGGACAGCTTTAGCATGTCGGTTTGTCTGTCACATACATATATAAATCTTGATAGACTTGTGTCTGTCATAAATCAGGGAATTGGAGATTATATTATATTGTATATTTAATACTAGCTGTGTCCCGTGACTCCTATTGGAACGCTGAAGCCTGAAGGATAACTTTAGTTATTGATCGACACAAACGTGGAACTTTTAAGTATCTAGTTTTCATACTAATAAGCATGCTTAATAGCAAGCATGCTTAATGGTACGAATGGAATATAAATAATATACGTATATTATTTATATTCCGAACTCTGACTCTCGAATCACAAATAAGAATACGTTGTAACGAAACAACGAAAAGAATTTCGCACATCCTGTGACTCGTGAGTGCATAAGAAGCTTACAGAAAAAATACATTCAGTATTTTGAAAAAGCTTTTTCAGGACAACTTGTTCATTTTTCTTTAAATATGAACCTTAAGCAGACTCCAGAATATTATTAGACAAGTTTGCTTTCCGTCGTTTACCCTAAACGCAATTGTTTTTATTATTAATAATATAAGTACTAGGTTGAGATTTGATTGATAAAAAATTCTGTCACACATGTCTGACATAAACATGTTTACAACATTTAAAGCTTATTATTACGAAAACATTCCCCTTTTCCTCAATAAAAAAAATATCTCAACCGGAAATCAAATGAAAATCAAATCTAGGCAGGTGTAATCAAAAATAATCACCAGCTGCCTTTATAATACATATATGTATAAGAAAGTATAGACAGGTGCCATTTGTAAAATTAATTTAAATCAACGCCATCTATTGACGAAAAATTACATAATTTCCAAATTTGAAAATAGAATTTCCATATTTCGTAATATAAAAACACGTATTTGAATTAGTAAATAAAACGCAGCAACAATGGCGTCATGAGTGCTCAAACTTTCACTGTTAGATAACAGACGGGTTGATAAGGCGCGGTGATACTGGTCACGCCCGCTGGTTTTGGTTGTTTTGTTATTTGACAGACAATATATAACAGACATTAAGTTCTTTACATTATAATTAAAACATCCTGCGCATATTATGTTTAAAAAAAAAACAAAAATACAATATTTCGTTTTTATCCAATAAATCAGAGGCCTTGTCTTCACTTGTCACGACCCGGCATTGAAGACAATTAACTATAAATCTAAAAAAACAAAGTTATAAAGTTTTAAAATTGTTTAAATGTTCCTACATCTCACATAAACGGTAGTTGTATGTAATTATTGAGATGCAATAGGCATAATCCTTCACCGTATTCGAAGTCACGCGACTTTAATGAGCTAAATCACTGTTTGTAAATATACGGGATAATAATATGAAAACACACGCTGCGATAAAAAAAAGGAAACAAAAAATGCTTACGTTTGATTAAGATGAAAAAATGGCTATAAAATGCAGTCGTGTAATCTCTGATAAACATTTCTTTATTTGACAAGCATAATTATTAAAAAAATATATTAAAAGTAAATTATTATTAAATAATATTGAAAATAAAGTTATTTCATAGATGTAATAATTACTTTATCGGGTCGGTGCAATCTAAATCTCTGTGTATTTTTAATGCATCTTCCATCAGTCAAATACGAGTTGCTGCAATTACCAATTAATAATAATTAAATATTATTGTATCCGCTGTAAAGTCCATATTAATAAATATCTTATATCTTGTTTGAGGCTCAAGTTATGAGTGCTTAGACAAGTGGCGTAAACGAATCGAATAGAATAGAAAATCTATGAATTGGACATAAAACTATCGCTTACGTCCACACTTTACTATAAAATAACGAGCGTTTGCGTTTTGACTCAGATATAATATTAAAAGATAGTGTTATAATGTGTTTTCACTAGCGGTTATTGAATTTTACACCACACAAACACACACACACACACACATAAGCAGAGATAATATTATATAATTTTATGAAAAAACTAATAGTATTGACCAAAAATATCAAACAAACATTATTAGTTCAAGATTATCTATTTCTTAGTTGAAAACTTCCTTTAACCTAATATGCAGAATAACCCTTTGAACCCTTGGTGAGGGAACGCTTAACCAAACTTCAATTTTGGGAAAATCAATATCTTCTGTACATAATAGTGTCTGCGAGTGAAACTTGAGTGATTAACATCTTATATCGTATTAGTTATGCTAAAAGAAGATAGAGCAGGGAAGATTTTTTTATTATTTGTAATATATAGAACTTTTGGGGATGTACAATAAAGAATATTATTATTATTATTGGCGCCAATTAGCGGTGACGCTGTTGTCGAGTACTAAAAATTGGTTACAGAAGTTTCAAAGATTTTTATAGAAAATGTTTGAAAACGTAACAAACAAATAACCAAATTACCAAAGATTTGGGAGTTCGTAGATAGGACAAACATCTTTATATATATTTTAATTAAAAATACACGAGACCAGTCACGTTCAAGAAGTTCCCAAGTATTAATATTTATGTATTCAAGGCTTGTGATAACACGCAAGTACTGGCAACGATAAAGGTTTTGTGATGAAAAACTGGACTGGCTAATTTCTATTTAAATGGATGCATTAAAATATGAACGTGACATCTTCCTTATTTATAATTTTTTAAATATTAATATGGCAATAATATTTGCTATATATATTTATAGTCTATTCACGTAGACTATTTTTGATATAAATATGATGCCTAAATTTGAATTAGAAAGTCTTTTGATAGTTTTATTCACATAATACAGAACACAACTTTCTACGCAAGGATTTTTCAAATCGCTATGAAATTGCATTCTAAATTCAAATTCTACAAAGAAAACGACAATTGACAATTAATGGATATGGTAGTTTAATGACTATTATTTCTTTATTTCGATGACAAGTCAAAGCTTTTGTTATAAAATCTTATTTATATTCTTAGATGCGTTAATAATGAACGTAGTTATAATAATATTCTCAGCGAACAAGAAACCGCAAATATCCTTTATGCATTATTTCAATGTTAAATATTTTTTATCAGCGCCTAAACCTTCCAAGCCGTACGAAGGCCAGAAGTGCACGCAACGCACGTTATGAAGAACGATAAATAATGTAAGATGAAATATTACTGAAATAAAAGTTAGAAACACATTTTTAAGGTGAAACTGATCTATGTATCTATTTGACTGCAACTGACAATCTGCAACTGACACTGACACTGCAATCAAGAGACCCACCCTTAAAAAGAGGGGGCCAGATGGGCCTCTAAGGGGAAGGACGTCCTGAGAACGTCTCAGATTGAGACACGGATCTCGGCTCGGGGCGTCGTTAGTCAGGAGGAAAACTAAGGAAATTTGGACACTAGCGTCCTCCGATGGCAGAACGCCGTAGCAACGGAGCACTTACTCAGTTGGGACCTCGTCTATACCGGTACAGACGGTGTGTGTCTGTATGTTGTGTGGTGTCACTTATGCCTACGCGTACACGTTATTACCTACGGGGTCAACGAGTACCGACTTGGGTCTTCTTTTTCTGACTAAAGTAGTCTTACGTGGTCTATATTCTGCGGCGTCAGCCACCAGTGGGTTCGGGTGTCGCTCAGCACGTTCAAAGTACTTTTGAGAAAGCCCCTTGAAGTACTGAGCGATGGTCGGAAGGTAGTCTCAATAGATATTGATTCATAGAGTGTATAACAACTCTATGTTTTGATTTTACATTTTGGTAAACGTTTGGTTAACGTACTAACTTCTAGTACCAGTAGGTACTGGATTATAATAACTTTTCTGTTCATTTTGAATTGCAATATAAATTAGATTTTTATTATTGTATATATAGTTGCGTAAAGTAGCGACCGCAAAAGAAATACTGTCACGTATTGTTTCACTATAGTTTAATAGAATAATATTTGAAATTTTCGAAACTTTCCAATAACTGTTTTATAATTATTAATTAAGTAAAGTTAAGCAAATAGAATGATTTTTATTACAAAAACGATTTTCTCATATATTATTAATTTTCCAATACTACTTGTATTTAAGAAAACTAATACTGACAGATAGACAACGAATAATATTCAGTTTCCATTTAGAGAAAAAAAAATTACGAAGTATACTTTTAAGCTTTGTGACGCAAAGATGTTATATGATTTGTATTTTTATTTTTTAGTAGTGTACTGTGTAAGGTACAGAGATGTTCCCTAGACAACGCCTAGGTACGTTACCTAAGTACAACAGTTTCTGTCGAAATATACGAGGATTTTTCCTGTTTGCAGTTCGATATACGTCATTAGCCACAAAAAAAAGAAAAACAATGCCAAACAAACTGACAATGTTATAAATAGTTACATAAATGTTATGTGTTTACCTAGTTTCCAATTATCAGTATAACTTGTTATTTATTAACTAGTTACAACAAAATTAAAATAACTAGTTATTTTACGCTCAATAAAAAAATTTAAAGATTTTTTTATAAGTCTAATAATTGTATATATTGTTATTATAAAAAATCACACAAAAGAACATATCCATATATCTCACTTTTATGGTATGAAATCATGGTTTTCATATTCCAAATTCGTAATCCCGTTCCATCGAAAAAGTAAATTTAAACATAGAACGATTTAAATAAATGATAGAAGCAAGGGACGCACATCCGTACTTCGCGCATTCATAGATAGTCCGGCCTTGCGAGTGCTATTCAACTCTGTGACACACTTTTGAGTTGGCTTCAAGCCGTCACAGCTTGCAATCTAAAAACAACTCTATCACTTTCACTCTCAGTCTATTTTTGGATGGCGGGGTTTCATTTTAATTGAGACGCAACTTTATCCTGTGAATTTCGAAATTTGAATTTCGCGCGAATATTTTGTTTTTAAGGGTAGGTATGTTAGTGAGGTGCTCAAGGCTGGAGCAAGGAGTTTAATGGCATCAAACGATTTTATTCCTTATATTTCAAAGATAGATGCTAAATCTGTGTGCAATGACATGCCAACTGATTACATGTGCACATGTTATGTAATTTTTCATAGAAATTACATTTTATATGATCAGAATTTAATATATGTAACAATATGCAGCTTAATATCATTATTAATCGACAATAATACTATTTAACTTATAGTCCACGTTTGACCTTGAAAAGCTTTAAACTAGATTTCAGCTCAATTCAACTTACGTAAGCTTACACTTATATAATAAAATCTTATCATGTAGGTACTATCAACCCCACTCAATAACTATACTTCTAATCGTTTTAAAACTTATGGATTATATTATATTATGTAGTATATTCTAAATTTAAATTATGTTTATCAAAAAAGGTTTTTAAAATAAAGTAAAATCCATCAACCATTTTTTTTTTAATGTTATGTCGAAATGATTTTTTATAGAATGTTTGCTAAAAAAATATGGCCGCGGTTGATCGCATCCTTGATATTTTTTATCTTCAAAGGTTGATATTTTTTTTTACTGAACAATACAGGGTATAATTTGTTAAGTGAAATCCGACCTTCCAAAGACAATTTCAATTTTCGCAACTTCCCTTCAAGGCGACGTTTTTTTATTGATAACCAGAACCGGGTCAAGTTAGTTACTTGAAATATCTAAACTATTGTATACCATTCATTATCTAATTAAGAATCTATTTTCTCATATATTTGGAAAAACAATAAATTGTAACTAATAAAGTGAAATTATACACATATTTTTTTTTTATTATTGTACTCCAACTATGAGTTTCATAATTTAGAAATTTGAAAACATTATTGTAATTTGTAATTATAAGCAACAAAAGAACACTTTTTTTTAATCATTTAATTGCTATTGTATTTTTTGTTATAAAGAGGTTACATGTATTTCAAATATTTTCGTTATTTACTTTTAAGGAATGCAACAACATATGCTTCAGCCTTGAGTCAAATGGCAACTGGTATATTTACAATATATTTTATTACCAAAACCGAATAACCTTAATTCTAACCAAAATATTACATATAATATGTATTTTCTAGAATAATCTAGTAATAACCTTAATTGTAAAGTCATTTGACTACAAAATAGGTGACGTCACGAACGCACAACACGCATGTACGTGCATTGCGCGGTGCTGCGTTTACATCGCTGTTCTACTCGCGGGAGTTAGTAAGTTTTTTATTGTCTAACAAAAGGTATTTAAATTTTATAAAGAATATTAATTAAATTATTTGCATGTTCTTAGGACTACATTTATTTTATAGATAATATATTTACTTACACAGAAAAATTACAGTTTCTAAGGTTATTTTTATTAAGTTATAATTAATCAGCATTATGATAAGGATTTTAACTGATATAAAAAGTATTAATAATTATTATAATGCCATCTAGCAAAAGACTTTTTAATAACTGAGCTAAGATTTTATAATTCTGTTTTAAATTATAAAATGATAAAATAGGTTCTTGTATTAGTATCATATTATGCCTATAAAATTGCAATACAAGTCTGCAGTCGAGTAGAGGTGACAATTCAAACACACACATGCTAGTTATCAGTGGTACCTGAGCGCATGTTCCACGCATGCGCATACGTAATGTATACAGCGCTGGAGTATACTTGAGCGTATACGTGGAAATACACCCGTATTTTCATTAGTGAGATAGTTAAGGAAAGATATGTAAATAATAGTATATGCATATGAAGCATCATTTAAAATAGTTTTATGTAACAATTATTATTTATTATTAAATATACTGATTTTCAACAATCCATAAGAATTTTTAATAAAGAGTAAATAAATAAATATTAAAGTAGAATAAGAAACAAAGATCAACAATTATAATTTATATTAACATTATGAAAATAAGGTAACCGGCTAATCAATAAAACCAAGTATCAAGACGAGTCGCACCACGAGCTCGCTATATGGGTCTTGGCCAGGCAACTTTTTCTCGCTAGTACTAACATACGGCCCTAGTGCTTAGTATGTTCGTTGTATTTGGGTTATCTCTTGTGTGGTTATGTTGTCCTGGTACCTTTAAAATATTTATGTTTACAGATAAATCTCTACGTAATGAATAGTGTTTGTAGATATTAAGTTATCAAATAAGTAAATAAAATATGTAATAATGATAACCATTTTACTGAACAAATTAAATCGATAATTCTAACCACTAAGCAAGCAAATTATTTGCTTGTGTTTAGGGTGTTAGACAACGAAAAATACAAATACATAAAAAATACACATTATAAATACTGCAAATATATTTAATAAAAGTCGTGAACCCAGGAGTACATACATCTATGCACATAACATACATGCCTGTGTCTGTCGGGAATCGAAGCCGAGCCTGCTCTAGCCACTCGACTAACGGGGCGGTTAATTTATTATAATATAAAAAAAATACGAAATATTACTCATCAACTACTAAGGGAATTTCTAAGTATCTTTCTTGCAATTATAAAACCGCTTTATAAAGATTTTTGTATTATTTTCCTCAAACGTTCTAAACATTTTACAAGTATGAATTATACTTTATTACAAACTTACATTTAAATTATAATTGGTTTTTTCCTTAATCGAATAAAAATTAAATGTTACAACAAAATTGCATACGAAAAGAATCAAATTACATGTTATTGATATGAATGAATGATCGATTCTATCAGCAATATAAATGCTCTATAAGCGTTATTATTTTATATATTTTATTTCAAGTATACTTCAAAATGTATTTAATTTTGCCTCAGCTGTATTGGACTTTCATTTTGTTTTAAATAAAAAAAAAATCACAAAGGCTTTGGATCGCACAGACTTTTTTTTAATATGCTTGTGTTGCATTCAGCCATTCTTTATTTTAATAAAAAATAATATAGCCGGGAATTAGACTTTCTAATGTCTTCCTTGTATTATTGTGATATATTAAACATGTTCTGATTTAACTGATGTAATGAGGTAAAACGTGTACTGGCTTCTTGTTTTTTTTACATTTGATAAACACATGCAATAAAAAAACAAAAATGTAACCAAACTTGATTCAAGAAGTCGTTTTCTTTCCCAATCCAGTAATGAATCTTGTACTGACCTATAAAACCGTTAACTGGAAATTATATTATTTGTTACCAGCGTTTGCAGTAGCGCGTAGTGATTGAAATAATTACAAATTTAATTGACTGGTAAAAGTACCTACGTATTATGTCAGGAATTAGTGGGGGATTTAAGATGAAAATCTGTCTTATCATTTTAAATGTCTGTTATGACACATTCCGAATATTCACAAGATTATTAATAAATATTCTTTCCAATCTTCTGGAAGCCAACACGCTTCTAGTGTTGGCTAAAAAAAAAACAATCATGGACTGGCCGCAAACCATTTGTTATCAAAAACCAATTTCTACGAAATGTCAAATAACAAAAGACCAACAATTATTTATAGCATAAAAACTTTTTTTTAATCCAGGGGCTGCTTCGAGCGGTTTATAAATAAGCAAATAACGACACTGGCTGTTCAGTTATTCCATTCCTTATAACGTTACGCAATGGAACGTGTTTTAAAAAGAAACCAGATTTCATAGCAGTTTCTCGTGCAAAATTGGCGGCAATATTTTTTTTTAATTTCCTCGGTGTGAAAGTGTAAATGTCAATTGGAATTAAAAAATAATTAATAGTGCCTTTTCACATTTTTGTATTCGGAATATCGTAATTTACTTTTAAATATCGATTCGTTTGGAAGTAAATATCAATTAAGAAATATGTAATTACATAGGTATTATAGTTAAGCTAAGTATTTTTTTTACGTCATGTCTTTTGTAAACAAAAAGCTAATTATTGTTAAAATTATGAGCGCGGAGTGAATAATGTGTTATTTATAACCTTATACCCTAATAATTAATTACTCTTGAACCGGAGTTAAGTTACACTGCCTGTCAAAATACAAATATCAATAAAATATTTTTCCGCCGCCTTTTTCTGATTATTTAATAATTAAAAAATAATTATTTAAACATTGTATGTGTCATTTTATTTATTTTTTCAAAATATCCCTTCATATCTTTCTTTTTTACATTAATTTTAGGTATCTTCAATCTCCATGGAGGTGTATAGAAGGCGACATTTTTTAATTTACACTGTGAAAGTTTAAATGTCAAAATAAATAAAAAAAAACAAATTGATTGGCTGACATTTTCTTGATATATATTGAATCGCAGTGACTTTTATTAAAAATTGCATACATTGTGAAAGTATAAAATGCCAAAAGAAATTTGAGAAATTTAATTTTATTGTTTAAAATGCTGCAAATAAAATTACTTTAGAGCCATTAATTTTGTCTTTTTTAATCCGTAACGAATAATTCATAATTTTATTATTATAACCAGTTTATTGCGTAATAAGAAACAGATGAACTCAGCAACTGTTACCGAATTTTAATCGGCAACTTTCCTTAGGCTTTCAGTTGCGCAACTGTGAAATAAACAATTATTAATATGAGATAGTATTTTTGGAACTTTCTAGACGATTTAGATCTCACGCGATAGAAAGGCTACATGGCTCGTGTTTTTTGGCAATTAAGTGGGAATTACCTTTAATGCTCCCACCTGAGGTGTGTGGTTGCTGGGTCTGCACATTGCTCTGGGCTTCCAGCTTGGTGTTCACAGAGTTCCACATATCAAACATGTTCAACATCATCGGCCGCGAGGACCCACTTACAGATTTAACACTTCCTCAAACTTTTATCCATATTTTATAACACTGTAATTATTTTTCAACTCTCAAAATTGTTCGTCCGTCGTATAAAACTTAAGGCTATCACTGATCCCCGGTTTTGTATCGTATATTGCTTTATTATTTAATTATATATCTATATATAAACTTTCTCAAATGGTCAACTAATGTAAATACGCTATATTTTTTTTTACCTACTACGTTATTCGGATTCAATATCAGTCTAAAATTTCGTTCGTAAGGTTGGGCTCATGCGGGTACATTGTGGGTTACGTTCTAATTATTTGTGAATTATTAATGTAATAAAAACTATTTATATTTGTGATTATATATTGCGTATAAATCTTCTTAATAAACGTGATTTAATAAAAACGTGTTTCAAATATTGTCGAGGTGCGGTCTATAAAAAAGTTTGCATGTGTGCGAACCTTTTTGGCCGTTTCGTTTTTTCCTCTTCATAGTTTGTTTAATCATTTATTGCACTGTAACTTGCCGGTCAGAATGCAGCCCGTGGCATATTAGGCAAATATGACAGCTGACGGCAGAATTTAAATTTGGAATTATGCGTTTTATTTTTGGAGTTTTTTTAGCCGCGTTCTCGGATGCACTGAAGTGCAGTTGCAGGGGGGTTTCAGCTTCAGCCGGGGTGTGGGGGGAGGGGCGCAGCGGGGGGGAGGGGGTAGGAAGCGTCGTTCTGCGCATGCCTGAAATCGATCCCGCGTAGCGAGGTGTTGAGAACTAAAACACTTCTTGCATTGCTATGTTTGTATGGCGCATGGAAACTACTCTATAGTCTATGGATACGTATATAGAGGCGTCATACTCTATAGTCTATGGTACATGTATATAGAGGCGTCAGTCCTCTATTATGTCATTCACTTTGATGTTTCTCCCTACTGTGAAGTAACTGTAGGTGTTTTTGTGAAGCGGTCTTTTGTTCTCAATATTGAAATGTATTGTATTTCGATTTGTTTCTTTGGTATTATTTTAATAATATTAAAGTATAAAACTACAACAATATTGCGTATCGAACATTAAAATCTTATAATTATAGGTATGTTATTATGTATTTTCGACTCTATCTCAGTAATGAATATCGATCGGAAGGCGGGTGACCTTTGACATTTTATTTTCCATCTGCGGATGCATTAGGGAAATTATTTTGTATAATTATTTAAAGTATATTATGTTTTATACCAAAATTAAAGTCCCAGAGGTTTGAATCAAATTTGCCAGCAAACTCAAGGAGTGTCAATGACTTTTACTAATTTTAGCAATTTCAAGAAAATTTATCTTAAAATAAATACAATATCAAAATAACTTGTGCACTTCGGTTTAACTTTTATTATTATATCTGTTTTCTCAATTTTATGAATATTTTGACAACCGGGAATCAAATAGGGCATAGCTTGGGCTCTAGGTAGAGAAATCAATACATATATGTATATTTATACACATATATAGTTTCTGCTATGTTACTATCAACGGACACACAAAACTATTAAGTCTAAAAATGTGAAATAAGGATACATTTATTTTACAATAAAAGCATCCGCTATGAAAAGATTTTTAAAATATCCTCCATTTAGAAGGTATGTATGTACCTACAGGGTTATTTGTAATTAATTGGCCACATAATGCAGGCAGCCTCTCTACATCAATCCCAACAACATTTGTTCTACGACTTTTTACAAATCTTGATAAAAAACAGAAAACAAAACAGCATTTTTTTGTCCCTCTTTTGCTTAATACTCTGTATTTTGTAAGAAGTACTTAAAAGGTCAACGCCCGGGCGCCATACCTACGCTCAGAATTAATGCCAGTTCAGAGACAACAAATACCTAATTTGTGTATGGGAAAACTAAATTTATAGACTATTAATTTTTAAAAGTCGTAGAACAAATGTTGTTGGGATTGATGTAAATAGACTGTCAGTAAGAGGTGGCCAATTAATTACAAATAACCCTGTATATAAAGTTTTTTATGATTTTTTATTTCTTGAACGTATGTATGAAAATTTATTTTTGAGCTTTAAAATATCATTTCATGGTTGAATATTCTACAATAACCTTTGCATATTTCATGAAGAAATTTTTGAAAGTGAAGTCGGGTGAGTCAGTTTGTATAGACGAAAGAGAATTACTATTAATTGAAAGATCTAGAAATATCTCAATGCAAAAATGATTTTACAGGGATTTTTTTAAATAAAGCTAAAGCCTTTATAAGGGGATACAAATTGGTATAACTTTTTACGACGTAGAATAATTTGAATTTAACATTAAGATTTTTTTCTTTTACAGATACTGAATAATAATGTTATAGAAATGTTTTATGAAAATAATAGAAATATATAGTCCATATTTTACAATGGTAGGTTCGAATCCGTTTTTGCAATAACATTACAATAAATACTATATTAATATATAACAAAAGAAAATAAATAAAATATCTTAAGATGTAAAGCGAACATTCAATAGGTGACGTGACGTAATCGTTACGACATGCATATTTTGGTGTCCCAAGGTGTAAAAGATAGCGGGGATTCAACTTAAACAAGCATTTATATTGACAGTTACAGTAAGTATCAAAGATATATCTCAATACCATTTAAAATATAAATAATCCAACAATTCGATCATAAATGTTCACATAATTTAATAATAATATTTTAATACATTAAATATATAATAAAAGTCACTAAAGTTGTAACTTAAGGCGTATCTTATAGTGAAAGTTGCAACTGCCAAAATCTGTTGTGAAAGTGGGCGAGAGTTGATCGATGCCGTAATTATTATTACACATTACAAGATACTGAGCCGGATGTAGGGATTTTGAATTTCGAATACACATTCCTATTATTTCTTATATTTTCAAGGTCCCTTTATAATTCATTTTATTTTGAAAAAAATATTCTTAATTCAAAAATAATTTATTATGGCAATTGAATTTGAATATTTATTCGAATTTCGAATTTAAAAAAATTAACTAAAAAAATTAACTTAAACTAAAATTTTCAATTTGTTACACATTACGAGATACTGAGCCGGATGTAGGGATTTTGAATTTCAAATATACATTCTTATTATTTTTTCTATTTTAAAGGTCGCAACTTTATTTCATATGTATATTCTAAATTCAAAAATATATTTTTGCTTCAATTTTTTTTTTAATATTTATTTTAATTTCGAATTTAAATTCAAGTTTTTGTTCCATGTTATTTTTAATGGTTTTATTGTTATTAATATTTGTTAGTAAATAATGTAATATTAATACAATAATAATTATTCAATGCACGAAAATATTTATTACTCAATAAAGTTCAAGAGAAAGACGAGATGTGAAAGTATGAGTTGCTAAGTATATTAAAAAGGAGAGTCTGATACTTATTAACAGACTATATATGTTTTTTACTATTTATTATCTGTTTAACTTTCAGTTTATAGTTCAATATGAAATATTACACTTGAAACCTTCATGGCAGAGAACGTATCTACTATGTCTAATCTAAGTACTAGAGTTATTGATAATCTAGCCTAGGTTTGGTTCTTAGTACTTAAAGTACCTAAAATACTGGTTCTTAGTTCGCGTGCGGCGAGGACGTAGTTCGACGTATCGACATCGCCTTAAGAAATATTCAGTTATTATATTTTATTCTTAATAACAAGCTATATTAAACCTCCTTGTTTTAAAATGACAGTCAAAATGCAGGCTGCGTACAAAAGATAAGCAAAAACACTTTCACCTCCTTGGTTAATAATATTTAAGACTCTCTGTATAAAAAATAAAAAGCCCTTTTTAAGGATATAGATGTTTGAAAAAAGATTGTATAATCTGTATTATTTTTACATTAAAACTAAGAGAATACATATTAAAAGTTGTACCGTTATATTTAAACGTATACAATGTCATCGCTGTGTTGTAATAGACTCGTTAGCTAAAGTGCAGTACACATTGAGATTTAAAACTATTTAAATATAACTCTGTATTTTAAATTAATTTAAAATTTTAATGTTTTATTTTCATTGTAAGTAAGTTAGATTTTTTGTACACAGATTAAATATTAAGAGTTGATAATGGTAATTGTAATCCATTTAAAACTGACCTAGAAACAAGACAAATAAAAAAATGATAACATTTATCTTAAAAAACAAATAGTTAAAAAACGCCCTTCAGCCCCGAAAGAGAAAAATCATGTTTCCCAAGAGTTTCCTAACATCGGTGCTCTCTGTCTAACACAAGGTCGCAGGTTACAGCCCTCTTGCTCACACAGTATGCAATACATCTCTGCAGCTAGACCTTGATAATTTGCAAGTTTCGTGATAGATAATAATTTGTATACGGGTAATTATAATACAGGCCTTTTCAATAAAAAAGAAAAAAAAATTAATTGTCTGATATATCATCGACAATATATATAGTTTCATTGAAAATACATTTAACCGAATAAAATATTAAACACGAAAACGCAACAATCATTCCCACATCGTGTTACGAAACGCGGACTGGCTTTAGAGTACAACGGACGAACAATCTTAAATTTATTATACATATTACTCACATCCAACGCAATGCATTTGGTACAATCCAAAAGTCACTCACAAAAAAGTTTGTATGCACGGCTCGGAACTCTTTTGTTTTAAAAATAAAATGACAACTCGAGCTGTCAAATTGCAATTAAAAAAAATTCGGCTGCCAAATTTGAAAGTTTCGGCGCGAAGTACGGCCGCGCGAGCGCCTTCTGCAACACAAACTGAATTTTGTAAGCGCAAGGCGAATGGTTTGGCTCCGCAAGGCAGGACTGTAAGGTACTAGCCACATTTAATTTGAAGACTTCTAAACGAGATTTAAATTTCGAACACATTGTATACGTACTCCACATGAGTTCTAGATAAATCAGATTTAAATATCGAATATAAAACTTTTATTAACTAACACCTACGTTTATTTTTTTTAAATGTTAAATTGACATGTAATTAGATTCCTAGGTTTGAGCCAAAACCGCGCTCTACTTTATTTGACGGCTAGAATACATCAATCATTAAAAATGTGTAAAAAATCAATTTTCCATATTTAATTTTAACCCTAAGTGTTTTCGTTTGTAAATTTAACCCTTTGTAGAGAACCCTTTTATAAAAATGACAGAACATGTTAAATCCATTGAGCAGAAACCGGGAGCACCGGTCAGAGGGTCGAAAAAAAGAGGGGTCAAGAATAGATAACATGTTACGAGACGCTGGACACAATATGTAATTACGGGACCAGACCAGGACCAGATCGGACCGACATTGAAAAAAAAAATATACAAAAATATATTTATACAATACTTGTTACAAAAGTACAAAAAAGTGTCTAATTTTTCATATCAATCTCTTTGTCTATCTATTGAAATAATATTAAAATTTAGACAAAATTACAAAAGTTACTATTTAATGCCAATTTAACATCAATATACACTCTACATAACATACTTAATCGCACTCAAGTTTCTGAGATCGGCACCAGACAGACACACATACACGGTGACCTAATTTCCAATGATAACAGATAGCTTATCACGTATCGGGGTCAATGCCCGATACCTGACGTAGCTATAATTTGGCAAAACATTTAGTTTCTGTTATTATGCACACTAGTTATAGTACATACATATAAAAAATATAGAAAACACTTAAAATACGAAATAATTTAACTATGTGTACACTAAAACAAATAAAACAATAAAAGTTTAATATTTTGTATTGTATACAAAACTAATAAATCATTTATATTTAGGTAAAACTATAAAGTGTAGAACACATTATAAGACTCACTTTGGTGGATATTTTACAAAGAGGTACTTGTATCTACTCTGACCTATAGGAGACTAATAATATTTATATTGTTTTACTAAAAAGCCTAACTATTCAAAAATCAGTCCTAGGTTCAATGCCGGATCAGCAAAGGGATTTATATAATCTATTATATATAAATCATTGTAGGAAAGACGAGGAGGGTAAGCGGTACCATAGTTATATATAAAAAATGTTTAATATGCGTTCTTGAGTAATCAGATAAAAGATAAAAGGGAGAGGAGAGGAACGTTAGGTTTTCAGTTCTCCCACTCAATAATAAATGGATTTACGAGTTAGCTCTCTTATCTTATAGGAAATTCTATAGCTTGTAACCCACCAATCCATATACCAGAGTGGTGGGTAAAGCTCTGTTCTGTCCATCCATCTCTTATCTCAATTATTTGTTGCAATAAATCAATCTCTTCCACGCTCTTCCATCCTACGTCATCTTATTCCAGACTTGTTTGTATGTCATTACATTTTTAAAATTTATATCTCCTTCTCCCTCTTCTCTTATAACCATCTACTTTCATATTTAAAGACCTATCCGCAACTCTTTCTCATCCCTCATTACGTAAAAATACCACGAGGTACCCCATAATAGAATATGAACCTGTGGCCAGAAGTTACACTAATAAAGACTGATGAAGACAGTTCCATTAACTATTACTTCTTATAACTAACTGTATGTTAAACTAAAAAAAACAGTTATGTACAAACGTACATTTATATATATAACTGTATATAATATTCTGAAAACAAATACATGTTATGTTAAGCTAATAATTATTTTATAATTCTGTAATCTTAGAATTTGTTTTTGATTGTTTTAGAAAACTACCAAATAGGTGATTATTTATAATTTTGAGAAAGTTTATTATTATTATACATACATGATGTATTTTTTTATTATTTAAATATTTTAAGAATCTTATGTTTATCTATAACTAGTTAGTCCATAAATGTTAGATATAGAATAGAGTGTTAGATATAGAATAAAAAATAGATTAGAACTCAATTTATTGTAAATTTAGTTATTTACCACTGAATGGTTTTTTTCCTTGTGTTATATCAGGTAATAAAAAGTTAATGTTTGAAAATATCTATAAACATGTATAGCCATGTTAAGCTTATTTAAGTTTAATATAAATATAGAATGAAAAATAAACCGATCCCTGCCCGTATCGGTTTATTTTTCATTCTATATTTATATTAAATTAAATAAAAAGCTATATAATTCCAGGTTTCCTTTGCACTAATAAATTACCAGAATCTACAGTTGTAGTAAAATAACAACAAAAAGATAAAGACTTTTCTAAAATAGTTTTCCAAAAGATTCTGTAAGTACCTACTATTACTAACTGCACTATAAATACATCCTGTACCATATGTGAAGGTTGAGAAATGTATATATATATATATATATATATATTAAGAAACATCCGTCCAGACTCCAGACTCCATATTATTGTTACGAGAATTATACTTAAATACAAAAATCAATATGAGTCTAAAAATACTTTAGAAACTACATACCAGCTATTATACTAATCATATATAATACTTTTAAAATTTTAAATATATATATATATACGATACAGGTACGTAAAATATGCGAAAATACTTATTATTAGAAAAACACTTATCAGTATTTTCGAGTTCACCTTTCCTAAATTTAGAGTTTGTAATCATAAATTATTTATTATTCGTTTTAATAGCTTTTTAGAAAATTGTATAAATAATTACCGGAAGTGTATAAAAAATACACATCAGCTAATTTATTATAAATTTAATTAAAACCACGTAATACATATAGCAAAGAAATATAACGTACAGCCATCACTTTTATTAACATTAAAATAATACAGAGAGTTAATGATATATAGTGAAATACAATGAAATACTTTTAGTAACCTCCCGATCTCAAGAACAAAAAAAACAGTTTTTCAAGGGAACTAAATAATTTTGATATCTTTATATTAAGTGATATTAATAATTTTATCATTATTTCCCTTTAACATGACATTTGATATATTTTGTGAATTTTCCTTTAAATAAAAATGTATACGTTTTCTTGCGACTGTGTTCATTTTAATGTAACATTTTTGATTATTTTGTGTTACTTGTTTTAAACTGAATTTAATAGCTATTTACATTTTTTATTTCTTTTTTTTTTAATTTATTTATGTCAAAATTACTACATATTTCAAGAGTTTTAATAAAAAAATAATAAATTAGAGGTTTATTTGTTAATAAGGTAAGTTCATTATGATTATTTGTAAAATATGAACTACAATATAAATGATGATTAAGGTATATTCAAATTAAAAGAGTCTCATTTTGTATTTTCAAGGTAAGTAATACGACACCTATATGTTGATGATTTCAAAAAATAATATGTAATTTCTACACTATTATTTTTAAGGGCCGATTTTTCATTCTTAGACAACTAACTTTTATATTTTGGGAAATGATATAGATAAGCTGTAAAAATCTTTATTCTAAGGAAAATATTCATACAATACAATTCTATTATGTTTATTCTGAATATTAAAACAATTGGTTTTAACTTTTAAGCACTTTCGAGAAATAATAATCGTAGAACATAGAGCTTAAATTCTTTAAACATAAACATTTCTTAAAGCACTAAATATGTAAAAATAATACATTTGGAAATCTGTACATATAAAAAGAAAAAAAATGAGAAAGAAGTCCATTAAAAAAGAGAGAAAATGATTATACATCACCCACGATACTTACTTGATCCAATAAGAAAAACTGTAATTGCTTAAATTACTTACAGTTTTAATATTACTATTCCGCTTACCTGAAAAAAATAAATTGAATTAAAATTCTTTGCGAGAACATGGGGTAACTATAATTTATAAAATAAGTATTTTACGTATTTATTTTTAAAATTTTACAGCAAAAACATGCTAAATCCTGTTGTTTTCAATTTTCATACATAAAGTATGGTATAAATTGTTTTTTATTACTTTTGCAATTTAAATATTGCTGTAAATTAATTGATTATTAAAAACAATTGGTATATTGTATTGTATTGTTATGTTGTAATAAAATATTATCGGGAATTTATTTTTGTTTATAGTGATAGTTTTCTCTAGTAGGTACAGACATCAAAACAATAATATATAAAATGTTTGTGTGTTGATCTGTTGAACGCAAATCACTGGATAGATTTTGATGAAATTTCCCTTGGTGATAGGTTATTACTTATTAGTTAATATACATACTACCAATAATTGCGAAAATAATATTTTATTTGCTTAAATTACAAGAAAACTAAAATTACTACTTTTTAAAATATTATTATCTAATAATTGGTAGCATATTACTTGAGAACGCACATAATATAAAATATTGATATCATATCTTATTAAGGGATGAGACCCTAATCAAATTATGAAGTACGCAATCATATAAAGGCATTAATACAATAAACACACATTCACAAATGATAGCGATTTGAAAAAAGAATTTCTAAAAAAATTATGATTCACAAACCGTAATGCATCAAAGATCTAACAGAGACAATATAAACGTTCGCTAAACAGGTTTTTATTCCGAGCCCTAACGGATTGCATCCCGGATTCAAACGCACACATAAAAATATCTACATTATCTCATTCGTATACATCAGCTGAGCAAAACTGTGTCAGTAGCGGTACCGGCCAACGGTACTTAGCGAAAAAACGCGACAATTCTACTCAGCGACAGATGGCGCTTGTTTAACGTAATGAGAGAATTTTTTACTTTTATTTTCTCAGTAATCTATCGGTAAAAGTAATATCTAGGTTTGCGTGCGACAATGTTTTCAATAAGACAATATAGGTCACCGATAAGAACTCTTCATTCGAGACGTCGCTATATCAGTAAATTATGTATTATCTACAATTTATAACAAAAACAAATATACAAGCACTTGAAGCTATAAATACCGTTTTCATTATATTATAGTCCGCTAGATGTCGCTTTGCCAACATAAGGGGTTAGTTGAGTAGACGGGTTTCTTATGCAAGTACCGTTAAAGAGGTTTATATCTATGTCAATAGTTTAATGCTATTCGACGCTAGATGACACTACAGGTACATAAAAATAAGTTTTGAATTTAAAGTAAAACCATTAAACTAATTACATATTGCAAGTTTTTAATGTTTTTACCTAAAAGCTTTTTTATTTATTTCATAATAAAAATAAAACAAATTAAAAATGTTCTTCCGACTAATGTCGTATATTATATATTTATACAAATTCAAAAAGGTAACAATTAAAATAGAAGTTTTTAAGAGACATTATGTGTAAACAAATAAATATATAACAAAAAGTTTATATAGAGCCAGACTCTCATCTTTTAAAAGTATTTTAAACTATTTTTAACCGATTTTTCTCGTTAATTTTTCACAAGTTGATTCCCACGACTCCGTTCGCATGTTCTACAACAGAAGATAGTATTGGAAAGAACCGCCATGCCGCATATTAATTTGACCAAAATTATCATTTTTTTTTAAATATATTGTACCATAAAAAAATTGCAAAGAAAAGGTCTCTGATGGCTGGTTATCAAAAATATATAATAATCTCAAAATAGGTTATAATTATAATATATTTAATATTAGTACCTAGTTATAATATAAATGTGAAAAGATTTTGTAACTTTATTTATTTGGAGGATAATCTACAGACGATTGCAATTTTTAAAAAATATGTATTTATGTATGTGTGTATGTTTTAAGTTTCGAAGGAATTTTTTTGTTGAAGGACATAGATTATATAGTATGTATCAATATTATGATTTGGTTGTCAGTACCTTTTTTTGAAATATTTTGTGATAATATTACAAATTCCATATTTAAATATTTTCGTCTCTGTAATTCTTCTTTAAGACGTGAACATGTGATTAATATTTCCCCATCTAGATACACAAGTGTACAGTAAGTGTTTAAAAAATCGATTTTTCTACAAAGAAAAATAGTTTTCTAGTAAAATACTAAGCGAGTGAGGCCGCCGTCAAAAGCTAGTGTATATAAGTTAATTTAAATTAGACTTTCTGAGACAGAAATATTTCCAAGTGAAGTCGCGGTCAAATAGTAGTTCTTCATAGAAAAGTATACTTAATGTTGCCACAATATTGTGTCCTTGATGACTCAAGACATTTATTGATCGGTTCTTTGTAAGCGAAATAACTGCTTGGTTAAAATACTTTGTGGCTAATTATATTCAAATGTGTAGTTTGTGATTTGAATATTTTGAATAATCTAATAGCCATGAATGAATGTTGTTTATATAATTATATATCTCTATAAGGTTTGTTTTGTGGCTTAAATTATCTAAACATATATTTAAATTTGTGGTTGTGTATTTATATTTATCCTACATATTATAACTTGATATTTAAAAAATGAATAAATGAAAACCTATATGTTAAGAAGATTTAGTTATGAAAGTGCTATGACTTACAATAATCATCATTCTTCAAAAATGAAAGTACTTTATATATGAAAAGGATAAAATATTTATTTTTGATACAAAAAAAACCTTTTTTAATCAATTTAAATATATATAAGTTGCTTTATAGTAGGTATTCCTTTTTTATTTGGTATTTGTATGTTTTATGGTAACCTTGTATGTGGATATTCTTAAAATAACTCGTCCTTTACAATAAAAAACAGAAACATTTTATGTTATTGCAAAATAATTTTACGAAAAAACAATAAAATAATATTTAAAATACAGTTTATGAAAACATTCAAAAGACGTTCATAATAATTATTTACTTTTGATAGCAGTTAAAACGACAGACTTTTATCAATATAAGTAATTATAGGAGTCTAACTTGTAATTAATATTATATCGAGCGACGCCATATTGATTTATTTCAGTCTACGTAATCTCGATACATTAATTTAAATTTAATCAAGATATATTTATTGACATTAATATTATAAAGAGCGATTAAGTAAGTTTGTTTACATAAAATATAAATTCAATAACTCAACATTCATCAATGTAGGCAGGTCTCGAAAATGCTACATACACGGAAACATCCCTTCGTTCTGCCCATTGAGCTACCGTGTTGCTATTGGCTTCAATTAGTAATTATTATTATTACTACTACCTTATTAAAGTGGTTATAAGATAATATTTACCATTAATAATATCAAGTGAGTTTTTTAAACATAGATCTGTATATTTTTTTAAACAAATTTAAAATCTTTTCTTTATTTAATTTTTCATGTTCACGCAGTCACACATCACCAAGAGATTTATTCATAAGAAGATATTCATTATTAAATTAATAATAATAAATTAATATAACCTGAAAATTTTATCGAAACGGACAGAACTTGACAGAATATTCTTATTTAAATTTTAATTGCCTTTACATATCTATAGAAAAAATCAAACATTAATTTCAGTTGTAGCTTTTAGAATCTATATTCCAAAATTATAAAATTGGTGACGATTTGTAATACGTCTAATACATGTCACCCCTCTCCAAATAAAGACGATTACAAAATATTATAGAGTGATCAATTAATAGAAACGAGTAGCGATACGGTAGCTCAATTGGCAGAACGTAGAACCACTTTCCTAGAGGTCGCAGGTTCTAGTCCTGCCTGTGATGATGATTTTTTTGTAATAAATTCAAATAAGCTTAACATTGTTAAACATGTTTATAGATTACAATTATCTATACATATAATAAATTTGTCACTGATCCATTGTACATGGAAAATATTAAAAAATCATCATATTTTAGTCATAGTCTTTATAAGAGCAAGAGAACACAAAACAATGGTTTTTCAGTTTGTCTGTATGTTTGTGCACGCTAATGTTAGAAACGGCTTAACCAATTTGAATGCGATTTTCAGGAATACATTATAACAATCTTCACTTAATAATTATTAATTTAGGTAAAGTTAAATTAATAATTTAGTGTTTATTTGATCTAAATCGGTTAAGAAATAAATAAAATATGTCAATTTATGTCAATCACGTAACAGGTACCATGCAAATCTTATTCTATACATGTAATAAATCTGTAGAGAAGTAGTCTTTGTACATTGGAAATATTAAAAAAAATATACCAGGATGTGAAGTAATAACTGACAGAATCCATTTTTAGCATTTTTTAAATCTTTGTCTGTTTATCTGTTTGTCTTTTAGTTGTGCACAACATGAAGAAAAAATATTTTCATAAATTCATACAGGGGGACCTTTATATAAGCTAGAGAACCCAAAACAATGTTTTTTCATTTTGTCTGTTAGCCTGTATTCGTCTGTATCTGCACAGTAACCTCAGAAACGGATTAATCGATTTGGATGCAGTTTTCGGGAATATATTGTCATGGGATTCACTTTATATTTTGTTTGTTTTTAACAATCGGTTAACAAATAAAGAAGTTAATAATCTCTTATTGTCGCACCATAGCTGCTTACCAGTTTGAAGGTTTATAGTTTTTATATACATTGGTAAGTATAAAAGGTACGTTTTATCAAAATCGAAATCTACGCGTACGAAGTCGCAGGCACAGCTAGTTAAGACTATATTGATTCATAAGAAAACCAAGAAATATAAATGTTAAAACGACGTACCTGACTAATTAAAGAAACTTTTAACAAGTTTAATTTAATCTCGTATTTGTTTACAAATTATAATACTATTAATATATATGTATGTCTCAAAGTACTGACTTTGACTCAGTTTAGTATCCCAAGGTAAACATTTCTTTATAAGACGGTCTCTAGATCCTCACCTCCAAAGGTCCTTAGAGTCTAGAGCAGATGTGAAACTCACTAAATACTATTTTAAAACATCTTATAAAATTTTGTGGTTTGTAAAATTTTAAGTAATGTTCTTATTACTTCGTAGTGCTTGTTCCATTTACCCTCCAGTTTATATAGAATAGGTACATTCGTAACTCCTGTAAAGTTACAATAAAAAGTTCAGTACATTTTAAAATATAGTTCAGTTATTATATATTTAAGAAACAATATTGTAGTGTATCGTTTTCAAAGTGTTTTATCTAGAAACAAAAAAGGGGCTTTCAAAATACTAGGTAAAGGATAAAAGCCCACTTTTAAAACAAGTCTTATTTTAATTAGTTACCCATTTAAATGTAACTAAACAATATAATTAAAGCTAAAAAAATCTCACACCGCTTTGAAACTTGACGAAAACTAGGCGTTAATTATTTTGAGTTTATATATTTTTACCCAGCATTTATTATTCATTTAGTTTCAATAGGGATAGAATATTATTTATTTATTTATTTATATATTTTCCACTTAGAATCATAATCAGTGATCACTTGTGTACGTCAACATGGAAGTGTCAGGAGGGCCTATTACGATACTAGATTTCGAATAAGCCCTTCTGTAAGAGCACTTTCCACTTTAATGTTAAAGCTATGAGGGTTCCAAACGCTTCCTGAAACGCGCCTGAGAAGAACCACACAACAAACTCAGCCGGATATATTTTTTGTTATTGTGATCACTGTTTCACAAACGTCAATCTTAAATGCAATTTTGGAACAACTAGAACCGTCGCAATCAATCGAAAAAGAAGCCTAATGATTTCAGGCAACGAAAATGACATAATAATAACAGTAAAAAAAATTACCTACTACAACAACTATTACAACTACACAATACCCACTGATAGTAATAATAGCAAAATATAATATTAGATAATTGGTTATAGACTATTTATTACTAATAGTGATATGGGTTATGGCATATTTCAATGCATTCTATACTAAAAAGTTAAAAATAGTAGTTGAGTGTTATATAAAAAAAAAAATAATTGATCTCAACAAAAAAATTAAAGAAAGATCGGTTCTGTATAGAATGTAAAATCAATCATAATACGAAATCATAAATAGCGACATAATAGCTCAGTTGACGGTGGGATGATCTGACAGGGGTCCCAGGTTCGATGCCTACTAGTGTTACTTGTTTGAAATTATCATTTTATCTTTATTTACATTTTAATTAAGTATAACATGGCTATCATCTTTATAATCAATTTGAAATAATCATCATCTTCCCTTTATCCCAATTATTTGGGGTGGGCGCTTTATTTCAATTTCCCCCACTTTTTCTTTCATTAGGCATCTGAGTACTGACTTGCTGATTAATATACCAGACTTATTGTTTATTACCGCGAGGAAAACCACGAACTAAAGTTAGCAAACTATAAAACCACTTTCCTTTAGATTTCCTCAAACAAGTGTTTCTGACCGAAATTGTATCCAAATATAGATATAGATCGAGATAACCGATTTAGACAGACAGGAAATTTAGATATATATATATTTAATAACTTTGTGCAGACATATTTTGAAGAGGGTAGATCGATAAATGGGAGTATAATAGAGATGTAACGCTTATTGAATGTTGCTCCCCTAAATTATAAATCTACCCTACCCCCCTGCTTCCGTCTACCTATCACTCAAACCACCCCATAGAGAATTATAGTAATTATTAAAAATGTTACATTTATCATGATAAAATGATTTATTTTGAAATAAAAACTTTTGTACACGTAAATATTTTTGAATTCGTGTTTTAGTAACTTACAATAACCAACTACATATTACAAAATTCGGAACACCAATCAGTGGAACACAAAGAATTCTCCCAGTTTTAATCGAACGCACGATTAGAAGGGATGCTAACCACTTAACTAATCTCTTAGTTAAGTAGTTAGCAGTCTTATAAATACATGCCAAAAATATACCTGATGCTGTAGTGGTTGCCACTGTAGTTATCGATGTAACTGTCGGTGTTTCGTTGGGAGTGCTGACGTTCGTCATCTCTACTATCCGGTCGACGGCTATCCTGTTCCCGGGAAGGACTACCGGACTCTCTGCTGGTGAATCTTCTATGACTTCCGTCTCTTCCTGAGGACTGGGAGCCGCTTGACTTAAGTCATTCGCGACGATGACGTTTACGGTTGTCAGCGACTCCATATCCGAGTTCTCGCCTTGTACCTGTGAGTTGTCAATGTAGACCGCTGCGGATCGTGCCCCCAGGGTCTCCATGACACTCTCGGCCAGGGATCTGGTAGACATTTCATCGATATCGATATCCTGCTTTATGTCGATAATAATCTGGTGACGTTTCATCCCACTGCCGGACGGACTTTGGACCTGATGCACGCTCACCTGGGCCTCCGTCACTGGCTGCGTGATGTGGTGCTGAATGACATGCGTTAACTGTCCCTCCAAAGTATTATCGCGACCCGCCATTTTGTCAAATTATCGATATCTCGATCACAACACTTACATTCGAAGAAACTAGAAGCGATCAGACTTATAAATCAGTCGAGTTGAGAAAAAAATTATTGCACGATCTACTCTAATAAATACGCGTTATTAACTCTAATGAACACAGCTATCACTAGGTTGCTTTGATAGTTATCGTCCTTGGGTTCGGCACATTGTTTGTTGCCTACTGCAGTGCACCGCGCAGATGCATAGTAAGTAGGTCAGGGGTCGACATCCTCCTAATTTTTATTGATATAGAATCTTTGTGCGTATTTTGATAGGTAAATGGCAGTGAGTCTTGCTGGTAGGCACTGTGTTACACATGGTGTTCCCAGCTGCGGCGTGTCTGGTCGCGCGCTAGTGTTTTGTTTGGGACCTAGGGACACATTGACACAGTGTCCTATATTTTCGGTACGCGTACCGCGGACGCGGCCGTCGGTCGTAGCCACTGTGAGGCCTACGAGGCGTAGCGCTACGACGCGCAGAGTACTGCCCGCGAGGTTTGCTTTCCTGAATACATCTCGTGATATATCTCAAGATATATTTTTGTATCTTATGTGCTATTACTTATATGTTATGACCATTAACAGATTAGTGTAAATAACTAAACTAACATATATTTTAAATTGAACACAAATTCACCAATTTAACCCCGAACTTGCATAAAAATATCTCAGGATATATCCATGAAATTCTCGTGTGTATCCCGCAATGCTTCACGCCACCTGAATGCGCATGCTCGAAAAGGAAACACATCCCCTCTCCCTCTATCGAAACACCTGTCTCGCTTGTTCTTCGATCGTTCGGGAATGACGAAAAAGCATATAATGGAATTTATGTCAGTCCCTGGGCTACGTATATACCCAAGTACTGACAGAAAACTTGTTATTTTTCTTTTTTAGTGAAACTGAAATTAAAAAAAGGTTTTATCTGTTACTTTTATAAAATTGTTTGGAAGGGACGCTTGTTATAATTTATATTGATTATTTTTAACAAGATTATATTCTATGTGTTAAAATAATTCAAAACCATTTGCATGAAATTTTAAAAGAGATTTTTTTTATAAAAAAAAAGAATTTAATCATAAATTAAAATAATATTTCTTTTGCAGACGGTACTTTCATTACGTAAGCGTATGATCTAACTGCCCAAAACAAGGGAAGCTAAGTAAACACGCCTGTATCTACATTTTATTAATATTTCAATTAAATTCCATTTTAGTTAGATCATTGTTATTTTTAATCCAAAAAAATTATTGACTATGGTTTGAATGTTGATTGACTATATTTTAAAAAAACGAAACTAATTCTTTTAACGTTCAAATGAATAAGATTTGTTTGTTTTTGGTGATTTTGAACAATCTTATGTTCACTTTTCATGTAATCAAAGACCTAGTAAAATTTATTTATAAAGTAACCTAATAGTTAATCGATTGTTTAAGCAACAAGGTTTAATATTTCAGGATTCACGACTCACTCGTAAGTTCATTTCTATCTGAAATTGTTACTGAAAGTATTAGTTTCTTTTTTCAAGACCAGATACAACTTCATGTTATTTAACTTAAATTATACACATATTTCTTTACAAGGCTTCAGTTCTTCTTGGTTATTTTCTAACTTAGATTTTTGGTTTTATTTGGTGTTAATATAAAATTAAGAAACAAAAGGCATTAGCAAAAAAACTACACAAATTTTGATACAGGTTTTGGTTTTGATACAGTTTTAGTTTCGTATTAAATTAATAGAAATAAGATTTTTTTTTCAAAGAAATTTCCGCCTTCAGATGAATTTCATATCATCTCTAAATTATGAGTTATTTTGCGAGTTAAAAATACCGCAGGGATTTTGAAAGTACAAAGTGACTATTTTTTAACCACAGATTTTCCTCTATGGACAAATACTTATATTGTAACGATGAACTTCCACACAACATTTTCAAATTACAACCATTATTTAAAATACTTAGGAAATGACATTAATGATATCTTAGTAGTGATAAAATATTTGCTACTAAATATTGAAATTACCCGATCTGATAATTGAGTTTGTATAAAGCCATATAAGGATGATTTCAATCTTGATTTGTTGATCGATTATTATTTCAGGTCTAAACTTAAAGTGAAAATATTAAGTTTAATGCCTAGCGTCAAAAATAAGTTTTTTTATTCAAAATAACTAGTGTACAGTCTGTAGCAAACCTAAATTTGTTTATGATGAATTAAATTCAATTTAAAAACAAAAACTCTTGTAAAGTCATCGAGTTGTAACTGCACAGAGGGAAGCTTTGGGGGGGGGGTTCTACCCCCCCCTTTCTCCTATTTCAGGGGGGCAGTCTTATTGCCTCCCCCCACCCGGTGTCCGAACCTGTGGAGCTATCAGATTAATTGTTTTTTATTATATATTTATTCAGGTATATTTTTGAACAAAATGTTTGTTTACTGATTTTTACAGTTTTAATTAAAACTATTTTTATACATTTTTTTTATGTCGAAAATGCTAAACTAAACTAATTAGGCCTGTAAAGAGAATTTTTAATAGTACCTAGAATATTATAAAGTACTAGGGGTGCAGAGGGTGGTAGGAGGTTAGGGTGTCAATGACAACGCGTCTGGCTCGAGTGACGTCATCACGTACCTGAATTGGATAACTATTTACTCAAATAATATACCAACAACATCTTTGATAATTCATTTGTTTTATTAAAAAATGCGTAACATAATAAAACATTTTAAAGATTTAAGGGCGCCATCTTGCGTCATTTAAATGATTTCATCTTTAAACTTATAAACTAATATTTAATACGGCATCTTTTAATATATTTAATATATTCGTAGTTATTCATACCTTCCACTTATATTTTTAACTTCAAAAACATTTAGGTATATATATACATAACACGTAGATTGAAGTCTGTGTGGAGTACCTCAAGGTCACGCCTCATTGAAAGGCTTTTCAGTTTCAGCAAAATGTTTGCTTTATTCAGGGTTTGTGAAGGTTTTTAGCTTCTTTTCAAAATAGTGGAAATGATGTAAAGAAAAATGTGACCTTAAACTATATTTTCTCTGTATCATATTTTGTTTTACAACATTATACTTTACAATTTAAAAAAAAATAAATTACAAATATATAATATAATAAAATTACACTAAACTATAAATAAGAAAAAATATAAAAGATATGCTACCATATTATTTGTTCGAAGAAATATAAAAGAACTTCGCATGTATCCCCATCTATCGGACGATAGCGGTACTAAAATGCGAATCTAAAAGTAAAACCGAGCGTCACGTGCGCCCGCTAACGGGAGATAGCCAAACCGCGTTCATTGAACTTACGCGACGCCATTACGCAATTCTTACGGTATTATATGACATTGACAGCACTGTGGCGGGAATTTATAAAGCTTTTGTATTGTAAATAGGTCACAGTTTTTTGATACAGTTATGTAGAACCTAGGTTATGCAAGGTCAGTCTTCTAAAGTGCCCTCGATTTCATTTTGATTATTTTAAATCACTTTTGGATCTCCAATAGGTGTCTGTGACGTCACTAGTATAAAGAAAGGTGTGCCTAATTAGTTGGTATGTTCTTAAATCTTAATGACATGAACAACTGTAAAAGGTAATTTTATAAAATATGAAGAATTTTTACTTTAACTTTAAAGTAACTTTCTCAAAAACGTAAAATATACCATAAATAGCTGTAAATTAAATATTTTACAAACATAACGGAATTATGTGCGTGTTTAAAAAACTTGTCTCTGGTTGAACCGGTTGAGGTGAATGAACTTTTTCGACATTCATAAATGATTAAATTGTTATATTTATAGTTTTAAAGATTTTGCAATAGTATATTATATTTAAGAAATTTTGAAGGATTGTCTGGAACCTTAAAATAACAAATGTGGCCTATATTAATGTCTTGTTGAACAAAAAAACTTATATAAATAAAGAGAAATATAACATGTTTTTATATTTTAAATAAAGGGCGCACCTATCTCATAAAAAAAACACTTAAAATTTTGACAATAGTATAATTATAGACATGAATATTTCTTACAAATTATAGGTGAAAGGTCAGTGAACTTAAGCAGTTAATTTACAAACATGACTTTACAGAAAGATTCCTATACCTACTACATTATTTTGGCGTCAACGATCTCATCATCTTAAAGACTTTAGAATAGCGGCAGTACTACATAATAAAATTTTGACACTTACGGTTTCTAGAAAAAATATTTTGACCGATCGGTTAAAGAGTTGTGATTGTTTGATTATAACGATATCAACCAATCAGAAAGTTTAGCGGGATTTAACAGGAATTTAGATTTTTTTTTATAATTCAACGTCGGGAAAAACGGGTGCTACTCAATAAAAGAATACAGAAACGTTTTAGTATCCTGAGAAAGCATGGAATAGACAACAAAGGTATTATTTTTCACATTTGTTTTATTAATATATTATTGAAATATTTTTGGTTTGTTAGTTTTAATATGTTATTATGATGTCGTTATAAATAATTTTAATAAAGAATAATCTTTTTTGTGGGCTTTAATATTAGTCTCACATTAATGCTCAAATTTTCATCGTCATAAACTGTTAATGTTTTGGAGTCCTACCAAAAGGGATGTTTTCATTACCATTATAAATGACCCTGACTACTTATGGGTGTCCCATAATATTTTATTTTCCAGAATTTATTAATTTTATTATAGTTCATTTATTTTAGTATAACGTAATAAATACCACAACTATATATTTGTAAGCAACTAAGACCTGTACTATTTATTATAAGGTAAACCTACACCTGGATCTCAAAGGCAGATTAAAAAAATATTGCTGTCAAAACCGCTGTTATCATTTTTGATTGGATGAGTTTGTGAAAAACAGCCAATCAGAAATCTTAACAAAGCTGTCAAATCATTTATATTATATTCATTCAGTAAATGGCCGTTATTTGATCAATTCGATCTAAAAAAATTACCTTACTGTTTTTAATTGTTAAAGATAACTGTGCATAAATTCACAAAAGAAGTATGTTTTTGTTGACAGAATGAAATAGTATTTTATTTCGAAAATATTTTGTAGTTTTATTATCTCAGACTGTATACATTGGGTGGACATGCAAAGTGTCGGTTTTAATTAGTCCGAAAAAACTAATATTTAGTGTTTTAAATGCGTCTAGACCTTATCTATATAATAATCTTTTGTGCTGTAAGGTACAATGAACTGAATTTAGTTTTTGAAGTTTAACTTAATATTATAATAATAAAATTAATTAAATATGTATTCGTGACTTTTCATTCTAACTTGCAAGACATAATGTCAAATATATATTTTTTTCTTATACAGAGATAATGTTAAACAATACATATTTCACCTAATAATAAAAAATATGTTTATTTCTATTTACAATTGTCTATGTAAAACATTAGGTCATTTATAATACAAAGATGCGAGATACTCGCGCCAAAAATCATTAGGTTCTTAATAGTACACAGACAACAGACACACACACAGCCTACACCTGTCATGCGCTTTTTTCCAGTCCCACGGCGGATCGCGACCATGTAACGGAGCGTACAGTTACACAGTATGTGGGTGAGGTTGAACCGTTAGCTACGTCACTTGTAGGGACGTGACGGAATATCGATACATACAGACTCGTAGGGTTATAGTCACTAACGATAGTGATATTTTTGTTTATCTTTCCTTGACGTTATAATATAAAAAATATATTAAGTTAGTTTACTTTGGTATATATTTCTGTTTTATACAACAACGAATAAAACTTCTTTTATTTTCTAATGCCTTACTTGCTTTAATTCTACATTGCAGTAACATCTCATACTTATTTAAATGTATTCACAAACATAAACAAATACCGCCAATACCCACAGCATTAGGTCAATACTTAACCAGATAAGTGTGTCAAAAGTTCGACACTCCCACTCATTAAGATTCCAACCACGTTTATCGACATTATTTATCGATGAGCGCAATCCCTATAGTACCGTAAACTACGTCACGAAGAAAGGGACGTGCCAACGGTATAGGGCTGTATCGCAAAACTATCGCTTTTTCCGCTATGCATTCGACATAAACATTGAAAACATTTTGAAAATGGAATCAATGCGGCTAAAATAGTTTTTTTCTTTTTAATCGCGATAACCGCATTGGGTTCTTGTAATTTTAAAATTATTTTAACGTTATGATCTTGTGGAAAGTAGATGTAATTAACAATTGAAAGAATCTTATGCACCATTTCCTAAATAATAAGAATGTGTGAAAACTTAGTAAGAATCCTATATGAGACATGGAAAAAAGAAACATAAATATTTAAAATATTCAATAATGACGTTTCATAGACAGTCACAGTGCATGAAACTATTATTCAATTCATATTACATATTCAAAATTAATATTAATTTGAAAAATTTTTTAAATCAGAACTGATCACAAAATAGATTTGAGTTTTCCATACTTGTAACTTAATATTACAACAACTTAACTTATAATATGAAGTATTTGTGCTAAACGATATTTTCAACATAAGTAAAAATAAAATCTTCACATTGAGAACACAAAAAAACACTTAAACAATCATATTTATCGTGGAAAGCACTTAAATTTATTGTAAATTTCAGCTAAAGTTTGATGCAATTTGTATTGCTCATAACATTTTTTTTATTGCAAGTCAATGACCCCTGTTAAAAATTCGTTAATACTTTTTACGCTTACCATCTGTTTCAGTTTAAAAACATTCATTTTGAAGTAAATGTGAAATAAATTGTACTCTTTTGTCCTTCAAACTAAAATGATTTTGTTTTATTTTCTACAACTTCATAAACGAGAAAAGTTAAGTAAATGACGTTTTCATATGTATGTAGGTCAAGTTTTAAAAAGAGTAAAATCTTTTAAATACTTAAACGAAACGTAATTCAAATGGTAAATTTACAAATATTTGGGTGCCATAACATAATAACATGTTGTAGTGTGATGTATGAAGAATACAAATTATATCATTTTTAATACAATCTACACTGCTTTTATACTAAGAGTTATGAAACATTAAACACAGTAGTTTTTAATTAATAAAAGGCCATTTAGTTAGTTTTTTGTTAACTGTTTCACGAACTTTAAGAAACTTAATAACTTTGACTATGTCAATAAATTTTATAAAAAAAATAGCTAAACACAATCTAATAATGACGGGGTTAACTTCATTACATTAATCAAATTACAAATGGTCTAGAAAAAATAGAAAGATCCTGGCGTTTTCAACTGTAACGTAAACGTCAACTGGACGAAAGTGACAGAAAATTTGTAATTATAATTGATATCTGCTGAATGAATTTCAAATGTTGTCTTTGTAACTTTGTTTCCTGTCAACACAAAAGTGCATTCACCTCGGAAAAGAAATAATACCGCTGTGCAGCGGATAAAATGCAAATTTCGTGCTATAGATGATTTAATGTATTTTTTGTACCGTAAGTAGCATGATAAAGAATCTTTTTTGCATTATAAAATCTTATACAACATGCATCCTTATATAAGATGCATAATAGAACCACATAAAATAATAATAGTTTTTACTACTGCTAATTAATAGTAATAATTTACAATAATTACTCACCTCTTATAGTGCTCGGCATTTTGTCACAATCCTTTGTAAATCAATCACAATCACAAGAATCTAATGCATCCATATTTCATTAAAAAAAACACTAGACACTGGCAGGTTACAAAGTAACTTTCGCGCCACGAGCTGTCAAAGTCAAATCGCGCGGGCTGAAGTTGAGCCTCAACATACGTCCATGTAACTTGGTGTAGAGATTGCTTGTGCTTTTTTCGTTCCGCGCGGCGGGCAGCACTCGAGGTAACTGTAATTTTTTTAACACAGCTGTAACGGTGAGGCCGGTTCTGTGGATCTTCAGAATCTTGAATCGATTGCTGTTCAATCAATTCTTTGAACGCGTATCTAATGCTGTTTTTGCACGATGAGGATTCACCACGAAATGCTAGTTACAACGACCCCAGGCACACGAAGTACCGCAACTGCAATTGTGATCATTGACCTATTAAAATTAAAAAAAAATGTGAGATTTATTGTATTATTCCTTAACGAAGGATTTTATCCAGTGACGTCCCTCTACGGCGATGGTCGTAAGTTTTTTAAAAATAGTTAGCTCAATGTGCCGTCATGAATCCCGATAATAACGATACCCACGCCTATTATCTAAAAATAAGGAGGTATCCATAAACGCTAAATAACCCTCCCTTCATTATCACTTGAATATCTTATCACGGCAATCAAAGTCGGTCTAGCAGTTAAAAAAGATATTAAACACACCTGTATGAAAAGTATCATAATAAAGAGCATCCATATTGTTAATGTTTGAAGTTGGTCTATAAACATGTTAATAATAGTAATTAAAAATTTTGTTGTGATAACTTTTTAAAGTTATACTATACTACAAGTTTAAAGACATGAGTTCTTCTAAAGAAGAATAATAGATGTCTCCCCTGGCCCCATCCCTTAAAAATCAAGTACATATAAAATGATAACCTTATTGGGGTGGGTAGGGGCACAATAGCTCAGTTAGGAGAGCCACGGGTACGATATCATAGTTTCAAATTCTGCCTCTTATAAAAATCTATATTGTTTCTTCTAAGTTTCTTTCTATGTTGTTTCGTGTATGGATATACCTTACCATCCTGAGTACGTATGATAATTTAAAAAACACTTTAATAAGTTTATAACTAACGGAAGAAACTATGATGAGTTAGAAACCCAAATGGTGACGAGACCACTCAGTCTATTTACGATATAATTGACGTAAGTACACCTCAGTAAATATATAATGTAGTAATCATGTGTCACGAAAGTTTAAATACAAAAAAAAATAAGAACATTGCTTTTTGATATTTTAATAAATTATAAACCGTTATCATCGTCATCGAGTTATTGGTAAATCTTTAAACATCTTAAATAAATATTTTAATAGTAATCATATTGTAGTATTGTTGTATAAAATAAAAAAATAAAAATACATGCTATCCTATTTCGAGTATAATTTCTTTCATTGGAACCTGAAATACGTAGTCATTTTCAATATTATATTTTAATATTATTGAATACAACCGGACAATTATCGGCAGCCCCTTTTCTTTTCAGTAAAATTGATAAAAGCTAAATCTTCAAATAGCTACCTATGTAATAAATATCTAATCTAAATCTTGAAGTAATTACGTAAACGACTTGCGTGGCTGAAAAGAACGGTCACTGAAATGGATATACCAAATCTTGACAATGTAACTACATTAACACCCCCCACTTTTATAGCCAGCCAGGACACAAAAAAAAAGTAAGAAAAAAAGAAAAGCTAAGAGTGTGGTGTGATATGGTCTAAGTCTTGGACTGCTGTACACGACAGTATGCTCAGTCATTCTCATAGTGTTGTGCCATGCAAGATGTACCTGCAATGGGGGCACACGGGACATTTGTTTGTAATATCCACTATGACACGGGAATGATTTCTCTAATGTGGAAATGTTGTTTTTTTTAATAAAGAAACTAAAAGAAAGAAAAGACACTGATGTAATATTTGCCTCTTTTTCTTTTGATTACTGACTGATTTTTGTACTACGGACAAAAGTAAATAAATTGTTTTTTAAATATAGAAATATTTTTATTGTCTTAACTATACTTTATATTTATTATCTTTTCTGAGTAACGGGGCCAAATATACTGTATACTTATTATATCTTTTTCGGTAAAGAAAATAGTGAACAATTGTTACAAATTTTCGTGTCTATCTAAATTCTAAACGTTTCTTTATTTTTTTATCTTATTGATGAATTGTTTTCTGAGTCAAAACATAGGATATTTCTTACTTTAGACTATTCTAATTTCTGTGATGGGATTTAGAAATATAAGAAGTTTCAAGTGAATAACCACAAAAATCTGCATTAGGATGTAATTACAATAAAACTATAAATGGTACGGATGTGACGATATGTGGCTCAATACTATGTTACAAGTGACTAGCTGGTTTATTATAAAAATATAAGACGTATTCAATACCCCGTTAAAAGTATATAAAAGGCCATAAGGACACAAGTTCACAGTAGGACTTAGAAAAACTTAAACCAAGTAAAAAAAAACCTAAACTACTGATATTGATATTTATTTTCACGCCAACATCTCGGAATAATCACTTGAATTCAAGTAAATTTATTTCCCTTTACACTATATTATGAATAATTTTAAAAATACTTTCCCTGAAATTTTAATTTCTTAGTGAATCTTAATTGTACCCACCGAAATAGTTCCGGAACTAGGACAAATCTCGACAAAAATTTACTTAGATGTATCTTTCTAAGAGATTTATCAGTATAAGTCGCAATAAATATATCTGATTCTAAATAACAGTCGTAACTATTCCTGTATATATATAATATTTCAAAGGTACATAACTGTAATTCTGAGTTGTATAGGTTTATTGTAGGTATCCTAGGATGCATTGTGATGTATATCCGTCTGACCGTTTAACATGAATGCATGCGTTTACTAACTCCAAAGGCTTTGTAAGTATTTGCAGCTTGACCTCAAACAAAAAACCATAATTTAAATATCAAAAAATCATTGAATATACATAATTATTGTATGGTGATGATTATACGAACGTGTCGTGTTTCTCGTTAAAAAAACTTGATATAATAAATTATAAAAAAAATCTTTAATATTATTTAATTGAATTTATTTACATATATCAATTACTAACGGGTGGAGTCCAGTGAATAATTACCACTCGCATAGGATTTGTCTTGAATATTTTAGCAGGTACCTTCTAACTCTACAAAGGCAGTATCTATCTAAGAGTATTCTATCTAAATTACTGCTTAAGTGAGATAGATGCTCTATTTTTTATTCTTCTATCTTCTTCCTCTCATAAATGGAGTAACCTTACTAGAACCTTCGTGGAGTAGTCTTAGGTAGATTCCAGTTGTCGACAACTTCATCTCGTATGCATTATACCTCGGGGTAGTACTTTTTCGATATAACTTTCATGTAGTGAATGAGATGAATGTTGCCTTTACTTCTTCTTCACTTCTCTTTTTAAGGAAGGGAGAAGTGTTAATTACGTATCATGATATAAACCATCAGCTCGTTAAATTCTGTAAAGTATAAGTTAAACGTGACCTATTGCATTCTTCCTTTATCTAGATTTACTTTAGATAAAGAGATATTAATAGCTATAAGATGTTCAAAAGAACTATGAAGCTATGTTTAATCGTTTTTATCAGTGAATAAATTGATTTGATAATGACCCAAATTTGTCTTCATTGACAATAATAGGAGGCAAAAAATACTATCTTCAAATATTTTTCTAGAAAGTTCTTTCTTATAATTGAATTCTCATGAATCTGTGAAAAAATCCAAATTAAAAGTTCGCGGATCTCTGAATTCCCTCGTAAACAAAACGATCGAGGTCGTTCAACCCAACGGTACAACTTGCCGACCCAGTCGCTATCTTGTCTTGTGGGTTGTGACGTCACAGTTGTTACGTTGGATCAACAAGGTAACTTGTGTAAGCGATTAAACTTATTTATGTCATTTAAATTTAATTATTTAATGTTACAGTTTAAGAAGTAGTATTTATAACTGTATATAAGGCTAGTTAGCGTATTTAAAAGTTCTATTTAATAAAATCTGATAGTGACATCTAGCGACGAATAGAAGAACTATTTTTTATTTTGTTGAGCATCTCAATTAAAACCTTATGAAAATCTGAAATTACTATTGTTATTTTAGATACTGGTAATTTAAAACTACATGCATAATTATATCATTCAATTAATTAAAAGTATATATTTATTGTGCGCCATCTATTGTGAATTATTATATTAAGCAAACAATGCTAGAGCAACCGTAGTTCATATCTGCATTCATAGGTGTCGCTACTAGTACTCACTTTCATAGAAGTCATTCACTCGTGTCAATTTATTCGTGTTTGTAAGAAGAGCGTTATAATCATTTTGTTTACAATTTACATTACTAAAAGTGATTTCAAGAATTACAAATTAATTGGTAAGTGTTTTTTCATATTACTTTATACCAGTTATAATTATTTTTTTGCAGTTATGGTGGTTTTAGTGTTATTATAAAATGAGTTTCCATGCTGGCATTTACAGGCCAGCCAACATCGTCTTACAGGTAATAGGTAATTATTCAGAGGATGTCTAATGTTAACGAGTTCAATCATTATTGATTATTCAAATGATTAGAAAGTAATGATTGTTGATTTCTTTTCTTCATGCCTGTGATTGTGTTTTTATAAGATTTTAGGGGGAAGCTTGTGACAAATTCTTTATCTAGATGGCTAAGATAATCTATATTTATCTTTTTAAAATAAACTAGTTTTCTAAGTTCGTAACCAACTATAGTATTTATCAATTCATACATCTAAATAAATAAAACTCAGTGTCACTACAATTTTAAATGGATAGACAAGTGTTCGTGTTTAGTACTTTTTCTCTTTTTAAATCTGAGTATCTATAATATGAAACTTGTTGTACTATAATTTGTTGATGTATTGAATTTATTTCTATATATAGGCTTTAAAGCGAATGTAGGAATTATTCATTTAATAAACATAATGAAGCCCAAGTGAAAACCTAATAAAAAATTAAAATACAAATCATGAAATCAATTTACAATCGTAATCGAACGCCGAAATCCAAGAAATGTATCGAGATTCGAGACCTAAGTATTTCAAGTCAGACAGATATTGCATGTTTGTCTCACTCTAACATGTAGAATTAGTAGTTTCTTTCTCACATCTCGCTGCCCCTCAGACGTTACATCCGAGCCTAACCGCGGTTTAGGGTTGAACATAAAATATTTCACTTTATTAATTTATTACTTGAGGTAGTGTATCTTTACTAAGCAACAATATTTTGCAGAGAAAGGGCCTGCAAAATATTGTTTTATAAATCGTGAATTTTCTCAATATTATGTAGGAAAATAATAATAATGTTAACACTTAAAGATAATAACAAATTACGTATTTTTAGTGCTTTATCCTCTCAAGTAATGTACGTAAAACATTGTAGTTTTTATTATATATTTATTTAAAAAACCATACACAAAATTAAAACATTTTAAATTATAGCTAAAGATAGTAAAATATTTGAAAGGCACCCCTCTGTAAGTTTGGTCAAATATTAAATAAAGAATGACAGCCCTGCCGGCCGCCACCCCGCACATAAAATCAATATTTATGGACACGAATGTATTTCACCTCTGCATACTGTCTCTTACTCCGCTATTGATTCGTATATTGCTTCGACTTTAGCGTGGAACATGTTAACGGGTTGTAGGCAATGGCGGATTTCTAAATAGGTTATATATAGTCCTCGCCGGCAAAATTTTAAATTTAGAACATTATTCATTATGTCAAATGGATAAAGGCGGCGAAATATAGAAAACTTTTTATTCTAATGCTACAAATTACAAAATATATCTGGTAAATGTGCTTTTTAAATGTACAATTTTAAGAACATATGTAAATACAATATTTAGGTATTTTGTTTTATATTTCTGAACTTACAATATCATTTATATATGATTTGTAGAACAAATTGAAGATCAAAGATATTAAATGTTTCATTAAATATAGGTTATAAATTATATTGAATAAAAACTTCTTTGAAGGACAGTATACATTTTTTAAATGTACATAGTTAGTTTATTATCTAATTTATCTAATTCATATTTTATTATTTTATTTTACTGTTTATATTTTATTCATATTTAGATCTGTTAATAGTAATAGATTATTTTGGTTTCACAAAACAGTGAAAAAAAATAAAATGTCAATGCTTGTAATTGTATCGTAACCTTATGATACAGACTTGTATTTTTTATTTATGAACATTACACAGACAACTACAGTTTCAACAACAGTTTTTGAATTAGACTTCTAATTATTTGTTTGTTTGTGATTTAAGAAAGAACAAACAAACGGTTTTTGCTTAAATGTCGTGTGATAGTCGTGAAGTTCTTAAATACTTACATTTCATAATTCGTCTTGAATCAAGAATCAACCACTATTATTTTATGTAAAGAAGCTATTTGTTGTATGAGTTATTAAATAAGAATATGTCATAATATACAATTATATCAATTTAATTATATAGCGAAGTAAATATTATTTATATCTTTAATATTTAAGTTCTTTGCATTGAAATAGCGATTATTTTTGCTCAAAATACTTTTTTTTTCATGATTAATAAAACAAATCACAGACAGTAGTAAAAAATTTCTGAGGTAATTCCTAACTTGTACTATCAAATGTTTTTTTATCTAACCATCTACATATTGATAAATGTAATAACACTTGTAGCCATGTTAAACATTTTTCCCTCAAATAAATGAATAGTTAAAAATTTAACGCTACGAGAACGGAGTCGATCCCGTTACATCTGGGAAGCCGTCCCGTCTCTCTATCAATACATATTTTTAACCCCCGACTAAAAAGAGGGGTGTTATAAGTTTGACCTGTCGATCTGCTGTATATCTGTGTATCCGTGTGACTGTCTGTGGCAATGTAGCGGCCTAACGCGTGGACGGATTGAAATGCGGTTTTTTTTAATTGAAAGCTATGTTCGTCGAGATGGTTCTTAGCTATGTTTGGTCGAAATAGAAAGAGTCGTCTTCCAAGATATTGAGGTTTTATTAGTGCGGATAAAAGGTTCCTATGCAATATTGATAGAAATACTTAAATAACTGAAATTTTCGTGTCCGTAGGTTCATTTAGTACAATAAAGAAACCGGTGACATAACTTTTAAAAGCAGAAAAAAAAATAATTAAAAATTTTAAAAACCCCCGATACAAATAGATCTCTAAAAAGAATAAAAATAATATTATTATGTACTTATTGAAGTCGTTGCGTCGGGGGACCGCTTAATAAAGGAAGAAATTAAATGCAAGTAAGTTACCAAGGCAAATAAAGAAATTACGATATCGAATCGTGTAGTCGAAGTTCTCAATGATTAACTTCGTAAAATAGACACCATCAACGTCAACGTACGTACAACGGTCCCTCAGCGCAACGACTTCAATAAGTACCTACATAATAATATTATGTATTTTTATTCCTTTTAGAAGTCTTTGTATCGGGGGTTTTTTAAATTTTTAATTTAAGTTTTACATTTTATATTTATTTAAAAATGTTAGCCACATATTTTTTTTATCTTTCACAACTCGGAATTTTAAACGTATCTCGTGTTAATATTCGTGTATAAATCGAACTTACGTGTAATTTATTATTTTTCGCCGATTTTTTAAATGGAGGTTGTAAATCGAACAGCTTATTTGACTTTTATTGTAGATTTAGCGGCAGTAATTAATCGATTTAAAAACGAAGTCCTCAATTCGTTGCATTTTTTGTGTAGGTATATTTCTTATGTACCTAATACTACCGGAACTGATTTTGATGATTAATAATTTCAAATTGAAAATGGTATTCCAGGACAGTTCCCATATAATTTAGATAAATTTATATTAGATTAGTTATAATAGATCTAAATATGAATAAATATTACATATGCATGCTTATGACTCTAGGGGACAAATCATTCTACATTAGGCTGCAATTTATTTATAAAGTATATATTTGGAGGATAATTATACATTATACAATTTTGGTGAAGGTCGATAATCCTACTATCGTAGTTAAAAATGTTCCAATTGTAGTCATTACATTAATAATTAAATGTATGGCACAGAATGTTTAATAGTAGTTTGAATTAGATTTTTGTAAGAAATAGTAAAATAAAATAATTTGATAGTTTGTTAACAGTTCTGATTGGTTGTCTATAACGAAATTAACCAATCACAAAGGTTAGCGAGATTTGACTGCTTTTTTATAATTAATATCAAACTGTATTCTTTTGCAAAATTAACCAACTCTATATTAAGGGAAATCTGATGTTTCAGATTATTAAAGTTAACCAGTAGGTATGATGAAATTTACGTTGTACGTGGAATATTACTTAGTTTTTATTAATATATACAGGGTTATTTTTAATTAGTTGACCACCTCTCGCAGGCCTCTTGCCTTACTGCATTAATCCAAACAACATATTTTGTTCTACGACTTCTTAAAAATCCTGATATACACAAAAAACACGAAACAAAACAATTTTTGCTTCCTCTTTTACTTATTACTCTGTATTTTGTAAGAAGTGCTTAAAAGGTCAACGCCATACCTACGCTCAGAATTAATGTCGGTTCCGAGGCAACCAAAGGTTGTATGGGAAAACTCAAAATTTTAAAAACTATTAATTTTAAAAAGTCGTAGAACAAATGTTGTTACTTGTTAGGGTTAATCTATAGAGGCTGCCTGCAAGAGGTGGTCAACTAATTACAAATAACCCTGTATATTGCCAAGCTCTAAATAAAATAAATAATACAACCTGACAAACGGACGTATATTAGTTTAGTTTTTTGTCATAAGATATAAAAAAATATAACAAATGTAACAATAATGAACGAAAATCTTATTGTTGATTTAGCGTTAAATTTCAAAGGTTTGATTTAATAAAAATGTTTACTTTATTTACTCAAGTAATAATGAACCTTTCGTCTACCTAATAAGACTGAATTTAGCGTAATTCAAATAACATTATTTTTGTCTTTATAATGGATTGATTTAATTATGCAAGGACTGTACGAGTTTATATATATACCTATATATATATATATAAATGTTGCTTTGTATCTCTGTGTAACATGTATTTTACAAATGTAATAGAAGTTCTCTTCGGCACTTTGTGAAATAAGTAAATGACTATATATGTAAGTCTAATAGAATAAAATATTATTTTAGGTTAAATTTGATATACCTTTTAAAGATATATAATATATATCTAATTATATAGGTGTGTGTATACTAGATTAAATATTAAATAATAACTAAGTAATATTTTAAATTCAATTCCAAAAATCGTATTAGAGGAGTCAAAATACAGAATGATGTCATTTATTTTGTTACTACAGTACCTAATAATAACACTATAACACTGATTTATCTACAGTAATACTACCTATTATTTAACCCTTCGTAGATACTTGAGTCGATAGTTTTATAACAAAAATACTGTGTTATAAATTTACAACGTCTTCGCTGTTATGACCGTTCTAGCAATCTCCCGATAAACGATAGAAAGAAACACACACACATGCAGTCTGTAAGTTTACCCATTCCAAGATCGGTCGGTCGGCTAGTACTTGTTTTATTACTGTCGCAGGTACTCAAACGAAAGAGACAAAAGACATTTTTAAACGTTTTATCGGCTACTTTCTTTCCACTTTCAATCAATACAAATAAATCAAGACGGCGAGATATGTGTTAGTATCAATAAAAATAGTACCACGGTCGTATAGAACGGGAAAAAATAGCCTAAAATCATGTGCTACATGTTTATTAAGAACGCTATAATGTAAGGACGGTTTGTCGTTTAGGTTTTGAACAATCGGGGGACGCCGTAATCTGCCATCAAAATGGAAGCCGTCGGCCATCTTAGGTTCGCCACGAGCGAGAGAGCGCGTCCGCTCGGGAATTTGGGAAATTGGTGTTTTTTTTGTTGTAAAGAGAGCAGTATATAAGAGGTCGGTGGGGGGATCGCTTCGGTGTGAAGGGAAAGAGGTGGTGCACACGATCATCGCATCTCGAGATTCATCCCGAGATATCGAATTGCATAGTTTAAATTTATAATATTTGTTTGTAACTTAAAACTTTTAGGGAGTTTCATTTATTTGTTACATCATATTTTAAATATAAGACAATTTTACTTATCATTTTGTGATTTTTGTATATTAAATTCTATTGTGTTTATATCCTTATACTTTATTACATACGTGTATTATGTGTAGCATTGAATATATAATATATTTCTTAACTTGATACATATTGTGTAAAACTCTTTTGAAAAGGTATTTAACATATAATTTTATATTATTTTTTAAATGTTGTAAACATAATAAATTTTGAAGACATAATAATTGACATTATAAATATTTGATCAACATGCATCTTACTACGCTATTGCAGTTCCATATCTGCAGATCGGTCATCGTTACCAACGCGGTGTGCTCCAGCCACCTATCTTTCATTGCACGTACGCGGCGCGGGGGGGGGCCGGTCGCGGCATACGTAGCTGAGCCATCTTGCTAGCGGTCGTCGAATCGTACGCGTCTCAACAAATCTCATAATTCGCACTAATTAATTATTTATAAAATAACATAACAAGTCCAGTGAAGTGACAAAAGTGAGGTGCAGTGAACGTTGTTGATAGATTGTGTGTGTTGTTGTTTTTAGGTGTGCATGTCTAGGTGAGTAGTCACCAGTCTTTGTGCGCGACAATTATCATTCTGATCGATTCGTCCGCGCGGGGGTGTGCAGCCGGCCCGTTTTATATCTTTTGTTGTTTTGTAACGCTGCTAAATCAATAATTTTAGTGGCTAGCGGCCATCGCGTTCTTAATTCGAACACTTTGACGTTTAACGCTTTAGGTGTTTTAACGGTGCGCGATCGGAACTGTTACTTTAACGAGGTTCTTTGTAATGCATTGAATACCTAATAGCCGTGCGAAAGTTTTATTAGTATTAGATAAAGCCCGCTGATACGAAGACACTCGATTAAGGTAAACTGGCTTTTATTTATTATTAATCTTGTATAACCTATAAGTATCTTAACATTTCGCTTTCCCCGCGTCTATAAATAGATCAACCAGGTGCTAAAATGTAACTGTCCATAAATAATGCACTTGAGGCAGTTTCGGCAATGTGTCCGCAATTAGAGTGAAACCCAGGTCCTAAACAGTAGTGTATAAATAACAAAACATTTATTTGGATTATAAATATTTCCGGTTAACGACCTTGTAATGCTATGTACATAAAATAAATTGATTTACTATAGTACGTATTCTTTTGTTTTATGTCAAGTAAATATATATTAAGTCTCCTGTTTCCTAAATGAGAAACAAAGTCTTTTATTGCTCGTGGAGCAATTAAACCATTAAGATCGATCTCAGTCGTACGTTCTATTCAGACTAGATGACATAATTTATTCAAACGTATTAGGTAATAACAAGTAATAACAATACAAATATAACAAAAATTATTGATTGGAACTACAATAATGTAAACAACATTATATCTTAAATAAGTATTTTAAGTAAATAATGGGGTTATTATAGATAAATACATGTTACTAATTAAATAATTGGCTATTCTGCCTAAACATTCGAATTTCGAACTATAAACGTGTCTATAATGGCGGGGACAAGTACATGGCTTGTAATAATTGCATTCGTTCAAGACCGCGCCTCGTAAACGGCTTATACTTGAACAAGAGTTACTGAACACTGCCTATAGTTATTACCCGCTCGCGTGAAACTGTGACAACGCGCCCCATCGTCCTGCGTTATTCTGCTATCATCTAAAATTTGTCGCGTTGCTTCGCGGACGAGTTCATTTTTTACTACTTTCCGACATTGGCTGAGGTGCTATTATCCGACCGGTAAGGAATGTCGATCTCCATGTTCCATACATGTGATATCTGATGCGGTCCATAAATAATGCGGGTTGTCTTTTAAATGCTGATTCATTGGTTATGGTGAAGATAATCATTATCGTATTTAACTTTTTTTTTGCTATTCGTACTTAGTAGAGTATAATTTTGTCATCACTATAGTATGATTTAGTTGTCGCATGTTTATATGTGATATTTGGCCTCGATTTGTAATGTAATTTAGAATATTTGTTTCTAATGCATCCATTTTGAACCAACGATGGCGGCGTCATATACCTATGTAATCTATTCACCAGATGCTATTCCCTTTTTTGTAATTCTATACTTCATTATTCAAGCGTTTATGATTTATCAAATATCTTTGGTCAACCTTCATTAATTGCTACCATCTGGCGACTTTAAACAATTTCGAATATTTTTTTTTCTCAATTTTATATTTACAGAAATTCCAATAAAAAATAAAAATACATAATTAAGGAGTTTCTTATCAAAAGACATGATTACCTATATTAATATTAAGCCCAGTAATATAACAGTACAAAAAATGATCCCAGACTCCAATACCTGTCTTGTTTTAGATCAAATGTACATTACACACCGATTCTTTAACATCTTTATTTTAAACAAATACATACCTAGTTAGAATATTTTTTCCATCTTTGAACTTATTTATATTATTATTAAAAAAATAATTGTTAGGCTCGTATTTAAGAAGACGTAATGGCCGCTTCGCTGAACATAATTTCACTTTCATTACAACTCTGCTATAATAATCAATCATAATTATAAAATATATAAACAAATAAAACAAAAAGTATTGTTTATCATATTTCTCAGTATAATTTATATATACCATTCTAAAAACCGTCCAGCCGTATAAGTGTAACAGACAAACCTTCAAACACATTTATAGTATTATATATAATTTAAAAAAGATTTAAAACATATGTGTAACAAAACTGGATTTAATTTATCGTTATATATTTAAGGACGAATACCAAAATTATCCCAAAACAAGAAATTCAATTTAGCATAGAACTCGAGCTAAACTTTTTATTAAACTTCGTATTACTAAGGAATGTCGTGACATGTCCCAAGCTGAAATAATTCAAGGGATTGTCACCCTTATTGCTAACGTTTAACAGCGTCTCCTTCCAAGTGAATATTTGATTTTTGTTTGTTCTGCGAATTCAGTAAATTTGTTTTTGTGGTGGCATACCTGTAGGAGAAAGGATTCGTTAAAAGACGATCTTGGCTTGACTTTCAAATTTCTTAACGAGCAACCTTCTAGAATGATACAAAATCAAACTTTAATGTGTTAAAATTTAAAAAAAAATACCTTATACAGTTTATAAGAAAAGTCATAAAAATCCATACTAAAAATAAGAAACTGGTAGGTATGCATAATGTATAGCAGGTCCCTGAAAGTTACGTAAGCTATAAAAACTAGCGCTGGCATCAAAGCATTCAGATATAGGTCAGAGATCATACACACCCCGCCCTCCTCTCGTTTTCTTTGTCTAAACGTTCTTTGCAAAGTTTAAAAGCATGTTAGTTTATTATATATTAATAAGGTATAAATACATATACATATTTAATAAAACATAATATTAATTCACTTACGAACAATATTAATAAATCATCGGATATACGAACGGAAGTAATAATATGTCCTGATCCATTATTGTTGAATCATCAAAGCCTACATCTATAGATTTAAATTGTGGAAAGTCATCTAAGAGTGTCTTCATACTCGGAAACTGTAAAATGACCCTTTAATGACCTAACATATAATAAAGTAAAATAACAACCAGTGGTGTTTTTAAGGTGGCAGTCCATCACATGGTTAGTACCATTTTTAACTAAAACTAGTCCAAAAAGATAGGTGTAACGTTGTACCAGCAACAGTGTTACACTCATCTGATAGAGAAACGAGATTTATAGCCAGTAGGAAATAAAGCCAGCGATTTCATCATGAAACGATGGTTACAATATAATATATAACATATTTGAACAGTTTGTTTTTGTATGAGTAAATAAACTCGTCAAATATTTTCCACAAAGAATTTTCCAAGCTAAAATTTTTATCAAAATTATAAGAAAGTAAAGTATAATAAAAAAATAAAAATTATTCAGAATTAATTCCAAATGCATCAAGTATTATCTTAAGATAGATCGTCCTCTCAACACGACCGTCTGGATGCTGGGTACATGTAAAAAACTAAGTATATTCAATCTTTAGGTATACAGGTTTTATGAATCACTTGTGAATCAGCTCATGCTTTCTTGTATCTGTTAAGCTTTTTGTATGTACAGGTATGCTTATGGATGATTGATCTGTTTTGTGATGTACTAAACTAAATGCTAATATAGTTGAGTTAGTCAGTTTTTATTTTAGTTTACAACCACTGGTTCTTCGTCAGAGGACCTAGACGGTATTTACGATAGTCGAATAGAATGACAAATGTATGGGTTTGACATTAACACGCTATACTATGAGCATACATGACAATGCTGTGCACCACTTGGCTAAAGACACAGTCCCTCTGAAAAGAGACATGTAAACAATTAAAAAAAACAGTTTTAGTTATTTGGCACATATCCCATTGCTAACTGTACCTTAAATGATAATATAATAATTACGATATATATGTACAAATAAATAAACTTACCAATTTCAGATAGGGTCATTTTTAGCAAAAAATATATATAATTCTATATTTATTAACTTATAAGTATCATAATATTCTAATAAACTTTCCAGGCAAAATAGATAATCCAATATCAAAGTTTTTCTCTCAGTACCTTAAAAATAATTCATAAAATACTAGTCTTAATATATTTCAATAACACCAGTCTTAAGAACATCTTTATTTTACTATCTACTGTATTTTCATTTTATTACTGTATTTTCATAATTAGGTCCATATTTTTTCTACTAAAATACTTGTAATCATAAAATTTTGATCTATTAATTAATATAACCTCAATTTATAATTGCTAATTAAATAGCTTATTAGAGAATTAAATATTTAATGCATTATATAAAACCTAAAACACTAACCTAAGTGAAACTGTTATCTAGGTCATACTGAATGTCTATCTCGCTCTCATTGTGTCACCTAGACTTTATTTAACACTATTTAACCTAGGTTAAGGCGTTGCATTTTTAGTTTAGAAACTTCGTATTTAATAATTTCATTTCAAATACAAACCGTTTTCCAAATTAAATTTATTTTAAAACTGGTATACGTATGTATATTATAAGTAAGATGTAGGTGGTTTTTGACAACATTTCGATAAAATAAATATTGAAATGGTATGTATTATATACATACCAATGCTTAACTTATATTTATGTATGTACTTTAATATAAGGCATATACCTATACATTTGTCGGCCTGTTGGTTTAGTCGTTAGTGTCCGAGCCATGTCATAGGTTCGGTTCTCACCGGAAAGTGTTGTTGTGATGTATTCCACAGATTGTTGTTTTCGAGTCTGTGTGTTCTTGTACGTTATTCCTGTTTTAAAAACCTTCCGCGACACAAAGATTAAAACTATAATACGGAAGTTGTTAAAAGCTATTCAGAAAGAATGCAGCACATGAATTAATTCAAAATGACACAGGCATAAAATCGAATGACGAAAATATTGTATGCATATGCATAAATTTAGGTGTGTTAAGACATTTAAACCTATAACTCCGACCGGGTTTAAAATCCGAAAAAATTAAACGGCACATCTTGGTCCTAAGACTATGGGTTATACCTGTATTCAGAATTTGGAGTCTTAACTCTAAAGCCTTCAGGACTTTGGAGGGTACTGATAGAAATTCCTGACGATTCTATAAAGCTTTCGTAAAAAACTGTTAAATATTGTATATTACCACAGTTATAACAATTGCTATCTAGATAAAAGTCTTCTAAGACCTCTTTGTCGGATAAATCTCGAATTGATATCCTGCTTCCCGGGTAAGGATATATGTACAATCAATTGCTCTTGGCGCTGTTCCAGTCGGCGTGGGAGTGCCAAGTGCCAAGTTTCGCCAAGTGATGCGGCAAACATTTACTTTGTATTGTCTCTTTCATAACAGTGCAGGTATCAGTTCATTTGTTATATATGTACAGGAAATCTGAGCTAAACATCGGACATTATGTATTAAAACTATCATTTTATGATTACATTTAGTTTTAAACCAAGGTTTAAATGAAGACATATTAAAAAAATACATTTTCAACCAAATGTATACAAGTAAATAAGAATAAATATACTAAATAAGTAAAATAGTTCAGAACTACTTATCGAAATTGGTATAGATATGGTATTATCCACATATTTTCTTAGAAGACACTTTTAAAGGACTTTCTGATAATGGTTTTAAAAGTCGTTCAGTGATATTATCTCGCAATAGGTGTTCTATAAAATACAAAAGAAATAACATATCCAGTTTAACTAGTTTTTACAAGATAAGCAACTAAATAAAACCAAAAAAATCTATGATTATGTTTGAGTATTAAAACCAAAGTAGTATTTTAGATGATAGTATGGATTTTGATCGTTTATTTTTCTTTAAATAGATATATGCATACATGCAATAGTTACTGTACATTTGTAAAATCTCGCGTAAAATAGACCTAAATTATATTCATTTTGATATTTTTATGATATTATATAATCAAAGACTTAACGTTATCCAAAAAGCAAATGGCTGTCATTAGAAGAAATGTCTGTAATCTCTTAAAAAGTTGTTAAAGCTACAGCTCTGTCCCTTTCTTATCAATATCATTTCCCATCATTAAAACAGTCATATTCTCCTCCCACATAGGACTAGTTTTTATTTATGTATAACCATAGAGTTAACTAACGACTAGTAGTGCCAACTTACAAATACTGTATCCATTTTATATGAAGAACACACATTTTTTTTAGTATGGTCTATATTATTGTGTAGAATATCTTATACTATATTTGTCGCATACTGTTAATTGTGTCATATATAATATAATAAAATAAAATAAATAAATATAATATGATATCTATCAACCAAATTTGAACATATTCATAGAAAATATAGAATTGTCAACTTTATTAGAATAAAAGTATTGAAAAACCCTTTACATTTTACGACTTTTATGTCAACCCTTGGGCAACGGTAAGTGAAAGAGTGACGATTTATATATAATTTATACCTACTAATATAAAGATAATTTGTTTGTTTGTTTGATATCGAAAATTTTTACCGGTTTAAGTAATACTTTAATTTTAAGCTACTTTTGTTTACATAATAGATATTTGTAATAATAATATAATCGTGTTTTGTTTTTTATCGCCATGTTATCTGTCAATGAATGTATGTCATAAATAAAATCACAAAATCTGGACACGATAAGTGACTCAGGGTCGAGTTGTGAATATATGAATTATTATTTAATATCTTTATGGACTGTGTAAAAGTATTAAAACATGTTAAACCTACACCATTACCAGACCATAAATGTATACCAAATGTTTCTTATACAGGGTTATTTGTAATTAGTTGAGCACCTTTTGCAGGCAGCCCCTCTACATCAATCCTAACAACATTTGTTCTACGACTTTTTAAAATTAATAGTTTTAAAAATTTAGTTTTTCCCATACAAAATTTATTTATTGCCTCTAAACGTGCATTAAACTTGCGCAAAGAGAGGCCACGCAACTTGTCAAAATATGTGAAAAGGCCACGTGCATCGGGGCGCGGGGTGGCGGGGTGACGCAGCGGCGGCGGCAACTATGCACGTTAGAACTTAAATAAAATAATAAGTTACTTACGAATTTCTTTAAGATGGCGCGTAACAGAAAAACGTCATAATTTTCATTAATATTATTTAATTAAAACGTAAGAAGTGAATCGAATGTTTCTGACGTATAATATTCTCATAGAAGAAACACATAAGTACCATAAAAACAGACAAATGTACACAATCCACTTTAAAAATAATAACTTTAGGCTTCTTAACATGTTGGATCGTCACTATATCACAAATAAAATTATTCTTCATCATGGTTTCTGCTGTTTCGAGTTGTTGTTCGTTCTAGGTATAGCAAAACAGACCTTGTAAAGATCAGGACCCCAATGCTCCATTTCTCAGCCAAAACTCGTATTTCTTTTCATTCTTACTTCTTCTATTTCAGACAATCAATGTATTTTAAAAATATTATAAATTATATTTCATAATTTCTTCTTCATGTTATAATCTTGAATTTATTTATTAGTTTTAATAGCAAGTCCATAAAATCGTATTGTCCAATATGTAATTACAATTCATTATTTAATTATAAAACTAAATGTAAATTGTGTTTTGTAATCCACATACTTGTCATTTTGATTATCTAATATTTCCATAGCAACATGGTGTAAAAGAGATGAAGCTATACGAAAAAAGGTGGCGCGCGCATTTAACAGTTTCTGAGTTCTGAGTTTCGCTAGCCTGCCGCGACCTATACTTTAGACTGCTTACAAAGTACAGAGTAATAAATAATCGAGGAAGCAAAAATTTTTTTTGTTCGTTTATTCTGAGTTATTTATCAAGATTTTTTAAAAGTCGTAGAACAAATGTTGTTGGGATTGATGTAGAGAGGCTGCCTGCAAAAGGTGCTCAACTAATTAAAAATAACCCTGTATATGTATTATTTGGTTATTTATTTAATATTGTTATTCATACCAATTGTTTATTTATTATAAAGATATTTTAATTCAAATAATATCATTGAATCGAAACTTCTCCACTTTCTCGCGTATCTGTGAAAGTATAAAGTCAATTGATCCAGCCATTTTGAATATTAACCGCTAGTATTTCCGTACTACACAAATACACAATAGAAGAGAAATATATATAAAGTATATTATATAAATTTGGTAATCATATTTTTAATACATACAAATTAATTATATCTAAAATATAAACTTTTTCTCCATAACTCAACCCACACTTCATTGATTTTAACGTATATGTCTTTTGAAGGTTGTCTACATAAAGGTTATTTATTTGAAAGAACTTATCACGGTTAAATATTAAAAATATGGCGCTTGTACAGAATGGTAAAATATTTAATTATCAAAAGGTTTATTGTGTCAAAAATATATATTCAAAATGTGTAGTAGTGTAGTGCATTTGTATTTTATTTGTAGTTTATTTTAAGGAACGCAAAGTTTCAAGTTATGTAGAGTAAATAACACTACGAAATCATTAAAAGTTGTCTTAAATATAATAAATATCTGAATATATACAGAAAAACCAACTGTCTAACTAAATCTACAATTTCTAATTATTTAGAATTTCTATCTTTCATAGAACATAAAAGAAAGATGAGGCTCGTAACAAATGTAAGATTACAAAATATATCAAAATGTATTTAAAATTCAAAACCTTACCTACATGCATATTGAACAAACCAAAAGCTTACTAATAAAACTAACAAAAGCAAGGGTCCAATATCAAGCGGCTGCATTATAGGGCGAATATTTTTTGCCATCTCTTTCCTACATAGCACGTGTGTGAAGGACAGCTGATTTCCAGAGACAATGTGTTTTTTTTAATCCATCAGATTATGAACCCCTGTCAGGCGTTCGTATTATTTCGTTTGATCTGATTTTAAGTCTTATTACTCTTGTAATAAGACTTATATTGGTTTTGTTACATTTATCAGAAAAGTAATGTTCGTGCAAAATTTTAGTCTTTGTTCTTATACTATTTTGCAACGGAAATACATTAATTTTATCATTTTTACTTGTTTTAAAAGTATAATGTATATTTACTTATTATGACGCTAAGTACAAGGATTGTTGCATCGCTGTAGAATTAGAAAGTGTCTTTGTTTTCCATCACAGTACGAGATCTTGCTGCTTGTTGCAAATTAAATTACGAAATGAACGCGATGATACTCCCAACAACTTGAAAATATTTTTTTTATGTTGCAAGTATAAAAAAACTGGTAAAATTAGAACTAAAATGTTGCCATAATCAAATTACACCCTAACACAAAACCATCCCTACGTTAGGGGAGTACAAAGCATCCATCAATCAAGTCTGTTTGCAATTTTTATTGACCAAGTCTAACGTAATATTTAGCTTAAAACCTCTTTGGTTTATATAATATATTTAAAAAAATGGAACATTTCCAGAATATTCTAGAAACCCGTTTAAGTAACTGCTACCGTTAAGTTTCGAGCATACATTAAGTTCTTCTAATGTTTGCTAATATATTGTCATCTTAAACCTAAACTTTATCTTAATAACTGATACTTTACTTTCTTATATTATATTCTTTTTCTCAATGCATATTATAAAATAATCTTTACTATAATTGTAAATAAAACGTAAATATTTAATAAGCATATTTCTCTCAATGAATAGAGATTTATTAACTTTTATAGTGTTGCCTAAATTGGTAAGACGATACAATGATTTTAGGCGGATAAAAAATATTCTTGTTTAATTTCTATTAAATTGTTAAACTACTCAAATGTGTGCGTAGCTTTATTTTATTATAATCAATCTTTTAACAAAAGTTCCAAAATACTTTAGAACAAAGCAAGTGTTTAAAATAAGGGTGCATACCAAATCACCCTAGACTTGTCTAGTCTGAGTAATCTATCAAATTTATCTTGATATAGCATTCGAAACTTTAAATTACATAGAAATAAAGTTTATTTTACAATGCTATTGTGTTAAATAGTATTTATTACAACCCTTTTAAGCCGGGTATAGACCATGATCTATTTTTTGCTTTGTTCTTTGTAATAGTATCTCTCGGCTACATGATACTCTTTGAGGTATAATTATATTTTGTTATATGAATATATTGTACAAAAATACATATGATGGTATTGAAATAAAAATATTTTTTTACGGATTTAACGTGCGTGTAATTAAATTTTAAATTTTACCCGACGTTTTACATGCTTTGCGAAATGAACCGCGAAATAAATCCTTGAAAAATTGTTTTATTTTAATGTGTAGTAGGTCCTCGTATAAAACTAAGAAAATGCCATATGATAGTAATTTTACATGAAATTATTTTGAATTTATTTGAAATGCATTTTTTTTTAATAATAAAATTATACAATCAGAACTTCAAAGATAAAACATTAAAGACCCCGAACAAATAACATTTATTCATATAACGATATTATATTTTAAACGCAGCATGTTATTTAAAATACGGAGTATATTATTATTATTGTCACAGACATACAATTTGTCCTGTCATAAGTGTACCCTTAATTCCACCCTTAATTCTATCAAAGCATTGGGCGTTGTATTAATCTGTACAAGCAAACATTGCCAAGAAACAGTTTTCTCTTTCATACATACTCACCTCCTATAAGTGGGAAAGAAACAGAGATGGAATCAATATTGAAGTTTTATTTGACATTGCTCAGAGTTGGAAACGAATGAATGTTCGACTTGGAAGAAAAACCATAAAAAATTATACAAACCACCATAACAATACCTTCAGACTTTGGGTATAATAAAAAGACATTATTTATCAAACTCATATCGTAAATAATAAGAAATAATTTAAAAATATACCTATTTTGTAACTTTCATGCTATAGAACAAACTATGTAAATTGAAACCCATGAGAAGGTATTCTAGATGTTTACACAAAAAACCATAAATAATTCTTAATATGAACTTAAACGCAGATACTCACCCCTCATAAATTGGGCGCTCGTATAATTTCGTTTCCCCCGCGTTCACCCTCATACAGGGTTGTTTATTTAGGCAATAATCGATGTTATATCACCTATTGTCCCGATTTTAACCGCCGTTATAATATGTTAGTGTATTTTGAACATCTAAATTCTAAGTTACATAGTGTTTCAAAATATCTTTAAACAATCTATACATTTAATAAAATTGTCACTGATCAATTTCTGTACATGGAAAATATTAAAAATAAAACTAAATAGCTTTATAAGAGCAAGAGAACCCAAGACAATGGTTTTTCAGTTTGTCGGTATGTCTGTATGTTTGTGCACGCTAATCTCAGAAACGGTTTAACCAATTTAAATATTACCACAGTCTTCACTTAACATTTAGTGTTTATTTCATCTAAATCGGTTAAGAAATAAAAAAGTTATGTCAATTTATGTCAATGACGTAATAGGTACCATGAAAATCTTATTCTATACATGTAATAAATCTGTAGAGAAGTAGTCTTTGTACATTGGAAATATTTAAAAAAATATACCAGTATGTGAAGTGATAACTAACAGAATACATTTTCAGCATTTTTTAAATCTTTCTCTGTTTATCTTTTAGTTGTACACACAACACAAAAAAAAATCCAAAAATTCATACATCCTTTATAAAAGCGAGAGTACTCAAAACAATGTTTTTATTTTGTCTGTTCGTCTGTATGTTTGTACACGCTAATCTCAGAAACGGATTAATTGATTTGGATGCAGTTTTCGGTAATATATATAGTCATGGGATTCACTTTATAATTTGTTTTTTTTTAACAATTGGTTAACAAATAAAGAAGTTAATAATCTCTTATTGTCTTATTTTGAAAGTTTATAGTTTTTAAATACATTGGTAAGTAAGTACAAAGGGTACTTTTTATCAAAATCGAAATCTACGCGTACAAAGTGGCTGGCCCAGCTAGTTTTAAAAATATAATGAAAAATAAACTGATACGGGCTAGGATTCGAACCCGCTGCTTGGGAGAAACCGTTCCGTCGCTCTACTTAGCTTAGGTAGCTTATTTAATATTAAAAAATCATTTGGTATTTATTTCAAAAGTTATTTATTTATAATTTTTTGATATCGTTCATATATGAGTAGCTATATAAAGATATTAGTTGATAAGTATTTTGTAATAGTAATGTAAATGTAAGTTGCAATGTAATTTAAAAAAATGGATGAAAAGATTCATATGCTTTATTTTTTAGTCTAATTTCATATTTGTGACGAGAAATAAAATCCTAAAAATGTATAAGTAATTATCTAATAATTGTCACGCCATTACCTATTATAATTTAAAAAAAATAACAATATTATCTTTTGTTACAGATACTGGATTCGAGATGTAAGTGTCAGTGTAGTGAAAGTGAAGTGTAGTGGAGTGAAGTGCAGTGATGGAGTTCACTCGGGCCCGCACTTCTGAATGATAGCGATTATTGAAGGTGAGATCAGCTGTTTCTTTTATCTTTAGATTATAACATTTATTTATCTTTAGACTATAACATGTATTTATCTTTAGACTATAACAACAATATTTTTTATTGAATTTTCAATTATTATATGATCTGTTTCTTTTTTTCAATGAGCCATCTTATTTACAGATATTAATTCTGACAATATTTAAAAACGTAAGCCAAAAAAAGAAAAAACCATCGTTGCATAGTTTTCCGTTACCACTTAGGTCGGCCTTTTTTTCTATAGGTCATTGCACCATAGAGTATGTATAAGTGTAGTATATTAAACTACTAGCTTTACCTAAGCTGTGGATGTAAGATTGATTTGATGTTTTTTATATATGTAGTTCACGGACCATTGGAGTAACAAAATCTATTCATAGCCACATCCTTACATTTTAAAAATAGAGAAATCATTTACATATCATTATGTGTATTCAGCCTACACATACATAAAAAATCGATAAAAGTTCGGTTATAAATATTCCTTCTTACTAAGTAGGTTTGATTACAAAAAAGTATCATAGATAAATGTGTTATCTACAGATTATATCAGTACTTTATTTAAATCACATTTTAAAAAACGTTAAAAATACATTTGTCCACTCCACTTCCACATGTCATAAATATTCATAAAAGCGAGAAATCCTCAATAGGCAATACAAACTGTTTCACCAGTGACCGGGGTCAATAACCTGCCTTTGTCTCAGAAACGCTGACCGTGAGAATCGGTTAAGGGTGATCGTTGGTTGTATTAAACTTATGTATGTTCAACTTTTTATTACAAATGCTTTTATTAATATGGCTATAAACTTCCGTGATAAACGGTAACTAGCAATGGATTTAAAAAAACTATGTAACTTAACACACAATACTTAGAACCAGTTTAAGAAGTATCCTTCTAGAAAAGATGGCAAATGCTGACTCTTGACTGGGTTCGACTATTAGTTCTGAACTATGACTAACTAACTATTGTCCTAACAACTAAAGTTTATTACCTACATGTGGTTTGGTTTGAGTGAGCAAGGTTTTACTTTTTACTCACTAATAAATTTATCGAAAGACTTACAATAATCTGAAACAAACTTAAAATACATAATCTGAAACACTATTGGCTTCAGACTAAATTGTTGAAGTAAAGTTTTAGTTAGAGGTTTGCTTATTGCATATTTACTCGTAAGACGAGATAACATCTTGAATACTGTATACAGGATAGAGTACCAGCCTAAAGCTAGCTTTAAGATTGACTTGTCGTTATTTAAGTTATGAATCAAAATCAGATTTGTTTAAGAATATTTAGGGAAATAATAATTTTAAAATCTTTTACCACTGTGAAGGATTCTATGACTTGACTGGAGTGGTCGCTCCGTTCTTCCTACGATAGGGCTGGCACTGGACCTGGCCCTGGTCCTGCTAACCCTAAACAGTCTACACCTTTTATTCAAGTAGTAGAGGATCTCAGCTCTACATGAGTTCTTATGACTTTTTAACATTATAATCTAGTTAATCTTCATGAAATAGTTTGATCACATTCATAGTAATGTTTTTAGTGTATTTGTATTAATTTTTGGTGCATATTTGCCTGAGTTTGTCCCTTAGAGTTGCAAAAACTGTTCTAAGTTATGGGGTACGTTAGTTTTTGTATTTTACATTTTTTTTTCTCAATTCTGTGTCCAACCTACCGCGCTCTAATGCCGGCAAGACCTTCTTTTCCTGGAAACCGACTGGTCTTCCACTGAGACCACCTAATTGTAGACACATTTTTCTCTTAAGATAATTACTTTCTTTGTTTTTGTACCAAACAATCTTGTATAGCGACAGCGTTGCTCGGTGAAAAATCGTATGATTTATTTTGTGTGTTTAGCACAGACCGATAAAACACCTATCTTCTACGATTATTTATGTTATTTATTATTTTAATAAAAATATCCTATTAATAATAATTTAGCCTTCGAATGGTAAAATAAACAAATCTTTCTTCCTTATAAAATACATTCTGGTTTTTTTTAATCACTACTTCTAGTCTACGTTGTTTTGTTTTATTTATTATCGTACATTGCATTTAAACAAAATAATTTACTCTTCATGTTCGATGTACATAAAACAAAATTCTATCCAGTCCACAAATTTTGAATAAATCATTTACAATAGTCCTTTAGACCTGTACGGTTTTGCCAGGTTCAAATAAATTCCCTTTCTTCAATACTATTTTTACTGCTTCTTTCTAAATTCTGATATTTCTAGGCATTAAACAAATAAGACAAAATGGCAGTTTCGAAAGTATGCTGTTTTGTATTATGCTGGTTTTTAGGGTTAACGCTGATGATTTCTTTCAATGGTAGAAAACCATCAACTGTCCTTTTCTGCTGCTGAGTCTGTGACAGTTTGGTTTTTATCGTGATATAAGATTAAGCTCTCACGAGTCTTTCTTAACTTCTCTTATGTTATTTTTTTCTCAAAGAGTCTCGGGAATATAGAAAATGCGTATATACTATTTCACCAATTTCTCATGTCCCATAAGTTGATAATGTCTCAAGGGCATCCTTTGTCTTTTTATCTTTATTAAAATGATTTTTGTCAAAAATAGATATAAGAACGTAACAAAGAATCGTAAAGGATGAAATAAATGTAATTTTTTTTTTTTTGCAAATTAGAAAAATTGATAACAACATTTATTGTCTGCGTTTATTCCTAGTATTTCAAGTTTGTCATTGTATAGTAAAAAACATTTAAAAATGTATCATCAACGTCTAAATCACAATTATTATAAATGCAAATTAAAAGAAACTGTAACATTCTTGTGATAAATAATAACATCATTATTATTTGTTATATCTTTTTATCTTTTATAGTTTGCTTTAGGGTAGGTACATACATACATACATACATACTACTATCCTAATTATGATTAGGAATCGAGTACTTAATTAGCGAAAGTAAATTTGTTTTCCAAGATAATTAATATAGTTATCAAAATAATAACGGTTTTCTTGATTGTTTATGTATTTGTAATGTAAAAATAAAGTATAACTATTATTTTTTAATCCGTAAAGGTAACTTGAAAGAACTTACCTCTCAAAAACAGCTATTTTTGAAGCCTTAAGATAAAATAACGAATAGGTTTAGGTAACAGTTCAGTATCTAGGATAATATCTAGATTGCAAATAGAATAAGATATTTTGTTATATTATTTAGAAATATACGAAAATTTGCTTTAACTATTACAGTAGCTATAGGTATTATTATTATCACTACATAATATATTTATATTATTTTCAAACAGTAAACGTGTTTCGTTTGTATTTAATACACGTACATACCAAAACAAAACAACAAAAAAATCACACACACACATTATCACCACTACAACCACTAGTCGTTGATTTTGGTTTTTATTATTTATACTATTTTCTTACATTATACAATTTCTCGTCACTTCATTTAGTTGTCAAGGCTATACGTCGATAAAGTCACGACATTTGCAATTTACAAAGAAAAAACACGGGTTTAAATAAATTTGTATATAATTTAGAAAATACTACAACAGCCAATTTCACGACGAAGCCGCTTAGATCTTTGTGTGTATATAAAACTAAATACTTCTTGTGTGTATATAAAACTAAATAAATCGGTATATGTGTGTATATAAAATAATAGTTAATGATCTGTTAGAGTTCGTAACTACCGAGAGACCTTATAAAATCATATTCCTGATATACATGTATGTATATCAGGAATATGATTTGTATTGTTAAGATAAAGTTTTATTGTTCAGGACCCCTCAGGTTATTAAAAAGTAGTTAATTAATTTAATATAGTATATTATTGAAGTATATTATCATGTAGGTTTTTGTTTTCTCAAGAACACTACAGTTCACCTATGAGCATAGTATGATATATACAAATATTTTATTAAAAATATATACACATATATGTAATGTATGTCTTTCAATATAACTTTCTTCTGTAAGTCTACACTTCTGTTATGTCTCTACATTATCTATTTTTATCAAACGTCCATAGTTTTGTAAGACCCATATTATGGTTTTTTACTCAATATCGAACTCTGTTCAATCACGTGTCAAAGTTAAACAGTTGAATGACCTGAGCGATATGTTAATGATTTATTTATACAATTTTGTTCATTAATATTAAAAATTTAAGGCAACGAGAGCCTTTCGAATTCATAAATACCTAACTTAAATAAATAATATATATTATAAATGAATTGTATCTCCAACTAAGTGAAATCAACTTGTGCTTATTAAATTACAAGACGTTTTACGAAACCGAGACTAATTTGAGTCTTATCCATTTCATTGTCTAATTTACAGTACTAGCTCAACTAGTGTACTAATATCGCATTGTATTTAGTGAGCTATTTTCAAGTGATTGGTGGAATCTCAATATTTTTTGGGTAAAATAGTGCGCTGTAGATTGGATAATGAAATGGCCTATTATAGTTCTATAAATAGTATAGATAAGGAAGTCATATCACAAGAACATAGTGATGGTCGTAGGTAATGATATATTATTATAAGTTTTAATGTATGAATGCTATTAAATAATTTATTATGAATTAGGAATCTATTCTATTGAGCATAAAGTGCTATAAAAGTAAAGGAAAAGTATTATAAATCAATATAATATGAGTTGTTAGTTATTTTATAGTTTGTTGGTCAGTTAAAAGTTATTTATTCTGACTAAAATGTTTATTACAATTTATGCGTTCGAACAAACAGTCATTTTTGTGTTTAGAGTCCATAAAATTAGTAAATACTTTAAAAATATTATGCGATTTTATTAAATACTTTTTTATTACATATATGTGTATATTTAAATGATATATAGAACATAAGTTATGTTGTAATTAGCTAAAAATTAACCTTATCGTTTGTTATATTTTCCAATTCAATCCTAATACGTCGTTATTTTATAGCGTTACAGACAAGCTGTTGCCAGAGCTTGCCCGCAGTTATTGCTATAATTTAATAATAATTTTATTAAATTATAGCATTATAATTTTAATAATTTTAGTTGGAACTGTGTATATTTCTTGCTCTATGAAAGTGCACCTTAATTCGATTTAGAGATACAAATAACACAATTTCTACAACCAAACTTTTAAATTCAAGGAACTAATAAAATAACACACGATAATTAAACCGCGTTCTATTTTACATACTAACGGCATGTACATTAAAATGATAATATGTACCTACTTACAAATACACACACACACACACACACACACACACACATTTAGTTTCGTTGTGCTTTCGATAACACTTATTTATAGAAGAGGTAATTTTAACGTTAATTGCACGGCTTCGTATATCGTTTGTATATCTAGTGTCTTTCATAATCCGCGTTAGGCTTAGTGACTTTTAATATCGAATTTTTTTTTTTCAAATATTTGACAGACACACATTTAAGAATTAACTTTTGTCATATGAAACCGATAACTTTTTATTGAATTTTATGTACTTTTGTAAGTATTATTTTTGGGAATATACCCACTGGAAAACAATATTTAAAAAAATAATTTATAATATTTATATGTAGATTATTAATTATGTACCAAAAGTAACACCATAATATTTTATTTATAAAATTAGAACATGATGATCTTCTTATTTAGACCCGGTTATAGTTAGAATTTCAAAAATATATGTACATTTTTATAAAAATAATGAATCAGTAAATCGAACTAATGATCTTATAAGTGTATCGTAGTAATCATATTAATGTTACTTTACTAATTCCAGGAGTGGTATGGACAAGGAGAACGGTGAAGGCGACCCGGCAGCCAAGCAGCCGCCTGATGGACTTCTTGATCCCTCGGGGCTCTTTGGAGGTAAGACTGGTTACATACAATTAATTCATACTAAGGCGCTATATACACTTTCAAAAGAAATGTGTCATTGTTAAGAAACTTAACAATCTTTCAGAATATGTAAAATTAAAATCAACAGGTACCTCTAGTACCTACCTACGAGTTTGGACGTTACTAAAACTATGACAGTTTACCAAATCGTAATATCGAAACAGAATTATTAAACACTCTTTGAATATTTAACATACTATAAACAATGAATATATGACATATTTAAAAAAAATATATATATATATATATATATATATATATATATATATATATATATATATATATATATATATATATATATATATCTTTAGTTATTTAGATTCATTTTATAAATCCTAAATAATATATATTTTTCTTAATTAATGATTTCAAATATGTCAATAGATTGTTTTTTATTTTACGTATTGGTAAACTGTGATGGTTTCCGTAACGTCAAAGCTCGTACTAGGGTTCAGTTTGATATATTTTTTCTAGATTAGACAAATAAATTGTGTTTTTTTTTAAAGTATATGTGTCTGTTTTGGTCATTTAAATCAAAATCAATTCTTATAATAATTACCTGTTCATCTCTGTGTTTGTATGTTATAATTGATTTGATACGCCTCGGTGACGGCGACCATGAGTCATCATTTAGGCACAGACTGGTATCTAACTTGATAATAGTGTTATGTTTGAAACAATTTATTATGTTTAACAGTGAGAGTGTATGTTTTAAAGTTCAGAGAGAGAGAGATAGAGAGAGATATTGATAAGAGTCTAGGTTTTGGGTTTCTCTAAAGCTTTGTTCTATCTAAGTACTTAATTTGATTAAGATATTCTATACACGGTATAGTTTAATAAATAATTTATAATTCAATCACATTAACTATTTCCCGAATAAATGTAAATGAAAGATTATCGAATAACATATGAATATTTGATATTTTGGTTTTGATTTCCATTTGTGACAGTACATTAATAATTAGGTATATTCATTGTGCTCGAACTCGTAACCCTTATTTTTATTAAACCTAATTATTTATTAACTATGCCCGTTTTTTACTATATACCTTAGATGAAAATTGTTATAAGTATTTCAATATAGAAGAAAAATTTCAAGTGGAACTCAAACCTGTGACTTCTGCCATCCGCGCCCAGCGCTGACACTTGAGTTATTGTGTCGATGCTCCTATTAAATACTTCTTAATAATATTTACTATATAATAAATTGTATTATCTCTTAATACAACATAAGATCACTTTTTATGTCTTATACATAATTTAAAATACTTTCTTCGCCTCAGTATTCTTGTAAAATATAATAATAAATAAATATTACCCAAACCCATTCCGAGGACTGAAATAGATTCTCGTTACATCCTCTACGTCATACATTACAGTTAAAAGTAAAGCAAGTCATTATACAATTGGATGCCTTTCTGTCTTGTCAACATTTCTTCGTGCGATCTTCTCAATCTACCTTTACATTTCACACAAGCAAATATAAACCTTATCTACCCTTGTTAAAGTACAGAATTGTTTGTGCTTCATTATGCAAGCTCAAGCTTGTCGCGTGTTATGTTACACGATTTTAGTCCCTATTCAGTGGTAATAATGATCATGGGTTTTATCACTACCATACTGCGGCTTATATTGTGATTGATAAATATTGCATTGAATTATAGTCCTTATTTTCTTGTTTGTAAGATTCAATATATAAATGACGTCGATTACACCATAAAACGTAAACTCGCTTTGAGGTCATTACCCTCACATCTATCGCATTGCAAACAAATTAACATTCGCTGTTACAATGACTCATATTACCGAGTACTAAGGTTTATTTCCGTTAAAACATAAAAGTGAACGGTTTGTAAAATAAACTTGAATTATTAGGGAATCTAATAATATGCCTGCTAGGAGTTAGACGTAGAATTACATTACGATTCCTACGGAAATGGGTAAGTTGAGTTAGTCACTTATATATGTAACGACAACAAAATTATATTATTATTATTATTTATTATGATTATTGTAGCTTATAAATATAACAATTATTTTAATAAGTGTTATAATTTATTTGTATGCTTAAACCTTTATATGTAATGATAGTATAAAATGACTTACATGTTTATTAACGAATTAATGTAAAAAACTAATTAATAAATAACTTTAAATTAAATTAAGAATATGATTTAGTTTAGAACCTTGATATTGGTAATAAATAATGAGATATCCATATTATTTCGTTTCAAACGTGAATCTATTATTATTACCTAGAAATATGTATTGACTCATATACATTAATAAGTATACAAAAACGAGTCATACAAATTTGGATTATGAAGTAGGTAATAAATTACTCACAAATCAGTTCAATTCAGCCATTCTTGCATCACCAGAGAATCCATCTTGGTAAATTTATTGTTATCGCTATTAATATTATTAACTAAGCGATATGCTTATCTTCATAAGCTGGTGTTCTAGAAGTTAAGAATATATTTACTATAATATTTAATTTATTTACGTTACAAATGTTATTATACGTAATGTTATAATAACAATATTAAATTATCATGCATTACACAATAATGATAAATTATTTACATAACAAGATATATATAAAACCAGAATGAGAACGTCATTCTGTATTGTTTCCTTTTTACTTATTTAATAATTCAATGATGAATATAAAATTGATGATGAAACTTTTATGATGAATTTAAAATCTGTGGAATAGTCGGTTTAAGCTATTAGCATTGTGTCCTGATTTCGGTCTAGCTTCATGCAGGTCAAGTTTAGTATTACTAGGTTACGAGGACAATTATCAAGGACATATAGTATACGTAATATTTGATTTATTTAAAATTATATTTTCTTTTTCCTTATTTACATTCTTGATTTGACAAATTATTACAATTTATTAGGATTTTTTTTATGTAAGTTTATATTATTTTCTAATTTAAACCACACATATGTACGTAATATAAATAAATAAAAATAAAATAATCTATACATGTTTTTGACAATCATAATAAAAATAAAAAAGTATTCTACGACATGACTAAGGCATTACTACGTTAAGGCAGATTACGTTTACAAATAATTCAGTGACGTACTAAATATGATTAGGTGTGGAATTTTTATAAAAAAGGTATTCGTAGAAGAAACTTATGATGACAGACAACGTTATGTAGAAATTGAGTCAATTAATCGAAACCAAGAACTGGAAGTCTCAATTAAAATATAACATACATTAGGCGTCCCTCAGGGGAGTATTTTAGGACCGCTTCTCTTTATAATTGACGTTAATGGTCTAACAAATGTTACTACATACAAATGTTCTCTGTTCCTAGAAATTTGAATAAATTGTTACTGAAATTAGTTACACAATGAATACAATCATATTTATTTATTATTCAATACTTTATGTATAGGATGATGATACTTAAAAAAATAGTATATAGTGATTTAATTGAAATATAAAAGAAATGACAAAATATATTGTAGTTATTGTGACAAAATGTGTGTCTTTAAATGTAAACATAAATTGTTAAAAATCTCAAAACAAAGGAAAAATCGTGTTCTAAAAGATTATCATATTAATTTTATAGCACTTAGAATGGAATACTAATAAGGGAAATTATTTTTCTATGGCCTTATATAGCGCATAATGTATCCAAGTAATAAGTAATTTATAAAACGAACCGAGTTACATTTCTTTTTCGAATTATAATTTTCCATTCTTATTTATTGTAGTTTTCATCATTTATTTAAAATTGAAATAAGCTTAACATGGCTAAATAAATATTTTATTTATATTTATAAAAATTTATATTTCATTTCGTGTTCCCGTAAGTACGATTGCTGTAAAGCATTCGAAACGTCGGGTTAAATTTAAGTTAATAATGTAAAATTTAACCTACGCGAGTTAGATCCGAAAAATATTGTTTTATTATAAATATTTACTCGTCAAAATATAAGACAATTTAACAATTACCGCTACCATCATTTTAAATTCAGTAATATAAGTTTCTTGCATAGAAATGTTTCTACTGTAATTAATGTAAAGTAATAAAACATAATAACGTATATGTAATACATAATGTGGTTCTCAATAAGCTCAGATTAAAATATTTAATACTACTCTCACTATAATATAATGATATCTTTATTATGATTAATAGTTTCAAATATTTCGCATAAACATATATAATTATGCTAATTTCTTATGTCATTAAAACGGCTAATTATGATAAATGCTTTAGCATAAACTTAGGTAACCAATATTTTCGGGAATGATTCATTGATTCACTCAGTGGTGGCTAGGTATCCTTAAGTGGTTCTAAATATCGGTGCCGTTAATGAACTACATCAGATATTTGAATCGTTAATAATTGTATTAGATGATATACAAGCATCATATGTAGTTACAGTTTCAGCTTGATTATCAAAACTTATTAAAAGATTTCTTTGTTTCAGCGTATTGGGGTCGAGATGGTGCGTCCGCTGCGCAGGCGCAGGCTCAAGCGCAAGCGGCTCTGTTCGGCTTCGGGTCGCGCTACCCACCTCCCACCACGCTCGGCGTCGCAGCAAACCAGGCCGCGTCACTCAGCTTGCACCCCGCAGCTAGTGAGTTTGGAAACATTACTACATACTAACTATTATTTACTGTGATTAGCTTATAACACATAATTTCTTTTAAAATATTTTAATTTCTCTATTTATATGTAGTAGGTATAAAACTTTTAAAGTATTCAAATACAGCTATAAGAACGGGGTTCCTCTATTAGGTAACCATCATAACTATCTATAATAATTCTCACTTACATTCCAAAATTTTCTTGCCACTAAAATTAATAATTGTTTTAATACTATACATATAATCTTTTAAAAAATAATAAATATATAATTAAAGTATATCCTTCTACAAAGTTATCTTAAAACTTCACATACCCAATCAATAACTATTCCACAAAATAACATACAGTATTAAGAGAATCCAATTAATTAATCACAAGTAAGTCTTGCTGAACGTGAACTCTGCTCGCAAATTAGGTTTAGTCTGTTAATCCTTGTTCATTCGTAAATAAATTGGATTATTGGCTTCAGAAACATTTATAACTTTAGTGAGCTTCAATATTGCCTATTCAACAAGGTCAGGATATACTGGATTTATAAATGTACAGTCTTTTGGGTCACAATAAATAAATTAGAAGTATCAGATAATTTGATCTGTTAGAAAGGAGTTGCCTTATTTCCTTACAATATGTTCCTAAATCACCACCACAGTATAATACACAATACAAATATTCAGTCACGGATCCGTAAGTACACAGACAATCGACGGTACCGCCAAATTATTGGACAACAATCCTCGCTGGAGTTATGCTAAATACTAAATAAATAATGGCCATAAAGTACACCCAAACTAAGAACATCTATCTGTGTGCTACAGAAATAATTATTCTCTGCGAGATCCGCACCCGAGACCTTTGTCTAAGCAGTCACGGCCATTAAACATTAGATCTGTAGCTCATCTGGTTATGTTAATCGGATTGATGTGTTAATGTATATAATCGTCGCAGGTGCAGCATGGTGGTCCATGGCGTCTCACCTGGCAGCCCAGGACTACTTAGCGCGGCTGCAAGCGTCTGGACTGAGTTTCCCCCCCTTGGCTGACCCCTACGCCGCCCTCTCCGCGCTGGCGGGGAGCAAGCACAAACCCAAGCAGGGCCGGACGGACGGGTAACTGACCACCTATACTCTCAATTATTTACATACATTAGTTTTCCTGTTCTAAATAAACAACTAACAATTGCGTCTTTCCTTAATAAGAAAAAAAAAACACAAAATGTCTATGTATGTGTGAGTGTGTATTCCATATACGAGCAGAATCAATTTGTATTGTGTCTGTATACAAGTGAGCAATGTCCCTCCAGCAGGTCTGGCCGTAGCTCCGCCGTGTCCTCGAAGGAGAAGAGTCCAGCAACCAGCACCAGCTCACAACCTAACATGGCCGACTGGGGTTAGTTAAACATAATACTTGTAATAGCCGGTATACAAATATTTTTTTATACCTATTGTAGGAAGTTTTGCAAAAAAAAAAATTACTTCACTGTAAAATTTACTTTAGCCTTAATTGAAATGTATTTTTCTTTCTACTTCCCATATATTTCCTAGTATTCATTTTGCAATATACAAACCATTTAAATAATATACTTAACCGGACTATAAACAATATGATCTATAATTCCAGGGTCTACTTATGGTTTCCCGAAAACGTCGTCACCTTCCCAGTCGCTCTCCAGCCTGGCGTCTCTCAATAGCCTCGCCCAACAGCCGCACTCCAAGCCGAAACCGCCTCCCTCGAGTTAGTATTTAAAATATATGAACTAACGTGAGGTTACAAACCTGAGACCCTGCGACCGTATTGGAGATATAACAAATGTGCTGTCGTGTCTTAGATAAATCATAAGACAGGGATGTGATATTGTTTAACATAATTCTTCATTATGGGACCAGACTTTTCTTTAAAAATTGCTATAAAATTGTCTAATAAAATAAAAAAATAATAAAATATGATATATTTCATTATTCTTAAATTATCTAGAAATATGTTGTTAGCCATGTTATGCTTACATAAATTTAAATTTATATTTATGTTAAATGAAATTATATATTGAATTTTATTAATTATTATAAACGAGTTCATGGCAAGGTTCAATGATGAATTATTGTTTGTAATTATTAAAGTTGACAAATTTTTACTTATATTTCGATGCCTTGTTTTCTACTCTGTGTTTTAATTTTCTTTCAATCTCTGAAACTGATAGTCGGTATTATAAAAAAAATAATAATCTTGTACACTACAAACATTGTATATTATATTTAGAATGTCTTTTTCAGGAAAAAGTTCCAGTTCAAGCAACAAAGAGAAGGAATCGCGGGATTTAATGTTAGCACATTCTGCTTACCACGCGGCGCTTACTAAGGGGAAGGTAATATTCAATAATGTCCTTAGAAGTAATACGATCTACAGTAATTGGCTACAATGTATCAGTTGTGACGGGATTGTATTCCGTTATATAAAATTATCTAACTGGGACGAGCTAATATTACTAGCTAGACAATAAACTTTTTATTATCTCTTGAGGACAAATATAATTGAATGACCATTATAAATTAATGTGCAGTTCACAATGTATTTGAAAATTGTATTAACAATGTATTTGAGTATTGTATAAAATATCTCTCTGTTTCAGAACATGTCTTCGCTGTATCCGTTCGGGTCCCCCTCGGACAAGGACCGCCGCGGGATCGACTCCTTCACCGGTTTGCCGCACACTATACTGAGGTATGTTATGTATTAACATTATTACTTGTATTCAAAAATATTTTACTTGTGTTCATTACAAAAATATCTTTGTTTATCTATTAGTGCCGCTTTGGAAGGAGGGTAAGTTATTAGTAAATTTTTAATGAGAGAAACAAATTAAAATATTTTAAATATATAGAATACAAATTATATTGACGTAATTTTTTCAGTGATCCCTCTTCAGTGCTGGGTGGAGTCCGGTTGCCTCCTGACACAGAGATTATCAAATATACCTCTTCTTTAGCGGGGCCTAAGGTATGATTTTGCACTTTCTTGAATATTTATGCAAATTAACCATTGATCCTCATGATTTAAAAGAAATATATAACTTATGTTAGGCATCAAAAAACGTCCCTTCTATAGCCATTTTAAGAAACCGTTCTAGAGAGAAGCAAATAACTGATGCTAAAAAAGTATATGGAAATCAAATAAAAAAAAAAAACTTAACCTTTATTCTTAAAAAGAGAACGTACCATTTCATGTTTCAAATGTAGCTATTATTATGTTTGGGTTGTAATTGTCCGCCAGCTGGCGCCCGGCTCCACCACGCGCGGCCGCAAGAAGACCATCTCCCTGGACCCGCCGCGTGTGTCCGTGCACGCCGCCGCGCCGCCCGCACCCTGCAAGAGACAGAAAGTGGTGAGCAGCTACTATGAACATATAACGAATAGACGGCCCACTTGGTGGTATGAGGTGAACGCCAGTATTGAAGGTCTACAAATATGACTCATTGCAGTTTTAACCCTTGAGGAACAGTTTGGAATAAAGAAAAGTAGTAGGAAAAGGAAATATTCTGGCTCTCTCGCTGTACATAACGCAACCATAATAGTCTGACCTTCTGTAGGACTCTGTAGTACCTCGGTCTTGGCAGTCCGTACAGGCTGCAATGAATAGAGTACAACCAGGATGTTGCTGTAAAGTAAATTTGCTTTAATAAAATATACTGTTCCAGGACGAGTTCGGTAACTCTCGGTCGTCGGTGGAGGTCATCAGACTCCCCAATAAGCCTGACAGGAACAACGTGGGTACTCCGCCTCCCAACCTGTCAGACTATGCAGGTGACCGATGATTATAATTTTTATTAACTGCTGACTTTCTCTCATAACTTCTTCCGCGCGTATATTTTTTTTATTACTATATGTATTTCCCTGTTTTGTCTTTGCGATTAGATCTCAGTAAGTAGGACGGGCTATCAACTGTCACCGGAAGCTTTTGTGTTAATATCTTAACCTTAGCACTACAAATGAAACTTTGATAACATCCTCATTCCTCAGAAATAATTTAATAAAATTAATATTGCAGACTGAAAACTTTTGTTTTTTTTTAATTAAAAAAAGCCTATGTCGTGCACGCACAATGCACAATTTGCACAATTTTCTTATAAAAGAAGTATTTCAATCCACCTCCAGAAAAAACATTTTTTAATGGATACGTATGACTAATTAATTAAAAGTAAAGTACATATATCACCCCAGGCATCTCCCGCGAGCTGCTGCAGACCATCGCCAGCCAGAGCGGGGTGAGCCTCGCCGCGCTCGAGCGACAACTGCAGCCCGGTACGTTTTTTTTTAGCACTTAATTTCGTTACTTTATGTAAAATAAAATATTATTGAAATAAAGTATATATTTTTTTTCCAGATTCAGGTCTCAATTTGAGCACCAAATCGGCGAACAGTTCGGAGGATACTCCGCTAGATCTGGGCTTAAAGGATGAAGATGCGCCTCTAAACTTATCGCTCAAACCAACACCACGTTAGTATATTTATATCTATAATAATTAAAAATATTAAAATAAGTTTAGTTCCTTATATTTTTATTATAAATGAAACTACATGCATGTTCATAAATAACGTGATTAATAAGACTGCGAAAACATTTCAGTTTAGTCCCGGATCAGTTATATATTAACGTAAACACTTTTAAATTTGAACATTGTAAATAATAAGGTATATTCTATACTTTAAACGTATGTCCTATACTTCCAACGATTTTCATGAATTTGTGAATGAAGATTTCAGTTGCGATAAATCGACCTAGCTAGGATCTAGCTAGGATTCACAGAAATCCTCTATATCCCCGTTTTCATTCAATTAAAAACTACTAATTAATTAATTAATAAACTGCTAATTAATTTCGATATGCTACCATCTACAAGTTTATAATAGCTCAGATTGGAAATCAGATTGTCCCGAAAACAGAAGACTCAGGTTTGAGTCCACATGTCTCCAGTCCAATTATATCTTTTCTTTTTTTTTCATGTTTTTTTCTTTGTCTCAAAAACTATTATTACAAGCCCTTTGAACACGCATTTAATTCTTATCTTAAATTATATATCAAATTTTATAACGGCAAGACTGCAAGATTTATGTACTACTATATAACATCATCATTTATTACATAAGAAAAGTAAACAATGTATTACTAAAGTATTTAGTACTTTTCATTGATTCGTAGTGCAATATTTTATACAATATATATATTTTTATATTAAATAATTTATCACAGCGAGTTCTCAAGCCTCGGACGCATTGTCGCGGCTGACATCACTGAGTAGTTCCCTCAGCGCAACTAACGATCGAATATGTAAGTATAATTTCAAGTTTTCACCTTCGTTTATTTTTATATTTTTAATCTAAACAAATAATAGTTAATAAGCCAAACCTGTATAATTTACTTAATATTGTTGTATTATGAACCAGCTCGTCGCAAGCCGGGCGCCAAGCCGCGCCGCGTGGCGCCGGACGCGCATGACTCACCGCGACCCAAGTCCAGCGGCAGCGAGGACAGCGAGTGTGAGTTAAATGGGTTATATAAGGAGCCCTATAATATTAAATTACATGCAAAATATAATGTTTGAAAAAATAATTATATATATTGGATTTGAAGTTAATAAAATATTTGCACTGCTCATGTAGAGGATATTCTAGTGGATACTCTTAAACAAGAGGAAATTAGTAATAAAGAGTTTGTGAATGATGTATTACGCTTAACAAAATAAGATTTTTATTATAATTGACAATGCATGCAGCTCTTCCGACGTGGCCCTCCCGGGAAGGTCGCCCACGGAACCTGGGTCGGGGAGTCAGTAAGCCCAAGAAGAATACTGTTGCTTCTCTGTTGGCGCAGAGCAGAGCCCTGGGTCTTCGCCCTGCGCTGGCCCAACAACTTCTGGCCGAGACTGACTTGGTTAGTTATGATCCGTTGATATACACAATTTATTTTAACTTATTCAGAAATAACGATTGTTCATTTATATATTTATACAACCTATTTACCTAATATTATAACGTGAGATTAGTGTAAAATAATCTGTACTCCCTTCACTATGTTAATATAATAATAATCGTAATTCTGTCTCCAGGATAAGCTCCGCCTGTTGCTAGGCGAGAGCGCGAGCACGGACTCCGAGTGTCCGTCCGACAGCAACCCGTCCGACTCCGACACGTCCGACGGCGGCAGGCGACACAACGACGCACAGCTGCGACTGCCGCTGGCGCTCGGTAACCAGTTCACTTAGCATGTATACAGGGTGGATAAAAAAACGTTACAATTAATTAACAACTATACTGCAACTGTAATTACTTTAAAACAAATTTTAAAATGTGGGTTATTCACAAAAAAAAGTTTTTTTTTAATTATATATACAGTAGTAAGAGCAAGGAGTAACCTGCGACGATTAAATGTCCACGAAAGGAATTGATGTTTATAAATATTATTTTGTTTTCATTTTTGTGATATTTAATTTGTTTTTTTTTTTTAATTTCGTGTTAGCATTTATTTGATAAGTGAATATACCTTTTATTAAATAATACTTTCTTTTCATTTAATGTAACATTGGTTTTTCCACTCTATATGTACATACCTCGTTTTCTCTCACTGTTTTTATACAGACCAATGTCAATTATGTCAACATAATCCTCTAGTTTCAATTAATTACCTTTCACCTTACAATTGAGCATTAGCTAGTTCTTACATGAATCAATTGTATTTAATTAATTAAATTCAAATTAAATGCTTTTTTATTACTGACATATCACTAACATAGAAATTTCTTTTCTTACAAAAAGTATCTTACTTAGTTAATCTGATAATAATATCATTAAATGTATGTACATGTTATAAGTAATAAAAATTACTAGAAAGGATATCTAACAAATTCTTTTTTCTTAAATCTCACGTATCCCTAAAAAAAAGACTTTCCGTAACCTTATTTTAGGTGAGGTAACAGTAGGAGACCAGCATCTTGACCATGACCTTAATATCTAGTCTAGAGAATTCACAATTAATTTATTCTTAACCCTATAATATTATACCGTTGATACCAGTTCTATTAATGTGCATTGGTGGTTCTTAATTCATAATTTTAAAAAGTATTTACTGAAATTATGGATGTGTTCTCCAAACATTTTAATTATATGCCTAAAGTGACTCTATTCCCGACTTGGTGGTGACTTTGCCTAACTTATCCTTATTTTTCAGGTTGGAAGCGTATAACAATTATTAAGGGTCTATCCCGTAATTGCAATATCAAGGGTGACGTGAGCTATTCACCGCCCGAGCCGCACGGCAACGTACAAATTAAATCGTCCGATGAACTAAATACCGTAAGTATTATATTAGTTTTTATATTTGAAACATCATTAATTTATACCAGTGTAAATGAATCGCGGAATGAAAGTTGAATGCCTTCATTTCTACTGTTAGCTCACCTAACAGTAGAAATTACTTTGAGAATTGAAACTTTGAAATCTGTGAGAGGCATATTCATTTAATACTTATTCCGTTAGCCTGATTAAAATCAATATTTTAGTCTAGATGATCCGTAGTTATGCCAAAATTGTTTATAAACATACCAAAAACCAATCACATTGTATGTTTATAGTACACAACCTTAATGAATCCATTGCGTTGCAGTTTCTGGAGTCGAACCCCAGTCCTCCGCTGTCTCGTGACAGCTTCAGTTTCAGCGCGCGCGTGGTGCTCGGCGAGTACGTTCAGCCCGCACTCGACGGCGAGCCGCTGCTGCTGGGCGAGCACGAGATCACCAAACGGTACCGACATACACGGATAGATTTACATACACCTTTCAATGTGGAGACTGATGTGCTTTAAAGTGGCAAACTAGATTTTGATAGTTAGTTAGATAGATCTTTAATTTTTACTCTTAGTTATACCGCTTGTCAACATTTACTTTATTTTTACAAGAGTGACAAGTAGAGAACGCTCCTTAACATTTAGTTCAGTTATCTCAAGTCCCCCCACCCCGTCTGTAGGTTGGAGGAGGCCCGTGCGCTGTCGTCGCTGGCGGGTCGCCGCACGCCGCCGCCGCTGGAGCGCCGCATGGAGCTGGCGCGACGACAACAGGCCGCCAGGGACGCGCGGCGAGACGGCCGGGGACGGGAACAGGTGAGCGAGGGAGACGGACGGAGAGGTGTGAGAGGGAAAGGGGAAAGGTGGCGTGTGTTTGTTGCAGTTGGGTAAGTACGCCGTGGTACACTTGTACTTACTTATGTGTGTGCATATCGTGTAAGATATATAAATGTGCCATGGGATAGGGTACACGGTTCTGTAGTGATGAAGTTTTATTATATATATATCAACATTTTACACGTTTTTGTAGGCCCGTCTAGTCAGAGAGCTAGAAAGGTCGGAGAAGGCGGAAATTGTTAAACGGGAGAAGGAAGCTCGCAGTGCGCAGCTGCTGGAGGTACGAGACCGTTTGTTTGTTAGTACCCATATTATAGCTATATTGGAAAATAAACTATGCTGTAAAGGGAGTGAGAGAAATTTTACATCAATAAGATTACATTAAATATGAGACTCGTACTTTATAGTCCAGTACTTTCCAATATGTAGTACACATCTGTATACATCATTAAAGAAATATATTTATTTATATTTTATGTATATCCAATCGAAGTATATAGTGATTAATATATATGGGATAAAGTCTTTAAAATTTCTTTATTTGTGACTCATTTTCTCCTATTTATTCAATATTTAACTAATATTTTGATATTATTTGTATACCGTGTCTATAATATGGGGACTTAACCATTTGTATATTTGTTTTAATCTATGTGCTTGTGTTTGTTTTAATTTATTATCAATTTGATGCTTGGCAACATTGTGCTCACACATCGTAGACTTCTGTCCTAAAAGCAAAAATAGACTACATCCTTAATAACAAATCAAATTAAGTCACTTTTTGCTTTTCAGTAGATAGCTTTGGAACTCTAAGCTTATATAGTAGTGTTGTTTTTCGTGGTATATATAAATATATATGTTAATTTATTTTGGGATAATCAAAACTAGGACAATCTCAATGTTGTCAACGATCTTATTGATAATAAAAACGTTAATGCGAAAACTAACGAAGAAAATTCGAAACAGCAAATCAACAAAAGCAGATCGCAGCTCACGATCGAAGCGTTACCACACAGAGATACTGATGAGTGGAAAATGCCAGAAATAGTGATGGGACCAGCCACTAAGTCCGTCAGAGATAAAATCATGCCACAGATCAGCCTCTCCCTCATACCGGTTAGCGGTCTGAAAGAGAACAGTCCCATTAAAACTATGAATTTCGACCAGAACTGGAGAGGTGAAGTCGAGGAATACAATGCATTAGACAAAATGAAAGATTTCGCCGAAAAAGCTTCTTTCGATCTTCCAAAACGACCTAGCGACAGATATTACGACTTCAGCCTCACCAAAACTCCCGATAAGAGAAAGGCGCCAGATAAAGAGAACAATCTAGAAAAGCTAATCGAATCATATTCTAGAATATCTGAATTTATTAATGGGTGTGATTGGGCCAAGCTCAAGGATGATAAAAAATCTGACGACCCAAAAAGTTTAGAACAAAAATATTTGGACGCCAAAAACGAATTCATGTCCCAGAATCTCATGTTGATGCCCAACGATGGGCATAAATCTGTGCTTAAAGAGGTCATCGACCTCAGCGGCGATGACGATAACATATTAAATGATATAATAGCAAAAAAGATAAATAAAGGAACGTTCAATGTTGGGAAAGATGGCGCTTTATCAATATCGGTCCAACCGTTCGGAAAGGACGCAAGTCCGGTACGTTGGAATGAACTAACTTTTCGGGTTTCACTAACCTCTGTGGGATACCTAACACAATGGTGAATTGATTATTAACACATTAACACAATACGGAGCCTTCTTGCACTAAATCAACACACCGTCCAGGCTTTCTGATTGTTTGTTTAAAATACAAAATATGATAACTTGAACTGCAAGAATTGGGAAATTATAAGACTATATAAGACTTTTTCTACATACAACATTTTCATGAGCTATGTTATGCAATAATGCGCCAACAACATAAAACAATATAATATTCAATATAACACTGATTTATGTTACCTATTCACTTTTATATGCAACGAGAATAACAAGAATATTGTTTTGTTTCTTCATAATTACTTTACCCTATTTTTCACTAATTAGATTTTTTATAATTGACTCCTTATTATTTAACACAGCTCATAGCATATTGGATTTAACACCCAATGCTTTCTATTCTCTCTGGTGTGTCCTTTTCTCTCCTTCAGCACGCTTTGCATTGTAGTATATACATATTTTTTTGTTTTTATTGTAAATTTATAGTTACTTTTATTTCACGTTTTTAATTACAATTGAAATATATTATTATGAATCTTACTAATGTGAATTGTTAAAAAAAAAATAAGTTATTTAAAATAATGTGGAGTCATTATTTTCAAGTCGTTTTCACAGCTTGATACTATTATTTTATTAAATGACTCAATCTTCAATAAAATATTGGTATGAATAAAATATTTATAACTATTTAACTATAACTTAGTGCTTTTATTATTAGATCAATTTCTTGAAATACCTTTACACCAATATAGGATAATAGATCTCCTTAAAACTTACTTATTTTTATTTTATTGTTTTTTTTATATTTTGTTTCATGTTCGCTGTTAATATAATTTTGGCGTACGCTTTCGTTGTTGTTTTGGCTATATAAGGCTAAGAAGAGAAAACAGGAGGAGATAGAGAAGCAGAAAATAGAAGACCAGGCGAAAAGACAGCAGGTTTGTAGTAGGATTTTAGGCAGAAATCATAATTATTTGTTATATCAGGGTAATAGACTAGAAGTTCTATTGACACGGAACAAAACACACATTTTGTTTAATGTATATATATATATACATTATAGCAGGACCACCTAGTTTTATGTATATTTATTTAATGTATGTTATATAATAAATAATTTGTTGCAGGAAAGGGAAATTAAACGACAACAGGCTATGCTTCTCAAAGAACAGGTGAGTCTATATTTATTTCTGGAGTTGTCAAAAATATTAAATAATATTATGACGATCGATTTCGTTATAATTTATTAATAATAAATATGTTATCATTATAACTTTCTTGTTAAATAATTTCATTGTTTTTATGATTTATGGGTGTCCTTTTCTTGTATAAATAACGATGCTATAGTTGGTAAATAATTTGTGTCATTTGTTTGATCTCGATTTGTTTTCTTCCATTCGGATACTTCGTCCCGGTCACAGCAAAAGTACATAACAGAGGTAAAAATGATTCTATAGATCTCTCTTGCTTCTTTCATGCAGTATAACTGAAATATCTTCTAATTTCTCTGTAGTTTATCTCAAGTGAAACTTTCTTGATTCAATAATTTCTTGGTTGTAAAGGTTTTGGTTTTCGTATGTTTATTTTAGGGTTGAGGTCAATTAACGTTTTAACAATAATTGGACCATAGTAAAACAATTGATCTGTACAATATATAGTTTACGGATGAAGGGTTAATTAAATGCATTACTTATATTCTATATATTTGTTAAATTCTATTTTATATTAGGGACCTAAACTTGAAAATATTTATCAATCAGGAAAGAGAAAGAAGACGCCAGCACACGGCTTTTATTCGTCAATTGGACGCGAGAAGGAGATGGGAGGATAGAGAGAGAAGGAAGCACCAAAATCTGCTAGACCGTTTACTGGTAAAGGAAAAAAAGCTACAGCAGAGGAGAAAAGAGATGGAGCTACTTGCAGAACTTAGGTATTTTTTTATTTATTTTATAATATATTTTAATTGTATCCTGGAAAAGCAAAATATACAAAAAACTAACAATAATTTATTAACTAAATAATTAAAAAGTTTAAAGAATATTCAGGGAGTGTCTTACAGGTTATTCTTTAATTTATCCTTCGAAATCGTACTACTATTTATTTTATTTGAAATAGAAAGTTATGTCAATATATTTTCCCCCAGACGTCCCCAAGAGGACTCGTCCCTGTCGGACCACAAGCCGCTGCCGTCGTTGCCGCGCGTGCCCGGTCTGCGCGTGCCCGGCGCCGCCCTCGCCGACCTGCTGCAGGTCTACGAGTTCCTGCACAACTTTGGACAGGCGCTCGGATTCGGTGAGACCATATCACATTTTGTAAATGTCATAATTATATCTATTAAATCACTTCTGATATGCTCGAAGAGTTATAAATGGATGTTTTATTTTCCGTTGTATTTCTTTATAAATATTTAATTCAGATGAAGACTCCTGTAACCTGCCAATCTACCTAAATTTATATTAAAGCTTATTGTTAGTCTGCATATTGAATTGATTTTAAATCTACGTTTTCTTGCAGATATCGAGTCCCTCCCTACATTGGATACCCTTCAGATGGGCTTGATACCGAGCTGTAATCAGGAAGCTGAAGACGAATTGATGAATGTTCTAACTAAACTGCTCGTTGTCGCTATCGGTATGTTTGATATACCAATCAGTATGGCTATAACGTAGTTGTGGTGTATTTTAAATTATTTTATTTATTGATATTTGACGGCAAACATGCCATTTAAGTGATTTTTGATAAGTTACTTAGCATTGAAAATAGTTAATGATTATATTTGTTCCCATCAGAGGAGCCCGGCATCCCTCACCCGGGTCGTCACACCACGCTGCTGGGTCACGCGCTGCGGCTGGCCGAGCTCACTCCCGACACACTCAGCGAGGTGCTGCGGATATACCTGTACGCCTGCGCCACCGCGGAGGTCAAGGCGCTCACTGGTAACTATACTAGCACGACCCCTCGGTAATTGATCTGGTCGCCATGTGCGCCAATTAGATTCTCTTTATATAACGAATATACAGACACTACATTGCAGGCCATAATTGGTAAAAATATGTTTCAATAATTTTTAACAAAAACTTTACACAACGCAATGAATTAAAAAAACTGAATAAACCGTATTTGAAGAAGTTCCGCCACTTGCACAGTACTCACGCCATTATGTCTCTCCCAGGTCTGACGGTAGAGCGTGAGCGCGACCGCCGCATCGCCGACCATCACCAAAGCGATGCAGAGATGCAGATGACCTTCGCCAGTACTAAGAACTCCACCTACTACGAGCATCTACACAGTAACGCTACGTATAAGCTATCCGGTAAGTTGTACCGAGTCATTGGACCACTTGTGTTATTATATATTGTGATAGCGGTATTTACTGCGGTCCTTAGGATTTGGGAACTGCTAGAGATTTGATAGATCGATGAAAAGTGGATTTTTCTTTCTGACAGAAAGTCAATAAAATAATATATTGACAAGAATAAGTATCGTAATCAAACACCGTGTCACCGGATCTAATTTAATGTATACTGGATATCATTAAGAAATTCGCTAAAGGATTCGCTCAGAACTCGCCTGTAATCTATAATAAGTTTGTTGCCTAAATTGTGCTTACGATATTTTCAAAAAGTCAATCAGCCCAATACCCGTAACCATGGTAACGCTCGTTCCCTCATTAGAGTTGCTGCGTGACAAGCCGTTCTTGTCGCTGGGTCCAGTGTGCAAGGCGCGCGTGGCGGCGCGCGTGTGTGACGAGCTGCTGCAGGGACGCGCCGTGCTGCGACAACTGGACGCCGCGCTGGAACGACTCGCACAACTACGACGAGAACGATGCCTTCTAGACACACGGATACGGAAGTGAGACTAATGACTACTATTAATTACTACATCATTATTATGCCACGAAATTGCTACGCATCCCAACGAGTAATTTAATGCGCACCAATATGTAATTCAAACCTTAATATTGCTTACATGTAATGGTATAGTTATAATATTAATTGGAGTTAATTAATTAAAATAAAAATAAAAATTCCTTTACATGATGTGTCTTAACGGATCTTAAGCTATATATATGTTTTTTATTTGAATAATCTTATACATACTGTTTTTTCGGGTCCTATGAATCGTTTTGAATGGATCTGAAATCAGTGATCGGATATTACAACGCTTGACCTACTTTTTGAAGTATTAATATCAATTGAATTCAATATCATCTGAAAGTTCAGCTAAGAAAACTATATATATAACTATATAATTTAAGTAATTATAATTAACATTTAAAAATATATATGATTCTATCCCTATCCAGAGTTCGTGTGCTCCAACAACGAAAAGCCCGAGCCGAGGCAACGGAGAGACAGCAGGCCGCCGCACTGGACCGCATGCAGCGATTAGTTGACGAGTCACACATACACACGCACGACCCAGGTATGTACACAAAAAGTACTCACAGAAAAAAAAATGCTTGAGTGATAAAAGTAATGTATAATCAGTCAGTTATCAATGTTTCGATTCACCCAGATTTGATTCGTCTAAACTAAGATTTAAAAAAAGATCTTAGTAAAATTGAAAACCAATAATGTGCTTCCACCTTTTTCAAAAAATCATAAACTCCAAGAATAAGGACATATGGAAACCAACGTGTCTCAATCCGAAATTAATAAATAATAAAAATATGTCAGTCAAAAACTGTGAATTGTCTCCTTGTCAGAATGTGCTGAAAAGTGTTATTAAAGCTGCATATTTTAGAACAAAAATATAAAAACACATTCTAAATTCAAATTTATTTCCAGAACAAGATAAACCAGAAACTCCCAAAAAGGAATCGTCTCCAGACAAACTCAACACGCCATCTCCGTTCAAGGACGAGAGTGATAAGGAACTATCTCCACTTAAGGATCTTAGTAAGAAGATGTTGAATAACAACAAGGAAGACGATGTCAAGGATAAAGATGATGTGATGGCGGACTGTGATGGGATGTTGAGTGATTTGGAAAGTGAGGGAACACAGCCGGAAGAGGTATGTTATATGTATTGATACTTCTTATATATAAAATGGTTGACATTAACCAATTAACCAATTGATAACATTATGTGTATGTATATGTAAAATTTTGGCAGAAGCCTAACCTAACTTATTTGCAAATTGTCACTAAATGTTTATTGTACAAAGTACAAAAAGTCATAAATGTGTCAAATAGATTATATATAATTGTATCTATTTGAACTATGTTTCAAAAAACATTATTATATAAATTCACGCACTTCAGGATGAAGATAAGAACTTGAGTTCAGAGGAACTCTCCCGGAAGCTAGAAAAGCTATTACGGCAGTCCGAGCAACAATTACTGGCGCTAGCTGCTGGCTCGCACGAACTAAGAGCCACTTGCTATGGACAGGATAGGTATGTATCTTTATGTAACTATGAAACCATGTTTCATAGTTGTTGTCAATATTAAGCAGTCCCCTCCTATAGCATAAATAGTATTCCTGTGACATTGATTAATTTTGATAAATCAATGCGTATTCAGCGTCAGTATTAGTTTGATAATCGAAACTAATAGCCCAAAATTAAAAGTGTTTACTGTTCGTAGGTATTGGCGTCGCTACTGGTCGCTTGGACGCGCGGGCGGCGTGCTGGTGGAAGCGCTGGAGTCCGCGCAACCAGAGACACTCGCCTACCATGAGCGACGGGAGCGCGCACAGCACGGTGAGGCACCTAGTGTTCATTGGATAGTTTGTATGCTTGCCAAGAAAAAAATATTGGTTGGATTTGTATGAAATGATCCATATATGACACTCCTGCAAAAGAATGTAATATACATTTGATTCTGAATATACATTTGATCGCGGAAAATCCAAGATAGGTTCATATAGGTAAATGCGTGTTTCCTTATCACAGTCACAGCTCCAAAAGCTGCGCCTCAAATAAATGCTGATATACTTAATTATAACATATATAATGACTTAGGATCTGTACCTCTGACCCAAGTTAAATGCCTGAATATAACGGTCGAGGTATATAAGTGTGTTACCGGTCGCATGTGTAGCTCACGACTCTAGACCCTTTCTTGATCTTTTAATTAATAACTCCGAATATGTAAAGGCATTTTGCATGCATAAGTAGGGAATTCCATATTGATAAAAATTACGTATTTTACCTAAGTGTTTTACTTGTGTGCAGGGTCAAAAATAGTGTAAGCAGTCACAAAAATTGTTATTGGTCACGGTCGCCAAAGAACTCCCGGGGGCATAGCCCCCGTAAGTTTCCTCGTCATACATAATAAATTACTTCTTAGAATAACTGCTGTACTTAAATAGAATTAAAACTCTTTTACATAGCTAAAGAAGAGAGTCTAAATTTAGAAGGAACAGAACCAGAACCGTTCTTCGAAGCAGATGCAGAAGCAGAAGCTCAAGAGTTAAGAAGCATTAAAAATGAACTCAATCTCAGTGACCGGACTCAGATTATCAAATATGAACCCAATGTTACCCACGGAGCGTGTAAAGTCGAAGGTATTGGCCATTTCTAATAATTAATAATAATTGAATTATAGAGTATAATAAATAGTCTTCAATCTTCAAGACCTGAAATTTAGTGAATTTCTTTCTTGAAGGGTTTATGTATGTTATAATATTTTTAATGACTAATATTAAATGGCTTTAATTAATAGATTCTTTACATGTGCATTTGCATCATATTAGCTTTTATGTTGACATGTATTTTTCAATTATTCTTAAAAAACATACATACATCTTTGAAGTTCACAAGACTTCAATCATGAATTTGATGATTTGAATAATTAATTCTAGATTGAAAATTATAAAATGTTGTAGGTTCAATAAAAATGGAAGAGAAATACATCCAACAAAAGCAAAACAATGAAGAAGAAGACATGTTGGATATAGAAGACTCAATACCAACTGCTTTTCTGGTCCAAAAGCCAACACATAAGCCAATGTTTGCCCAACAAGCGGAACCAATCGACAAACCTCAAGAAATCGTTAAAATTGAAAACGTTGTCAAGAATGAGATAGAAAAGGACGACGAAAAAGAGCCCACAGTTAACAATTTAGAAGAGCTACGAAAAATGGCGGAAGCGGTTTCATCCGAATTAGACGCCGCTAAAAAGGCTGAGACTGTAAAACTAGAAATAGAAACCAAATTAGAGGAAACAAAACAAGCGGAAGCGGAATCGGCGCACAACATTCTATACACAAAGATGTTAGAGGGAAAATGGTTCTCAATATTGAGACATGAAAATTCCTTTTTGAATAACATCCACGAAAAGCACGAGGTGTCAGTTTTCTGTGATAATGAGCATACTTGTTCCGAGGTGATCAATTGCCAAGGTCACAAATGGGATGTTTCTAATAATCTCCACTTACTGAACGATCCCAGTCTATTCACTCTCAACTCTATGGTGACCAGTGTACAAGTGCCCTCCAACAACATATATGCTGACTCTAGTTTGACTATGTCGGGCTTGGATCAAGATATGTTAGATTCCAGCTTAAGTAGGGATGGACCGGAGGTTGATATGGAGGAGAGTAAGGAACTGGTATGTACACAAATAAAATAAATCACTAAATTATCCATTACTATTACAGTTTAATAACATATAGAATTTTGTATCCAGAACTTGTGTAAACTGTTCTTAATTATACTTTCAGTTTTCGTGAATACATCATTCTAAGTCCATGTATGGAATAATCACATTGAACATTTTACAGGAAAACGACATAGATAAAGAAGTTCAAGCAGTAACAAAAGATATATCGCAAAAGACGAAAGCCTCGAATCTATCGAGTCTAGGTCTTTTAAACTTTAATGCCCTGTCAACATATGTGACATGTGATAGCCCACCTCCCATACAGATGTCTGTCGAAGAACTGGAACAACTGGAAAACGCTAAAAAGCATGGATTACCCAAAAAAGTCGAAGGTACCTTTGTGCCTAAGGAGATGAGGTAAGCAGACTCTGGCCCTCTGTAAATAATATAGATGAATAACAATTATCTGATTACTACGACACTACTTCCGTCAATACTACAATTCAAAATATAGCAGATGTGCCCATAAAACTACTTTCCCTGTCGAAGCTCTGAACAACTATTCCAAACAGTCTTCGCAAACGGCTAGCATTTTATAATAATAGTACTATTATATATATATATATATATATTGAACATTGTATGTCCAGACACGGCTGGTGGCGCATCTCTGAACCAGAGCAGCTGGCAGCGCTGCTGGCGGCACTACATCCGCGAGGCGTGCGCGAGAGAGAACTACACGCCGCGCTGGGACAACTAGCCACGCTCGATGACAAGGTACACTACGGCGAACACCTACCTACTGATATAGATTTTGCGTGATTTTTAAGTATCGTACAAAATGGAAGGTATTTTATCCCTAACATTCTACAATTCTACGAATCTATTGTAGCTCATAAGTGTATATCCATACAACGGTCCTAATACGTTAGTAATGTACTATTACGTTGCAGCCGCACATCGATCCGGGCTTGCCGCGTGCACGGCTGGTTGGTCCGGAGACAGACATGGCCGTCGCGCCGGACGTACACGGCTCCTTCTGTGCACTCACCGCACGGCGCGTCGACATGCAGCTACTGTCTATGGTGACATACCTCTTGTTATAACAATACTTATTATAACGTGATCGCGTTTATCAGATCTGATGATATAAGCTCCAGGAGAATATACATTTACTTTTGGACCGAGGCATCCTTCTCATTTGAGTGAGCCGCACTCACAAAGATACTCTTTTACACTGTAGATTGTGACATTATTTATTTACGGGATTTAATTAATGGCATGCATGTCTTATGATAAAAACCAGATCATCGATATATCTTTAACTCTTTTCCTCTACTGATCCTACATAAGAGTAAGAATAAATCAAATAATTCGTGACGAATCCGAAGATTAAGCCTGGATGAATTAAAATGCACTGGTCGTAAACTTTAAGCTTAGTAGTATCGACAGAATATCTTCAATATAATATAATTTTGTGAATAGGTCGAAGCTCTAGAAGAGCGCGTGGCGGCCGCTTCGATGCAGGTGAAGGGCTGGCGGGCGGCACGTCTGGCGCTCCCGGCATCTGCTACCGGCGCAGAGATAGTAGCGCGAGCCCGACACAAGCTGGCATCTTTGGAGGCGCATATCGAGCGGCGATACCTCAAGCCGCCGCTCGTACAGAGGTACGTGCTCGACGGCGGTCGGGCAGCGACTGAGAGGTGAGCGCGTTTGGAGTGCGTGTGTGTGTGTGTAGAAGGGGTTAGTAGTGAGTGGCTTGACAGACCAAACACTTGATCAGGGTTGGTTGCTATTACAATTATTATATTATTTGCATGAAATAGATTCAAAAAATAGTATTTGCATTTATAGTTTTTTAAGGTTGTGGTGAGGTAAGGAAAAAGATGACGATCCATATGATCCACCTTTTTATGACTTATGGACTGTCAATATATTTATTATTGACTCAATTGAGTTGCATGATAATAATAAACCATATAAACATAATGATCATACATTCTGTATCGGTGTGGGTGGTTAACTACCATAATCTGTAGACATAAAACACTTTACATTACTAACACCGTTACCTGAACTCAAAGGCCATAGTAACCCCCTCCCCTCATATTATAGCTCGTCAGAGGCGCTGGGCGCCGCACTGCAGGCGGACGGCGCCACGCACGACGGACACACAGACGTCAAAAGTTTGTACAAAAAAAAATATATTTATTTCTTCCGATGTAATGTTTCATACCTGATTTAAAATATGGTCAACAACTTCTCTCGATTATAACTTAAATATGTAGTATCAAAAATGTAATCACAATTTAAATATTTAATATTGTTTCAGCGGAAAAGGGCATCTCTCGCGGATTGTCCATATGGCGCGAGGCGGTGTCTCGCTGTAACACATCAGCTCAGCTCGCTATGTTGCTGCACGCGCTGGAGTCCGCCGTGGCTTGGGACAAGAGCATCATGAAGGCGGTGCGTTAAGCCTACTACTCTAGCTTGTTACTTTAGAATTATCTTAAACCAATCAACTACCACTTTGGAGTTATCTGTTCTTTGCTATAATATTAAGATAATATAAAATTAAGATCATTTTTCCTTTTAAACTAGATTTAGAACCGACTCTGATATAATAACAATATTGTTTTATATAATGGTTAGAGTTTCTGAAGAAGTCTAAGAGATCCCAGCAGTCTTACTCTATTGTAAAATATATTTCAGAAATATATTTCTGAGATTCTTTGAATCTCATTGTAACTTTATGAATATATTACAGAACTGTCAGTTTTGTTTGTCCGGTGATAACGAAGACCAGCTGCTACTGTGTGATGGATGTGATAAGGGCTATCACACATACTGCTTCAAACCGCGCATGGAAAAAATACCGGAAGGAGATTGGTAAGTTATTTTTTGTGAAATGGCCGCCCTGCAATCTGACATATTTAAAGCCTTATAATTTTTGCCTATTCTTTTGAAGTTTTAAATGAGATACTTGTCTGACTTTATGCAAATATTTATCTATAAACTTATTTTGTATAGGTATTGCTGGGAGTGTGTGAACAAGGCCCGCGGAGGCTCTCGGGAGCGCGTGTGTATCGTGTGCGGAGGCGCCGCTCGGGGCAGAGCCCTGCCGTGCGCGCTGTGCGTGCGGGCCTTCCACCTCGACTGCCACTACCCGCCGCTGCTCAAGGTACACCATTTAGCACTCCATCCACTTCATTGCAACGCACCCTGATCACAGACCACTATCTGTTTTCGTTTTCTTTATTGCAAACGAGTAAGCAAGCAAGCTGTCGTATCTTAAATAGTACCGTAGCGCATTGAATTAAGTACGTAGGCAAGTATTTAAAAATGTAAATACTTTGCAAGCTTTGATGACTAGGGAAGTAGTATACAGAAAATAGGGCACCCAGAGAAAGCGAGGTGGAAGGGCTCTCTCATCAGGCATGTTTTGTCATGATAGCGCTTTGACTTAACGCTATTTTCCTGTGGTTCTACATCTGTGGAGCCAAGTACCTGCAGTGGAGTGTCTACAGCTAGTAGTGTGATGTGTGTCCATTGGTGTCCTCAGATGCCTCGCGGCAAATGGTACTGCGCGCAGTGCGCCGGGCGCGCGCCGGCCCGCCGTGTCAGGAAGGGACGCCGCGAACGAAACAAGGACGCCGACGTCGACGCCATGGTGCCCAGGTGAGGACACGCGTTCCACATTCAAATGAATAATAAATATTATTCCAGGAGTCACCATGGACTTATTATAATCATACATTTTTTATAGAAAATATAGTAGTTACTTTGGTAAACTCGAATATTTTAGATTCATATAATTTGTATAAATGCGAGTCATACAATACAATCGATTCAAACGTTAAGTTACGAAAACGTAATCAAGTAAAGTCTGCAATTTCAAAATGTATCAAATCGTTCAACATCAGTTGGTGTACTATCCTAATAATATTTAATTTAATTATCTAGTCCGGCGGCGTCTCTCGCGTCCACGTCGACGACGGCGGAGGAGGGCGGAGCGCCCGTACCGGAGCCCGAGCGAGACGACAACGACGATGGAATGACGCATGACGGTCAGTATATAGCGTACTTGTAAAGACAAGAAAAAGCCTCTTGTAGTTTTTGCTTTTTATAATTATTATTTGTTATATAGTGTCAGGTGAACCCTGCGATGAGACGCACGCGTCCGGTAACGGAACCATACACAGTGATGCAAACTGTAAGTTTTAATAACATATTATATCATAAAATGACTTGCTTGACATATTTTTATAACCCATATTCAACAATCTTTATTTATACAGGTGATGATCACGAATCAGAAAACCTGCCTCTCTTATCTCGTGCCAAGAAAGAGAAAAACAGTGCCAAAAAACAACTAAAGGAAATGCAATTTTGCAAGTAAGTTATTGAAAATATGTACAGAATTATATTCAATTTAGTCAAAAGTTTATCATAATTTCATAAATATTTTTTTAGGAATTTGTTATGTGAGATGGAGTGCCACGAACACGCCTGGCCGTTCTTAGTCCCAGTAAACACCAAGCAGTTCCCTCAGTACAAAAAGGTTATCAAATGTCCCATGGATTTATCCACCATCAAGAGAAAGTTACATGAGTCCAGGTAAGTACAAAATATAGAGTTTGTTAGTATGTAATTAGTAACATTCTATCAACCCGAAATAAACGAAGCTGTTGGTAGTCACAGTTATCATTGTTTCGTTAGATGGATTGTATCAAAAAGCCATTACATTTAATTATAAAGTAAACTTAAATATCTAGCCTAGCTCTACTAGTAGAAGGATATATACTTATTAGTAAACTTTGTGCATGCCACGGTCCCAATAATAATATAATATAAAATAATATCGCAGCTACAAGTGCAAGGAGGAGTTTGCGTCTGACGTGCGCCTCATCTTCGCCAACTGCGAGGTGTTCAACGAAGACGAGAGCCCCGTGGGCCGCGCCGGACACTGCATGAGGGAGTTCTTCGAGAGGCGCTGGGAACACGTCTAGAGAGAGCGGGAACGAATGAAAACGAACGTGAAAGACTGAACGACTGAATACTTTACATCGGATGATGCTTGTCTTATGAGACGGGGACCCATTGTGTTGTGATCGTGTTTATTTAGATAGTGATGAGCGAATTACGAGCTCTTTGCGTATGATGGTGGCGAGCGAAGAGTATCTTTATAATTGTAATGTACTGCAATATGCCAATTAAGTGTATATTTTAACTTGATATTGGAAGTGGTTTTTATGACTATTGAATTGTGACAATTGTTACTTTATGAGAAATAATTGTAAGAGCATATTATAAGAAAAATCTGACGATACTTTAATGTGGATTGTTCTTCAATTATTGCTGTTTCATTCATATGTATAAATAGTTGGTTAGTACTTTGTATATCACTGCCAAAACGACACACTTGTGTTGCGACATTAACAAATGAGGTAATATTGTGGTTTTACTTACGACTGTTAGCTCTCATTACACAAACTGAGAATATATTTAATAATTTTAATTTATTATATTAGCTTCATACTCTGTTATGTTAATATTCTACACTGAAGGTGCCGGTCACCGACTCTCATATTTTATTTTACATTATACCTATTACCTACTATGGTTATGACATACAATATTTATATATAGGAATTATTTTTAAACTTAAAATTACTTTTACATTCCTAACGAAATTGAACCTTCGACCCGAATGTAGGTCACAAAATCGGACGAGACACTGTATATTACGAATCTCATGTTAATGTGATTGCGATGACGCACATGCTGAGTGGAACTGTATTATGTAGTTGTAAATATTAGTTATTTCATCAAAAGTATTAGTATAAGTATAGGAAATTTAGTGTCAATGTCAGTTTTCTAATATTTTTTATTTGCATAGCAACGAAGCAGTATTTCTATCTTTTTCTGCATTTAAAAAATTCGGTGGCCAGTTGTGTTTAGTTATAAATGTTGTGTAAAAATTGTCTTTCATAATAAGGACTGCGACTCCAGTTCACTTCAGACATTGAGGGAAGAACCTAATGTTCAAATTTGGTTCGAGAAATTTCTGGCCTCAACCGAACATGTAGGATAGCATAGATTAGGCCTAAATTCAAGAAAAATCTCTTTAAAACTGATTGCTTATCAAATCTCAATTTAACTAGTTTTTTCAGTTTTTTCATACTTTTTATTCTTATTTTCTTTGTTGAATAATATAATTTTGGTGTGAAAGATCATTCAAAAAGTTATAGTTTATTACTTATAGTTTTTGATTCTGGTCATAAATTGGTATTTCTATACTTTTTATTTATTTAATTTAGAGACTTAATATGTGCATAGATTACACGTTAGACTATGCTTTTTGTTTTGAATACATGAACGTTAAGTGGCTGAATATGACAATTTGATGACATCAAACTATCTTCAGCATTTTAATTACAATCAGTTGTAGTTTATGATAATGTTCAGTATTATAGTTTCAATGTATAAAAATATTAAAATTTCCAACTTTCTAAGTCTGCCTCATTTGACTTTGTTTAAATAAAAGGCATCTTGAATTATTAAATTTATCTTTCATTCCTAGCACAAATAATTACTTGAGTATTTTAAAGTATTAATTGTTTTAATGCAGCTTTTAATTTGAATACAATTATACAGATTATGTAATAGACGGGACTCTTAAATTATTATATATAGTTTAAGTTTGTTCTTCTGCCAAGATATGTTTTTTAAACTGAAGTCTACTGCCAGTGAATAAGGTCGATGTTTGAATGTTAACATATTTTGGTGGCACTCGCGAGGCGTGTATGAGAAATTATAGTTTTATGTGTGAATTGGTTGATTTTAACTATAAAATGGATATATAAATTATATATACGAATAAATAAATAATTTTTGAAGCACTTTGATTTCGTTTTATTATAACCAGTAGTAACTAACTAGTATGACAGGTCATTGTTCTTTCTTCTAGACAGATTACATCTTTTTATTTACATATCATTACATTACATTTTTACGACGTATGACGAGGTACAAGACATCGTCTTATTTGACCATAAACTTTTTATTAGTAATATCTTATTTGACTGACTTCAGCATTGGCTGGCGGAGTGGAGGCTGGCACTCGATGTGGTGAAAACCCAAACCATACTGTTTGGGTGCTGCATAACAAAGCCATTTCACCAGCCATCCATCAACTGTTCAAAAAGCATCATTTACATGGGTGTAATCATCGACAGTCGACTATCGATGACCACTCAAGTCACGAGACCTAAACATGCTAATTCTAAGATAAGGCTGCACTATGCTGGGGCACTTATTTAACTCAAGACTCTCTTCAAACAAAAGTCAACCTCAACGTATCACAAAACGTACGTGAGGCCTCACCTCGCATATGCCGCCCCAGCTTAAATTGACTTTCGCGACCAACGTCGAAGTCTGCAAACGGTACAGAACATCGCTCTGAGACAACCAAGCCGCTCTGATGCGTGAGAAACGCGACCTCCGCGTAGAGCGCCTGGATGAGCACGTACATGCACGGAACATCATAATATCCGAGACATCTCCCCCATCGGACTATCGACGGCTAAGTGATATACTGCCACCACTGATCACCAAAGCCTCCTGAACCGTTACCATGGACGCTAGTCGTTCATTGCCCAGATGGCAAACAACCCATACTACATCCATATGGCACAAGAACATAGCTAACAGATTTATCAACACTATTTTGCATCTAATTAGAAGAATCTTAAACTAAAATCGTGTTGGTATTTTAATTAAATTTCAAGAAAAAAAACCTTCGATAACGTTGTAAGTACAAAATATAGAGTTTGTTAGTATGTAATTAGTAGCATTCTATCAACCTGAAATAAACGAAGCTGTTGGTAGTCACAGTTATAATTGCTTCGTTAGATGGATTGTATCAAAAAGCTATTACATTTAATTATAAAGTAAACTTAAATATCTAGCCTAGCTCTACTAGTAGAAGGATATATACTAATGCCACTTTGTGCATGCCACGGTCCCAATAATAATATAATATAAAATAATATCGCAGCTACAAGTGCAAGGAGGAGTTTGCGTCTGACGTGCGCCTCATCTTCGCCAACTGCGAGGTGTTCAACGAAGACGAGAGCCCCGTGGGCCGCGCCGGACACTGCATGAGGGAGTTCTTCGAGAGGCGCTGGGAACACGTCTAGAGAGAGCGGGAACGAATGAAAACGAACGTGAAAGACTGAACGACTGAATACTTTACATCGGATGATGCTTGTCTTATGAGACGGGGACCCATTGTGTTGTGATCGTGTTTATTTAGATAGTGGTGAGCGAATTACGAGCTCTTTTCATATGATGGTGGCGAGCGAAGAGTATCTTTATAATTGTAATGTACTGCAATATGCCAATTAAGTGTATATTTTAACTTGATATTGGAAGTGGTTTTTATGACTATTGAATTGTGACAATTGTTACTTTATGAGAAATAATTGTAAGAGCATATTATAAGAAAAATCTGACGATACTTTAATGTGGATTGTTCTTCAATTATTGCTGTTTCATTCATATGTATAAATAGTTGGTTAGTACTTTGTATATCACTGCCAAAACGACACACTTGTGTTGCGACATTAACAAATGAGGTAATATTGTGGTTTTACTTACGACTGTTAGCTCTCATTACACAAACTGAGAATATATTTAATAATTTTAATTTATTATATTAGCTTCATACTCTGTTATGTTAATATTCTACACTGAAGGTGCCGGTCACCGACTCTCATATTTTATTTTACATTATACCTATTACCTACTATGGTTATGACATACAATATTTATATATAGGAATTATTTTTAAACTTAAAATTACTTTTACATTCCTAACGAAATTGAACCTTCGACCCGAATGTAGGTCACAAAATCGGACGAGACACTGTATATTACGAATCTCATGTTAATGTGATTGCGATGACGCACATGCTGAGTGGAACTGTATTATGTAGTTGTAAATATTAGTTATTTCATCAAAAGTATTAGTATAAGTATAGGAAATTTAGTGTCAATGTCAGTTTTCTAATATTTTTTATTTGCATAGCAACGAAGCAGTATTTCTATCTTTTTCTGCATTTAAAAAATTCGGTGGTCAGTTGTGTTTAGTTATAAATGTTGTGTAAAAATTGTCTTTCATAATAAGGACTGCGACTCCAGTTCACTTCAGACATTGAGGGAAGAACCTAATGTTCAAATTTGGTTCGAGAAATTTCTGGCCTCAACCGAACATGTAGGATAGCATAGATTAGGCCTAAATTCAAGAAAAATCTCTTTAAAACTGATTGCTTATCAAATCTCAATTTAACTAGTTTTTTCAGTTTTTTCATACTTTTTATTCTTATTTTCTTTGTTGAATAATATAATTTTGGTGTGAAAGATCATTCAAAAAGTTATAGTTTATTACTTATAGTTTTTGATTCTGGTCATAAATTGGTATTTCTATACTTTTTATTTATTTAATTTAGTGACTTAATATGTGCATAGATTACACGTTAGACTATGCTTTTTTGTTTTGAATACATGAACGTTAAGTGGCTGAATATGACAATTTGATGACATCAAACTATCTTCAGCATTTTAATTACAATCAGTTGTAGTTTATGATAATGTTCAGTATTATAGTTTCAATGTATACAAATATTAAAATTTCAAACTTTCTAAGTCTGCCTCATTTGATTTTGTTTAAATAAAAGGCATCTTGAATTGTTAAATTTATCTTTCATTCCTAGCACAAATAATTACTTGAGTATTTTAAAGTATTAATTGTTTTAATGCAGCTTTTAATTTGAATACAATTATACAGATTATGTAATAGACGGGACTCTTAAATTATTATATATAGTTTAAGTTTGTTCTTCTGCCAAGATATGTTTTTTAAACTGAAGTCTACTGCCAGTGAATAAGGTCGATGTTTGAATGTTAACATATTTTGGTGGCACTCGCGAGGCGTGTATGAGAAATTATAGTTTTATGTGTGAATTGGTTGATTTTAACTATAAAATGGATATATAAATTATATATACGAATAAATAAATAATTTTTGAAGCACTTTGATTTCGTTTTATTAGAACCCTAGTATGACAGGTCTTTCTTTCTTCTAGACAGATTACATCTTTTTATTTACTTTTATTACATTTTTACGACGTACGACGAGGTACAAGGCATCGTCTTATTTGACCATAAACTTTTTATTAGTAATATCTTATTTGACCGACTTCAGCATTGGCTGGCGGAGTGGAGGCTGGCACTCGATGTGGTGAAAACCCAAACCATACTGTTTGGGTGCTGCATAACAAAGCCTCCTCCACCAGCCATCCATCAACTGTTCAAAAAGCATCATTTACATGGGTGTAATCATCGACAGTCGACTATCGATGACCACTCAAGTCACGAGACCCAAAGATGCTAATTCTAAGATAAGGCCGCACTATGCTGGGGCACTTATTTAACTCAAGACTCTTCAAACAAAAGTCAACCTCAACGTATCACAAAACGTACGTGAAGCCTCACCTCGCGTATGCCGTCCCAGCTTGGATTGACTTTCGCGACCAACGTCGAAGTCTGCAAACTGTACAGAACATCGCCCTGAGACGTGCAACCAAGCCGCTCTGGTGCGTGAGAAACGCGACCTCCGCGTAGAGCGCCTGGATGAACACGTACATGCACGGAACGTTATAATATCCGAGACATCTCCCCCATCGGACTATCGAGTGAGCTAAGTGATATACTGCCACCACTGATCACCAAAGCCTCCTGAACCGTTACCATGGACGCTAGTCGTTCATTGCCCAGATGGCAAACAACCCATAGGTACTACATCCATATGGCACAAGAACATAGCTAACAGATTTATCAACACTATTTTGCATCTAATTAGAAGAATCTTAAACTAAAATCGTGTTGGTATTTTAATTAAATTTCAAGAAAAAAAACCTTCGACAACGTTGTTTTTTAAATCTAATTAGATAGATTTTAATTTGAGTAAAGCTGGCTATTTTGAATTTATTTTGAAAATATTTTTTATATTCTATTTTTTTATTTAAGTAAGTTGCCATAATATATTAATTAATATTATATTAATGGCACTAATACTTAGATAAAGCAGTGTTCGAGCACCTCTGTCGAGAGGAGGGTCACTTCGTCACCGATATCTCGAGATCTGGCACGCGAGCCCACTGCGACCATTTTGGCTTAATATAATATTAAATGTTGTTCATATTTATTATACGTTGCTATTTTTTAAAGGTCTTTAAATAGTCAGGTCCTAAACATTTGGTCCTTCAAGCCGGACATCAAACCAGCGACCTATGGTTTGATACGGTCTTCAATTTAAGGTTTTTTGAGGGACGAAGGGCGGGTCTCCTGACCGAATCGACCCCCGGTGACGCTGTAATAGCCAACAGGGCTAACAGTATAGACAAAACAAAAAAAAAGACCAATGGAATGGGTAAATTATTTATAAATTGTATTTAACACTTTTGAATCGAAAATTAAAGGGATAAAAGGGTCGGAAGAGTTCCGCAATTAAAAATAAATTGATTAGTATTGTAGCTATTTGTTTATTAATTCATATTCATATTTACTAGAAAATAAATGAATCAATATTTATTTTTACATAAAATATTTATTATTCATACAATAATGTAAGTTAAGATTGTTCAAGTTTCGCTTGCGCTAACTTCGCCTTCATACGTCGCTGACTCCTCTTCTTATTCATGGGTATACTACCGGTTAATTTACCGGATTTCTGAAGAGCTATTAATTTAGCAGACTTGCTCTGAAAATTAAGAATTATTGTTTTTATAAGAAACGTTATTTATTTATGTATAATAAGGAATAATATCTAAGTATATATAAAGCATTATAAGATGATTTATGTATTTAATAATATGTAATGTGTGTCTTGTTTACTACAGTCAAGGTAATCAATGTACCTATGTATATATACACGTGATTCTTACTTTTGCTTCAGTTTTGCTAATTTTACTGTTTTTTTGGGTAGAATATAATACATTGATGCGGCGGTTACTTAACATCGTGTGATGTTTTGAGAGAGCCAACTGAAAGAAAATTATTTTATAAATAAAATGTTCATTTCCATCATAGATATTTTTGTCGTTTGTTTGTGATTGAATTATTATACAAAAAAAAAAATATAAAAGAATGTATTTTACCTCATAACTGGATTCATTTTTTAACTCCAAATACGCAATACGAGCTTTCTTCCCTTCAGCTGGAACTGGGATACGAACATCTACTATAAAATTACTTAATTCCGAAAAATGTTTCATTAACTGTGAACAAAAACGATTTTTATATAAATGTTGAATTAAAATACAAAATCTTTTAAGAAACCTAATTAAAACTTATATATATAGTGATCTATAGTCTCTACATAATACTATACATAAAAAAATACATATGTATATTATTTCTATCAAATACATAAACAAATAAATTAACACACAAGATAGAATATTATTAGCAGTTAGTTTTAACTCCCGGCTAAAAAGAGCGGTGTTATAAGTTTGACCTGTCGGTCTGTTGTATATCTGTGTACCCGTGTGACTGTCTGTGGCAATGTAGCGGCCTAAAGCGTGGATAACGCGTGGATTGAAATACAGTTTTTTGAATTGAAAGCTATGTTCGCCGAGATGGTTCTTAGCTATGTTTGGTCGAAATAGATACAGTCGTCTTCAAGATATTGACGTTTTATTAGTGAAACGTTCTTATGTAATAATTAGCTGTTCCCAGCGGCTTCGCCCGCGCTATATAGAAAAAAAAAAGCCTTGTTATCCATACCAGAAGGTTTTGACACTTATTTACTTAGGTAAAGTACTTTATTAGGGATAGGTGTTGCCCGTGACTGCGTCCACGAAGACTGTAAAAATATATTTATACGGCTTATGATCGTAGTCATAAAGAATCATCGGCAACAGCTAGTGATAATATAATCACTTCATCATAGTGTTATTAGTGATTGTAAATTATTTTAGCTCTAAATGTTTATATTTATCAATATTCGTATATGCCTGTATGAAAAAGTCTTGAATCACGTTACTTAATACATTTATAATTTATTACATTGTCGAAATTTTCACGCGGAACCTTATTTTTTCTTGTATTAAATATAACTTATGTTCAGGGATAATGTAGGATTGTAAAGGTAAAATATTTTATTAAATCGGTCCAGTAGTTTCGGAGCCTATTCAATTCAAACAAACAATCAAATCTTTAATTTTTATAATATTAGTGATGATGATGATGATTATAAAATATAGCCAATGTTCATCAGGGATAATGTAGGATTCTAATGCTAAAAGATTTTTTTAATCCGTCCAGTAGTTTCCGAGCCTATTCAATTCAAACAAACAAACAAATCTTTCCTCTTTATAATATTAGGATAGATTAATACAAATACTTAAACAACTGAAAATGTATATGTCCGTAGGTTCATTTAGTAAAAAAAAACCAGTAACATAACTTTAAAAAGCAGAAAAAAATTGTAAAAAAACCCCCTATACAAAAAGACCTCTAAAAATAATATTATTACGTACTTATTGATTTTGTTGCGTCGGGGGACCGCTTAATAAAGGAAGAAATTAAAATGCAAGTTAACAAGGCAAATAAAGAAATTACGATATCGAATCGTATAGTCCTCAATGATTAACTTCGTAAAATAGACACCATTGTCAACGTACGTACAACGGTCCCCGACGCTACGACTTCAATAAGTACATAATAATATTATTTTTATTCTTTTTAGAGGTTTTTCTGTATCGGGGGTTTTTTACTTTTAATTTAATTTTGTTTCAATATTTTTTTATTTTATTATTATTTGTTGTATAATTACTACTGTTAGTCATATTTATTTACAATAATTTAAATGGTAAATACATTGGAATTTACATGTTTTAGTTCATAAGTTTCAACAGTAGCGCCACCTACACAATTAATTATGGAATATTATTTAGTATTTACTGTTAAATGTTTTAAGAATTAGAAGCATAGAATATTTTGAACATAATGTTTAATATTTTATTAATTATTAGAACTTATTATAAGGTATAAATAATATCATCTGTAAGTTGGTTATGAAATTGTAAATTACCCTCGCCTAAATATTATAGTGTTAAAATATTATAAAACGAGTTGTAAGGGCTGCTCTCACCCATTCTATTACAAATGGTTGGATATTAAACATTGAAGTGCAAGTACTGTGTATTACTAAAACAAGTCTTAACACTACATACCATTTCCTTGTCTACATCTGGTGCCAAATTACCCACAAACACGACATATCTTTTCGGCCCCTTCACCTTTTCTTTTGTTTTATTAACATCTTCAACATCTTCAACATCCGTCACTTCTTTATCTTTTACTATCTTTTCTTTCTTAACCTTTTCTTTTTTAGCTTTCTTTTTCTTTTTCTTTTCCTTTGGTGCTGGTGGGGTATCGGTTTGTAACGATAGCTTGAGCATGTTATACAAGATTCTGATTCTTTTTAGGTCTGATTCTGTGAGTTTGTCTGTTTCTTTCATTATTGATTGTATTTTGTTGTTGATGACATCAGGCAGCGGTGACTCTGTTGTTCCCTTGAGACCTTCTTTCATTAGCTGCCGAATTCTTCCTAAAAATGTATGAATGGTTATTGACAAACATAAAAGATTATTTTGTATGTAAAATAGATGTCAATTTTAAATACAAGACTTAGGTAAAAAGACCTATAGGGTTCTTGTTTTTTTTGTTTACTCATTGCACTAAGATCTTGTGACCATTATTAAAGATAACTTAGGCAATTGGAATGTAATAATTAATTACAATATTAGAATCTTTTTAACCTATTTTTCAACCGTACCTACAAAATACTTCTTAAGATCTTTAAAATGTTATGTTTTATAAATCATTACATAGTATAAAGCAAAGTCGCTTTCCACATCTGTTTCTATGTCTGTATGTAGGCTTAGATCTTTAAAAGTACACAACGGATTTTGATGCAGTTTTTAATAGATAGAGTGATGCAAGATGAAAGTTTATATGTATAATAATATGCTTAATATATTAGAGAACCACTGATTATTTCAAGATCTCTAATGTGAAGTCGTAAACAAACACACTATTTTGCGCTTACATTCCAAACACTGGCTGAACTTTAAGATCAAAATAATGTACTAAGTATTGTATACCTTAAAAAGTTCTACAAGAAAGTCCGCGATGGTATATGTTTATTTGTTAGTGATAACATACAATAACCAATTTTTATCCTTTACTTTATACGAGAAATAACGACTTCCTTACGAAGCAATTGTTAAGAAGTACAGCTTTAATCCTTATCTACTAATTACGTGCCTTAAATACATTACAATATAACCCCATACAATATATAAAAATTACATGATATAATAATCAATATAGCCCTTTATATCATGTAATTTAAATGAATATTTTCAAAGATATTACGGATTTAAAATATAGGGTCTGCATTTGCGGCGGGACGATCGGCCGGCGTTCAAAATTGAAAATTTTGTTAAGGACGCGTTTACGGTTATGCCCAAAATTATCAACTTTTCGGTACATAATGCTACAAAATAGAATATAGATGCATAGAATGTTTCTTAATATTTAGTGATCACAGAGAAAATACTGTAATATTATAGTTTTTCATATTAAGAAAATGATTTTCCGTCACGTATTTTACGAAATTAGGAGGAGTTTAGGTACATTTTTGTCGTAAATATTATAATATAATTAAGCATAAAAAATACCTTAGCTAAGAAGACATAGGTATTCAACTAACAATGTACGAGAAAAAAACCCTAAATAAATTACGTAATATATCAGAAAATAAATACATAACAATAATTTTAATTTTATCACACGTATCTGTAGTTACACATGACTCTTAATGTATTTCAATAAGGTTTATTTTATGTGCTATTTTAGTTGATCCTTTTCAACAAATATTTCTAAAATTCAATTATCACCTCAGTCGGCGTGTCTATTTGTAAAGATCGCTGTATGAACATGTATATAATATGTATATATATTTTTTTGTCAATTTGTTTAGCCAATGTCGTAATTTTGATTGTATCACTTAAAATAAGTCATATAGAAGCCAATGAAAAAAAGGGAAAGGGAAATTATTTTACTACGAATTTAAGGCGTTCGAAGCTGCGGGAAAAAGCTAGTATAAAAATATAACAAAGCAAATAAACATCCTGATACAATAATCCTATTTATTTATTTATTCATTTACAAGATGTACCTAGGTATATAATCACCTAACTATAATTAAAAAAAACGGTTTTAATGAAAAAATGGGAGAATAAATAAATAAAATATTTTTTTATAGAATATTTAAGTTCCAGCTCCAATTGCAGCAATAAGTATGGAAAGTATATATAAAACTCTATACAAACATTTACATAAAAAACAATTACTTTTTTAAAGAGACTATAAAAATCTTTATAATAATATGTATACCAAATATTATTAATTTACAGATCAAATGTGTCATGTTAATATATAATTCTATAATTTTTCTCACCTTTCTGATTGTTGGTCATGGTCACACTCAAGAACTTCCTGATTAATTCTTCATTTTTTAAGATTGGGTACTTCGCAGATAGTTCCTCAGATATTTCATTGCTTGTAACCTGGAATATTATTAATATATTGTAAAATTATCAGGTATTTTTATAGACAATGTGCTGTTAGATTTTAAACATAAAATTATATTTAAGGCAAGATCAAATTAAGTTAAGAAGAGTAATCTTTAAAAATAACTACATTGTCCTCTGATTTTGTTGTTTCTTTCTTGGGTTTTGATTCAGTTTTCACTTCCTTGGGTACAGATACAGATTCTGCTGATGACGGCTTAAGATTTTTAGGCTTTGGTTTCTTTTGTTTAAGCTTGCGTTTCTTAATAATTTCTTTTTTAACTGGAGCTTCAGCTCTAAAAATTTATATGTATTTTTAAATTTTAACGAAATATTTTTTTTCGAAAGACATGAATTATTATATAAATATTTTAAATAATATTGAAATAAATTTGTAACTATACTTCTCTATAAATAGGTACGTACAGGCACAACAAACAAAAAGGTAAGCACTTACACTATTTTGGCCATGATGCGTTTTGAGGTTATGTCATGTGTTTCTAAAATAAACAATTTATATTATACAATTATCAAGAAGGTGTCGGTAAATATTATAATACCATTACGAAACGTTTTTATTCATAATATCATATGTTTTACCAGCACAACTGATTCAGAGTTATATAAATATATATAATATACATTGAATTGTTAGTAAAACCTTCGAAATGGAATACGATAACTAAAATAATAGAAAAAGGCATCAAATAAATTGTATTTATACGTACCTACCTGTAGTTTTAGTTAATATAGTAGGATGTTTGTGTTTTTAATACTTCGTCGCACTTATGAAAACTATTCTAAGCTGCAATGTTAACTGTTAAGTGACAACTGACAACTGACAAACTGCAAACTGCAAACTGCAAAGTTACAAACTGCAATGACATTGACAAGTGACAGTTATTATCAATGTTCGGAAATTTGTTATGCAGCCAAACATGTGTTATTGCAATATTATATAAATGAATTATTTTTAAAAAGTTGAACTAATTATATATAACTCCTAGTTCAAATTTATATCTGAAGTCATAAGTAAATATATTCCATGAGCTTAGGTTTACAAATTTATGACAAATATTACTTAAACACAGGCGCGGATGCAAAGAAAGGCATTAGTCTTTGTCCTCCCTCTTTTTTTTTATCATTGGAAAAATGCGTTGCCCATCATCCCTGCGGCCAGGAAGGTGATGGCCGAGGGGGCATGTGGGACTACCCGGCAGCTTAGAGGACGCTGCCATTTTTAAGGCTACCCACTAAAAAACCAACGGTTGACCTCATCGCCTTAGTGGGACGCCACGGGAACGGTGATTGCGAAAGCGATGTCGTTGTCGTCTCTCTGAGGCAAGGAGCGCTTGGTTTTATTTTTAAAGTAAGTTGCAAACTTAAATAAATACTTATGGCAATTCGATAAAAGTTTTATAAAGTCACATTAAAGTGCTTCCGTCGCCTTAAATACCGCCTAATAATTCAGACTAGGGGACTCCGAATTCTGTAACCGCACCTTACTCACGTTTTTTTAAAGATAAAGATTTAACGTAGTTAACCTCAATAAGCATGTCAGAGTCATTAAATGCGGTGGGTGTAGTCATAATTGCGACCTGCTCATTAAACTCTTGTATCAATTGGTACTTCTTATGAACAATTGTTTGTATTATTGTATGTAGTATATATTGGTAATAAATAAGATTTTAAATATTGATCAACTTGTGTATCCTTCCTTCAAAAAATGACCGCCCAATAAATAAATATGATGTCTTTTGTAATTAGTCTGTTTTGGTCATTTATTGTACGTACATATATTACATAATATGTACATACGTACATTCATTAGATGCAATAAAATTAAACTGTAAATAAATGTACTATAAAGTTTAAAATCGTACGTCCTAAAACCCCTCAAAAATTAAAAAGAAGATGATGTTCATAGTCTCACATTCCTTGATTTTTCATATATTTATATGTATTTCCATATAAAAATCTCTCCTATCTTTCCCCTTACAGTACTTGAACCCCACATGTATAACTAGCGGCATGTTTCAGCATGTATCTGAGGGGACTGCAAGGGATGAAGGACGTACATAGCGCTGATTGGCTCTCCAGCTGGTTACGTACAAAACTAAAATAATTTTAAAAATTACCAATTTATTTTTAGTTTATGGTTATTATAAATAGATTTAAAATGTTTTGTTTTTCTAACTAGATATATTTGGAAAGTTGAAAGAGAAATTTTACAGAAATCGTTTTCCTAGTAACTGTTTTATAACGAATTAATTGTTTTCAATAAATTATTGTTTTTTCGCAGTAGCTAGTCTTTATGAGATGAACTAATAACCCAATTAATAACAGAAACCAGATACGGTAATTGATCGCTAGTTTATCTAAATTGTTTTTATTATGAACTCTAAATTTGTTTTTATTACCAAGAGTTATTCTCAACTTTATCGCGACCTCATGCCAAATAGTTAATCAAAATACCAGAGGCGTGGAAAAGTTCGTTCTTTGATTAGTTTTCATAGTCTACCCTACTTCCACCTATTCTGATTTATAAATTTGGAAATGTATACTTATTAATATAATTTGTGGTGGGAGAGCAGCTTTCTTAACGTTAATGATCGTAAAGAAAATTGTATTAAAATGCTTAAACACAATGTCAGTCAAAATTATTCTTTAATATTAATTCTTATTTATTAATTTATATTTAGTTTTACTTATTTATTTCTAGTTTCTACATTTATATATTTATTTTATATTATATATTTATATATTTATTTGTACATTTGCAAATCAATCGTGCAAAAATCAATGGATGAATTTGTATAAAATTTTGCGAAAAACCCAGGCCTGAAAATACTACTACCATACTAAGTAACTTTTTGTTCCAGAGAATTCTCCCGTGGGATAGATCCGTGGTACTGTCACTGTTGATTGCTTTAATTATTAGTTATATTTAAAGTAAATCTCTGCTCCTTCTCTCTTCTTTTTACGCAAGCAAATGCTATTCATTAATAACATATAATTATTTATATATTACACATACGTTTGATATTTTACGATCTCAAGGATTTGGCGAAATAATAATTCTTAAACTCATAGAATCATTTTTAAGTTGAGGCCGATTGACAACCTTATATTAATGTCAATAGTGACCTCATGATAAGCTAGACACATTTAATAATAAACTCAAAGTCTATAAATTTAAGGGCTGAAGCTTGACATTTAAAATGGGAGGAACTATTTTTAATTGCAAAATAATAAACATTTAAGCGTTGATCATTCTCTGTAAAGTTGTAAGCCTTATTAGCAGAGGCAAACTTCGAATGCCATTTTAAATATAATTTTTGATCTTATATTTTGTAGAAAAAATAATCTCTGAAATAAATGTGAATATTTCAATTGTCTTTTACTGCAGATCCATTCACAAAGCCAACAAAATGCCTTCTTTTTTTATTTGTGAATAACTGTTAGAATAAAAAAAAATAAAACTTTATTTTCAATGTAAATGTTCATTTACATTGATATATTTTGTCAAACTCATAAACAGCTCTGGTATAAAATAAATATATCAATACCAGAAATAAATAAGACAACTTGTGTACGTCAAATTGAGTCGTCAGGAGGGTCAAATTTTATATCATTTTTAATTAAAAAAATCCCTTCTGTAATGATATTCCTCAATTTAAAATTAAGGCGAGGGTTAAGCCAGCCAAGATATTAAGTATTCTAAAAAGTTGCCATCTCATAGTAAATCAGTACAGTATAGTAACAACACCGATATAATTAACGGTCCAATTTAAGACATAATATTAAAATTTAAAAAAATGGCTAAAAATAATTTTATTATGTACTTATTGAAGTCCTCGTGTCGGGGTACCGTTGTACGTATGTTGTCGATGGTGTCTATTTTATGAAGTTTTCGGAGCTAATGAATGAGAACGTTATTTGACTTGGTAACTTATTTGCATTTTTTTCCTTTGTTTAGCGGTATTGTACTGAATGAACCTACGAACACAGTATTTTTCACTTGTTGTATTAGTTGTATTAAGTATTTACTTGTTGTATTAAGTATTTACTTTCAATATTGCACATATTGCATAAGAACCTCTCACCAGCACCAATTCAAGCTCAATATCTTGGAGACGACTGTTTTATTTCGACCAAACATAAAATGAATACCTACTCCTATCACCCATTGTACTAGGATAATAAGAGGCTATTCAAAAGAACAGAAAAATAGCGGGCTTTTATCATTTTATGAAACCAATTCCTTGTTATATATTAAAAAATATTTATAACAGCACATCAGCAGCGCAGCATATTTTTGTCAAGTTTAGCAAAAAAACTACACAAAAATACGTTGCTTATAACTTTGGTCAAATGTTTTTCTTATGTCAATTTCGTAGAATAAATTAATATTTTACATAGGGTAAAAACAAAACCGAATTTGGTATTACGAGCAAAGTGTATATTTAAATAGCCTAGAATGAATACGACAACTCATTTTTATAACCAGTTCTAGTTGAACGAAAAAAACTAAAATATAACTAACCAATCAACTTCCTTCTCCAAGGTCTAGGTAATTCCAATCTTCAGAATTTATTTAATTAAATTATATGGATATATAAAGTAATAAAGTCAAATTCTTAAGAATAAAACAGTACAAGGGTTCCAAGACAAAATACCATTGAATTCTATTAGTGTTGTGTTGTGTATTCTATTCTATTCTATCATTCTAATGCAGTGTTGTGCTCAAAATTAATAATCGTACCTAGCTTTAGTTTGTATATTTCACGATTCATTCAACTGTCGGTAAAACTGAAATATTTAAAATTATTTATTAATATCGTGAGGATAATCAAAGTGTTTAAATTCAAATCTTATTTATTTTGATAACAATTGAAATTCGAGTATTTTTTATTTTGGTTACAATAATTACATTAAAAATGTAATTATTGTAAACAAAAAAAATAATAAATGATCTTATCCTTAAAAAACTGCATTATGGAATTAATTATGAGTCTTGGAGGGTTTCATAACCATGTAAATAATAGACACAAGGTACCTTGACTCATAACAACAATATGTGGATCACCTAAAATATAGTTCCATTTAGGAATCGAACCCACAACCTTTGGAAAACAGTTGAAATTAATAACAACTATACCAAAACACCTTCTAAATTAATCTAATTTAGGTATATATATATACATTTTGCAGCACTTGATAGTTGATAACTATCAAGTGCTGCAAAATGGATGGCAGATATGAAGATTAACATTTAGTGCGTAAAATACCAAAGTTTTTTTATAGTAAGTTATGCAATTCATGTGAGGAATTTCGGTATTCCAAGGGTGCTAGAGACGTTCAAAAGATCGTAGAGATTCTTAGCATGTTTTTAATAAACATAGTAGTTCTCTACACATTTTCCATAAAATATTACGTAATTAAGGTACATTTTCATCATTATGGTTGTGTATTTATTCAATTAAGTATGAATATAGATGGATTTTCTTTTAAAAATTAAACAATAAAATCTACTGATGTAGTTTTTTCTTTTCTTTGTGCCATCCACAAATTATAATAATTTCGACAAGATAGCACAAAATATTTATCAAATATAACTAACAGAAATTAAATGACACTAAAAAAGGATTAGGCCGAAATGAATAATCGATTTACTATCCGATATTGAGATCAAACTTAGATTGCAAACTTAATCCAATATTTGAAATGATAACTTAGAAAGGCCTTGTAACTAATCTTTAAAAGCAAAAATTTGCAAACATCGAGCATTAAATATATAAAATAATTATAGTCCTTTAAAAAATTACATTTTATAAATTTTTGGACGACAAAACATAAAAAGTCTAAACTTTTTATTAATTCCCTCAAAATTAAACATAAAGATAAATATCATCCCGTAAAAATAATAGTTGAAAAGAATTGATCCATCTAAATGCACGTAGCTCCTGATTAGGACATTAGGATTAATACATTTGACTATCCTTTGTCTTTAAAAAAAGTTGTACTTAAAGAAACAACTATCAACAGGTTAATTTACGATGATGGTCTTTTCTGGTTAACATTTGACATCTATTTGGTTCTAAAAAACCCAAACAAAGCTCTTTAAAAGCCTGTCCCTGTTATCCGATAAGCCTTTCTTTTGCTAAAGCTTGACCGTAATCAGTGCATCGAAGCGAAAAATAACTGTTGGAAAGTAAAGAGGACGCGCTTGCGTCGACTCGTTCAGTGAGGCGGCAGTCGTCTAGCGGTCAAGGCTCCGCCAGGCCGGGAATTAAAAAAAATATAATAAAAAGCGCGCGTAACTGTCAATGTCATAGATTCAGAAGTATTTTTTTTTAATTTCTTGTCCGACAACGAACTTTTTTTAGTCTAAGTAACTGTGTGCTGGATAATGAGTTCGTGATTGTGTGAACGGATCCGTTAAACAGGTGAATATATAAATAAACAATTATATTCTGTCGCTCATTTATGTAATAATATAGGTGCAATACAATAGGAATAATAATTTTACACATATTTTTATAATATCCTAGTTATTTTTATTATCGTTTCAAAAGAAACAAAGGGTAAAAACCAAGAAGCTTTCGAATATAATAATTAATCTCCTAGCTAGTAGAGTAGGTAATGGTTGAAAGAATCTGCTTTTTATTCATAGTTATCAGTGCTCAGTCGAGACGATCGGGAATAACGGCCCTGCAATCATAGGTTGTTGCTCTTCCTACTGCCACCTGAGATATAAAACCTTCTTTATTTAGGAAAAGCACTAACTACCGTACACATAAGTGCAACTTTTATTTAATATATATATATTTTTTTAATTATATATAAATAAAATAATAGTAATCTAAACACAAAAATTATTTGAATTTCGATAATTCAATTTGCGAGACTTTAAAAAAAACTCGTTCTAAAAAGTGCGGTCGTTTGTGTGTGTGCGTTCCGTTGTCTGAATGTAGGTCAGTGAAATGATCGAAACACGGTCCCGTATGGAATCTGACCCGGACGACCGCCGACGATTTTGTCGCACCAACATTGACCGACATTTTATTATTATTTATTATAATATTGCAAAATTTATACACAACTGTCAAATTTGATAGTCCTGTTTATCATTGACCTTTTTTTAGCATCAGATGCGATATCCTTTAGCCATTCTGCAGAGATCCAGCAAATAAGGCAACGTTTTATTAAAGACCTAATTTAATGTTGTTTGTAAGGCTACGATCTCTAACAATTTTATGGATTATATATTGTCAATAAATAGTAATAATCAAAGGAATGTTTAATATTTCAATTGACTTACTTTTAAGATAAGCTTGAGATAAGCAGGTTCTGTGCGAGGTCATTAACTTCACACAGCCTTTGCATCGCCCGAGAAACACTTCCACTTGCCCGTTATATAGATATAACGATTTTAATGTTGCCATTACATTTAACACGTCCTTATTTTTTAACAATAATATTATTTTAAAATAACATAAATTTAAAAAATAAAATCTCGAATCAGGTCACACAAAGGATTTTGTGCAATGTAGATATTATTTGCCGATAATGCAAAAATTGCTACGTCATCGATTTTGATTGAATAAATACCGGAATATCAAAACAGGCCCGTATTAAAAAGTTTTACATTTAGTTAGGAATGTTGACCGTACAAGTTACCTAAGTTAAGTACCTATGTATTACTAAGTAAGTAAAGTTACTTTGTACTTAAAGGGTCATTTTGCAACTTAATATAGGCTATTAAAGAAAGCATCTGCATTGTGAAGAAAACTTTTATAAGCACTAAGTTATAATACAGCACTCCAGATTTTTTCATGTATTTATGTTTGTGTGTAAATAATTGATCTGTTCTAGGTTTGTTAAAACTTTTTTTTTTTTCTAAATATATAATAAATAATGTTTATCTAGATTTTGTGTTTATTTTTGTTTTACTAAATGTCTTAAACTGTCTTTTTATTGAATTAAAGTAGAATTTCTTCTTCTACTTCCAAAATCAAATACATATTTTTCCTCATTTTATTTTACTATAATGACTTCCATATATGGAAAGCAGACAATTACTTTATGTATAAACGCATTATTTTGTAATGTACCCGCATATTGTGACATATTTTAAATATCGATTTCGAAATCGCAATGCAATTTACTGTCAATGTTTTCCTGCTTAAAAAAAATTCAATCACGTCATCAACGATATATTTTTATCTAAAAAGTATTTATGTAACGTTTACATTAATTAAAATTTAAAAATATAGCCAAGTATGAGAAAAGCTTTCAACGAATATAGGATAAATGTATATAATACCGTTACTTTGTAAGTTTTATCGTTATCAGAAAATATAGAACTAGAGATATACTTCTGTTAATAATGCAGATGTAGGCGCAGGAAATATCTACATACAACCAAAACCAATTAAAGTAAAGTATATTTTTTGCGATGATAACAATTATAATACAACAAAATACATATTTGACTTTAAAGATTCTTATCACCTGATGGATACGGAAGTTGGGTTTTGCAAAAAATGGCGGACGAATTTATAATTAATATTGGGAATTCAATTCGATTCACATCTTTATGTACGTACTTATTACAATGCATGTTTCTTTGTTTATTCTTTTGAGTGGTTTTAACTCCAGAACCATTTAAAAATATAATATATTTTTCTATATAGTAGTTCATCTAGGAAAAATTGTATTTCTAATTTTGTTATGCCAATCCTTAAAAAAACTCTTTTAGTTATTGGTATTTATATTATTAATAGTATTGTTGGTTTTGTTTTCGGAGAGTATTAAATGCTCACTAAATTATTACATGAATATGATATAAAAATTATAAACACATATAAAAGAGCAACTTGAATGAGCTTGAAATTTGCCTTTACTAACTCACTTGCTAATTTTGTCTTCACCGATAACACTGGAGATTCAGACGGAATATATTGTTAGATAGATCATGTTGAGGTTTAGTTTATCCTGAGTTATTGTTTTTACCACAGTAAAGCTAACCTAAAAAGAATAAATAAAATTACAATACCATAAAAAAATACAAAAGTTTATTCACACGTCGTCACTTTATAATTATTTTAAAAACATTTTTTCTAATATTAAATAATGTTTTTAAGAACATTAATTTCCAATCTGTTTATAACAAACGATATAATTTTTACTTCAGTATCATATATCTATTCTAATGCTGTAGCGAAAATGATACCGCTCGTTGTCTATTCAACTTAAGATTTTGAAAACGATAGTAAATAGTCTTAAGTAAAACGGATACATTAATCTATTCGATAAACGTTAATGCCACTTATCTAAGCCCTAACATAATAAAAAGTGTGTAGAATATAGTAGTCCCATTCAAATGTCACTGTCAGTGTCATAAATGTCATTATATCAAAGTCATAAATTATTGATAAATATTATGAACTATAAATTAGATTTAAAGCGAAATGTTTATTACACGGAGATTTTATCGACATTATAATTTGATTTTTAATTAAAATAATTGGAGCTCTGGTTTATTTTATTATTTAAGCCTCCAGATAGTATCTGAGGAATATATTTTGTAAATTATTATTCATATTATGTATCGCTCCCTAACTCATAAAATGATCCTTCATACATACATACACACTCGTGCATTCTGATAATAGTCATTACCTGCAAAAATGTATAGCACGTGAATTTAAAAAATAGTATGTCCTACTTGTAGAGATACTAGGTATTTTATAAATATACATACAAAACCTAAAAGTTTATATACATGTATATATATCCTACATATATATGTAAGTATTAAATTTAGAATAAATTTGGCTAATAGAATTTGATTTAATTTATATTCCATATAACTGTATAATAAACAGACACACTTAATGATCATGTAACTTCAGTAGGACTTGGTAGAGTTCATATTACAAGATATTATATTAGTTTTGATGACAGTTCATAGTTTTTTAGGAGAGGACAGATGACGCTGTCAAATGACAGTTAAATAAATTATTATTAGTTAAATTTATGTAGGATCAGAATTTACTGATATTAAAGCTGAAAAGTTAGTGTTATATATTATTAAATTCCCGTTATAATAGCAGCAATTGGTAACCGGAGAACAACCAGTTTGAAGGAATCTTGTACAGCCTTCCGCGATCCTGGCTTAACATATTTAGCTAATACTATCTGTTGCCAGCGACTTCATCTGCTGCGACACACATTAATTGATAGTCATAGCATCATATATAATTATCCCAAAATAGTGTTCGTATCTGCACTGAAATGATCTAATTTCCCGAAGTAAAAAGTACCCTACTCATACAATACACGATAATAACTACATGTAATTTAATCAAAATCTGTCTTGTTTGCGTGTTGGTAGAAATACCAGAAAATATATGGATGTTAAAAGATATTTATTAACTTTAATAATCTAATCTAATCTAATAAGAAAATGTTCCACTCACTCACCTCATTCCTGTGGGTAGAGCATAACAACTAAATATTTTTTCTTCTAAACCATACAGAAATCCATTAATTTGACTCAAATATTCGTCACATTAATAACCAGGAATCAAACATGGGACCTGTCAGTTCAATAGCAAGTTAAGTTTACCGTTTAATATTAAACAGACAAACAATAGTATTATGAGTAATAATTTTGAACTGATGTTAGTTTTTTCAATCTCTAACGGTATTTACAACGTCAATACCTTTATATGATTGTTCATTCTTTCTCTTCATCTGAAGCTTCGTATTTAATACATTTTAAATTGATAAAACATTGAATAAACGACTGTTAATTATTATTAAGTACATTGTTTTATCAATTGTTTATTATTATTATAATTTTATTTTATTTTTTTGCGATAAACTCAATGATGCATTTTTGCGGTAATGAAAGAAGAAAGATTTTTTTTTAATTGTAACAATTTATAAATAAAATAAGTAATAAGTAATGAAGACTTGTATAAAATCTATAATTTAAAAGTGCACATAAAAACAGCAAATCTATATTATTATTTTTTATTTATGTTATATTTATATAGCTTTTATTAAAACAGTACCTGCGCATTGATCTATATTATTAACCTAAAAATATATATAAGCAAATCTGTATTGTATTTGGGCATATACGGGTGACTTAGTCTATAATTATATATGTGTCTATGGCAACAAATAGTAGGTATTATATGTAAATAAAAAAATATATTTCTAAGATTTTGCCTTACTGATCCTCAAATGTTATATTTGTTCATTATTTTGTGATAGAATATGTAATAAGTGATAATTTGGTCAGTGTATGTGTGTCAGTGTTACCGTTAGTCGTGAACGTGTGAAAGTTGAGACACGTGGTCTGAGAGCTTAGGTTCTATCACAGATGTATTGTGATTAACATTAATAGCCACTATTTTTAATATATAGAGATATTTAGAATTTTTATAATAACATGTCATGTTTTTTTAATTTATAAAAGTCAAAGTTATTTATTTATACAAATGACATTTCAAACGTCAAGGTAAAATTATGAAAAAAAATTACATGAATTTGAATTTAAAGTTTAAACGTAAAATTAAATTAAATATGTTAATTATTATGCTTATCTTTTAACCTTAGTTTCTAATAGTTTAAGATGTTGCCAGGTTATGTCTAGAGATTAAATAAATGAAATAATATTTATAAATACAACAAATTATCATGCTCTACAAAATAAAAACCATTGAATCCGTTATTTGTTACGATACTTAACTATGAAATTGCTATAATTAATTTAACAGTTAGTCTTATTTTTAGTTTTACGAGAAAATACATAAACTGCTGTGGAGTTTATTTATAATTATAAATAAATCTTTTTGATTTATACAAGAAACATTATCTATTGTTATCGTCTCATGCATATACGTTCTTTTTAGTATCATTGTTAGGAAAAATATTGAAAAAAAATTGTTTATAGTATTTCTGTATGAACATTTCAATAACAAACTTAAAAGTTCTGATCATCATGGTTTTCATAACAAAAATGTGCTCAATCTAAAACATCAGATATGGAAAATAAACATTCCTAATTAGTCTTTTTATATGCGTATTTTTTTCTTTATTAGTAAATAGCGTCCATGCAAAATCGGGGCAGGTAACTAGTTTATAATTAAGTTAAATCAAACTTACTTTCGACTGGGAGCAAGCAGATAACTGACTGTTTTTTTCAGGTCGTAAGATTGTTAAGAAAATATTCTAAGGAAGGATTATTAAAATCTACCACAGAGTTTCTATAAAAATGTTCTTCATTAGTTTTAGATCTGCTCCCTGGAAAGACCCAACAGATAATACTGAGATATTGATCTGAGGAGTTCCTACTTTATTATTTTTTTCTAGTCAATAAAGGAGCTAGATGCATTGTTTTTGTAAGTTCATTGCACTCCCTTTTTTCTTATCTTGGCTTCTCTCACTCCTGTTATTAATTAAGTTGGTTGCCGCTATCAGTAAAAAGAACAGGCCAAGTGTGATGGTGTTCCGTACCATTAAATATAAAATAAAACGGAAAAAGAAAATGTTGTACAGAAAACCCCTCTCAAGTATTTATTTAAATTCTGTTTTCTAGTTCTTGCTATAGCGGCGGTTCATAAGAGCAGCTTGGAGACAGATACAGATAGTAGAGTCATAGTAATAGGGTATCGTTGTTACCATACGTTAGGATACCGAACCTTAAAAACTAAATTTACAATTAAATGTATCTTGTTATTTTTGGAACTAAAGAACAGGAAAAGAAACTGACCGTTCAGTCTTCTGTCACAACATAAAAATGTACACAAATTATTATTTTAGTTAGGTACAAAAAATAATATATTTACATATATCTTTCCTAATGGTATGTCTGTCGGAAGTGGTCTAAGTTTTCGACTCTACATCTAGATTGTATTTAATATATATTATAACAATAATAATAAATATTCTGTATTGCACACCAATAAACAGAAAATATAAAATAATGATAACAAAATAAAAATAAAATAATACATGGTAACACAAAAAGGTATAATATCATAATATTTCTTATAAGGCTGATTTCAAAAATGAATTCTCAGTCTCTTTTTTTAGGGTTCTGTACCCAAAGGGTAAAAACAGAAGATTATTAATAATTAGAGGAGTCTTCCACTATCTGTCTTTCCGTCTGTCTGTCATCAAGATGTATCTTATGAACCGTGATAGCTTGACAGTTGAGATTTTCATAAATGATGTATTTTCCTTGCCGCTATATACACAAATACTAAAAACAGAATATAGTAAACACTGAAGGGCTGTTCCCACATCACAAACGTGTTTTTTGTCGTTTATTATAGATAATGATACGAAACCCTTTGTTAGCGAGTCCGACACATACTTGGCCAGTTTCTTTTTGAGGCTCTTTGAAATTTGAAACAAACATCAGCTATTTATATTTTACTGACTCTTATAAGGATAATGTAATGTTTAACCTTAAAACTCATTTATAATATAATAAATAAGTTTATTTTTTGGGGTTTTTTATCGAATTTAAAATTAAGAGGGAAATGTCCAGTGAGATCATATTACAAGACAATATTTTTAAACATCAATTTTATTTATGTTTAAGAGTTTGATTTTACATGTTTTTTGACTTTCCTGTATCCTATTAATTAAATGATTAAATAATGTAAAACAGGAAAATCGAATAAACTTGTGCGACGAAAAAACTTTTCATTTCATTTTTATTCACTCAAGAATTCATTCAAGAATTGGGAGAAATAAAGTGAAGTTTAGGCCACAACTATGTAAGCAATTTTTAATGTACTTAAAATAAACTAAACTAGTTGTTGTTACATCAGCTGGTATAAAATAAAATATAAAAATGCCGTCTTATAAAACAATAAATTATGTTATAAGCTCCATCCAATTTGCCGTTTAAATAAAAAAAACACAGGATGATCGACCGGTTTACAAAATCGCTTCCTATTTTGAAAATAATAAAAACAATATTTTAAAAATAGCTAATACTTTTATTAATAAACATAAGTATGTTTCTGGTAACGCAACATATTTCAAGGATTCCAGAGTATAACCAGACCATTCGTGGTTTTGAGGCATAACTGTTACATTTATTGATAAAATAATATCATATCACTGGATAAATTACACACATTGATCTAACCCCTAAGTAAGCAAATTTTTTTCTAATCTGCTCTAATCATTCGACCAAAAGCTAACTGTTTGTGTGTAATATCTATGTATCTCTAAAAAAATTTAAATTACTTCTTTTTCATCTAAATTGTAGTCTAAAGCCTAAATATAAGATTTCACATGTAAACATTAATTCATTGAAAATGAAGATTATCTGTCATCCTAATTTTGAACCCCTCAGATATAAAATTCAGATTTAGTACTCATTCTCAAGATAAAGTTCGTAAACTTGTTGTACTTACTAAGAATTCATGATCAGTCAGCGAGTTGTATTACGTTTTTATATAAAGAAAGCACCAGTTATATAAAAGAAGAGGAGTAGGTTTTTGTCGTGGTATGACGCATGATAGAAGAGCTTAGAAAAAAGCCACAAAATAATTATTCTACATCGGGAAATTGTGTTAATAATATATTAATATTGTTTCAGATAAAAATGCAAACTTGAGAAAAACAAAATGGCGCCTCCTCTAAACAGCTGGCCGTACAGCCATGCGGGATTGAAGCCGTGTGACAATAAGTGCAACCTAGTTAATATTGTAGACAATTTACGTAATTTAGGTTTAAATTTTACATATATTTTTATTATTCTACAAGTGATTATTAGTTTGAGTGCGGTGAGCGCAGGACCTGTCATTCTCAGTCTGGATTATTTACGCGGTAAGATAATAATATAGTGATTAATATATAAATATATATTCAGAAATACCAGCACGACCCTAATATTTAAACTTTGAGAGTCGTTTCCGTTGCTTTGTCAACTAAACTACCGAGTCTTTACTCGCCTTGTTTTATTTTGCATTCTATATATTATCGTAGTTTTTGGTAGAGATTTAGGTTTTTTATTGGGTTTCCGTTGGAAATCCCTAAAAATTTTTTAGGCTTTCCAATATATATACATAGAAATTATACGCAACCGTAATCGGTATTTGTATTTAACTATAATTATGTTAGTGGCGTAACCGGCAAACTGATATCTTAGTAAAAAGTAAAATAGTAAAAAATAATAATACTTTATAATAATAGAAACGTTACACTAAAGAATCCAAATATTTACTATCATAGAAGTGCAAGTGAGTTGGCAATCGCCTCAGCCCACAGCCACATCAAAAGTGGAACGAATCGTCTTTTATTTGGTATGTAGAGGAGAAAAGTGAAAATATATTGTCTATTTGTAGCCATTGTTGAAGTTTCGATGTCTTTTTCGCGTCAATTTTGTTATTAACTAGCCAATGGCCAACGACTCTATCTTTAAAAATATTAATCGATCATCACACAACATTTATCTATGTGTGTAATTTGTGTGTGTGACATAATAATGTGTGTGTAATTCTTATACATTTCTATCTTGCAAGTTAGTAGTAGTTTTTGTACGGCAATGAGTGACTTTCGAAGAAGGGAAGGATGGGGGGAAATTTAAACCATAGATAATGTAGGGCGTATGAGCTTCCGGCTCTCACACCTCGCAAGACATACGTTCTGAAGAAAACACCAAAATAACCTATTTAATATATGGACTAGCTGTCCACTCGTGATATCCAAAGTAGCAGGGACGGTTTTGACAGATATTTGTGAAGAAATTAATGGGTTTTTAAGTATATAATTATTATATCGTAAATATTTAATCTGGCACTCGGACGAAAGGACGAGAATTCGCTAGTATACATTTACTATATATTGACATTCATATTTCCTCCAAACGATCTCTCAAAGTCAATCAGCGTTATTTTTTATTAATTAAAAATATTTTCATTAAAGTCATAAATATATCAATTTAGTAATTAAACGTACCTTGCTTTTTTATTTTTATATTTATAAGTTACCGATTCAGGTTTCGGAGTTCTACTCAATTTGATATGACACATATACATGTTATAAATAATAAATGAGTACTTAATGGTCAAAACATAATTTTAAACATAAATGTATCTCAAAAAATATGAAACAAATTATTACTATATTTAACTAAACTATTATTTAAATACGAAATATACAAACCCTTATTAGTAGGTATATCTACCTGTTGCTAGCTGACGTTTTCTACTTTCACTTCCTTTTCCATCTAGGTCGCGTCTTGACACACGTCATCTGACTCAAGAGGATCTCGGATATATGTTAAAATGTTTAAGATTCTTTCTAATATATTTATTTATCTTGCCGTTAATTCATTATGAATAAGTCAACGAAATATCCCTACATATAGTTATTTAATAAACCAGGTCAAATCCACAAATTATTACCAATTTGCTACGTGTTAAGCATTTGACACCAGTGGCGTAGCGTGAGTGTCGGCTGCCCGGGGCGGAAGACAATTTTGCCGCCCTCTTATTTAGGTATTTTATTTTAATGTATACTATGCATTACATACATTAATTATAGAGAACTTTTCGGAGAGAACAGTCATCATTATTTTGTATTATACAGGCTAGATTTTAAATAAAAAACAGTTTATCTAAGTTTTACAATCACGTTTATTAATACAAAAATTCTTTTACTTTAACCAATTAGATACATTGATTTAACTTAGGTACCTATCACTTAAGATTAGGTACACCTTGAGGATCGACAAGATTAAATAAAATCAATTTTTATTTAGAACTAGAACGATACTATTATATAACATTTTTATTTTTATTGAAAAGTAATATGAGTATTTCTTAAAAAAACAAAACAAAACTTCCGTCTTTAATTAAAAATTTATAAGTCTACTTTTTTTAAGAGCAAAGTCTTTTATTGCACCGTCAATGTCTATCGCATCACACACCTCTTGCTCAATAGACAAAATAGCCAAATTAGTTAGTCTTAGAGTACTCATTGTCGATCTTAAATAATTTTTAATCAATTTCAATTTTGAAAAACTTCTCTCACAGCTGGCATTGCTTATAGCAACTGTGAAAAATACTCGGAACATTATTAAAATATTGGGCAGAGTATCTTCCAGCTTGGATTTAACAATAAATTTAAATAACTCAAGTGAGTCTGCATTAATCAATTCATTTTCGTTGCCTGTAGCAACAACGAAAGTCCGCAGTCGAAGTCTTTCCAGCTTGAAATCCTGCTCGTCAATTTCGTCAGATTACATTCAGTGTTGTCTGGATCTAATAATATAGCCGGTGTTAGATAAGCAAACTTATCCGTTAAATTCTGTAGCTGTTGAAAACGCTCACGAATTTCTGCAATAACTCTATCTAACGAAGAAAACAGCTTTCGTCTCAACTCATTTTCACAAGACAAGTTAGCATCTCTAGTTCCGTCATCAAAAATATGCTTTCTTGTTATGCGCCTCCGAGGTTTTATGGAAATTCCAAGTTCTTCACACATATTTTTTGCATAACCTACAGCGCCATTTGCCCATTCCTCTCTTTTCTCTGTCAATATCATCTGCAAAGCATTTACTTTCTGAGCGCACAATCTTATGTCAAGTCCCCTTGTTTGTAAATATTTTTGTGCATCATTCACTTCATGTAGCACCGGTTGCCACAGGCCCAAAAAACAAAGAAAGGAAAATGACTGCATCGAAACTAGTAAAGTACCTGCATCTGTCCTAGTGTTTAAGCTTTCACCTGCCTCCGTCAGTTCTTCCAAAGTGACGAGAATATCTTTGTAATGATGCCATGTCACATTTACGGCATCGCCTCTTGCACTCCACCGCGTGTCTTGAACCCTTTTTAAGCTTTTGCCTGTAGCTGTTATCAGAACTTCCCAACGATGTGTCGATGAGGAAAAAAAAGAATAGCAACGTTCTAAAGTGCCGAAAAAAGTTAGTCAATCCACCTCAACAGAGGCAGCGTGTAAACAAACTAGGTTTAACGAATGATTTGAGCAAGGTACGAATTCAGCTTTAGGGTTTATTTCTCGAATTCTTTGCTGAACTCCTGAATACTTTCCAGCCATAACAGCAGCATTATCATATGCTTGGCCTCTACAGTTGCTTATATCTAGGCCATCAGCTTGAATTTTGTCCAAAATCATCTTTGAAATTCCTTCAGCAGTTTTGTCTTTAGTTTCAATGAAATCTATAAAAGATTCCATTACTTTTACTTCCTGATTTTCAATTACTACGTATCTTAATACCTGACTTGTTTGATCTTTATGAGAAAGATCTGGAGTGCTGTCGAATATAATTGAATAATACTTAGCCTTTTTTATTTGTCCGATGATATGTTGGCGAACTTTATTTCCCAAAATGGCAATAAATTCGTTTTGTATTTGTGGTGACATGTAAGTGATTGAAATTTTGCCAGATATTTTAGACCTTACAAGATGTTCACGAAGTACAGGATCGTATTTTGCAATTAAATTAACCAATTCTAAAAAGTTTCCTCTATTGGTACCGGTGTCGTTTTCTATATGTCCACGTAAAGCCAAATTTTGTTTGGCAAGGAATCTTATAATATCAAACATTCTGATAAGAATTTCCTGCCATTTCTTTATTTCTTTTGCCACTATGTCTTGCTCTTTTTTGTCAATAGTCTGTAATTTTGAAGTCTGCTCTCCAACTCCTTCCATTTGCAATAATTTTGGATGTGTAGTGCACTTGATTCGTGACTTGAAACCTTAGGATTTAATTTCCACCAAGTATTAAATCCATCAGACGAGCAAAATTTAGATCCATTCGGTGTACTTACGTTCTCAAATAAACGACAACAAAAGCAAAATAATGATGCTTTAGCTGGAGAATAAGCCATCCAAGTACGTAAAACTTTTTCGCCGTTAGTCAATGTACGATAAAACCAATCCTTAGTAAGCCTTCTTGTCTCTCCTTTTGATTTTAAAGAGCACGAATCTGCGCGTGTTACTGTTGACATTTCAGCGAAATTAGTATCAATATGCTGAACAATTTCCTGTCCTTGCTGAATGAGATGCAATCGAATATTGTCGTCTATGTGTTCAGGCCATTTTCCAATATCGTCGAAATTTTCCTTTCGTCTTTGGTACTGAATAGCAGACAATGATGATGTTGTATCAATCTCTGTTTCGGAACTATGCATGTCCATGTCTGAACATACAGATGGAGACACTAATGCAGTGGATGTTGTTGGAATTTAATCTTTAGGAACAATGTCAAGTTCTTGTATTTTTTCAGCTTGTTCTGGGTTTAAAGGCCCAGTTGTCTGTGATGAATTAAGCCTAACGAGGAATCTGACGTGTCAGGAACAACACTTTTCACATATTTAAGTAAAGCTCCTTCATTTGCTCTAATATTTTCCAACTTAGCTCTTCTCTTATTACGGTAAGAAGCCCCACTTTCTTTTACTCTTTTCATTTTTGATGCTAAAATCAAAAAAATATTAAATGAGAAAAGTACAAGTTAGTGTTGTAAACAAAATTATCGAACATTTCAAAAGAAGTACCTAGGATATTAAAAAAAAACCTTGCTTTACTGAAATTTTCCGTTTTTAGGGTTTTGTACCCAAAAGGAAAAAAATTGAGCCTTTATCTATCTTTACTTTTATTAAATCATTTCATTGACCGTCTGTCTGTCAAGACCTTTTTTCATAGGAACGAGTACTTACTTACACATATTAAATTGAAATTTATATCACAGTTTCCGATCAAGATCCCTTTGAAATGTGAAAATACTTTTATGCACTTCGGCGTTTCTTTTTTATTTTAATAAATTAAAGTTTGAAGTTTGAACAACATATCAGATAGTCCAACATACAATTAGATAAATATAATATTTAATACTCACTCAGTTGAAAGTTGTTCAATAATTTCACAACCACTACACGCACTTATTTGCACAAAAATCACAATTTGGAAAGCGTAACATAATTAAAATACGAGACAATGTGAATTGGACAACTGACGGTCCATCAATAAAACTTTCTTTGAATTGTCAAACTTTGTCAAAGGGGCTTTCTCGTACGTGTGATAAACTATATTTACCTTAAAGGGGCTTTCTCGTACGTGTGATAAACTATATTGAACTTAATATATATGTAATAGAAGTCATTCTCGCTGATTGTTAGTCATAAACGGGGAATTCCCACAAGTCAGTATAGACGTTGTTGCCAGTCGCTACAAAATATCATTCAAAGAAAAGGAATTCCCCGAATTCGTCACAAAATAAGTAATGAAAAATTCCGTGCTCCTTTCAATCGGTCCAAATTTGTAGTTACGATAAAAATATATATTTTTTATTTATTGTTAAATTTTGCCGCCCCCTATAAAGTGCCGCCCGGGGCGGGCCGCCCCCGCCGCCCCCACTACGCTACGCCACTGTTTGACACAAAATGAACAAAATGGTTTTGTTTTTTTTTGTCTGTTTGCGTGTTTATATTATCGTATGATTGTCTGTCTGCTCTGTTATGCTTAAATTGCAGAAGATTATTCGTTGAAATTATGGATTTACGAATTTTGGTTACATATGGTGTATTGTGAGTCACACAATACAAAACATAACACACGACAAAAAAAAATACTGCTATAATTGTAATAAAACTAAAATTGTATGAATAACATTTTCATGAGTTATAAATAATAATAATATCACTGGACAAATTACACACGTTGATCTATCTAAGTAAGCAAATTATTTCCTTGTGTTAAGAATGTTAGACGAAGATACCAATACATAGAATTACACATTATAAATACTGAGAATATATTTAATTAACGACCAGACCCAGAAATACAGACATATATGCTCATTACATATATGCCTGTCTGTGTCGGGAATCGAATCCGAGGCCCATTGCAGCGCTACACATCAGGTGTCCGCGCCAACCAATGGGGGCGGTTGAAAGAGTAGGGAGCAGTTGTTGACAATAGCTAGTCTCTTAATAAAAAATATAATAAAGAACACGAAGTCGCTGATAATAACTTGTCTCTTAATAAAACAAAAACAATAACTCTGAAATAAATTTAACAAAATCAATTTTATTCACGTTGTGATACACAACTCCTTTTCTTTCCCAAACTTTAGCAATAAATCTTACAAGCATTAACAAATATGAAAACTCAATTATCAATGCCTTTTTTTTTCACCAATAAAATATGAATTGATAATACCTTTCGTTTAAATTAAATGTGTGTCAGTGACCTGTGATTCACCGGAATTACGTTATGTAAAGATTTGTCATAAAGGTGCGGAGAAATTTTCCAAATGATATTTAAAATAGAAAGGTCGAGATATAATGGAGATATAATGCTTTGTTTCCGTTGTCCTTAAATTTTGGTCATCAATGGTCGCCATCAATTAAATAATTTACTTAAAAAATAACCTTTCACTATTTTTTTTTAACCCTAACTGCGTATTATTTAGGTCAAATATAAATGTCAATGTTCTTCGATAATTATATTTAAAATAACAGTAATAGTATATATTTCTTTGTTATGGTTCACATATGTATGGACTATTCTGACAATTTCAAGTTACAATCATTTGGAAAATCTTTTTATTTTCCAATACTCGTAAAGTATTAGGTACTTATTCTTATTTTATTTGCTAAACTTACTATTTTTTATAAGACTTATTTTTTTATATAATTATAAATGTGCTTATAATTAAAAATCTGTAGGTATAATAGTGAAAATGAATAATTATTTTTAACAAATAAATTTTGTATGAGAAAACTCAAATTTTAAAAACTATTAATTTTAAAAAGTCGTAGAACAAATGTTGTTAGGATTGATGTTCTCTACATCAAGAGGCAGGAGGCTGCCTGCAAGAGTGGAAAACTAATTAAAAATGGAATACATATGTAGGTACTAATAAGGATGAAAGAAAATATTAATTTGTTACTTTTACTATCTTTTAGAATAGATTCATTATTTGTCATAATTAAATCATGATACATATATTTTTTGCAAATTGACTTTGGCTTCGCGTTATTTAAGAATCGATTTTACAGATTAGTAATAAATTACATTCGAGTATTTGTATGAATAATGGTCCAATTTAATTATTGTTAAATAATTTGTTATTAATTTAAATTCTTATTTAGCAGCAACAAAAGTAATTTTAGTTATAAAAACGCGGTCAGAAAGACTGCCATTATAGTTTTAATTAAATTAATAAAAGTAATCCAAATACCAGGTACTGTACAATATATTAAAAAAAATACAAATTTCAGAACGATTTACAAATTCTTATTAATATAATTTCACCTTCATACTTCAAACGGTATTTTATATTGATTATGAGTGTCAAAATAATTTTCATTCCTGAGATGTAGAAATGTGTTTTCTGTATTGGGTGCAAATTATTAGCAAAACTATAAATATCGGTACAGCATTGTGATCTTTGTCGAGAATTTGTTATAAGTTTGTGAATTGTATATATTCGTCCATCATTCCAATATCTTGTTTTTAAATTATATTCACTTCACAGTTTTTCTTTTATTATGGTTTTTGTTGTCAAATTAAGCTAATTTAAATGAACGGTAAATGTTCAAGGTACTTAGGTATATTCTCTACCTACACTGGCTGCTTTTTTCCAAATTGCTTATTATAATCGACCTACAGACAGACAACCGCCCCGTTGTTCGAGTGGTTAGCGCAGACGCCTAACGTGTCACGGTGCAATGGGGCTCGGGTTCGATTCCCGGTAGAGACAGGCATGTATGTGATGAGCATAGATGTCTGTGTTTCTGGGTTTGGTCGTTTATTAAATATATTCTCAGTATTTATATGTGTATTTCTAAGTATTTGTATCGTTGTCTAACACCCTTAACACAAGCAAATAATTTGCTTACTTAGGGGTTAGATCAATTTGTGTAATTTGTTCCGTATTATTATTATTATTATTTTGAAAACATTTTTTTCTTTAGTAATTTTCAATAATCCATTGAGTTTAAAATTCTATAATACAATTAATATATGTTGTTAGCTTTATAGAAATTATACCCACAATTATAATTCAACATTTCTAACATACACGAAAAGCTTCTATTACCAAAATGGTCCCTAGAAATCATTAAAACAATGAACCTTAATTATCTTAGAGAATATGATTAGACTCTAACGGCAACATCTCTTAAAGTATTTTATACTACCTCAGAAGATATACTGAAACCTCAAGATACTGTTAGTGCATTTAGCTTGCACCTGTTCTCTTTGAAAATTAAGTAACCGTTGGAAGCAGATGACTAATTAACTGACTCACTGACAGACAACTTCGTCTTAGTTCTCCGTAACCAAGATTGCTGTAATTATTCAAAATGACGAATAAATGAACATGTCTATGTTTTAGCTTTATAAAAAAAATAATTTATTAGCTATTTTTTTTTAAATATGCAAGCATTTGCAGATTCGAAGCATATTTTTACATACATACTTTTTACATACATTAAGTACAGTGTATCTAAGACCACAGACTTTTACACGTACTTGCAATACAAAATAGTTTAATACCAAATTTTTAAAAACACTGCAGAAAAAAGAGAATCGCTCGACAAATAAAAAAGAAAAACACATTGAATCGTCTTGTCTTTATTTACATAAAGATAAAGTAACATAAACCAAAAATACTATAGAGATATTTAATGCCTCCTTTGGTGATAATTTGCTGAATATTCAGATATATTTTGTTTATTTTACAATACCAACGCTACACATACACTTTATTTTAAATTAATATAAAAAAATATTCTTTTATTAGCTTTATTTAAAAATATTCTTTTATTAACATTATAAAAATACTATAAATTACACGGTAATTCACGCCATAATCTAATAAGATATTAAAATTACAAACGCGTTTATAAAAACATCTTTGGATGTTTGTTAATATGCAAATAAATAAAAACCTTTGTTTTGAAATCCCACACGAGTCTTTAATTTTGAATATACCTATGGATTAAAAATATAACCTATTTTTGAATTGTTGCAGGTCCAGTAGCAACAGCAAGGAACATAAGGCACCTCCCCTGTATATCAAGGACTACGGGGCAAGAGGGTTTGTGTATGTTTGCTATCGACTGTCTTAAAGCAAACGGAACACATTTAGGGACATGTATAGACAGGTTCTACTTTGGCTCCTGTTGTCAAATTTCAGATAAATCAACTATAACACATATAGTCGCCAATAATATAGAAGACAATTCAATAGATAGCGCAAATTTTGTTCATCCTTTAACAGAGGACAAAATACACAGTACAGTAAATAAAATATCTGATAATGCATTGTTAAATAAAGACAAAACTGAGGTACCGAAGGTTGATGTTACACCGATAGAGAAGAATGAAATTACAACTAACAAACCAGTTACAGTCAAGGATATAACAGACCCAGATAAAGTGGAAACCAAATCTGATGAGCTAACTACATTTAATCATATAATAAAAGATGACGTTAAGAGTACAAATGCAATGTATACAACAATTAAAGAAGCTACTACAGAGTCAATAAAAGTCTCTCATATTACAGAAACTACTGAAATTCCTATTAAATTATCTACTTTCCAGTCAGTTTCTGGTGAAAACAGTAATGTAGTGACAGAAAAAACAGAACCAAAACCAACAATTCCAGAAACAACGGAAGTAACGTCGATTAAGCCTACAAGAAAACCAACTAAACCGTCGTATAAACCTAGACCACCATACAGACCGAATAATTTCACGAGACCTTCAATAAGTCCTAAACCAAGACCAACAAAACCTACCATACCATTCAATACAACAAGAAAACCACCTTACAGACCACCACCTAAACGACCTTCAACCAAAAAACCATTACCATCACCTCCACGGCTCAACATAACAATAATACCTCAATCAACAAGTCCTAGGCCTGTATTTACGAGACCTGTCGTTGGTACAATAACTTATATTAACTCAACAGGATCTAAAGTTGAAGAAAGACCTGTAACAACAACAACTTCTACGACTACGACTACAACAACAACTGCACCGACTACAACTACAACAACTACTACGCCCTTACCAACAAGTACAACAACGTCTACACCATCCACTACATCCTCAACTACACCATCTACTACTACAACCACAACTACTACTACAACTGTTAAACCTACTACCACAACAACCACCACAACAGAGACCATCCCATTAATAACAGAACATATAACTGAAATAACAGAAACTGTTGTCTCGGAAACGTTAACTAACAATGAAGTGCTCATAGAAAGAATAACAGAAAAACCAACAGATAAAATAACAGAAAGAATAACAGAATTACAATCAGAAACAACAGAATCAATGCAAATTGTAACACAAAATTATGCAACAGTGGTAACTGAAAATGATACCTTCCAAGATAAAGTTACGGAAAAAGATATTTTAAAACCAGCTACTGAAGCTGAAATTCAAGAGACAACGAAACCGGCCACTGAAACTGAAGTTCCTGTAACAACGAAACCAGCTTCTGATGCTGAAAATCATTTGACAAATAAACCAACCACTGAAATACAGGAAGCACTGGCGACTAGTAGTGAAGCGAGTTCAAAACCACCGGAGAGCACTACATCGGCAGACGGTAAGTTATAATAATTACTTTGTATACATCAGATAATTTTCAAATAACAGTGTTTGCCACTGAATAATACAGTAGTATTAAAGTCAACTAACAACTTCACACGAATGAAGAGTTACAATGTGTTTATTAAAACTCCAGATGTTCTCAGAAGAGCAGCATTTCGAGCTGGTGGTAGCTTACTCATGGACTGATTGTACTGAGCTTTTTAATGTAATAATTGACGTTTGAAAGGTGTGTGTGAATGCCTAATGAATAAAGATATTATGAATTTGAATTTAAAAATATACATACAATTTTAATATATTAGCATATTATGAGTTATTATAGTTACTTATCATAGTTATTTTCGCGGATCTTATTACAAATTATACTTCAATATTTAACATCATTATACTTACCTATCTATAATAAATTACTTTCTTATAATATGGTTTAACGTAAGAATTAATAACAAATTGTCTTAATTTTTTTTTGACAACAAGACGATATTTATAGTAGTAGATTACTGAAAAATCAGTAAAGATGCATTGCACATTTATTAGTAAAAGGTACATTTTATATTGAACAAGGTACTGTTCCTAGGGTATGAGAACCCTTGCATCAGTGACGGCTTGAAGATGGTTTCATCATCATAAAGCCACTGTCCCACTAAAGCTTTCAATTATATTATTTAACACTTTTGTTAGAAAAATATATTTTTATATCTTTTTGCAATCCAAATTTGTGGAGTTTCCTCTATAAGTTGGGAAATTGAGCAGTCTAAACCTTGTGGTAGTTAAACCTGCGTAGTACATAGTATGTATTAGTATGTATCAGTAGTGGTATATATTAGTAATATATAGCAGTATATTATACAGATATATAAGAAGGTAACTTCGTTTAATAAATTAGATGTACTGACATCAATGGACATATTTTTTCTTGTATTATTCTACTAGTTTACTAGATTAGCGCGTCATAACAAAAAACTTGTCAGCTTGTTTATATTGGTATATATTATTTAATATATTTATTTATGACTATAATTATTTTATTGGCATTAATATAAATGGATGGACGATACCGAGGGCAGAGGTTAATTTTTTGAATATATTACATGAATTACTACACCGTTACTTATCAGACATGTGTGACCAATGCTTATATTTGTTTTGGATAAACTGACGGATACATATATATTATTGTTGTAACATTTGTTTTGCTTTTTAAACGAACAAAAATGTATTTACTTTATTTCAAAATATAACAGAGTTAATAATTAATATTTAACGCAAATATAAACATTTTTAAATTTTTAAGAAGAATTTGAAAACATTACTGGATTTAAAATAAAAGACAAATAAACGATTTGTGTAAAAAAAACACATAAAAATATGTAAAAAATATTTAAATACATTTTAATTTATTTTAGGAATGCAAAAAGCTCAGTTCTCAGTAAACGTTATACATTAAAATTCAAGGCGTTCAACTTTGACAGTCTGGGGTCAAAAAACTAATTATTTTTAATACAATACCTAAAGTTAGATAATATCAGTACGTTGTTTTTCGTTTGATTGCTAATAAGATAGATTACAGGTATGAGCGATAAATATCATTATCCTTAGATATCTTAAGAGACAACCTGTCTGTCTGTCTCTGTCCTTTTAAATGAGGATTTATTACAATACTATTAAGGTTATCTTAGGGTCGGTGTACAATTGTAGTTTGATATTAACTATAACTAGTATAATATAACTTTTCTTTAATCTCCATGTTCAATAATTCTTAAACTCATTGAGACCAACGTAATCATATCACGCTTACATTTACATAAAATACAAAACATTTGCCAGTTTACTTCAACCATAACGCAATGTATTTCGTAAAACAAATACATTCGTACCATTCAATATTTATATTACCAAAGAAATAGTTACAATATCATTGCTACTAAGCATCTCTTAGTAGACCCAAAGTCAATAACTATCATATATATATATCCACTAACATATATCCACGATGTTTTACTTTGACCTGGTGGGGTACACATATCGAATTGCCCTAAAATACCTTAACTCATAGAATTTTGTAAATATATTTAAATCGCAAATTAAATCCAGGGTATATTCATTAAAAGGGAATAAGTATTCCTACTGGCTGCTGACCGCAAAATATTAAAATAATATTATAAAAGTAATAGATTGTGATTATATATGTATACCTTTGTTACCCTAAATAAGACAAAATTAACCAAGTTTAATATGTTAAGTATAAATCAGGTTATAAGCAAGTATAAAAGATTTTATATCCAGTTCATTTTGAACTGAGATAAAACTTTCTCAACAATCCCATATAAAAGACATCAACGAGCTCATTGCCTAATCTAACCGAATATGAATTGATTTTCAATGAACCGCTTTATTTTTTACCACCCACATTAAGATCAATGACTGGCCATCACACTGTCTTGTTAATTTGTTATCTGAATAGGGTGACCATAATATAGGTATTAATAATAGGACATCGTGGCTTCAGGTTCACGGCTAAAAAAAAATTTTTTTTAACTTTATTCACAATATTATTTACAAATTATTTTATAACAGTTTATTGTTTATAGGTTCTTTTATGATTTAGCATAAATTTTCTAATACTTACTCCCATTAAAATTAAGATTGTTTATAATCAAATATTTAATTTTAATGTTAATCTTTTGTAGTTTTGACAGTTATTTTGTAGTTGTACAATATAGTAAGTAGATAGAAATGAATGAAAAATAAAAATGAATTGAAAAATAATGTAACTCTATACATCACTTTAAAAATAAACATAATCACTCTGCCTGCCGGTATTACTAAAGAGATTCGGGGATGGCGCAATTTTACGCTCTTCTATTACACGTCATCTTGGTGCGGACTTGCTTCTTTCTTTCTTTCTTTCTATCTAATGAGATATATTTTGACACTCCTTCCATATCTCCTTCGGTCTCTCTCTTCTCTTATAAGCATCAATTTTTGTATAAGACTCTTCATGTTTGCTTACATTACTTACATGCTTTTATTCCCTTTACATAGAAAATAATAAAAAAAATATTGTCTCTAAAAAGTTCTTCTGTAAATTAGACAAGACTTTGTCACCCTACTTATCGTAAACTTCGATTACTCATTGAAATGTTTCAAATTCTTTACCATTTCTTCGTTTTGACTCATTCAATTACAAACAGATATCCTAATGGTATCCATTAGTTTATTTTGTGATTAATTGTCCACATACAATGTTATTTCGAAATATATATTGAATGGTAATATGCAAATGAGATTATAGACTCGACCCAGTTGTTCTTTACTGAGTCAGTGACTCTAACTAATATTTTTATACAAAATTATAGACTTGAGTCAGCGACTTTAACTTATATTTATATACAAGCTCATATTTTTTTAAATAGGCCGAGACTGTGTACTTCGTCAGACTTTTGTTCTATGGTTCCAATGGAATAATAACCTTTAAGAAACTCCATGGATAACGTAAATATTTACTTATGAATTTCCATTTTGTTGTAGTATTGACTTATTTTGATTATAGTAATTACTGAATGTGTGTCGATTTTTATAGATGTTGTTATAGTTTACCATCCAGATATTAATGGATTTTTTTTTATCAAACTTGAGATAACACAAACTTTGAGAGTTGAATGTCGTTCCGTAGTAGTAACTTTTAATATAGATATGACTACACTAAATGTATTAATACATTTTGATATTTTTATAACCAAAGATAGAAAACTTTCCCTAAATGTTTTCATATATCGGATGATTATCGAAATTTTGAGCTCAAATGCAAATCAATGATTTATCTGATTACTAAGTTACCGAAACAGTCGATCGATCAATTATTTTTTGCGGTTGTAAACGTATTCCGGATAAATTATACATTTCTATGAAATATAGATAGCTTAAGCTAATAAGACGCAAGTTGTACATATATAAATATGTATAGATTATTCAAAATTAGTATATAATAATCTTAATGTCTATTGATGAAATAAAAAAAAATACTTCTTTATTAAAAAATATTCACTTATTAAAACTATAAATAAAAATAGAACTAGAATAGCATTACTAATAACGTCACGTATATAGGTTACGATCGTGATCGACGAGCAGAGTCAGGTCAAACCATTGTATTGTCGCTTCAAATTTAGCTTCACTTTCTTTTATAGTAAGTTAGTAGTTTATGTAGTTCTATAGACAGAAAAAAGTCTAGCTTTTATTCTTTAACTAGGCATTGTGCTTATAAAACGCCAAGATCTAGATGTTCATAAAAAATAGGAGCACGAAGAAGAGGAGAAGGAGTTGTATATATATACAATATCTATACATATACAATATCTATACTTATATACTTAAGCTGAAAAATTGGTTTGTTTGTTTGCCCTGTTGGTGGAGTGGTTAGCGCAGGCGCCTAACGTATACCGATGGAATTGAGCTCGGGTTCGACTCCGGACAGAGACAGGCATGTATGTGATGAGAATAAATGTATGTATTTCTGGGTTTGGTCGTTTATAAAATGGATTCTCAGTATTTATAATGTGTATGTCTATGTATTTGTATCGTTATGTAACGGGCTTAACACAAGCAAATAATTTGCTTACTTAGGGGTTAGATTCATTTTGTCTAATTAGTCCTAATATATTATTATTATTATTATAGATACATCTAGAACTTTTAGTTGGGAGTGAATGTTAGTCTTTGTAAAATAGATAACTGATTAGTGCAGGATAATTTGAGGGACCATTTTACGACCCTTGGCAACAGTGTCAGAAATTGTCTTTTTAAAGATATGGTACTGGAAATAGGGCAAGTGTGGGTGATTCTATTTTGCCGATGCCATCAGCAGCTGTAAATCGAAAGTGTCGAAATATAATGACTCTTGTTTGAATGAATATCTCAGATATAACTCAATGGAAAAAACTAACTCAAAAATAATACATTTTGAAACAGTCATCATAATATTAGACAAGATGAGTCGCAAATTGAGTAAATAATATTAAAAGTCACAAAGGGTTTATACTAGTATTCATTCGTAAATTATTCTTACTACATTATGTGAAACATTAATATACAAGTTATATTTAAGTTAATTTTAAGCCACTAATTTATTGTCCAATTACTAATTACTAACCAGCCATCTGACATTTCAGTTTGGTATGACAAAAGATCCCCCGTTGATATAAGTTTTTGTTAAATAGTAGAGACTTTAATAAATATCTCAATATTAAAGAAAATAACATGAAATAATTGTGTATTTTATTTTAGAATGGTCACCGATAACACCACCAGAAGGTTGGATTTTAATATCAACCATATCTCCCAAACCCGAAACGACAAAGCCACAAACAACACAAAATCCCACTGAAGTTCCCGACACGACAGAAGCTGCAAAAACTACTGTGTCTGAAGCACCTTCAACTTCATCAACAACAGCTTCACCAACATCAGAAATGGAGTTTGTTGTCAATATAACACTGTCTCCAACAGCGCCGACTACCACTTCAACTATGGGGTTAACGAATGTCTCCTTGAACCAGACACAAACGACTACTTCCAAGCCCATTGAGGGTACGTGTTTTTTTATTTTTATAACTGGGGCTAGGGGTGATGGTAACTAAGTGGGGTTCCACTTCATCTTCAAATATTGGAAGTTGGCGATGAATTGTCATTTAAGATGGAGGAATAAGAGGGTAAAGGTTTATAGCATCCAAGTCATACTTACCGTCTCATAAATGTAATGATACTTCAACCCTACCCTTTCTGATAGAGTGGTACCACTCGAGAAATCTTTTATTAGGATATTCCTTAGTTAAGCAACCAATTAATAGTTTTTTTTTTTAATTTGATGTCTATTTAATATGTCGTTTGATCAAAATAAGTGGCAAATGTAAATACACATTACCTGGATTAGGTTGAATAATTTAAAAACTTGAATTTTCTATTAGACCTAATTAGAAACCATCCCATAAAAAAAATTACTAAAGTTTGAACATAAACAAAACCCATTCAGTAATATTCTGTACTTGATTGTTCGTTTTCAGTTCAAAATATGATTATGAAAAACAATATCATTAATTTATTGTATTTTTTGTAGACACCACCACCGCCAACGTGACGTCATCAACAGAAGTTCCCACCACTATCACTACCACCACTGAGTCATATAACATGTCTAATTACAAAGAAGGTTGGTATGTTTTTTATTTTGTTCAAAGTTCCTACAAACAAAAATATACACAAAAGTTATCGGGTATATGTTATTTACCTTAAAATACTTAGACAAATTGATAATATCTCGAGTAAAATTTTATGTTTAGCTCTAAAGCAGAATCACCAATCACATCTGAAAATTTCCAACCCAAAAATAAAGTTAATTGGAGAAATATTCTAATTATCTTCGATATAAATAATAGTATTATAAAATATTATTCTTAAATAAGATTTCCCTCTGTTACTCAAATCTCACAGATTATTATAATTAAAAAAAAACTGTAATAATATACAAGAAAATATACGTGTAATAATTGATATAACCTTAAGCTATTTCCTCGTACAGTCAACAAAGAAGATTAAGAATATAAAATGTAAATACTTTGTGGTTTCTGTTAAACCGCAATAATGGTAAAAAAATCTTTTTTTTTTTAATAAACTGTAAAACATAATAAAAAGTTTTCTACGTATTTCAAAATTAGCACTATTTCCAAAAGATAATGTAAACTTCATTTAACATTCGGTTATACTCGCACTTCAGGTCAAAGAACCTCTAGTCCCTGAATAAGCTCTCATATCGAGAAAAAATACTTCGCGTTCAAACAAAGACTTGTCAGACGCTGTCAAACGGACCGTAAGGACGTTCAACAAAAAATACATTTTAAATTCATTTATTTTTTAATAACCTGCTTAGTTTTTAATCAAAGAGGTTGAATGTAAATCCAAAACGTTTTGTGAATCAGAAAGTGTTATTATTTATAAGCTACAAATATTTGTTAATCTGATTCAAAAATAAATCTCAATGTTGAATCAGCTGTCCGAAAGGAACCAGTACAGTGTTAACAAGTGCGTTATTGAGTTTAATGGTTTAAAAACAAATACGGATTTCACATTGATATATAAAATGAAAACTACAGTCATTTAAATCGTTACAAAATACGTTACAGTGCGGATGAGTTTGTTAATTATCAGTTGTTAGTGAATTAACATTAAATAGTATTTTTGGTGTAAATTAATACAAGTATAATAGGAACTTATTTAAAAGATGTTTTTATATAATTCATTCCATTAGAGAAAAAACTACACAAATGTCAAAAGTTTAAAAAATCAACTTACTTGCCAATGTTCCAAACATCCAAACTCTTTGGTCACCAAAGAGGTTTCATTCATGAAAAAGGAGATAACAATGATTATAAACTCAACATTGCTGATGCTGGCAGTATGCGGGCGCCGCATGTGGCCACAGGCGAGGATCGTCGGCGGGGCGAAGTCCGGATTTGGTCAGTGGCCCTGGCAAATATCACTCCGGCAGTACAGGACCTCGACTTATTTGCATAAGTGTGGGGCGGCTTTATTGAACGAAAATTGGGCGATTACAGCCGCTCATTGCGTTGAAAGGTAAGTAAACATATAATACATGTATTTCTTTTTTAATCTTATCTAGATTTTTTATCAAAATAGGAATGAGGAAACTAGTTAGGATCCTAATTATTAAGGAAAATACGTGTTCAATTACGCTCCGTTGCTTCATAACATTGACCTTATTTCAGATTATGTTTTCATTGTCATGTCATTATAGCTTGATGTTCTTACAACTGAATGTTAATATATCGTACTAATACTAGTATAATACTTACAATATAATATTTCCAGTAGTTCCACTTCAAATTCCACAAACATATAACTGTATACTTTATAGAACCTAGAAGTGTAAAATTAAGCATTTATAAAAGATATTTTCATTTTTTTTTTCAAAATATTTTAGTTACTTTTTAATTTTCTTCTAAAATTGTCTATCGGACTCGTAAATCGTAATGGCTTAAAAATTTATATATATTTTTTTTAATTAATCTTGTTAGGTTGCGAATAAACACATTTCTCGTAATTAAATATTTTAACATAAAGTATATAAATAAGTAAATAGAGTTTCTTAGCGGTGCTTTTACCATGAAACCTTTTGAATGGTTCAACTAGTGAACACAAAGTGGTACACAGTGGTAAACATATAAATAAAGATAACTAAACAAAACAAAGAGTATGAACCTTTAATAATACCAGCTATTTCAAACCCCAGGGTACCGCCATCAGAACTACTAGTACGGCTGGGTGAATACGACCTTGCGAATGAAGAAGAACCTTACGGCTTCGCTGAACGAAGAGTTCAGATTGTGGCCAGTCATCCGCACTTCGATCCAGCCACCTTCGAATATGATCTGGCTTTGCTCAGGTATGTTTGGGTTAATGAACTTGGTCCACTCTATCTTTTGGTTTTTAACATTGCAACAAACTTTATTTGGCACAGAGTTTTAAAATATCGTTTATTTTAATTTCGACCTGCTCTTTCTGTTTTATATTACGATAATTACCGACTCCACGCGATGAGCCTAGAAATTCAAAACGAATGGGTGACCATAGGAGATTTTTGTATTCCACTAGCTTTGAAGTGGCGCACCTTAATTTATGATTGGTCCCCATCATTATTAAAATTCTATCTTAATGCATTCCAAATGACTCTCCCAGATCAAAGTAATTTAGTAAGATGGGGCAAAGCCACCGAAAAGTTTTGCAACATCTGTGGGGAGGCAATAGGAACCGCGAAACACTTATTAGTAGGGTGTAGGGTACTTCTAGATAAAGGGCAATACTCGCGTCGCCACGACAAGTTATTAGAAATTATACGGGAAGCGGTTAGTCTTTCAGTAGCAAGAGCGCGGAAGGGTATAACAACCACCAAACGATCTGTAGAATTCGTAAAAGAAGGCTCCTCCAAAAAATCAAAAGCGAAGCCTTATTCAATATTAGGCGCGGCTCCTGATTGGATTCTCATGATGGACACGTATGAAAAGCATTACAAAATCCCTGGGGATGTTGGTGTTTCGTCATCCAGACCGGACTATTCCTGTATTCGAAACCAAGGGATCACACATTCAAGCTCAATAAGTATTACGAACTAACCAACGAACTGATCAGGAATAAATTTATAGTTAGTTTGTACGCGGTAGAAGTGGGAGCGAGAGGTATAACAGCAAAATCTCTCTATAGCCTACTTAAAGACCTTGGCCTTTCTAGAACGTATTTCAAAGGCGGCATTAGTAGGTTCTTTCCAAATTTGGTTAGGTAGGGAGAGGAGTGTGGAGGGTGAAGGTGAGCGTTTTTGCGCACAATAAAGGGGCCCCTTAAACCTACTCCTGGGTCGCAAGTCATAGGCACTGCTTGCACTCCTCTCCTTGCAACGCGATGGGTCCGGCACCCGCACGCTGAATCCATGGAATGCTAAGAAGCATCGTCTTCAGGACAAGCTGCATACGTTGATCTAACCACTAAGTAAGCAAATTATTTGCTTGTGTTAAGGGTATTCGAAAACAATACAAATACATAGAAATACACTTTATAAATAATACTGAGAATATATTTAACGGCTGAACCCAGAAATACAGACATCTATGCTCATCACATACATGCCTGTCCCTGTCGGGGATCGAACCTGAGCCCCCTTCCGTCGCTATACGTTAGGCGTCTGCGCTAACCACTCGATCAACGGGATTAGACTTAAGACAAAACTTTATCACATAAGACAGCGGGGATTAGAATGAAGACTTCCATTATTTTAAAATGGAACAACACATTTTTTCTACACACTTTGAGCCAACCTTCCAAATACAAAAAAATCAATTGGCCTGATAGTACCACAGATTCTATGGATAATACAGTATATAGAGATAACTTATTTCTCGAGCTTGTTTTTTCACTTTCTTTTGTAAAATAATATAATCAAACATATTATAAAGGCTTTCCCACATTATTTCAGATTCTACGAGCCGGTGACCTTCCAACCTAACATCCTACCGGTATGTGTTCCGGACGACGACGACGACTACGTCGGACGGACGGCTTACGTCACGGGATGGGGACGACTTTATGACGGTATTGTAACTTTTAATAAATATGTATTCTTTATTACTTTACATAGTAAAGTAGAAGCATGGTTTTTTATTCTAATAAATGAAAATTTGCTTTTTCAAATATGCATTTACGTGTTGACTTAAGACTTCTGGAATTATAATGATTTTCACCTGTCGGATATCGAAGTATCGGTCTTAATTTTCCCATGGGTCTGGTGAAACGAAAAAGTTTAGTTTATCCCTTCAATCATGAGACAACATAACCAAATACGCTCGACTTTTTCAGCAATTATTACACGAATGTTAAAAATAATATTGAAAAACCATCCTTTTTTTAATTTTGTTATCATCATTTTGTGATCAAATCCAATTTCACAACATCTGCGAAGCGATCTTACTAATGAAATACTTCTTTCAAGTGAACTTCAATATATCTTATGATACTCTATTAAGATATATTAACAGATAGCATACATGTCTATTCAGCTGTATCAGATCTAATACAATTACATAATAATCAATAATATAAGTAATCTTGCATTTCCCAGAGGGTCCTCTCCCTAGCGTGCTCCAAGAAGTGGAGGTACCAGTTATAAACAACACCGCGTGTGAGTCCATGTATCTCGCGGCCGGCTACAACGAACATATACCTAACATATTTATATGTGCGGGATGGAAGAAGGGCGGCTCCGACAGCTGTGAAGGTACACACACACACACATACACATATGTATATTTTAATGTTCACACTTACAAATAATAACATCCACACACAGATGAAAGAAACAATGACCATGTTTACGCACGCATATTTATTCATTAAATGTTGAAATGCACAGATTTACCTAAAATTCTAAAAGTCATTCTACACAGAAGTTGACACTTTTTGTAGACCTGCAGAAATGGTAAAGCAATTGTAAATATACATATACGTAATATACATACATACGTACATAATACTGAACTATAATTATGCACCTACTATACAAAATTGTATACATACATATAAAAATATATTTTTAGGTGACAGTGGAGGCCCCATGGTAGTTCAAAGGACAATGGACGACCGGTTCGTCCTCAGTGGTATTATTTCCTGGGGTATTGGATGTGCGGAACCAAACCAGCCCGGAGTGTACACGCGGATCTCTGAATTTAGAGACTGGATAAATCAAATATTACAATTTTAGTTCAAAAAATATTGAAACGTGGTTTAAAACTAAGTGTGGCAGTGCCTTTACTTTCAGATATAGTTAAATGGTGCGATTTTAATAAAACTAACTAAAGTAAAATAAAATATTTAATGGTTGTTAAATTAAGATAAAATGATGGGTTTTCATACGAATTATAAATTAAAAATAAATAAATGTTTACAAAAATTAAACGACTTCAAAATTGATTCTTACGTTTAGTTATTTTTTTTATAATATAAATTATAAATATCTAAATCGTGTTAAATTCAGACAAACCTATTTGAAGTTGTTTAATTATTTAATTTATTTTTCATAAACAACGAATTTTTTGAATTTATTATACTTATAAGATTTTATATTTTTGTAAAATATATTTATTTTAGAATGATAGTAAGTTTATGAGTAGTTTTTAAGATAGAACATTGAAGCTGCCGAATTTTAATTATTCCTTAGATTCCTTTCGTATTAATAAAATATATTGTAAATAAATGCATTTATCAATAATATTATTAAAGTAGCCATAATTATAATAGCTCCAGTTTGTTTGTAGACAACAGTGATTATTTAAATAAAAATCTCTTTCAGAAATATTTATTTTCTTATCTAGCATCATTACCCTTTTTATAAACAGATAACATAAATTTAAAAAAACTAAAATATTTTTTTTTCAATCCAGTTTTATTAATTCTAGAAGGTATATTAAAAAGATCTTCATTAATCACTAATAATATATTACAAAGATATAAACTTACAATTATTCTACATTTATAGATAATAAAATAGATTCGTAGTTAAAAAATGATATTGAGTTTAAGGATAAATCCTAGTAGCTATTTATATTTGACCTCCTGACAGATTGCATTTTGAATTTGGATAATTAATATTGACTTCATTAATTGTAAATACTATTCATCCCTGCATTTGCTTATTATGTTATTTGTTATTTGCTTAGTTATTTACGGAATATTAAAGTTTAATAAACAGTCATAAAAAATTTGTAAAAGCTATAAAAACGATATAAATAATTTCCTAAAAGTTGGTAGGGTATTTTTTTTTTGTCTGTTATAGGTACATAATGAATACATATTTTTATTGTATCATAAACGAGTACACAGATGTAGATTTAGCAGTTCTTTTAGAAAATATGTTATGAAAATAATATCATTTTCAGCTTTATATTAGACAATTTTTCGTAGTCAAATGAAATTGTCTAATAAAAATTTTAGACAACAAACCGATCGCGCATTTAAGTGTATTTTATCTCTTAGGTACATTCAGTAATTTTGTCAGGAACACAAAAATATCGTTTGGGTTACTTACTACTAAGTAATTACGATTTACGACCATTCTAGATATGTATGGATTCCGTTAATTTTATTATTCTATAAAGCCAATCATTACGAGCGGAAGCAGAAGTGAGAAAGTCGCTGGCATTAGCTACTACATAACAAAATGTTTTTATGCTAAATATTACAGTAATGTAACCTTAATAAAAATCCAATGACAACGAGAAGACAGATCAAATCGTAAATCGTAATCTTATTGAAGCAAATAAAAAGATAAAAATTAAATACATTTTAATTAATCAAAAAAATGTGGAACGCTTCACGATTTTGCGTGTCATCCTTGCGCAGGGGCCATGCTAATCTTCTCTGTATCGTTCCAATTTTAGTATATGTACTGCCGAAGCGAGTACAGTTGTTATATGATCAATCTTTTATATATAGTAAACATATCAGAAAACATCAATAGCGTGATTCGGAAATCTAGTAATACTTTTAAAACAGTGACATCTAGTGATTGTGTCAAAAGTTGTACAACTTAATGAACTAGTTCCATTAAGTTCCTAACGTTAACCCTAGATGGCGCTTTTAGCAAAATTTTTACTAATTGAATATAATATTATCACTAATATAATACCTGTTACAAAAAGTAAATATATATATAAAGAATAATAAAAATAAATTAAAAATAAATGAAAAATAATAAAAAAATAAAACTAAATAGATAATAATAGAAAAAATAAAATACGACGATAATGTTTTACAAATTGGCAAAATTTCTAAAACTGAATGAAACAGCAATTAATCAAAATTATTTATTAGTTCACTTCATTTGTATCATGTGAGCGAGCGTCCAGTCGTGTTTGAGCTCTACTGTCTCAGAGACTGTGACGCCAGCAGAGTTCACTACTCCTAGCTGGTAGCGAGGGAACGAGCGTGCGTCGCGGTAGAAAAGAACTTCCATGCACTTACGGACTACATTTCTGAAAAGAAAAATGTACTTTTATACTCATAATATGTACATTTAAACTATTTTTTGTATCTGGTTTAACCCGCAGACAAGTCTTTAGAGCACGGCGTCAAATTGAACTATACTAATATGTAATTTATTTATTTGAATTTTATTTATTCTATTCCATTTTATTCTTGTGCATCATTCTACTAGTAATATTACACCCAAAAGTACGAAAACTATACAAACAAATGAGATTGCAATAAATAAACAAAAATTAAAATGTAGCTGAATCCCATTTCATAAAAATAATTTAACATACTTGGCAGTCTCTTCATCCAGAGGTCCCTTCTCCAAAGCATCACGTAGCAAAGGTGTTGCCATATATGCTCCTAGACCTGTTGCGATGGCTGCATCTTCATAAGCTGTTCCGAGCTTATCCACTGCTCCTAGGAACGGCTCTCCATCCTAGTTCAAGATATGACATTAGAGTTGAGACAAGGGTAGGCGAAGCTTTGTTTCTTTTTTTTTACAATACTACTTACTACTAAGTTAATATTTGACTACATTCCACCTGATGGAAAGTTAAGATAAAGGTGCATTAACCTAATAACCTATTCACTCTTTTCTTGATCACACCTACATTGTATTCAGAGATGGTCACAAGTTAATCTTGGTATTTAGTGTAGGCTAATCCATAAAAGCTTTAAAATAATTCAGTAGTGTCTTAATTTTACCAGAATGGCACATAAACAAAAGAGCAAAAATTCATCAAAATGCATTTGCTGATATTAAAGATCTGACATTGTGTTAATAAGCTATGAAACTTTCATCATTCAAAGTATTGATTAATGTTAAACCTGTAATAGTTGACCAACAATTTATTTTTTTTATATATTTTCATCAACACATTCAGTTTTATATTTTCACTTGACATTGGTCCACACTTCTCTTTACATTTATGAAGATAATATTGTGAAATAAAAAGTTTTATAATTGTTATATAAACCTGAATTCCAGCAACAATATAGTTACTCCACAAGGGATCCATCTTGCTTCTCTTGTTGTAAAGGACTCTTGTGAGCCAGCAGTGCAAAGATTTAGGCTTCAGATTCAGGCCGTCTCCCATGCATTGCTCGTCAATACTATAACGAAATATTATAGCATGTTAGATTATTTGTAAGGTTTAATACTATTGAAACAATGGCAAAAAATATATTGGAAATTGGTGTTTCTTAACATATATTATCCTCAGTGTTTTTAAAGTATAGTATAAAATTTAAACTATAATCACAAATTCGCAAATCCATAAATTATCACTTTTTATTGAACTCCAACAGATTTCAGAAACAATAATTTGAGTATGTTTTATATATTTTTTAATTGGTTGTTAAAATATGTTTAATTAAAAGTTAAAAAATATTTAATGCATGATATAAATAAAATTTCTATTGATTTAATTAATTGGAACTTCATATTGGCAAGAACTATATTACACAAAATTAAATAACTATATAAGATTAAGTACAAATATGCATCCTTTTAACTTACATTTTCTGTTCAATGATATCCTTCAAGTACTGATAATCTGCATAATCTCCTCCAGATCCAAGCAGGATCAGGTCGTTTACCTTCAGGACTCGGGGGCAGTCTCGGAAGCGGGCTAACGAGCCATAGGAACCGAGTGTGTCCGCAGCGATCACACAGCCTTTGTCGTACTTCAGACCAATTACTGTTGTTGTAGTTGTTATGGGAGTTGCGGAACTAAAAGTATGGAGATAGTAAGTTTGCATAATATAAAAAGTAAACAAAATAAAATCACATTGATGATCTTACTGAGTCTTGAAGTCTGAGACTGTGTGTTTCGCTGGTCCCGAAGATGTGGAATTGGCTGGGAAACTGTAAAATGCTCCGGGAGATGGACCATTATGCCACAAAGGAGCTGGGTTCATAATATCACCCATAAACGCCATATTACTAGTAATAGATTATAGTTTACTGTTGAATTTTATTCGTTGTCCAGTATCAAACTTTTCTTTTTATAATATAACCCAGAATGACAAGCGGCAATGTAAATGACAAACACTTTTTCAAATTGTTTCGTTTTTCCGTAAAATTTTGAATATACAGTTTTACTACTATAAATAATTATTAACAATTAAAAATACTAGTTTTAAAACTTGTACAAAATATAAAGTACTAAAATCTAATAATTAAAAATATATATATTTTTAAAATTGTAAAAGTTATTCTAAAGTCGGAACGTTACAAAGTCGTTCAGGAATATATAGTAAAAATTCCATACAAAATAAATTTTATTTTAGAAAACTGTTTTTTAATAATTAATTATGTTTACCTTTAAAACTAAAACAATTGTTTTCTCTATATGAGGAGTAATATTTATAACATCGTCTGTTAAAATCAACGTTTTCATGTATTTATCTGCAACCCTTGTCTAACTTCAGAGTACACTTCATAAATATCAACTGTCAATAGATTTCTGAACGAAAACAAGTCGCAATTCTAGGCTACATTCATATTGAGGTTCTTTCAATTTCCTCATCAAAAAATTGACACAACAAAATGTCTAAGAGAGGTTCGTGAATTATAAAATATCCGTTTGAATCTCCGTTTATATCTTGAAAATTATTATTTAATGATGTGAGAAGTAGATCTAGCCCTATTATAATAGTGGATGCATGTTTATTTTCGTTTTATTCCCCTATTTGTCATGTGTTATAGTTCAAGTGAAAGATGTATGAAAGTTTGCTTTATTATTTTTTAAGGACGTGGTGGTTCCGCGGGAGCGAAGTTCCGCATCTCGCTGGGTCTTCCAGTGGGCGCCGTTATAAATTGCGCAGACAACACAGGTAAAAACAAGCAATGTCTTATAACCCTACTTTTTTTTGTTATGCCTGGGTACACTGATGATGATATCTATTTTCGACACAAGTGTCTTGAAAAATGATGATTTTTTCCTTGGCTGTGTCTGAAGTTATCCAGTCATGAACATAACCTAAATATTGTCATGTTTATTTAATTTTCTTGCCTATAGAAGTATGGAATATTAAAGAAAGTTTTACCTATTACCGACGTATCAATCAATTATTGCAGTATTTTACGGTTATAATTGTATTTTAAATTGTTGTATATCAATTCCAAACAACTAACAAACAATTATTTCATACATGTGACTTTTATGTATACTAGGCCATTTTAAGCCATTCAAACATATTATTCTGCCCACTCACTATCACGATTTGAACAATAGTATCCAAAACGACATAATAAACCAAATTTTTTTTCAAAGGTGCCAAAAACCTGTATGTGATCGCCGTACAGGGGATCAAGGGTCGCTTGAACAGACTCCCAGCAGCTGGATCTGGTGACATGATCGTAGCCACTGTCAAAAAAGGCAAACCGGAACTCAGGAAAAAGGTAATTTAATAATTGTATACTAAATAGTTTTGTTTATAAACAATGTTTTGTTGATTTAATAGAGACTAACAATTTGTTATTATTTAAAATATTTTTGATTGCTATGATGACATGCCATGGTTTCGCTAATTGATTTCTGAATTGTATGCACACAGTATACAATGTGTTTAAAAGCCTTGGCTGACTGATGCAATTTTATTTAAAAAAATAACTTTGTTGTATGATGCATGTGTGAAGTGTGTTTTACTTAACTGTAGTTTGACTATTTTTACTTACCTTTATTTTTAATAACATAAGTTTTGTCCTCGTCAATGAGTACAGAATGACAGAATAAATTAAAAGCAATATTTTCATTTGAGTCTAATTTTCTTAGGTAATGCCGGCAGTGGTTATTCGGCAGCGGAAACCATTTAGGAGGAGGGATGGAGTGTTTATATACTTTGAAGATAATGCAGGGGTCATTGTAAACAACAAAGGTGAAATGAAAGGCTCTGCCATCACAGGACCCGTTGCAAAGGAGTGCGCTGATCTGTGGCCCCGTATAGCATCCAATGCTAGCTCTATAGCTTGATTAATATATGGATAAGGAAATATATGTTTTTTATTTGGAGTTTATTTTACCATAGTTTTAAAATACATATAATATTTACTTATAAAAAAACCCTCAGAATTTAAAAAATATACAACTTTCATTCATTATTTGCAATAATATTCATAACAATTAAATTTGTCTCTGAAAATATAACTAATATAAAAATAATAAATTTACATTATCATTATTATAACATTTAAGTGTTTGCAAGTAAGAATAACACATATTGTATGCAGGTATCAGTACCCTCTAATTTGACTAGTATAGCATATTATACATCGGGTATACAATGATTTATTAATGAACCTTGGTATCTTAACATTTGATCCCTTTTTTACTCCACTTAAATTGGACCAACCAACCAACCATTGGAACAGAAATGGAATGTAGCATACTCATGTACTGTTAGTGGTGGAGTATATATAGTAAATCTATATGAATCAAAAAATACATTTATGCAACAAATATATATGTACTATTTACACACCTGTAAGGCATTAAAAAAATTATCATAAAAAACAGAATGGATATTCTTTTTTTGTAGTTTAAATTATATCAAATTAAACTAATAAATAATCTCTCTTTCTCTGATTTCTGAGAATTTCGATAGTCGTTCAGTTTTCTTCTTGAATCAACATAATGCTCGTTCGAATGAGTCAGACGTACGTGTCCTAACACGCATACTTAAATCGTTTTCTTTTGCAATTGCTAAGGAGTGGTACTGCTATCAGATGAATATGTTCAAAACTAATAATGTAAGTCGCATAAATTAACACCTGAATTTCATGGGCTGCAGACCAATATTCCTTGAATGTCTATCCTAATTCCTATTCACATAGTGGCACAGTAGTTGACGAACATTTGTCCATAATCGATATGTACGTGAGTCTGTGCTCAAATTTTTATTCTTTGTTCCAAAAATATCACTCCTTTCTAACGTAGTTACTAACTGATGTATTATTATTTTATTATAAACGAGAAATTATAAAATGCGTAAGAAGACGCAAGCAGAGGAAACCTCATGGAGTCATTTGTTTTTGAAGATAAATTGCTTTTAGCTTTTACGGCTTTTGTGAGCCATATGTAGTCTGTGTTTTTCCAAGTCACCGACAAGTATTATAATGTATTGAGGCAATTCCCATCTTTGTTAGTGACTGAACTGTGAAGACGTAAATTAACGAAAGTTGATGTGATATTAACATGTCTATGAGAGTCTAGAATATCTGTTTGTTAAGGGTCAATAAATAAAACGCTTATATAAATATAACCTATATTACGCACATACACCTAGCTTAGATAAGGTATTCTGAATATTAAGCATTTTTTTTTCCAAAGTTAAACATAATAAGCATCTAAACTGATTAAAATCCCTGCTTCCATATTGTTTTGTAAATATTTTCTTACTCAATTTGAAAACACACATTCTGCAAGACTTGGAAGAATAGTGCATAAATAAAAAAAAAATTGACAAAATGAAACATTTACACTGACTATAATTATAACTGAGTGTATTTAATATACACTTTTATGTTAATAACCATAAAGTGCATTATAAAATAATATCTATCGTCGTTTCTTGTGAGTCTTAGTTGGTCCCTTCACAAAGCACCAATCCACGGAGATTGCTTGACCAAGAATATCAGTTCCATCTAATGCTTCCCGTGCACTCTGAAAATAAGACATTTTACCTGTATGCATTGAAATTGAAAATATGAAAATAAAAATAACAATTTCAATCCAAATGTTTAAATTTAAATGATTTTGGATAATAAATAATTTAAAGTAACATTGGATTCATTCATAAATAAATTACTTGCATAGGGACATTGGAAATTTAAATATTGAAATTTAAATATTGAAATTTTAATACAGTATTATTATTCTATTACGGGCATAAATATGAAGTACTTACAGCTGCTTGTTTGTATGTCTCATACTCAACCAAAGCATAGCCCTTCAAGAAACCAGTGCGTCGATCCAGATTTAAATGAATGTTCTTTATTTCACCAAACTCGGAAAATTGATTCTGGAGAACAAATGGAACATTAACAAAATATTAAGTTTTTGATAGTTTATAAAAGATAATAAATACTCTCCTAGCATATGGTAAAGATTATTGTGGTACACTAAATAATAATAGCTCTGAGATTGCTTCAGTTTTAATTTAAAAAACATATCATGATCAATAAGTAAGTGATACATGTCATGAGATTACATTGGATGAATACTGTATACTATGAATGTCAATAGTCTTATTAAAAATAAAATTGTTGAATCACTGTTCAATAAGGTTGTATCATGGCTCTGAACCTTTACCTTCAATAGTACAATTTGACAAATATATCTACAATCAAGTAATGTTTTATATATTAAACCTGTATGTCCTCCTCCTGTGCTTCTTCGTGGACATTGCTAACAAATAAAATCCATCCCTCCACTGAGCGCTGTGGGCCAGGGGTATTACTGTTTCCTTCTGGTGCTAGGCTGTCATATCTGTAATGATATATAAGTAAGGCATATATTTTTTACATGAAAAATACATTAAGATAAATTAAAACAAGGATTTAAACATTAAATCAATATTAAATGCAAGAATGAAAAATATCAATATAAGTATGAATTCCAACAAAGTAACATTTTTTTTCTTAAAAAGAATAAACAAATAGTAAAACTAATTATTAACATACCTGCCCCTATTCCCTCTTTCCGAGCCGCCACCCCCTGTCTCTGAACCAAATCCTCGACCCTTACGTTTGCGCGCCTTTTCCTTCAAACGAACAATCCCCTCTGAAAATTTAAACAAGCTATAAAACATAACCTAATTTTGGTTTAAATTTAATGAGTATTCTATATAGTGGTGTATAAAGAAATATAATAATCATGAAAATTATGTATTATAACAATAAAATGCTATACTAAATGAATATAGACAATGTTTGCAAATACAAAACTTACGTTCACCATCTTCGTCAACTTCGAATTCTTCCGAATTTTCAATATCTAATACATCAGCCATTTTAACGCCCGTTCAATGAAAATTTTCAAATTTTATTTTCTCGGACCTTTAACCAAATACTTTTCTTTGCACTTGTATTATGGATTTTTATAATTTACGACACGCTATCATAAACAGTAAACTCGTCACCCGTCAAAACTAGAAAAAGTTTCAACAATCAACGGCATCACAGATGATATATTTAAAATAACTAGGAACAGAAGTTAGGTTAAGCGTCAACTCTGTTGCATTTAAATATTTATTTGTCTTCAAGAGAAGAGTGAATAAGTTACTAGGTTATTGCGCCTTACCACCTATGACTACATTTCCACTTTTCATGAGATGTAATGTAGTCAAGCATTAACGTATATAATAAAAAAAAAACTTGTATTATTGTTTCAAACTGTGTGAGCTAACGATAAATATTGAATGGAGGGTGTAAATGCTGTAAGCGACAATTGATTTGTTTAAGAAGTTATAATAATTTAAACAAGACTTCAAAGCTAAAGGTTTTTATAAATATATATATTTACATATTATATTCGTCAGAACCATGATTTTTATATTCGGTACTGCGTCAAAAACATTCTAAATGTTGATTTTATTATGAAACAATGTATTATAATTTGAATATACTGAACGCTAATAACAACTGACAAATGTTCTGTGAGCTTCTGAACTTATCTCTGTCAAATAATTCACTTCTAATATGTTTCAAATTTGTTGATTTATTAAATATATGTAATATTTTCAAAATTCAAAATGAGTCTGTATAACTTATGGAGTAACGAAACAAAGGAACCCAAACTTAAATCATCTTTATCGACCGAATGGAATATTAAGTCTCCATTAGCGTCATCGAAATCTTCACCTCCACCAAGCAAAGTAGGAGAAGCCATATTTCAAAATTATATTGAATTAATCAAATCAAAATCAAATATATCAACCGAAGCTAAACAAACAGAACAAATAGATCGACCATTTGATTTTTATGATGATGAAGAGTTTGCATTTGGAATAAACTTGCTAAATAATAATGTGGCTTGCGTTGGTGAAAATATGACAAAGCTTATACAAATGGGTGACTATGTATTAATATAGTATTTATGTATTTCTACTTATAAATTGTAAGTTTTATAATCAATCTCAACATTATCTTTATATTTATCACGAATAATTTTGAGTATTATATATTAGTATTATATTTAGGCACTAGCAAGTGTCATGTTCACGGAGTATATTATAGTTATATTTATTATATAATATTATAGTTAGTTTTAAATATTATATAGCCCTTTACAGTTATATATTAAAATATATTTTATCTAAATCGAAATAATAGATGGTTACATATACTCCATGTATGTGAAAATTCAAAAAGCATTTTCACATTAAAAAACTTCATAAATATTTTTTTTTGTCCTGTCGGACAGGCTAAGGTTCAACTACATAAATATTTAAATAAAAGTTATTTTTTTTCTATTTCAATAATTTGGTGCAAAGAATAAAACAATTAGTTTTAAAGACTGCTTGAAGACACATTCACCGTTGAGCAGTCGACCGGGACACATGTCCCTTTTACCTGCTCCGCCTATTCGCGCCACCTACCTGGGCCGTCACGCTGACCGCCCAGCCACCTGCACCGACCACCTGCACCGACCGTTCGTACACCTGCGCCAGTCAAGATAACGACCGCCATTGTGTGCAAGCCAGCGGTGTGATTGTGTTTGTGTGTGAGTCATCGCCGCAAGCACACCTGCGGGCCGGCGAGCCTGCATAGGGGTCCAACAAGTCCGACGTCGCCCTAGTTAGGGTACGAAACGGAATTCAAAGACTTCGTCGTAATAGCCTGCGTCGTGTAAGTACACAGTCGTTAGGGTATTAGGCACACCTCTGTCACCTACTGACAGAGATTCGATAGGGTTCACGTTAGGCACTCGCCTCCCTGCTCACGCAGGGAGGACGGCTCATATCTCCGGGCTCCACCATGGACCCCAAATCCGCGGCGGAACCCGAAGATCTGTCCAAGTCGCAGTTTTTTGGTTGGGTCCACGGAATTGCGCCTGAATTATGCCTGCGCTACTCTGTCTTGTTAGGCATCGAGTCTCCGCCCTCGACCTCGCGCGCCGCGATCGTGACCGAGAGCACCTCCGACATGGAGGTCGAGGCCGCCACTCCTACGGAGCAGACGGCCTCGGATTCCGAGTCGGGGAGTTCGTCCCCTTCCTCGGACGCTGACGAGGACGACGGTTTCACGACCGTGCAGACCAAATCGGCCAAGAGGAAGGCGACGAAAGCGCTCTCCTCGAACGTCCCGCGAAAACGGGCCTCAAAACCCGCTAGTAGCGAACCCGCGTCGCCCGACCGTTCTTCGGGCCCGAAGCGCCCGCGTCCGCGTCGCCGTCGTCCGCGCCTTCAGCGCCCGCGGAGGCACCTTCAGCGCCTGCGCCTTCAGCGCCACGGAAGTCCCCCGCGCCGCCGCCGCTTTACATAAGGGACAAGTCTAAGTGGGACACTCTGTCCGCACTTATGACGGAGCACAAGCTCCATTTCACGTCCGCCCGAAATACCGCCGACGGTATCCGCGTTCAAACCGCGTCTTCGTCGGACCACCGTGGTCTGACTCGTCTCCTCCGCGAACGTGGTTACGGATACCACACCTACGCGCTAGAGGATGAACGCCGCTTAACGGTGGTCATCCGAGGGCTCCCCGTGGAGCTCACTACTGAGCGGATTTTCGAGGACCTTAAGTCCCAATCGTTCCCCGTCATCTCGGTGCACCGCATGTACCGAGCGACCACTAGGGTCCCGTTCGATCTCGTCCTCGTCCATCTCGAGCTTTCCCCGGAAGGAAAGCAAATTTTTAACGTCAAGGCAGTCTGCCAACTCTCCGGCCTTAGGGTCGAACCTCCACGCGGTCGCGGTTTTCCTGGTCAGTGTCATCGCTGCCAGCTCTATGGGCATTCCCAACGTTTTTGTCACGCGCGTCCAAGGTGCGTCAAGTGCCTGGACGACCGCGCAACAGCTGACTGCTCGCGGAAGGGACCGGTCCCTGAGGATCCTCCCAGCTGCGTCCTGTGCGGACAGAAGGGCCATCCCGCGAATTATCGCGGGTGCCCCAAAGCGCCGCGCAGGACACAGCCGGCAAGGCATCCTCCTCGGTTCGCACAGCCTCCATGGGCTCCTCTAGCCCCTAGGAGGCCCGCGGCCCCTCAGGCATCCCAGGCCCCTCAGGCACCCGCGAACGCGATCGCGAACGCTTGGGTGAAGCCTCCGAGGATTATCCCACAGCCCGTCCCCCAGTCGTTGCCGCCGCCGCCGGTTCGTAACTCCACCGACGGAGTTGCGAGTTCGCTCGCGTGCGTCACGAGCCTCTTCGGTGTAATAGACATCGAAGAGCTCCTAGTCTTTTCGAATGAAATGAGGGATTCCGCGCGGAACCCTCCCGCGAGGATGGAAGTGCTCCTCAAGCACGCTGTCCTAATCAAATCGATATACGAACACACGATGTCAACATGATGACATCGCGTGGAATTGTAAAACCTCGCTCTCTGACTGTCGCTACATTCAACGCGAACGGGCTACTTAAGCAGATAGATCTAGTGCGCGACTTCGTGGTCACGCACCAGATAGACGTCCTGTTAGTACAAGAGACCTTTCTGAAGCCGTGTAATCGTGATCCGCGCATCGCGAATTACCGTCTCGTTAGGAACGATAGGGCAACCGCGAAGGGGGGAACCATCATCTACTACAGAAGGTCTCTTCATTGCACTCCGCTCGATCCGCCCCAACTAGTCAACGTAGAAGCGTCATTATGTCAGGTGGGTATGACCGGCCATCAGTCGATCGTACTAGCATCCGTCTATCTTTCTCCCAATAAAGCCTTAGTTGAGAGGGACCTTAAGTCCTTACTCCAATTAGGTAACGCAACCATTCTGGCCGGCGACCTAAATTGCAAACATCCCCGCTGGAACTCCACTGTCGCAAACAGTAGAGGAAATCTCCTTGATAGGCTAAGTTACAAGGCTGGTCTCGACTTCGAGATCACCGCGCCTTTGAGTCCCACGCGATACTGCGACACAGACTTCCGACATGACAGACCCGACGTGCTCGACATAGTACTCTTGAAGGGCGTGACACTCCAGTTACGTTCTATCGAGACGCTATCCGAGCTAGACTCTGACCATCGACCGGTCCTATTTCAGCTAGGACTTCCTCCCCTTAGGGAACCCGCGACCAAAACAATTATTAACTGGACGAAGCTTCGAGAGCAACTCCATTCCCCCGTACCAGCGCATCTCGACAAAATTCCTGACCAGCTTACATCGGTCGAGGACGCTGTTTCAGCCGCGACTAACTTCACAGAACATTTGGTAGACAGCATAGGAAAGTCCTCGAGGGAGGTCCGAGTGAACTTCGAGGGTTACCGAGCACTCCCTCCGGACATTAGACTTCTCATCACCCGTAAAAACGCCGCGATTAGAGCCCATGACCGATACCCGACAGATGACAACCGACGGAGGCTGCGCCGTCTCCAGAGGGAGTCGAGACAAGCTCTCGATGACTTCAGAGATAGCGGCTGGGATAGGACGCTTGCGACGCTCTCTCCAACACACCAGGCATTCTGGCGGTTGCAGAGAGCGCTGAAGGCGGACACTGTCTCAGATATGCCTCCTTTGGTTGGACCTAACTCCGCCATCGCGTTTGACGACCCTGACAAAGCTGAGTGCTTAGCCGACAGTCTAGAGAGCCAGTGCCGTCTGTCTGCTCAATCGGTTGATCGCGATCATGTCGAAATAGTCGACAAATCGGTCAATATAATGTGTTCTCAGCCACCGGCCGGTCCGCCAATCAAGGAAACGAACCTAGACGAGGTGACGTCCATAGTTAGGGCGCTTCACGTCAAGAAATCGCCAGGTCCCGATAGGATCACTAACAAAGTGATAAAGCTTCTTCCGCCTCCTTTAATTTACCTATTGGTTACCATTTTTAACGCTCTACTGGCCGGTTGCTCGTTTCCGGCCCAGTGGAAAGAGGCCATAGTGATAGGGTTCCATAAGCCGGGCAAACCCCGGCATCTGCCTAGTAGTTATCGTCCCATTAGCCTTCTTAGTTCCTTAGGGAAAGTATATGAGAGAATCATCCTCTGTAGACTTAGATCGGAAGTCGAGAGACTCAAAATCATCCCAAATGAGCAGTTCGGCTTTAGAGCCAACCATTCATGTTCCCATCAGGTGCAACGCCTCACGGAGCACATACTGATAGGGGCCACTGTGAGGGCCAAGAAGCATAGGACAGGAGCGCTCTTCCTCGATGTAGCTAAGGCGTTCGACAGGGTCTGGCACAATGGACTGGTGTACAAGCTATACCAGTTCAAGGTGTCGGACAGACTCGTACTCATCATACGGGACTACCTGTCGAATCGCTCCTTTCGCTACAGAGTGGAAGGCGTTTTGTCAACCCCCCGCCCCATCAGGGCGGGTGTCCCCCAGGGTTCAGTTCTCTCGCCCATCCTCTACTCCATCTACGCTAGCGATATTCCTAGGCCGCGATCTAAAGTGCACCTTGCCATGTACGCGGACGATACCGCGCTTTACACGTCCTCTAAGGATCACTGGGAGATATACCAACGTCTCCAATCCGCAGTCGACTCCCTCGAGAGTTGGCTGCGGAAATGGCGGATCGAGGTAAACCCTGAGAAGAGCGTTTCGGTGCTCTTCGAACGGGGCCCCCCAAGGATCCTCCCGCGAATCAAACTCTTTGATAAACCGATACCTTGGAAAGACGAGGCAAAATACCTAGGAGTAACGTTAGATAGAAAGTTAGTTTTCACTGCGCATATTAGGACCGTTCGTAGCAGAGCGGCCTACATATTAGGTCGTTTATATCCGCTGTTAGGCAAGCGGAGTAAAATGTCCCTTCGCAATAAGGTGACACTTTACAAAGCTTGCATACGTTCCGTCATGTCCTATGCGAGTCCCGCTTTTGCGCACGCTAATCTGAAACCCCTTCAGGTGATTCAGAACAGGTTTACACGGATTGCAACCGGGGCGCCGTGGTTCGTACGCAACATCGATCTCCATAGAGATTTAGACCTTCCGACCATCGCTCAGTACTTCAAGGGGCTTTCCCAAAAGTACTTTGAAAGTGCTGAGCGACATCCGAACCCACTGGTGGCTGACGCCGCAGAATATAGACCACGTAAGACTACTTTAGTCAGAAAAAGAAGACCCAAGTCGGTACTCGTTGACCCCGACGACGCGTTCACAGTAGGTAATAACGTGTACGCGTAGGCATAATTGACACCACACAACATACAGACACACACCGTCTATACCGGTATAGACGAGGTCCCAACTGAGTAAGTGCTCCGTTGCTCCGGCGTTCTGCCGTCGGAGGACGCTAGTGTCCAAATTTCCTTAGCTTCCCTCCTGACTAACGACGCCCCGTGCCGAGGTCCGTGTCTCAATCTGAGACGCCCTCGGGACGTCGTTCCCCATGGGGGCCCATCTGGCCCCCCTTTGTTAAGGGTGGGTCTCCAGACCCACCCGCTCCCCCGGTGACGCTGTAATAGCCAACAGGGCTAACAGTATAGACAAACAAAAAAAACTGCTTGAAGAAGAATAAAACAAGTATATATATGTATAAAAAGGGCTGATAACTGCGTTCCAGTCAGGCTATAAAGTTTTGGGGCTTTATTTTTAAAACAATCCTTTGTACAATTATTTGTATAAAGATTTATTGTAAAAATAAAATTTAACTTTTAATCTTACTGAAATCTTTTATACGACAAATATGGTTGCGATTTGTGAAAATGGCAACTAAATAAGCATTTAGATTTTTCTCCTGTCAAATATCAGAACTCAAGTCTCAAAATCACATGCAGCTGTCAATTGTCAAAATATCATCTGAGTCGTGTTGTATAAAGTTCCGATTTTGAATATCTTATATATTACTAAGATATCTTAAAGTTATGCCGGAAGTATCTCTTAAAGATACCATTATTACATCTCTGAACGGTAAGTAGTATATTACGAGATCGTTTTATTTATTTAAAGAATAGAATTACATAATTTTTGTTTTCACCTATATTTAAGTGATGACATGATTATTTAATTATAGATGGTATGCCCTAAATTCAAGTGAAGTCAAAGGGCTCTCTAGATTTTACAGTATGTGGGGCGACGATAGTTTTATATTTGGTACATATTTAAAAGTGATTTTTTGTAACGAATTAGCATAACTGAGTATTGTCTAACTAATAATAATGTATGACAAAAATAACATTAAAGCCATATGAAATGGTATTTTTTTTTTGAAGTTGTTGTTTTTTTTAATTCTTATTATTGCACCTAATTTAATATCCCGTGTGTATATTTAAATACTTAAGTACTCCAAGCTTAACTCCAACTTAAGTCTATTACTATCCTTATCTAAATAGTTACAATTTCAGCTCAAGAGCCATGGCCGGACAATGTGAAACTATTTCAGCCATATGAAGTGGAACAAATCTTACTCCCTGACAATGCAAGCTGTCTAGCAGTGCAGGCATTCCTTAAGGTACTTAAAATTTTACACTGTACTTACATTGGTAGTGTTTTGTAAATTATGGGTTGTACAGCCAGTTTCTAGAAGAACAACCTCTTTGTAGATCTGGACATTAACAAATGAAAAAGGTTGAGGTGGTTTACATTTATAATAATATTCATAAATCATGTTTGTGTGTTGCTTAATATTAAAAAATTGCAATCAGATTAAAAGATTCTTTAAAATAATGCTTCTTGTTTTGTTTTAACCAATTGTGATATACTTATTTTAAAGGTTTGATTTGGTGTATTAAACTAAATTTTTATACCAAACTATTAGATAGCAAACTAGTAGCACTAGCAAATTAGCAAACTAGTAGCAGCCCCTATAATATAAATATCCTTGTAGCTGTAGTATGGTGTGATGATAATACTAACAGTAAAAGTAAAAGCAAAAATTTCACTTTTGTGAATGTGGTTTTGTTTAGATTACACTTGATTTGTTTTATCTGTTTAGTTCAATTATATCTAAAAATCTGTTCAAAATAAAATATATACAAGTAACTAATGAGATAAATGTGTTTTTTTAATATTACTATAATTATTTAATTGAACATCTTAAATTTTTTTCACACATTTTGCCCATGTTTGAACATGGATTTTATCCTGAAAAACTACTATAGCCTGTCTTATTATAAGGTATAGATTTTTTTTTTGGACGGCCCTGTTACATAGGCCTAATATGATAAATAATAAAAAGTTTAAACATCACATCATATAATAAAACCCGACGTTATTTGACGTTATTTGATTTCTTGTTGTGTTTGTCAAAAAATAGAATAAAATTTACTCTGATAAAATTTTATTACAATTAAACTAAAGATGTATGTGCTATGAACATTACTACAATTTTCTTATCTTCTTAGTGTCTTCCCTATTATACTTATCATTGAAGTTCATAACAATGTACAATTACTGCAAATAATTATAATAATAATATAATATCACTGGACAAATCAGAAATTGATCTAATGGCCTAAGTAAGCAAATTAATCGCTTGTGTAAAGGGTGGTAGACAATGATATGTAATACTTCAAATATATTGGATAACAAACAAACCCAAAAGTACAAAAAACAAAAAGTTCAAAAACTAAACTCCCCAAGAGGAGACCACCGGTCAGGCCCTCTAGGAGAGCAGACTCTCGATACGACCCACCGGGCTCAGCGGCTCTGGTCAAACCGCGAGCCACGTGCCGGGCCGCACTAAAGCCCAGTCAAGGCAGAGGACTCAACGTCGAAACCGACAAGTCGGGAACCCACCGCGCCCGGACTAACCATCGCCAATCGCAACCGTGGCATCGCACTCGGCAACGATCAACCCAGGCAACGTCTCGGACCGTCTCCTAACCAAGCAATGTTCTGTTAATGCTTGGTAGAAAGAGGTCCAGACCCTTAAACGACGCAGACGGCCTCTCCCTCAGCAAGAAAGAGACCGCCGCGCACCCCCCCAGACAGCTGCGGGACCACTCCACAGTCCTTTCTGCTAATCAGAGAAGTACCAGGAGCGATCCCGTGGCTAGCCCCGGCAAAGAGGGCCTGCGCCCTATCACCCTCGACGCCCAGGCCAACTTTCCACCAACGAAGGCCGATGGAAAGAGGCCCGAGCCCTTCCCCCAGCGGGCAGGAGACCCCGAAAGGTTACCCGCCCTGGCCAGCCATGGACCGGGCAATAACCCCATGACCGACCCCCACTGCGCCGGGTATTAGCCAACGGGAGAACCCGAAGGTTCTCAGTAACTGTTGTTGCCCAGCGAGCACCACGAGGTGGTTCCCGGCATTCGCCCCCCTCGGGAATCGAACCCTTTTTTAATTTTTTATTTTATTTTTTTTTTTTATTTTTGGAACGTCGCTCGTGGCTCGTCACAGTGGTGGCAGGAGGGGGCCGCCTCTCTGCGCGCAATCTTGTGCAGGTACTCACCGAAGCACCCATGCCCCGTGAACACCTGCACAAGACGAAACGTTAGAGTCCCGTGCCGCCGGCCGATCCAACGATCTAGATGGGGGGAGATAGCCCCCACCGTCGCAAGACCGGCCGACGGGGACTCTAAGTCCCTACTCCACTGTCGGATCAGGGCTCGGTGAGCTAGAGCCCTGATCCGATCCGCCTCGAGCCTAACCCGCCCGACCCTGGCTTCCACCCGGTGCCAATACACTCCGGCGAGGACCCGCGCCTGTAACTCCCAGGGCGGATCGCTCGCCAGTAGTGTGGCCGCAGTGTATGACACCGTACGGTACCCCCTGATCACCCTCACCGCTAGGACCCTTTGCGTGCGACGCAAAAGGGTCGGGAATCGAACCCTACCACTTTGCACCACAATACGTTACGAGTATGCGCCATAAATTGGGCCATCGGGGCGGTGAAATTAATACAAATGAAGATATAATTAACAATTAAATCAATCCTCAGATGTGCAATTTACACTTTGAAGTTGAAATGCGTTGGAACACCGAGTTCATGTCACCATCAGGCCGAGTGCCCTTCATCAAGTGTGGGGCGTTTGTGGTCTCTGAGCTGGAGCCGATAGTTCAGTTCGCAGCCAACAAGGGAGTCTCACTGTGTTCTACACTGACCACCGAGGAACGAGCAGAAATGAGAGCATACATGAGCTTGATCACTAATGTGCTGGTAAACGCTGAGGTGAGCTGGTAACCGTTTTAATTATATTACAAGCAATGCTGTATGTTATGTTTATTTTGAACCAACATACTATTATAAATTATTGATATTTTGTATTTTTCTAAATTATTATTTAACATTGCAAATATATATTTTTTTCATAATCAAAGGTTACAAATTTAGAGATAACTTCAACAAAAATAATACATAGTGTGTGAATAGAATTAACTTTAACCCTCAATAATTTTTACGCATAGAAATACCTATGTTCCCATTCAATGTCTTATAAAGAAGACCGACTAAATGACATACCTACATCTTCTTACGATCACAGTTATTGCCAACTATAAGGAACGACAGAATAAAAAAAAAATCAGTATCAGCACAATATTACTATGATCACCTCATTCCAGCTCTACATATCCTGGATAGACCAGGAGACGTTCAACACAGTGACCAGGATACGTAACTCGTCAGTGTACCCGTGGCCGCTGGGCTGGCTGCAGACCAGGTCCAAGCGAGCCAGTGTGGTCAAACGACTGCGGGCGCTGCACTGGCACGATAAGACTCTGGACCAAGTGTTGTCTGATGTGAGTATTATTTTTTATATTCAATTAGCAAAACCCAACATAGAACAACTCGCCTCGCTGGGTTTAATTTAAGATGTATTAATTCGAAATATACGTAATCAAAATAACCTTAAATGTAAGAATGAAACCACCGCAATAATTATTATAATTTTTCCTTAATTTCATTTTCTTCCCTCGTGTCTCTAGCGGGTACTTTGATATATTCATAGCGTTAAAGCTGACCTCAAATACGCACTTCAATGTAAGAAACAGTAACATGTCAGTAGTAAATAAAACTGTCATTGACAGTTGACAGTTGACACAAAACACAGGTTCTTGCGCCAACAAACTTTACTGGTTTCTCCGCTGGGTCAATCTAAATTCTAAAGTTTCTCTGAAAATTTCGCTGAAATCTGTCCAGCCGTTTCGAAGTCTATAAGAATACATACTTTCTCTTTTATATAGATAGATTAGCTGTTTCCAGAAATTTCGTTCACATTAATGAATACTGGGAACGTTCCCGGATAACTTCTAAATAAATAATACCTTGTTAAACACATCTGCAGAGAGTGTAATGTGAATAAACCAATTTTAGACACAAACATCAACAAACATTTTGTCCACATAGGGCGTAGTAATGCTGTTAGTGCAGAAGATATGTAGAAAAATGCGATCTCTTCCCGAGCACATATATGTATACCTATATATAAACATAGGCTTTAATACTTTGTTTATAAAATAATATTTCGCAATTAAAAATATAGTTATATAGGCTTTATGTGAAATAAATATCAATTGTCCTTATTTGTAATTAGTGTCTACACAAATTAATATCTATAAGAAGATTCGATAGTTATATAGGCTTAATGTGAAATAAATATTAATTGTCTTTATTTCTAATTAGTGTCTACACAAATTAATATCTATAAGAAGATTCGAATAACTTCAATGACACTTAGTAAAATACACATTTAATAAAATAGGCTAATTATTTTATTTTCATTACAGGTGGAACAATGTTGCAATTCTCTCAGCCAGCGCCTGGGTGATAAAGATTACTTTTTTGGAACGTAAGTTTTATTTATTGTATAAATAATAATCTGTAATTATATTTTTTTAATGAATCTGTGGATTTAGTGGTGGTCCTGATCACTGAGCCGACAGGCGTGGGTTCGATGCCCATAGGGGACAATTATTTATATGATCCGCAGAATATTACTCCAAGACTAAAGTTTGTTTGTTACTTGTGTTTGTGAAACCTTATTTAAGTATTATTATGTTATTTAGTTGTATAAAAACTGCTCTTCTACTTACTATACTACTTCTCAGTCCGACTCCATTAGACGCCCTCGTTTATGGTCATTTGAGGGCCTTGTTGTCCGCGAGGGGGCCCAAGGCTGGGTTAATGATAAAACCTATCACTAACGCCCTCTTACGACATTTGATGAACATTTCTAACTTGACGAAAATGAAACTGACGGTATATTTTTTTATTTTAAAGAAGGTAGATAGAAAAACAATGAATACATATAATAGATGTCGTTTGAAAATTTTGTATATATATATATATGTATATATAATAATATATCTATCTGCTTACCCTAACGACATCTAGCTCCAAGAAGAGTATCTAATGTCTCAGGGTTGCCAGCTGTGTCATCGTCGTCTCTCCCCAATTCGTACTGTCTCACGAACAAAACGATCCAAAATGTTCACGCGCAACCCTAGCCGAGAAAATATGTTTAATAAGGATATATTTGGTTATTATTTTGTATTTTTATTTAGATTTTTAGTAGCACTTGTATTGATTTCGATAGATGGTACATATAGTGTTCCTCAAACAGGGCTTATGGCTCAGTTGGTAGACTGACGGTATCAAAGAGATGGCATGTTTGAAACTTACACGAGTTAAATTTTATTATTTCTTAATCGTAGCCATAGATGTTTGTGTAAGATATGGTATTTATAACATTATTATTAAAAGTATTATAATTACTGAATAGATATTTAATAATTTTCAACCAGGTTTCAAACCTTTCGCCTCAAAACAAATATTAATAATGAGTTCCAACGATGGTAAAATTACATGCGAATATGAAGGTGATGGTCCAACAGTACTAACTGACGAGGAACATGCTTTCATTATCGATATAGTGAACGAAGTTATCGATAAAGTCGATAAAATAACCTTTAAATTGGAATGCGATAAACATGAGTTTGAAATTATAGCGTATCAAAATGAAAGATTTGAGTATTTTGAACGCAATATGGATTTGGATACTATTGATGAAAAGACAGATATAACTGTTTTGGATACAGGGGAGGAGGAAATACAGGTTATCGATAATATTATTGATAGTGATGGGACGGTTACTGATAATCTTATAGATTGCGAAAGGGTTATGAGCGAACTAGAAACTCCTTTGAAACATTTGTTGGAGACTGGGTAATTATGATTATATTGAGAAATATTTAATATTATATACAGGATATATAAAAACTATTTAGCTATTATAATTTATTATATATTTTCTTAACAACATGAAATCAGAGAAGAAGATCGAGACGTTGAAACAGAACTTCTTAAACGATTCAGTAAAGACCTAATGGAAGGTGTCAATATAAGCGATAAGATACAGTGCAACGAGTCTAAATCTAACTCTATTGAAGTGTCTTCAGGTTTTTTTTTTTTATTTTGTTTACAGAGGCTTTATTATTTAAAATAAAGCTATGATATTAAGTAGAGATGCTCCGAATAGTGGTTTCACCGAATTCTATTTGGTTCCTTTACCAAACCGAATATTCGGCCTATGTTCGGCACCAAAGCCGAATAATTCCGCCGAATACGAATAGTCAAAAAGATACCGAAAAGTTACTGAATATTCGGCGCGTCTCTAATAATAAGCTATCAGTCTATAAAAGTAGAAATGCTATTTATTGAGGGTTAATGGGCTCACAATATTACACTTCAGGAATAGCCTTAAAAGAAACTCTTTCTTCAATGAGAAATATTGGATTTTCTCCCCTCTTAGATTTCCTCTTAAGTTCCGTCCTCAACAGACCAATTATAATTTATATTATTAATAATTTTCCAGGAATAGAACCCGGGTATCGGAATGAACAATGTCATTAATAATATATAATATAATCATAATATGGGCTTTCTATTTTTATTATTTATTAGTTGCAGATTCGACTTCGACACTAAAAAATATCTTAAAAATGCCGAGTAACGAAGAAATAAGCGTCGAAAATCTTTTGAAATATTTTCGCAAACAAAACGATGATTGTAATTCATATTATCCCGAAATTGTGGATGTAGATTAATTTTTTTTTGCAACATTAACTTGTTCAGATACATTTATATAACGTCATCAATAAAATTTACTATATGTATTATTTACACTTCAATGTTTTGTGTTCAAAAAATAAAGCTATTAATTATTGTATGTGTTTCGATTGTGTAGAAAAGCAGTTTTAACATATATTTTATTTTTATTAAAAACCATTAACTGACAAATGTCAAATTTACAGATGACATTTCAAAGCATTTTTTTGAGACGAAGGAAATTCCATTCATAAATCAACTTTGTAGGTAAGATTGAAGTTTATATATTTAAAAAAATATGTATTATTCTTCCGCAGTCCATCAGAGCTCGACGCGTTGGTGTTCGGACATGTATTTACTATAATAACAACACGTCTACCATGTCGTAAACTAGCTGACACTGTAAGAAAACACACAACACTGGTCGCCCTCGCGAAGAGGATAGACGAACAATACTTTAAACGGGCATAGCGCGAGATATTCAAGGACATTTCTACCGTTTTTAGAAGTCCTTGAATTTCCCCTTCAGACTCAGCAACCTTGCTTTATATTTTTTAATCTGTAATAATTTTTTAATCTGTTGTATGTTTTAAATTTTAGAGATATATCACTAAGATTTCGCCGATGGTACTAGGGGGTAAAGTAATATTACACCCGTAATATAATTATTTCATTAACAAAATAATTTTAAAGTTCAACCTCTGATAGCCCTCTCATAGTAAATTAAAGCAAACTAAAAAAAAATTAACACTACCTACTATATAATCTTAAACATAACAAAATACCCTCTAGTTTTACTAACGACATTATTTCATACATATCCATGTAATAAATACTTCTTACTTAAACTAGGAAGTTGTAATTACCATTTAAATTTCTTTAATAACGAAATTTAAATGTAAGCTATTGTTATTATCAATTAAGTACAATTGAATTCTAATACTAGTATTATCAAAACGTTTTTAAACCACTTATGAAAACGTAACATAAGCACGCAAACGCGCTTATTAAAAAGTAAAATGCAGCCGATTCTGTGAAAGCCTCTCTTCCGGTCATCAGTCTACCGCAACTAGACAAAGACTTTAGATAGTTATTCAAAGTAACAGATTATGCATTGTATTTTATAAACTGCACTTCCAAATAGTTCTGTTATCACTTTATACCTAATTATAACATTCATTTTGAGTAGCATCTGCGTAGGACTTGCAACACTACACAAATACGCTTATACATGTGTGAATTACGCATACTTATATAAAAAAATGGAACTCGTAAATATTGCAATTGCTTGTATTACGTCTTTACTTTTCTATTTCAGTGCTTACAATATTTACAACCTTTTTTGAAAATTCTAATTAAAAAAATATATTCTAAACCTTTCTAATTGGAAATATGGTTTTAAAAATGCTTATAAAAAAAAATCCCATGTCAACTTTTCTGATTGGTTGATATCTTATTAATACAACTAATCACATCTCGTGATAAAATATTTTATTTAAAGCCATGAACTGACCATTATATTTCTTAGCAGAACCTTTTGAGTCTTCGATACCTAATAAGATATTTGTTTGTACTTAGCCAATTGTCTGTAATTATATTAAGGAATTAATAAATAATACTTCTATCATAGATCACTTTTTAAAGTATTCAGGTACTTTATTTCAAAACTTATAATAATTGTTATTTTATTTTTTGTTATAAGTACATATCTTTGGAATAATGACATTCGTATTTGTTTATTTCTTAGTATTTTGAATGCATTTTTAATTTGTAGGTAGATAGGTTTGTTAATTTTCTCTATATTATATTGTGCACAAATAATAGTACATAATAGGCCTATTATTAAATTATATTCAATAAGTGTAATTTACGTGCAATATTTTACTACACACTCATCGAATACGTTATACGTTTAAAATTTGTTTGTTCTAAATTAAGTTTTTTAAAAAGATTCTGGGGATTGGCCTTATTGCTTTTAATTATAAATTTGATTTTAGTGTGAGAGTCGGCAGTTTGAACCTGCATTGTAAATTCATTAAAAGAAATGCTTGAATCAGCTCTTGTACCATTTAAGTACTTCAAATGAATAATACTTTTTTTAAATAAATGTGTTTTTATGTTTAAGTACAAAGTGTGCTCGTTTCTGATAATGTATTATGTGTTTTTGTTTTATGTACATACATTATATTATTAAATGTTGGATATATTGTAAGTGATTTCATTTATCCCGAATTAACAATTATGTTAAACCTCCGACCTAAAAAGAGTCAAATTCATAAGTTTGACCTGTGTGTCTGTGTGTCTGCTTGTGGCATCGTAGCTGCTAAACGCGTGGACGTATTTAAAGTTTTGTAAATCGAAATCCAGATTTGTTGTGATGGTTCTTAACTATGTTTGGTCGAAATAAAAGCAGTCGTTTCGAAGATATTGAGCTTTTACTTAAGCTGGTGAAAGGGGTTTTCATGTAATATTAACAGTAAAAATCTAAACAAGTGAAAATTTGTGTGGTTGTAAGTTCGTTCATTCATTTAGTACAATGAAGAAACTAATAACATTCCTTTAAAAAGTACAAAAAAAAATAAAATTAAAAACCCTCGATACAAAAACACCTCTAAAAAGAATAGAAATAATAATATTATGTACTTATTGAAATCGTTGCGTGAGGAGATTATTAAATAAAGGAATAAAATGAAAAGCTAGTAAAATACCAAGGCAAATATCGAAATAAGGATACCAAATCGCATATTCTAAGTCCTCTTTGATTAGTTCTTAAAACTTAGTGAAATAGACACTACGTACAACGGTCCTCCGACTAAGCGACTTAAATTTTTTGACGTTATAATTTGCATTTGTGCTCTAATTTGCACTAATTTCATAATAATTTTCATAATTTTAAATATTTTAGTATTTACTTAATACATATTTAAAACCTTTAGATATTATATTATTAGTTAGGTCTGTATGTTAAATATAAAGAATACAACCTTCATAAACGAAATAATTTAGAATATTATATGTATAACACTCAGGGCTACTTTATGAGTTTCATATGCAGGAATGTACGAGACGCATTCAGTTGTCAATACACATACTGCAAAAAATAATTACTTTACAAATTGCCGAGCTCTCAGTAGGATGCAATTTTTGTAGATCGTTTACGAGACTATAAAAATATAACCTTAGCGGAGATTGATTAAAAGTTAATTAATGATTACGAGAATAGCATTTTCTTCCATTAATTACGTTTGACGTGTGGGCAACACTAAAAGCTAAATAATGTCATTACTGTTATATACATATATCGTTTGTATTATTTCAAATGATAATAAAAAAGCAATATTAAATTGATGTGATAAATTATGTTACAAATATTGTTGTTATTATACAAGCATGGGTTTACCCAGATTCTGTCCTTGGGTAGGCAAATCAGATTTCTTTGTTACATTTAAGTAATTTTGGAGCTGTAATTTTAATTATCTGAGCATGGTGTAACAATACAAACGCTGGTGATTTGTCTGTTTGGAATCTCGCTTCTAACGAAGATTTTAGACTTTAAAGTGTTCACGACCAGTTTTACTAGATAATGGTATTTGTCTATAATACATAGAGCTAATATAACAACTGAAAAACCACTTCTGTTGTCCCTTCCTGAGAAAGCTTTTCTAAACCTGCATTTTTTACGAAATGCTTCTTAAACGTTGAAATGCTTTGGTATTTATGAGACCCCGTGTTTTCTAAACATTATTGATTTTATATTGTAATGTAAAATAAGAATTTTAATTGATAACCGAAGTTAGTAGAGAGGTATACGATGTTCAGGGGGGCAGTTTCCTCCCCTTTTTTCCCCTTCGGTACGCCTATGGTAATACACGTCAATATAATTATTATGGAGTTGAAGTTGAAAAAGTGTCCAGTCCCATCCAGCAATTTAAGTTTCAAAGACCCACCGAAATAGCGCTAGTGTAGCAAGAGGAAACGATACGTAGTGAAGTTTGGTGAGTTGACAAATTTAGAATATTTTTCATGACTTGTGTACATAACACCATAGATGTATATTAATTCTATGCATAATACATATGCAATATTTAAAATCTCAACTGCTTGCGTAGTCAAACTTGGTTAAGTTAATGGTAGTTTTCCAATTACAGCACTAGAGCGCATTATGCGGCATAATGCGCTCTAGTCCCTGTAATTGGAAAACTACCATTATAACCTGTGAAGCTGCTGACAGAACGTGGATAGTCATTTGATTGTGACAAACTCTTGTAATTTTATTTTTGTTATTTTAATGACTATTACTTTTACTACTATTTTTATCTTTCCATTAACAACAATATAGTCTGTTGTTAATGCAAAGATAAAAATTATATAAAAAACTGGAAAGCTTTGATCATTGAAAAGGTGTCCAAGTGAGCGAAAATTAAAAAGTAAAGAAATCGATTGATTTTTTCAGTTTCAGTTTATTATTTAATCGTTTAATTTATTGTACGATAAATAAATCCATTGTATCATTAATTGTTATCTATCTAGGAAAGTAAAATGCTAATATACATCCATTGACATATTAATAGGTATCTATTTCCAAAATTGTAATTTAATAAGTAAATGTAAAAGGGATTTTATAATACATAATATATACCGGCACAATAATGCCTATAACTAATAATGAATCTCTTAGGATTATTAGTATTCCGAAAAAGTACAAGTTACTTTGAAAAGGATGAAAATAAACTTATTTTAGTGTAGGTTATAGTTATATAACATATAGTACTGAAATACTTATAATTGGATGCAGATAAGCAATAGTGTGTCAACCCACAAAAAGTAATTTTTGAAGATATTTTGTATTCTTATAATTGATCAAATATTCTACATTAAACAAAACCACTTGGACAGTACCAAAAAAAATAATTTTTATTAATTAATTTAAAAATAGTTATTATACTTGACATTTTATTTCGAAATATCATTCAGTGGTTCAGTGAGTAGCAAGAAACAAACTTCCAAAATAATAAAAAGAATTTGATAGATATTTTTCAAACAATGTATTTCAAATTCTTGTAAAATCTTCAGACACGTTTTTCTCAAAACTAAGTGTTTGTGGCTTGTAACACTATTGCTTATCAGCATCCAATTTATGAAGTTTCAAACTCTTTGTTTATTTATATTATTCTAACCAGTTATAACTAGTGTTCCTAGTGTTATAAGTATCGTGTCTTTCTGGTTTAGGACAGATGTTTTTGTTATAAAATAATAAAACAAACACTACTTAGTGCCTATATTTATTTGGTTTGCATCACAAAAAACTGTAGCAAGATACCATTCAGTCATTCGCACAAATTTATCTAATCCACCCATATTCTTTATTTAAAACTTAACGCTAAAATTTGAAATAAATCCCTAACAGGTGGACAACACAATCCACCACAGTTCAAAATAAATAAGTTACGATTTTTACAATATCTTTTACATTTTTTTTGCAATTTCTCGTTCACAACACAAAAAAAGCAATTCTGAAGCCACACAATCTTTTAACTAATATAAATGTGCGTTCTTCAAAATCGCGCCATTTTGATTTGACATCGATGACATTTATATCTTAACATGGCGTAGGCTGACAGTTGGTTCTAAAACCTTGATCATTTAAAATCTTCTGGACTGGTGGAGAATCATTTGACGGACGCTGAATGTCGATAGACCGAGACCAATCGCTGCTAGGGCAAGAGCCGATCTAGTCATCATTTTTTCACGACTCGCAGGCTGTGGACAAAAAGATAATAATTATTAATTAAAGATACTGTAAGGGGAAAATAATGTTGACGACTAACAATACTATAATCATAGAAAATGCAGACTTCCAGAGAAGTATTTAACAACCACTTAATAGTATCAGACCTTTAATAAACAATGCTGGCAATATAACTCATTGAAAAATAAATATTTTGTATTGTCTGTATATTTCTGAACTAGCATATCAAAAATTAAAGAAATATTTTAAACGACGATACTTATTTAAATATAAAATAGAATAGTAGTTGTGTAAGTAATATTTGGATACACTTATATTTTAGTGGTGTTTAATAACGTGAAACAATACTCATAATATTTAATCAACGATAGAATTTTTTTATAAAATCTATTTTTAAATAAAATTAAATTTAAATTTGTTAAATTGCAACTCAGGCCTCAGTTTAAACCGATTTCTTAAAATAACTTTTTTTATTTTTTTATTACTTATATCATATTTTTTATTATTTAATATTATATTATAAGAAACGAAAGAAAGTACAGTTACCACATTTGAATTATGTATTATTATTTACTTCGTACTAAAATACTTGTCCTTGTGTGTGTTAGTCATGTGATTATGTTCGCAAAAACTAAAAATAACATCAGCTCTTAACGCCATGTTGGCAGAATTTCAAAATTCTTCATCAATAAAACACTCATTAGTTAGACAATAATGTATAATTAGGTTGTCGTTTACAATGTCGTTCAGTTGTGACATTTATTAGATTATTTCAAACATTTAACATTTTTCCTGAAATAAATGACAGGTATTTCATCCAGCACTGTCACAATAGCAGAGTCGACAGAGCGATGGTAAAGCGTCCCAGGTTTGTTTTTCATAATGGCAATTTTAATAAACAAAACGTAGGTAACTTTATGTATTAGTTAAAAGTAAATTACAATGTTTACGGATACATAAAATATATTAAAAAAAATCATAAACCATATATTATCTTTAATGGAAAGAACAAAAGTGCAAGGAGAGGAAGATAAAACCTTATCGTCGACCTAATTATTGAGTAGAAATTAATGCACAACTTATCAATATAAATAATCTGGACATGACCTACATCTTTTTTAAAATATTTAAAAATAATATGTACAAAACATTATCAAAAAAACGTCTTTCGAACAAAGTAACGAAATCTTATATTTAAAGCAGCTCAAGCTGACTAATATTTACAAAATCAAATTATAAGAAGAGTAATATTAAACAATGTTCTTTCCTTCCTATTAAAATGTAAGTATACTTGTAAGTTATTTAACATTCAAAAATAGAGACTAACTAACGCCTTGAAGAAAAAAATAGTCCTTTACGAAAATCACCAAACAATCTAGTAATACGTAATATTTATTATAAATCTATTTAGTTTCCATTTGACCGTTATTACGTATTTGAATTTCCAAGTGTGTTCTCGGACATTTTTTTATTATTATGCTCTTCAGCGCAATTCGTCATTTCATATAACAGTTAATTGTACGAAGTCTAGCAGTCATTGATCAAGTGAACTTCGTACTTGTTATTATTACCGAACACAATACTTCTATTAATTTAGAATATAAGTACAACAACACATAGACAATATATCAAATATATTTATAATGTTTTGTTAAGGAACATGAATTGTCATACAAAATTAGCTGAGGATATTCTTTACAACCAAAGCCTCAGTACCGGATAGAATTTGTTACTAAATATATTATCGACGCTGTCAATAGTTTCTTACAAGATAATTACTTACATTTCAGCTTATATACAAGTTTCTTACATTTCAGCAGAAAGTGCACACAAACCCAAACATATTTTACACACACTAGTGTACAGTTGGCATGAAATTTAAATCTAAATAGTGCTTTGTCTAACCGTAACTAATTATATACACATAATATATATTAGAACATCTACTCACAATTTATGTTAGTAAAGATTGGCGCCCGAAGTGGGGTTTTATCTTTTACGTTTAAGTACGTATTGTCTTATGAAGATTTTTTTGAGTAGTATAATATATGTTAGAAAAGAAAATACATCTTGTTGTTTTAAAATGTATAATTTTGATTTTAATAATAGTTTCCAGTTTGTAAGTATGACATTTAATGAGGGGGTAAAAAATGCAAACAAATCCAATTATACTCAAGATCTTATCTGCGCAACAAGTGTCGCCTTGGCTTTTAGCCATCATTAACGACCTTCGGGGTGACAAACAAAATTTAGTTCATTCACTGATTGTATTATTTGGGATATCGAATGTATTAAAACTAAAAAAATCTATATATGTAGATAACTTTCTATATTACTTATTAAATATTTGAAATTATTTGTGGAATGAGACAAAAATAATACGAAATCACTAGGTAAATTTTATTTCAAGTTCGTTAAAATCCTGTTTTTTAGGTTGATGTTAGATTTGAATAGATTATCATATTAACAACTATCTACATAAATATTTGACGATAGCAAAACCACTTCTGATAAGCTTGTTACTAGCTCTGGTATCAACTGTTATCAGAAAGTGTAGACTTCGTTTCCGAATTACAAGGATAATTATATTATAGACTAATATGTTGTAATAAAATTAAATAAATATATCTTTTCAACAGCTAATTCCCAATCTATGTTTTAAATATCCTCTTCGTGGGATACTTTGTAGTGATATTCTGTAAGTTCCCATTTTACTTTAGTAACTATACAATGGAAGAAATCTAAACCAGTTAAAGCCAACTTTTATCAATATTACGCACTTACATGCGCACGAGCAGAGTTTATCTAAACTAAGCGACATTGTTATGAATAATTACACTTGATAGGATGATTGATATGAAAGAAGATAACGTAAAAGTAATTAATTATTATATAAGACAAATAATGTTACAAGACTTATTCTAAAACCAGTAACAAATTTCTATATAATCATTTTTTATTGATGATATTGATTATTGATGCGAATATTATTTATCTTGAGTTTGTAACAAACGTCACATAGATCGTGGTATATTCATACAGTATTTTATTACATATTTGGTACATAATATACTAAAGTACATAATATACTAAGATACATAAAAGAATCACGTTGCTTGATAATGTCGGTTAAATGGAAAAATAAACACACTGCCATGGAACTTGATCATTATCTTGAAGAAGATCGATGTTCTATATATTGAGAAAAAAAAGTAATATACAGATTGTTAGCACATTTTTTTTATTAGTGGATAATAAATTGTTGATCTATGGTTAAATTACTTAAAACAAATAAGTATTTCCAAATATATGTAGTTTCTATTAGGTTTACTACCTACTACATAGGTTTTAAAAAGATCTTTAAAACATTACAAAAAATATGTATATCTTATATTCATATAATCTATAATTTCTAAATTTCTGAAATAATTCTAGACCATTTAAAAAAGTAACATCTTTATTTTATCTATATAACATACATGTATTAACCTTAGGTACCTCTAGTTGTCACTAAAATATGAAAAATAAAAACAACAAAATAATACATAAACTTAAGAGATAAGTGTGCTTGTAGACAGTAGTTCATTCTATATTTAGCAAGACTCTCTTATCGCCTGGCTACCGGTAGTGTACATACCTAACAAACAGAGTACAGACACTCTATATCTTTAATTCTATGTGAATGACCGATTATTAGATATAATATTAATAATTAGTATAAGTTATGTACTGAACCGAAGCATTTTTATATATTTATATATATGCTTGTAATGCAACTTTATGCTTTTTTATCTTTCATCTCCATTAACTTGTTCGTGTGGAACGAACCGGGCAGCTAGCTAGTGTGAGGCTTCATTTTCGCACTGAATACTCAAAAAATACTGAATATGAAATATGTATATAAAAAACATTTAAAACTTATAGCAATAGTTAAGTGAGCAAACCTAACAAGTAATCATACCAATATGAAAAACGTCACAAAATGTACAGTTAAAGCACGTAAGGTACTCTCGGGTAAGCGAACTTCCTTCTTTTTGCAATACATTTTTCTTTGAACAGACCGGAAAATACTCATGAATCAAATATTCAATAACAGTCGGAGATCGAACCCGGAAATACTAATACTAACAAAAAACAGTCACACTATAGCAAAAATTAAAAGCATTTATTGAAAAGAGTTTCTTAGAATGGCGTATATTCTGGGGCAAAAGCTGGTTGGATAACATATTTTTTTACTAAATTCTATAAGCTTAACATAGCTATACATTTTTATAGATATTTTCAAACAAGTATCATCTCATCAAGTATATTATTAAGGTAGACATTCACCATTTACTTGTAGTTGATACTTCCTTCTCTTCAAAATACAAACCAAGGCCGCATCGGCGAATATACGATCAATTACTTCTCTATAATTCAGATTTATCAAGGCTAACTACAAGTACAGATAGACCTAGTTAATATGTACGTGGAATAACATTGGTGTTTTAAATCTACCTAAAATACCACGCAATGTTATTTTTTAAGTTTTATAAAAAACTTTTTGTGTACAGGTTTGGAGATTGTATGGTTAATGAGATATGAGATGAGATGATGAGGGATAGGATAAAAGAATTTAGGTGACATTATTGTAGGACGGATTTCCAATATTGTGCTACATTAAAATAAACTCTAACTTTGCTATGCTAGTCTATACCTTTCTTTAATAAATGTAAAATAAAACTTTATTATTTAGGTATTTTTTCAGAGATAAAAGTTTTCGAACCAAATAAGAAACTCTTCAGCTTTATTTATTATATCAGTAAAAAATATTAAAAGATACGGATAGATCAATGGCTTGTACAGAGTGAACGAGGATGGTGCTCCCAGATCACAGTAATTTTTTGAGGAAGCTGGCTGTCAGGGAAACGGAACATTTGGAATTGCCAGGATTTTTTTAATACAAACGTTTTTCAAAAATCAATACCTTTTTTTACAAAGTTACAAGTATATTTCATCACGACTGAACTGATCAAAATATCAGGATTTTATCAAGAAGACTTAATTTCCGACACGTTAACCCTACCACAGCCTCCATTCGGAGCCACTTGTGAAAGAAGGGAGTTGAGTCCCAGGAAAAAAGTAAGTAGTTACGTCCGAGAACTTGGAACTATTAAAAGCACCAAGGTGACATTGTATTATCTGTTAATAAGGCGTCTCTCACTATCACGAGGTTCATCTCATTTCTAACCCCATACATAGTTAACTAAGCATATATACCGTTTGTAGAAATATACATATGACCAAATAAACAGTCCACGTTTATGAATATATTGAATGTTGTATGCACGTATATAGACATTGTATAGAAATTTCTAGAAAGTTAATCGATAGAACCATACGCTGTAGGTATACAGTGTTGCCAACTGCAGTGCAGCATATAGATAGAATGCAGTTATTTAGTGCATTAGATAGCTTGTTATCGCTTATATTATGACCTAATATTCATTCTATTAATTCATATATACTTCGTAGGTCACGCTAATACGATTACGTATAATAATTAGCATACATAGCAAAAGATTTTACTTTGAATTTATAATAGTAATAGAATACTAATAATACTAATAGTAGAATTTCCAGTAAGCAAACAATGTGTATCACGATATAATATTAGATTTTTTTTTATCACATGCTTTGCCAGTATCTATTAGAACCTTTAGGATTCTTTTAGTAATTATTAGCTCGATCTAGAAAATGACTTTATTTATAGAAAATAGGATTTAACAAAGGATTTTTTTTTATATCTAACAATTTCGTAAAACTTTCGTGGCTTCGGAGACGGAATTTATGGAGACGGAAAGTGAGGAGGATGTACAGTTCAATTTTTTAAAGTAAACTATCAAAATTAGAATTAAACTTCCGGGTAAGATGTAAGGAAACATCAATTTTACTAATCTTCGAAATATAATCTAGGTATAAGGGGGTGTTATAAGGCAAGAAAGTTAGTTAGTTTGTTAGAAACGTGTTAGTTTATAAGTCTTTAAATTATTAGAAAAATCTTGAAATATGCACAATCAGGTATTTAAAAAAAAACATCAACTTTAATAACATAAGAAATCGAGATTCCAACTATGGTACAATATCTTTTTAAGACAATCTTGGTACTTTTTATTTATCAATTCTTTATATACATGTATTTGAAAGGGGATAATACACTAGTGTTGAATCTAGAAACTTTTAACTAGTAAGTATTTATAGTGTTCAGAAAGAATTCAAGTTTTTTCTTTTTTTGTAGGCAGTTTCTGTAGTAAACAGCACCATACGAGATGGAAATCTCTAATCAAATGTACTATAGAATTCTGATTTTTATAAATCACATAGCACAATATTATTATAACTTTTTGGCCATTAGCCATTTATTTTACAGTTTAAACTTGTATATGCCATCTGAATTAAAAAAGATAACACAATAAAGTATTTTTGATTTTCTAGCAGAAATTTTAAAAATACTAACCTTATATGAAAATATAACTTCTTGAGTGGATATTTGTCAATTTAATAATTATTATTAATTTCAATTGGACTACATAATGCTTTTTTCATATAAATTATAAACTGAATGTGTTCAAATAAATCAGGATAAAATAAAGATTTATTGTTATTTATTTCATCAAGTATTTTTTTAGAGTCCGTTAAATGCAGACCTGATCATTATTATCAGTTATTATTACCAAATAATCTTCAATTAAATTTTAAAAATAAACGTTATTAATTTAAAAATGAAATATTATTAATTAAATAATAATTGATGATAATATTAACGGATTACACAGAACCAAAATTAATATATCAAAATATATGTAGGTTTTATTTGCTAAAAAGAGTGTTTTAAATACCTATATGAATGAATACAAAATACTGTTGATTGCTGTAAAAATATGCAAACAAATAATGTACATGCAACCAAAATAATAACCTAAATTCAATCAAATTCTATTGTTTACCGTGTTGTACCTATTGGGAAATAAAATAATCCATAGACTAGTGTACTTCATATTATTTTAGAACTATACACTTTTTGCAAAAGTGTGTAAAAATACCTACCTAATACCTACCTAATAAATCTTTACCACTAATTAATTATATTTTATATAAGCAGTCATTTTACATATTAATATTAGGTTTAAGACTAAAGGTACAATTATAAAAGGATGTCAAGAAAATTATTAGATGATAATAAATAATTTAATATGCTAAACATTATGCATAGACATTAGGGAACGTACCCAAACTACGTGGCCTATTTATGGGGGGGGGGGGTTCCTTAAAATATTACGCTGTGTCACAGAAGCGAGGGGGGGGGTTTAGATTATTGTCACATAGTCGAATTCTAGAGAAGGCAATTTAAGCTACTAACATTTAATAAAGTCTGCTTTTCAGGGTTCTTTGAAGTCGTGTGATATATTTTTGTGCAATAAATGCCGTCCCAATAGTAACAAAAATTAAACATTATTTTTATTTGTTTAATTTTCTGCGTTTGGGATGATAAAAATTTACCTTTGCTATACTACGTAACATTTGGGACGGGGGGGGGGGGGTCTTATCACATACTACGGATGGTCACCGGGGGGGGTGAGGGTGTCGAAAAATTGAAAAATATAGGTCACGTAGTTTGGGTACGTTCCCTTATTTGGGAGTAGGCTATTTTTGTGAATTTATGTTATGTTATTTTTCTATGTGTATATTTTTATTGATGTTATGCCATCTTAATACAGTATTTTTGAGGAAAATAATTTAATTATAAGGATTATATATTATTTAAATATTATAAGTTTTACTTTAAATAATATAAGTTAATTGAAAACTTGTTAATTGAAATTGCTTACTTCGTTATGATATTATTTCAAATAAAATAACTTACTTGCGAATATGTGAGTCTTAGAGCGTACTGGGCAATTTGCGTCGTTCTCATTATGTCCAAACCAGTTTGTCTGCTGGAATAAAAATTATACGCTCTAAAACACATAAAATTACTTCAAAACACACAATATCCTTACAAAAAATTCGTAAAATCACTTCTTCCAAGAACTTTTACATAACCTATGTCAGGTATAACATGTCACTCGCGAATTTTGCTAAATGACAGAAACTTCAGTGAATAAAATATAAGAAAGCTTTAAATAAAACACTCGAAATTCAAATAAATTGGATTGAGTTCTATTCTTTAAAATTAAATATTTAAAGATTAACGTACACACACCCGCCGACTACTGCGACCCAAAGAAAAGTTCCGAAATCGCATTCGATTTTGATGGCTACAATTTACAGCGGTACCACAGAATACACAGAAAAGTATGATTGGTTTCTGTATGTTGTCAACTTGAAAATGTTTCGTACTTAAAAGTGATAACAAGTATGTCTGTAGGTTTTTATTTTGTATGACGCATATAAAATATTGTAATACCTATATTAAAACTGTTGTATAATAAAATTACTTTATTATAAAGTTATACATACATTTTATATGGATATAATGACACTAAAAATACATGTCATAAGTTAAAATATTGAAGAAGAGAAATTTTATACTTGGTAAGTTTATTAAAGGACCAAAATTTCATTATTTCTTATATAATAGTATCCATCATATTTTATGTATATAAAATCCTTTTACAGCTTTTAAATGTTATTTGTTTTTGGAAATATAAAGTTATCTTAAGTATACCTTGCCCAATATATTTTTATTTTTTTTATGGAATAGGAGGCAAACGAACAAACGGGTCACCTAATGATACGCGACTTAAGTCGTCCACGAACGTCTGCAACCCAGGAGAAATTAAAAATTCCGTATATTATTAAGATTTTTAGTACATTTGTACTGTAAATAAAAAATAAATTAACCAAACAATTTCATCGAGTTGACAAACTGGTTGAATATCTAATACTACTAGGCAAAATAATATATAATTAAAATTAATTATTAGCATTTGAAGCAGTATTACAACAGACTGTTTGAGGTTATTTTCGCTAAATTAGAAAGTAGTTTAGGTTTTATTCATTTGTTTATTCACTTAGTTCATAAAAATTAACATCATAATCTAGTCACACTATCCGATTTACTGAAGTATCAACAATTATTTCGTGCTTTATTTTATAGTCATTTTTACGTTATTCATCTTAAAATTTCATACTCCTTATCTCTACCTTTCGCATGTGTACACATAGCTTAAAGTGTGTGTTTCCAATTCAAATCACATAGTTACAAAACGGTTAAATAAAAACATGATGGCTTCTTGATGGAAATTCAAAAAAAGAAACACTACTACTACTACTACTTCATAGTATGTTACTTACTATAGATTGGAAGGAGAACACTACGTACGTAGGTACTTTACTAACATACTAATAACTTAAAGCCACGGGAAGTGTTCTGTTTAAATTTAGTTTCCCAATTAAGTATAGAGTATAACATATAATTTTACATCAATGCTTTCTTCTTCATTCGTGTTCAAGAAAATACGGAATTATTTGTAATTAATTGGCCACCTCTTGCAGGCTGCCTCCCTATATCAATTCCAAAACATTAGTTCTACGACTTTTTAAATTCAATAATTTTTATAAATTTTAGTTTTCCCATACAAAATGTTTTAGTTGTCTCTGAAATGGCATTCATTCTGGGCGTAGGTATGGCGCCCGGGCGTTGACTGTTTAAGTACTTCATGCAAAATACGGAGTAATAAGTAAAAGAGGGAGTAAACATATTTTGTTTCGTTTTTTTGTGTTGTTTATTACGATCTGTAAGAAGTCGTAGAACAAATGTTGTTGGCATTGATGTAGAGAGGCTGCCCGCAGGAGGTGGCCAAATAGTTACAAATATCCCTATATATTTGTTGTGTCTTTGTGTCCGACTGTCTGACTCACTAACTTTCAGATAATATATTTTTCTGTATAGGTATCGACATTGGCGAAAAGCTCTGAGCGAAATTTGGAGGGGATAATTGCGCATCTGTACTGTCGCGCACACAATACTTTTGTAACAAATATATTTTTTTTATTTATTTGAAATAGTAGGTAATGTCTAAAAATAACTATCTAAAAGTCGTATAGTGTTATTGAAAATTTATATTGTAAAAATTTGTAGATAAAGTAAAGGTAAGGTAATAAAAACACTATGAAAGTTCATTAATGTTCCAAGACACAACTCTAAAAAAAAGTCAAAATAAAAAAGTAATAACAAACAACAAAAAAATAATAATAGCGATTACAATTAAGCAGTCGACTCTGGAACTGGAACTGGAAGTGAGTGGGGGGACATAACGTGACTGGAGAGCCATTAATTTCTGTGTACGCCCGTCTTAGATTAGATTAAAAATATAAAAAAAAAAATATAAGACCTTATCATTTATAAATATTAGAAAATAGAATGGAAAGTTTGTCTATGCTTACATATTTTTAACAAAAAAGATCCTCAGTAATGCAGCAATAGTTAGTACAGGTTACACGGAACATCATTTTTTTTTATTAGAAAACACTTTCTTCGTGACTTGATCTAGATTTCCATAGAGTTACGAGTAAGTAAAAGTTTCTACTGATACATATTTTGGGTAACGACAATACATTTAATATTTGTTGTTAGGTGTTGCCAGCCGCATGGCATACAGAAGACAGCGTTCGTAAGATACATTCGGTCGACTGGTTTTCGCACGTAATTAATATAACTAAAGTAGAAGAGCTATCCTAAAATATTTACATTGAAAAAAAGGGAAAGCAAATGAGGCTACCTATCTTGCATGTGTGATTAGACAACGATCAGTATGGGTCTTTCATCTTTCCTCTTTTATTACTTGTTAGATACTCGCATTCATAGACTGGCCTATGGCTCCCCTACTCTATGCATCTAAGTTTTTATGAGTAGGATATCTTTATCAGAATATCATGAAGTTACTATTATCAAGGCAGAGTTGAGACATGTACTCTATAGTTGTTTTACAGATGGCCACGATTTTTTAAATTTATATTTTGTAAGAGTCCTAACGATTTCATACTACGTTAACCTTTTTGTGCACACATCAGGTTTTAAATAACATATTTAAAAATTAAATTACAAAATATTCTTTATACGACTTATTAGGATACAATAATATAGGAATCAAAAACATACGTATATTCATAAATAGAATTCTAATATGTAACCTCCTCCTACGCAATAGAGTAAAAAAGATACAACCTTATATAGACAATAAGAATGTATTTAGTAATTCTGTATGAGAAAATAGCAAACCTAAACAAGAAAAATGTTAGAAGTTTAGATGAATTCGGAATTAATAATAGATCTACAATCCAAAATCGACGATGATGACTTAAAAACCGTTTTTTAATTTCATATGTACTTAATTTTTGGTATTATAGAAATATAATTTAAAAACATTCATATTTTTATATGTTCTGTCCTCTTTTTTCTCAAAAACATCTTAAATAATATATATATTAATCACATTGAGTACGCTCCTTATCTAACTATATGTCAGTCAAGTAGGGACCAAAATTAACCTTGTTATTTAATATTTACTGTACATTTAAAGAATTTATAATATAACAATTTCATAAACATTATCCGATGTCAAATATGTGTTCAGTTTGTTCCATAGATTATGTTGTTTGTTGACCTTATCTACGCTATCTCGTAAACGAGGACGAGATATAAGATGAAACTGAAAATTACATACAAATTCCGCAGTTAGGAGTTAAATTTAACATTTTTGGTTATTTAAGATGTTAACTTTACCTTTCTTTTTTCCAATAAAATTTCGATATGTATTGTAAGGTTAACCTTTTATTACCTACTTATTTCTTCTTATTTGCATGAATAATTTACCTTTTAGTGGTATATTTTTTATTTGCATTAGTAATTTTTCTGTTTTTTGTTTTCTGTGTTCTTACACATGTATTCCAGGTTCCGTGAGTTTATATGTAGATGTATACATATAGTATATATCTACATATAAACGAATCGAATCATTTTTATTTTAAAATGTGTTTTTCTACAAATTGCTATGTTTAATCATCAGTTATGTAAATGTAAATTATTTTTTTATTTATTGTAAGTAACTATATGTTACCTTCATAAGTTGGGTAAAAATACTTTTTTCGAAAGAAATTAAAGACCGCAACTTTTCTACCTTTCATATAATGTAATTAATTTTAAATAACTAAAAAAAAACAAGAAAATAATTACAGGGCTATTCGGTCGAGGTAAATGGAGTTATATATTTGGAATCAACGTTTCTTTCAGATTCCAAATATGTATACCTATAATTCCATTTCGCAAAAAAAATATCTCTTAGACCAAATGACCCTAGAACGGTCGCCATTAATTATGTAGGTATACGTTTAGGAATAATAAACTTTTCTGTTTCTTATCTTTTTCATTTTGTATTCTATTAACACTCCAATACTTTATCATGACCAAACCATGTAGTTAAAAAACACAACTCAATGTGTAACATTTTACGTGATAAATATGTATAATACTTTAAAAATACCAAAACAAGTATTTATAATAATGTTTGTCTATAAACCTTAATCTGGTGATTAAGTAACAAGGGATTTCAAAAGAAATACACCTGATGGTGATTTTTGTCACCAATGGTGATCTGCAAATATAATTGCAGATTGGTTGCAACCCTTGAGGAGCTGGGTGAAGAAAAGTAGGACATAGCTAGAAGAAAAGAGAAGACTATTGAACATCCCGCTCTCTCATCATTCAATCATATGAGTATGTGAGCTGGAAATAATCAGCTTAGTAATAAATATTCTTCATGTTATATAATGTTTCAAGACATTCATTTTGTAATATTTGAGTAATTATAGATTAAAATGTACATCGAAAGCTTGAAGATAGTCGTCTCTTCTAGCTGTATTATTATTTATCAAGTCAGAATTTCAATTGCGAAAGGATGGTTCCGTACTTGTGTTTTTATTTTTGGATATTTTTTAATTTTGAGGTTACTTTCATTATGATGAAATTATTTACGTAAATGTATTCGATTATCTTTCATTATATTATTTGTGTCTTAAATTTAGGTAGTTATTTAAAAGGTATGGAAGTTATATACCTAGATGTAAAGGAAATAGAAAATATCTCGTTAAATTATATTAAAGTTCGATTATTATGACTTGACATACATACCGTAAATATATTTAAACTTTTAAAATCGTATCTAACGTTTTATTTAGTCATTAATAACTTTTTTATTATTAACCTTAATATAACACGCAACTTGTTACAATACTCAAACCCGGTAGGAAGTCAAAGTACTCATTATTTCTCGTAAACATATTCAAATGTACATCTACATACAAACAGTTTTCTAAAACAATAAAACTTGTAACCGCACTTCAAAGCTCTGAAGCAAAACAATAGCTGGAAATCGAAAGCAATCCTGACTGTAAGATCGATTTTCCCGCGTAACTCCAACGCGATAACAAATGAATAATGTCCTACAGGTGTGACGTAACTGGTAAGTTTGTATAAAACGCCACACTTGTAAGACGAGCCGCCATTTTAACTTTAACCTTCCACCAAACGTGTTAGTTTTATGAATTTTTTTACATAATTATCACCCAATTAGTGTCTTTGTTGGACTGAAATTATGTTAAAATTACAGATAGGAATAATACTTTAACGCGTTTTTTAATTTTAACTATAGTTAGTGTCTCAATTGACTTGTGTTAAATGTCAAATTAAGGCGGGAAATATTTTTTGTTACATCGTCAATTTTGATATGCATCTTTCATCTGATTGGATGATGAACTATCTATGAGTATAGATTGTTTTAGTTTTCCCGTTCTCTGATTGGTCATATGACAAGCAGGTCAACCATCATAACGAACTAATGAGAAAACATGTGATTCAAAATGGCTGAACATATTCAGAGGAAAATTCATGGAGGAAGCTGCGGAAATGTTGGTAAGAGTTTTTTTTTTATTTAATAATTACAATATATAGCATAATATAATCAAATTTGCAGTTTTAATTTTAAATTATTATTTACTAAATATTTCAGTAACATGTGCATGACTTATTTATTATTTAAAAAATCTTATTAGACTAATTTCCCGCATGTTACACGGCAGGTAGGTGATAAGAAAGTGACGATAAAGCCGACGTTATAATTATTTAGCTCGTAATTAATGATAATGCATGTACCTACTACGTTTTTAGGTTATACGAATATAAATTTTATAAAATAACGTTCATGTATCTCACGTAAAATAGTTTTTACGTTGTAGTATATTCTTATGAGTATAGAGTTTGAAATATCTGGAGTAATAAAGATGTACAGAGATATATGTAAACATTGCTCTATTACAAACGAATTATATATTAGGTTTTTAAACTTCCAAATGCGTATCTACTGAACAAAATAATATTTGTACTTAAAACTGTTTTCCAGCTGTTAAACTATTGTAAGTACTAACTGAACCACAACGCACCCTATTAAAAAAAAACCAAAAAACTAAAAAGACAAAAAACGTCTAACCTATTAAATATTTTATATTAAATATAATTCTGGTAACACCTATACGTAGGTAATATACCTACTATTTAAAGTATTTCCCGTCAAATCCCGTGTTATCCACACTGATAGGATGATGACAGTCAATTACAACTCTATACGATATATCATTTAAACTTTAATAATTTTTCTGGGAACAAATACCTGTATTTTACTGTATAAAGATAGTTTAGGTCCACACATTGAAAGAAAAACCCAAAAAAAAATAGAAGTTATAAGTGAACTTTATAATTTGGTCCCACAGTGTGAAGGACAGATAATGGAAAAGACGACAAGAAATTTCAATAAAATTATTTATGATAAAAAACACATTTAGATCCAGTTTCATGATCAGTTCATGCTAAGATAATAATCTCTATATATAGATAATTTGTTTCCGTATGCTTGGACAAATATTAAATTAAAATTTAAGCAGAACGGTACATTTCTATACAGATACATTCTTTTAAGTTTAATTTCTCAAAGGAATGAGCATTTATATGCAGGCAACAGCTAGTTCATTGATATTAATTAAGATTTATTTATAAAACTATAAATAGTTCTTAAATTAATAAGTGACGGTTATTAGTCTGTAATTTATTTTTATTTGTAATCAAAATGTCGTATAAACGTCATAAAAAACTGTTCAGCCCATAAGCCCTTTATCAGTGAGTTTAATCTAAGATAGATATAGTTATTTACTCAGCAAAGTGACGGTTTAAGAATTATTCTTGATCAAATATTTGTTCCTTAAACTCGTTTAATTAGGTCTTGCATTATGAGATAAAAATTGTACGTAAAATGTACTTTTATAATTTTATTTATTAAATAGTTGCAGAACAAATCCCTCCTTAGCTTAGACATTATTTAGTTTTAATAGGTTGAACAAAAGCCGTCTTCGAATTATTATATTAATAAAAATAAAATATTTAAAAACATTATATAAAAAAAAACTGCATGTTTATTTTGTTATGTTGTAACGATTTTAAATTTGGAACGTCAAATTTATACAACAATATATGTAGTACATAAGAAATTCCATAGACAGATAAAAAAGGCCTATATATTTAAGAAGCTTTAAAATATCTTAGACTTATATTCCTCATTCAGTATTTTAGCTTCCTACTTCAGCAGTATGATGATTGATGGTTTATTATGTGTGTATTATACACGTCTATAAAAACGTTGTACCAACCATCTGCCTTTTGAAGCAGTCTTAGACCTATTTACGTAAGTTTCATACAGTCTCATAATTCAAGGTCTATCTCTATAATCATAATCCGAAACTTACTTTAGTTAGTTTAAGATAACATAGTACCTATAGAATGTAGTTACATTTTATACTATGTCCGAAAATAAAGAAAGAAGCCATAAGTCCTTCTACATATGATTTTGTCATCCATTTTGAATATTTCTGTTAATTAATAAAATATCCCAATTTTAAACGTTGCTATGGAATTTTTGTTTTGTATCAACTATTGGTTCAGCTGTTTTAAAATCCATTGTATTTACCACTTTACGTAAAGGATATAAAGTTCAAAGTTGAATAATCAAAAGAAGCATGTACACACAGGTGATTTTTAAATTCTTTATCTTTGTGAAAGGAAAAAGGAGTTCTTTGTGTGAACTTACTTTCAAATATAAAAAAAACTACATTAAAGCTGCTAAAACATGGTATATTTTAGTTTTTAATACAGTTAATATATGTGGCTTTGGTTTTTATTTTAGCGGATCCAGCAGTCGTTGTCATGACCGTCGTGGTCATGTTAGTAACAATTTGGAATGGACAAAGAGTGTTATTCAATACTATATAAAAAAATGCCACAATGGTCCAGTTCTTATCAGGTCATGGCGAGGAAAATAGCATAAAGTTTCTTTATATATAAGATGTTAGTCCTAGAAACTGACAGATAGCTTACAGCTAACTTACAAATTGTTAAATAATATTGGTACTTAGGTAAATGTCATATTTGTTATAATCTATCGAAATTATAATAAAATTATTTCACGTTAAAACAAATATTTAAAAGTATTTCATCATCTTCTAATTAAATCTTATTTATATGATCTAAAAATGATATGTTATATTATTGAGTGTAGCACAAAATAGCCTAGAATAGTAATAGTATTATTACATCTCGATAATGGCGGATAATATAATAAAGAATACCACATTTACCAAGTCTGTCACGATAGTATGTAGAACTACCCGGATACAATCCCTGAAGCCGCATGTTCATATCATACGCGAGTTTATAAATAATTCAATATTTATTTGAAGTTAACAGTGTAATTTTGAATACAATCTATAGCTTTAAAAATGTTTAAATAATTAAAAAACACCTTATATAATTGAAGCATAGATAACAAAATCGTGATGCTTTCAAGGACAATATAGAGCAAGGTACCGTTTACAACTTTTTACTCCTTTCATACGCAAATGTCTTAGAAATACTTGTCACAGATTTTACAAAGTAATTAGCATCTGTTTTCGTGTATTGTTCTTAGGCTATTTGTTTCGTTCGTGATGCAAGCGGCCTATTTAAATATGTTAGTATGCAGCTCGGTTTGTCTTGAAATAGATGCAATATTATCATGGACTGGTTATTCTTTGAATCCTCAGTAGTTCGGGGCTTAGGTAATAGCTGTTATATCTTTTTATTATTATGACTGCTTTTTCTAAACTGTTAAAATAAAGTAAACTTATTTAATCTTAAAAGGTTAGCTCTTCTGAAAATAATAATTCTTTTAAAATACTAAAGAAAGTCAAAAACATAAGTACTAAAAGGCAACGGTCCCAACACAAGCCTTGTGTAACCCCGGCAATTAAATTAGTTGTTCGTGAGAGAACACTTCACACTGTTAGATACACACTGTTAAGTGATCGCGTTTGCCTCGATATGTTGACATTGGCCGATTTTACTTATGCTATCGTATTTTATGGTTTTTTGCGAGAATGCATTAAATAAAGTTATTTAAGATTTTTTTTATTTTATGTAAAATAATCATGTATTTTATAGAAGTTTTGTCTGATATTTATGTTAAATCCAATCCTCCAAACTCCATGATTTGAGAGATGCATCTTGAAACTAATAAAAGTCCAAATTCAAAATAGTTTAGTTTAAAAAACGTAGGTATATCGTAAAAATTATTGGTAAATCTTTTTAGAAATCATAAACACAGTATAACGTATAATTGTTTTCACAATTGAAAATAGGTAGTTTTATTAGATTTTTATAAGTTTTCAGCATGTTAAATTACACATATTAAGTCACATGACCACATAAAATGACCTGAATTTCATGAAACTGCAGTATTTAAAACCATGAAGTATGTAACTAACAGAATAGTATTTATAAGTAAACATTACCGGTATGAATTAACCAAGTCACATTTACAACTTATGGCCTATTGTTTTGTGTAAGAATAGAATATTAGTAGACTTTAACTTATTTATATTTAAACCTAGATTTATTATAGGTTTTAGAATAATAAGAACGTTATCGATATATCTTATTGATTTGTTACATAATATACTTTATATCTATTGTATATATATATCATCAATCATAGAATAATCTTTAATTTGTATATGTGTCATGTTATTTTAAAATTGTTATACACTTAGACAAATACTTATTTTTTAAAGTTATTCATTACTATACTTTTCTAGAAGATACTGTAAATAGTACCTACATTTTTATTAAAGGTATTTTCTAATACTGGTTATAAGTCGATATCATATAAACAAAAAAATATCATTTTTTTATTTAAAAGAACTTTTCCAATCGGACTGGTAGTTTCAAATTTAATACATCAGACATTTCAGACATCTTTTGACATACAGACAAACCGACTCCGCTATATTATATATAAATTCGGTCACTCGAGTTGTTATAAATAAGAGTTTAATATGAAGCGAAATGTACTTTAATGACATTATGTTTTTATACATTATGCATCAGTTTTATAAAATAAAAAATCGTATCGTACACGTGTCGTTAGCCTTTAAATTTCTAAACAAACTGTCTCCAGCGGTGCCTTAGAAAACAGTAGCGTCGATCCGCTTACAAATTGTACAAACTTACGTGTTACACCAATTTGCATTTAAAACATAAAAAAATATTTTCTAACTTATTTAGTTTAAAATAGAGTTCAAATTACGATGTAATGTAACCAAATCTTACACAATTGGAGACGGTAAAAATCACAAGTTATTTATTGACAATCCTATTGTGATTCTAACGTTCCGAGTATTTGATGTTTTAACTGTAAAATATGTAAAGTCCATAAGTGATGTAAAATAACTTTAAGAATTACACCAGGGCTTCGAAACTAGCATAAGACTAGCTGTTGCCGGCGACTTCGGGTGTTCCTGCCGGTGCTCTACTGAAATGAAATCTGTAGAGTCTGTAAATAACGAATCTGTAAATATGTAGAAGTCCATATTTACCCTAATTTTCTTTAAGTTATTAAAGTTCCAGCCAAATATTTGTGTTGTGATTGAAACTGTAAGATAATATTGCTTGATGCATATAAAAACAGACAGACGAATATATTGAAAGATATGTACATTCAGTTTATTATGTATTTAAATGGAAATAGTAATAATAATTCTTTATTTAAATCCACAGAATGCGATGACCAGAAGCACCTATAATCTGTTAATGAAGAGAGCTATCCGTCGACAGTATTGACATTAAACACTGTCATGGAGTTGCTCTCTTTATGAACGGATGCTGGTTCAACTTTAACTTGAAAAAAGAACACGAATGAACAAGACCGGAAACTTGATACTTTTTACTCCGTTTCTTTTTTATCTCTAATAATTCCTTATCTTTTTCGAGCTATTTTATGAAGTTCGAGGCTTAATTTTTTAAAATGAGTTTTTTCTTAAACTAATTGTGTGTATGATGTCAAAAGAACTGAGGATATTAGGAGATTAAAAAATAGAATGAAATTATTGAATGAACAGTATTCTATAGTCTTAATTTGTATTTTTAATTACATTTAACATTGTATTTTTTATATACTACTTATATGTTTTTATGAATAACATGTGGTTATGTTTTAAGCTATCATTTATATTGCATCTGTGATATTAAATAAGTAAATATGCTGAGATAGGTGTCGGTTTGTTTAAATAATTATAAGGTTTATTTGTACTTTTGATAATGTCAATCATGTAATGTAAAATAGTTATCTGTGTTGCGAAACTTCTGTCAACAACGCGTCAATCTGACATGTAAAAAAAATAAATTGTTGAGACCTGTCTCACACCTGAAATTAATAAACGATCTTGAACCATTATTTGCAAATAAAGATGGAAATACCAATATCTCTTGAAGTGCCTTGATTGTTTTCAATATCGGATTGAAGATCAATTTGTTTAATCATTGGCTTAGGATATTTTCATTTGATTATGACAAAAAAACAAAAAACTGCTCTAGTCAATGCTAACTATTGTAAAAAGTTTTAGTTAAAACAAGGTCCTAATTATAAGAAACAGCTGGTATGAAGAGAGTTATTTCAGTCATTCAAGTCTGAATAACAAATTTCTTGAAAGATTAAATTAATTATGTCTTCAAAGTCATCTCGGAAATCTTCCGTAATCAAACAGTTGCCTCAGCAGTAACTTTACACTTGTTATCAGTGATAAGATAAGGCTTGTGATAACGGGTGAAGAAAACTGGGTTATTTTACCTTACAGCGCACGGTTTTAGAGTCTTCCACTAAAGATTTTTATTTATTAAAATTAAAATTCTTTAAGAATTACGACACGATTTTTTCAGATTTTTGTTTCATTTAAAAATAATTTTTAACAGGGATAATTGACGTTCTTAATAAAAAAAGATACCAATAGGACTACAGAAGCGACTTTAGAAAAACGTCTCCACATTTTTGTGCCTTTCTTGGTCAGTACCTACCTAATCAACACATATCAACTTTGAAATTTAATTTTAAATTACCTTGAACGGTAAAATAATATGGAAATAGATTACTTCGAATAGTACTTACGAACTCACAATCTTTACCTCTTAATAGTATTATTAGTCTTTTGAATATACCTATGTTCCTCGAACATAAACGTTATGCGTAGATAAACCTACTCTGGGTAGGGTTGCCACCATACTTTATAATAAAGAATTCTACTTTATTTTTGGTAAATACACTTTTAACTTTTGCATACAAAGAAAGTATGTGAAAATACTTAGGTAATTTCCAAGATTTACTGAGATGCATAGAACAAAACACTGTTCACAATCATCATGGGATTTATGGGTAAGTAGTATAAATAAGTTAGAACAGATGATGGAAATGATTTATAATTACTTAACGAAATGTATCCAACATTTCATTCTTTCAGTCAGATGTTAATGTGAATCTGTCATCACTTGAAATATTCAATAAAGTTATCAGCAATTTTTTCACTTTTTATTGATTGGAGTTTAAATTATATGACAAAATGGTTTGATTTTAGCGAAAATAACTAACTTTCTATAGTTCCTAACATGTCTTTGAAAAATTAAGTTAAATTTAAATATTTTAAAGTGGTAATCAATTTAATTAGAAACGAATTGTTTATTAGTTTTAATTTAAAAGTTGATCGTCAAATGAGAGATTTGAAACGTTTAAAAATATTAAAAAAAAATTGGTTTAGGCTAAAAGCACACAAAAATGTGTCTTTTTAAGGCAATAAAAGCATAACATGTTAAAAATACTCTAGGTATTTTTTCTTTTAAGTGTTTTTTCCTATTCTAACAATTTTATACATTTTCTCGTCAAAAAAGTCCTAACTCTGGGAATAATTTTTAATAACATAAGAATAACATAATGACATAAGAAGCCCTAACAGACCAAATTCTATGTTGGCGTCTGTTTATGTTGTATATATTTCATGCCATGTTCATGTGAAAGATTATCAAAATAATTACATTCGCCATATTTGAAGGCACCACAGATTTAGAAATTCATTATTTAAATTGTAAATTATATAGAATATATTAGAATGAAAGATAAACCGGGCAGGGATTCGAACCCGCGACCTCTTCGAAACCGTTCTGTGGCTCAACCAATTGACCTATCGTTTCGATCAATCTATATTGTGTAAAATTGAAAAAATCTTGGCTACACATATTTATAGATATTTTCAAACAATCCATAATTTATATTTGAAATATTTTTAAGGGTATTTGTTATATATCTACTTATATATATTAATATCTATACGAATATTAAAAATACGTTAAAATTAAATTCAGAATATAATTTTAGTTTGCCTATCAGTAATAATTTGATAGTATTAACATTTTATGACGTCATCTGCTATTTCAAATATTTGCTTTAGTTGTGTTTGTTGCTTAATTTAAAAGCCTACAAGTGCATAGTATCGTAGATTAAATTTAATTATTTACATATTATTATTGTTACTACTCAACTTAAATAGGAATATAAAACGAAACAAAATACTAAAAGGAATTATTGTATTTTACATAACTAATAAACTAACTAAACTATAGTTAAGAAGAGTTAAAAGAAATGAAGATAAAGAATTTAATGAGATAAAATAAACATCGTTTGATGGTTCAGTTAGAAGTTAATAATTTAAAGTTAAACAATATAGCCATGTTAATCTTATTCTTTTTTTTATAAATATAGAATGAAAAATAAACCGATACGGGTAGAGATTTAACGAAGCTACCGTAATACTGTACCAATTAAACTATCGTATCTCTTAATACACTGAAATTTAATCGAAATTTTAGCTGAAACTGGTGTGTTGCGTCTAAATTTAAGCATGCTCTGTAGAGCCTCTGTAGAGAATGCTCAAGAAATTTAAATACCCTAAAATAGGTAAAAAACTGATTATATAAATATACCGCCCCGTTGGTCGAGTGGTTAGCGCAGACGCCTAACGTGTCACGGCGCAATGTAGCTAGCTACAAGCTACCCCATGACTGGGGTAAGTTGACTATAAGCATGGGGTAAGTTGACCTATGCAGTGATTAGTGTAAATAAAGACGATTAGTATAAAATAAAACACCAAAATTTACTAAATGATAGAAACTATTAAAAATAAACAAACTTAAATTTGAGATCCAATCTCCATTCACAAAGAACTTTGACAAATATAACAATTTTTTATTTATCTTATTTTAAAGATTAAAAAAAACTTGAAAATTACAATAAGTAAGATTAATTCTTTGTACTTTCTATTCCAACCTTATTGGTGACTTAAATTATTGTAATAAATCGCTAATCAAAAATTACATTGCAGACAATGTAATTGAAAATAATATTTAACATAAGTATATAAATTTCGTGAGTATCTAATTATACATATAAACCATTAAAACAGAAAACTCTGTTTCTTCAACTTACCTTATTTATGAAAATATAAAAATCTAAAACAACCAAAAATCTAAAACAAACTCTAAACTTATATTTCAAAATAAAACTTATTTTGATTACAACCTGTCTCACGTTATCTACTTTTATTAAAGACTTATTTAAATTGACACTCTCATATCAGTCTTTTAAATCAGAATCATAGTTCTTACATTGGTAAAATAACAAATTACCATTTGCACATTTAGAATGAGCCCATAACTTACACATTATGTGTAATGTACTGAAGTCACTGTTCACCAGGTTTACTGGCTGAATAAGATTAGTCTACCTACTCCAAACATAATTAGTCAACCATCCCCTGACGCCATTTTGAATTTTATTTGCTAATCACGTGTAAACTCTGGCATTAACATATAAGAAATATCGTGTTGTATATAAAAGAACTATTACATTTTAATTTGGCATAAGAACAACATTGTTTCTAACAGATTTATAGACACAATCACAACAAAAGTACGAACGAAAAAAATTAAAACCGCAGACCAAAAACACAACATCTGATCTTACTCGCAAACGCCTCGCGACAGTCGCGGCTGACTTCGCACAAGTTTGCGAGTCCCGGGAAGGTATCAACGCTCATCATTAGTTGATGAAAAACACGTGATAGTGGCGAGTTATCGTTGATTAGTCTACCTGCACCTATAGCCTACCATCCCCGGTCTCCCCTACTTTTCGTCAATGTCGATATCTATAACTTTAATAGCTACTACATAATAATATTATGTTTATCCTTTTTAGAGGTATTTTTAATCAAGGGTTTTATTTATATGTTTTTTCTGCTTTTTAAGAACGCGTTTACAAAACAGATAGGTAGCAAATCGCATCACACATTGACAATCTTGACGCACACGGACGAATGTAGGTATAGTGCGAAAATTGTGTAAATAAAACAACTTTGATAATTAATAATTTATTATTATATTATTAATAATTTTATTGATATTTTTATTTTCTTAAATTATTTTAATATTATTGATGTATGTACATATTAAACATTAAATTAAATTATACATGGTTATGTGATAAAAGTATTAATATAATAATAATAGGTGAATACTGAATTCACTATTTTTAAGCGAATAGCGAAGTATTCACCTAAAATAGTTGGATAGATAAAAAAACAAGGTCAATCGATTTTAAGCCGCTGTGTTAGTTATACTGATGTAGTAATTCCAGATATGCTGGAGTGAGCAACAAAACAAACCCATACTCGGTGCACCCAGATCTATTCGTCTAGGAGATCCTGTAGCAGCCATCCACAAGCGGCAAACGTTGTATACACTCGAAAGATATATTACTGTATACATATATGAAATATAAAACAGAAATAAAAACTTATATATAACTTTATTAATGTCTATAGTGTCCTAGTTAACAGTATGCACCTTTTGTGCTTTGTTTAAGTCGTTGCTAAATACATGTTTTAAAAATATTAAAATTCGTACACTATAACAATAAATACACCATTCCACACCTAAACGCTTTTGTAATTGTTATCAGTACGAATTACGATACGTATTTTCTAGTAATTTTAATATCTATGAACAGTTGATTATCAATCGATAATTACTGTATTGATAATCAAATCTGTTCAATACTCAAAACGGACAAAATGGCCGCAACTTTTGTTTTGTTATGTTTAGCTTTGTGTGTTATTAGGGTACACTGTTCGATTTTGTGTGAAACAGGGTTTTGTTCGGTAAGTAATCATAAATGTTATAAATAATGTTATTTTTAGATCTACATGTAGGTATTCATATAACCTACATATTTACAACATACTATGTAGGCATTTCATTAGTTATGCGTAATTTCAAATAAATTAATAATATTTTCCTAAATCAAATGATGAAGTTTGTATTCAACTTTAATAACCACCCTTACGTATTGCGTAAGTTATAACTTATAAGTGAAATGTGGTGCAAGTTAAGTCAAGTTTACCTAATTATATCATTTCCATTTGTCTTTTGAGTAATACATAATGAGCTACATTATATATGACCAATTGTATGTACCTTATTAATAAAAACTTTTTGTATGTACCTTATTAATAAAAATACCCTCATAATCACTACATACATCTGTACATAAGTTAATACTTATTTTTATTATACGAGGTATTAGGTTATTGTATTTTTAATATTAGGCAGAAATAATTGAGACTCCTTGTGCCCCGACGGCCTCCGATTGCGACATTAACAACGGAACCTTCTCTGGCTTGTGGCTTCCTTCCCCCACCATATGCAACTGCTGCGAACACTGCCTACCCCTATATAGTAGGTATCATATAACATTATATATGTATAATAAGAACATCTTACGTATCTTGGAGAAACATACGAAAAGCGCATGCGCAGTTTGCGCTTTTCGGAAGTACACCCCGTATCTTAAACATAAAACCTACTTGCTATTTTAATAGGTATTAGAAAAATGTTTTGGTTTATGCGTTAACGTATCTGCGGTCTAATGTCTATATTTACCTACAGAAGTTCATGAGGGGGAATATTTAAATTGGTGGAGCATTTACTAATACTAATACAAAATTGAAAATTATTTATTTGTATATTTAAGTCTAAAATTCATTATTTCAAATAAATCCTTCTTCTCTTCGAATTACCAACTCTTTTTAACCGCCTCCTTGTCGAGTGTTTGGCGCAGATGCCTAACGTATAGCGGCGAAAACTAGCTCGGGTTCGATTCCCGACAGAAATTTTACCTATTATTTTATATATTAACATTAATATCCTTTTAATATAAATACAAGTATGTACAAGTATTAAATCCATGAGTTGGAGTCATTGCTACCATGATATATAACTTTTTAGATTTGAACAGTCCATGTAGTGTTGGAGGACCAGGCTCCGGGACTACAATCGGGAGATGTGGAGACGGCCTTACTTGTAATAATGTTGACCGAGTGTGTGTACGAAGTAAGTTACAAAAAGATTGCCGACAGAACATTTTGAAAATTTAGATTTTTTGTTCAATTTTTCAGCATTTTCACGAAGCTATGGTTCTATACTACTTCTTGAATAATTAAGAATTATTAAAGGATAAAAAAAATCGATTGCTAAAAAAAAAATTCCCAATGATACAATGCTGAAACCAATAGAATATTACCATAATAACTTCCCTAATAGCCATCAAACTATTTATATTCTGTTGATGATAAATAAATAATAAAAATGATTTATTAATGTATATAGTATATATAACGTAACTTTTATATTACCAGTGAAGACAAAATGCCACGATGCTCAAGATGATTACGACCTGCGCCAATCGAAATCAGAAACCGGCATTATGGAGACTCGGCCGGAGTGTGACCATAAAGGAAACTTCGCCTCCTTCACCTGTGTTCCTTCACAGACGTAAGAGAGTAACTTACTAACTAACTGACTAATTAAGTAACTAACTTAGATACTTATATACAATAGTCTAGCATATTGTCTAATGATATTCTTTGTAAGTCTATTCAAGTGGAAAAAATGTTTCAATGGAAAAATGTTGAGATGGAATTTTAACAAAGCGCGCGCACACCGACAGAAAAAAGCAACAGTCTGAAGTTAGTTCCTAAATCTTTCATAAGTGTTGTAAAAATGTAACTCTCGGATAATGAGAGAATTTATGTTACTTAATTATATGGAGAAGGTTCGATGTGTAGTTGATGTAAAAATAATTTATACTAGGGGTCGCCCGCGACTCCGTCCGCGCGGTTTTTAGTGTTTCCTCAGCGCACGCGAGGAAAGCTCTCAAAAAAGAAGTCTTTTCCCGTTTTTGCAGCATTTTTCATTGCTGTTTGACTTCTATAAGTCACAGCGAGATGACATATACCCTATAGCCTTCTTCAATAAACGGACTATTCAACACAAAAAGAATTTTTCAATTCGGGCCAGTAGTTCCTGAGATTCGTTCAAACAAACAAACTCTTCAGCTTTATAATATTAGTATAGATTATATTATTGACCACTTTCATATAATCAAATTAACTAATCACTTTTTTCTGTATATAATCATCTTATCTTAAATAATTTCTATTAGTTATTTATATTATTGATTTGTGTTATTATGTTATGCTTATTGACAGATGACAGATGTGAAGTTATTTGTTTTTAATTTTGGATAATGTTTATTTATTAGTCGACACATCGCTGCGCTACCTGGTGGCGAGTTACATTAATAGGCATAGCATATTCGTTTTCATCGAGGAAAAATACATGGTCATACCAACTTTTATGACAATCGGTTGAACGGGGCGGAAGTCGATATTTGACAGCGCCGCCTGGTGGCGAGTTACATCAATGGACCATAGCATATTCGTTTTCTTCGAGGAAAAATACATGGTCATACCAACTTTTATGACAATCGGTTGAACGGGGCGGAAGTCGATATTTGACAGCGCCGCCTGGTGGCGAGTTACATCAATGTTCATAGTATATTCGTTTTCTTCGAGGAAAAATACATGGTCATATCAACTTTTATGACAATCGGTTGAACGGGGCGGAAGTCGATATTTGACAGCGCCGCCTGGTGGCGAGTTACATCAATGGACATAGCATATTCGTTTTCTTCGAGGAAACATACATGGTCATACCAATTTTTATGACAATCGGTTGAACGGGGCGGAAGTCGATATTTGACAGCGCCGCCTGGTGGCAGGTTACATCAATGGGCATAGCATATTCGTTTTCTTCGAGGAAACATACATGGTCATACCAATTTTTATGACAATCGGTTGAACGGGACGGAAGTCGATATTTGACAGCGCCGCCTGGTGGCGAGTTACATCAATGGGCATACCATATTTTATATGGTATGCCCATTGATGTAACACAAGGTTTACCTTCTCCGTGGAAAAATACATATACATACCAATTTTCATAATCATCGGTCCAATAGTTTCTGAGTTCATCGATTTCATATATACAAACATCCTTCTTTATATATATAGATGATGAATATCATTGGAACTCTATATGTTGCTAAATTGGAAAAAATCATTGCAAAGAAACAAAAAAAATAAGTAATGCATATTGCGTTAATTCCCACAATTGGAAAGAATTAATCTTTGTGCAACTGTGGCAAACTCAACTTTCCTTTCCCTTACTTTGCTTCCTTCATTCCTCGTCATTTCTAAGAAGTGTCAACGCCTTGTGTCTGTGTTTGTGTTTATCGATGGTACCAATTATCATCAGGATGGCCGTTTGCTCATAATCCACATAAAGAATGGAGATGTCATATTATGTATCTATAGTCTGACATGGGGATATTGATCTTTTCAGGTGTTTCTGTCAATCTGAGGATGGAGAACGGTTATTTGGTGAAACAGCGTATACTGGAATGTCTCACACAATGCCATGCGGTAAGTAAAACCGAAAATTGTTTACAATATTTAGAAAACGGAGGATTTATAAATAGTCTAACTGTAGCCTAAGTCCATAGTATTTCATGAACTGTCGAATTTCTCAGTTTTTATAAAGACCTTTTACCCTTATTACTAAAACCGGAATACACTTATATATTTGGCATATTCAGAACAATTCACTGCGAAGCGATATATTGGTGTAACGACCACCAAAAATGTCCTACTCGAATGAAGTTTAGTAGCTTTCTAGATGGCGTTAGTATGCAAATAGATCACACTATCATTGTGCTTGGTAGTTTCTTTTATTCTCAAGGATCTTTTTACTAATTTATTATATTGTGTTTGCTGTAATTTTCTTAGTGTTTTTAGTATTCGTAATAGTATTTATTATTGTTATTGTGCGTTATGGTTTAAAATATTTACATAAATTTTTTCAGAATGTTCCAGAATGATACACAAAATTCGCAAAAATATTAGCCCCTATGTTCCGTATCCAGTGCGGGCTTTAAGATGTACATCTGATGGCAACTTTAATCCCGTACAGTGTATTGAAAAAACATGTTATTGTATGGACAAAGTAACGGGGAGGATTGTGGGTTCGGAAACTATAAATTTGGATGAAAAAAACATTTCTGACTTGCCTTGTTGTAAGTTTTTGGTTATTTTTTTATCTTGAAAGTTTAAAAAAGAAATATAGATTACAAAATGTATTTATTATGTAAATCTCGTATATAAAAATGAGTGTGCGTGTAAATTTTTTTTTTACTGAATATTAAATAAATTAAAAAAATAAAGTTTCTTAGAAATCAGGTTCAAGTGTCGATGGTTTTTTTAGACGAGGAAGATTTAGATCTATTTCCACCAAGAAACGGAACTGAAAAACCTTTCAACTATACGACTCCATGCTTCGAAGGCGTTGCAGAGAGAGTGCAGTTAATTGAACAGAGTATCAAAGAAGGGTACAATGTGGATTTCTTTTCTTCTTTTTCGTCTATCGACTGTTTTCCCGACGGCACCTTTGGAAGGATGACCATTAACTCCAATGGATCGTAAGTAACACTAGCTTTCGTTCATGATTCTCGTAAAAAAATACTGGTCATATTTTTGTCAATAATGCACTGCCTTGTAGTTTTTATATTAATATGAACAAAAAATATAACCAAATAAAACAAAATATATATGTATATAATTTAAAATCAGCCACCTTAAAGACAAGTAAATGTATGGAAGTTTCAATACATTTACAGTGTTCATTAAATTTATGATAACTATCGGGAAGGTAGATAATTAGTTATTTATTTATGATTACAGAAAAGTTTGTTTAAATGAGTATGGTGCTAGAATGGGAAATTTTGAAGCTAAACCAGACACCGCTGAATTCGATAACATGGATTGCAGTAAGTTAAATCATATATATGTCGATTAAGAAGTTATTACAAATCGAATTGTAAAATAAAGATTGAGAAAAGTTTTCGAGAACTTTCTATAAATTCGATGTTAGTTTTTGCTACTAATGACTATTTGGCAGTTACGTAATACTGCACATTAATCATACATTGCCTTGTCTATTATCTTTCATTTTATACGAATTTATTTTTCCTTCTATTGTTTTCTTCTCTGGTTTATATGCCTTAATCATATTTTTTATATTATCTCTGTTTTACCCTTATCTTTTTGTCTAGTATACTGCACAAAATCGTTTTCTCTGTCTCTCTTTGTCTGTAGATGACGTATCCTTCTCCTTTGAAAGTATAATGTGCATTATGTCTATCTCTTTCTCTTGTTTACAGAATGTGCACTAACAATAGCGCTGATGGGATCCTCATCAGATCCACCGCGGTGTTGCGCCAACGGTAACTTCCGGCCGATCCAATGCAGGCGTGGCCACTGCTACTGCGTGGACTCCGACGGCCGGCAAGTCGGCCTCCAGACCGGTGACGTCACTAAACTTTCTTGTTATACTAGTGATTGGAGAAATTGTTAATTTAATGTTTAACTCTTGATGTATTTGTATAATTTATGCTGTAATTATTATGATACCTGCTAATTAAATTTTCACTAAAGTTTTTTTTTTTTACCAATGTCTGTATTATTTGAACATCTGTTGATTTTTATTTAAGAAATACCGTACTGTATGGATATGGCGTTAGATTTACTTCGTTTTTTAATATTGTTAGATGTAAACTGTACGAAAATATTTTGTCTTACTACACATTTACTGTACTTTGCCAAGAGCATATGTTTTTTGTGTCGTATTAACGACACAAAAACTTACTTAAAATCTAAAGTTGAATATATTAATCATCGAATCACATAATTCGAATATTGTCGCTGTATTTTTTTAAGTTTTCTTTTTGAACAAGATAACTTCACTTTAAAAATATTTAACACAGAATATATAGCTGTTCCCAGTGGATTCTTACGCCTCATCCAGTATTTTTTTTTGATGTAAATAAATTTCAAGAATGTTTAGAATCCACCGCGGATTCTAAACATTGTAGACTGATCTATATTATTCTGGCCCACTGCTACTTCCTGACAATACTAGATCGTACTTCGAAATAAACCTTTGATAAATTGGAGGATCTGTGACTGGAATCTCCAAAACCTACTGGACTTCCTCACTTTGTTCTAACAGATTACCATTTCGTAATTATTACAAGGGGCCATTCAATTGGTACTTTAGCACTAACGAAGAGTGGGGTAGTCTTTGCTTTGCTTATTGTTGATGATATGGACCATAGTCTGGAAAGTGATTACGTTCACAAATTAGTTTTTTTTTATTTGTACAAAAAGATTATTAATTTTCTTTTAAAGATATGGCAACTCTGCTATCTATGCTTGATAGTTTATGGTAATTTTTTGGACTAAATGTAACGCCTTATTTAACAAAAAAATAGCGAGAAAAAGTTTTCTGCAATCCAATGGGAATACTATCTTAGTAACAGCCTCTTCAAAATGCTTAATTTGTAAGGTGGTTGACCTAGGGCTAAGTAAAATAGTGTAATGCTATGGTTGCTTTATGTTCAGGAATTTCCCGAATATTATAATGCACTTTCTCAGAAGCAAGTGCAATAACGGAGTAGGGGAATTGTTCACTTCTATAAACCTATCGTTATCGGTGAAATTATAATATTTGATGTGGTGCCAATAAACATACTTTCGCTTAAAGGTTAAATTGTTTAAATAGTATTCTTATATAGACAAGTCCAAGTTATACCACAAAAATAATTGACAGTTTTAAGATAACTCAAACAAAAGTACAAAGTCTTCGGCACGTGCTTGGAAGTGTGGCGCTGTTATAAGTTACAAACAAAATTCGACAAAGAATTTGGTGCTAGTGTCTATAAGAATTAAAGAAGAATTGCAAACAGCTATTTTAAGCTAAGCTATTTTTTCAAGGTGAGATTAGCCTCATATTTGCTATAGGTAAACTTAAATTGTTATTCTCGCACTTGTAAAATAAATAGTTTAATATCAAAAAGATTGTAAAAACTAAATGCTTTAAGCACGTGTTTTCAAATTAGGCAAATATCAAATCGCAGCTTTACATTGACATAGTTTTTTTTTAATATAATCTAGGGCAATGCTTGACTACATTCTACATGATGGTAAGTGGAATGTAGTCTTAGGTGGTAAGGCGCATTACCCTAGCAACCTATTCACTCTTCTCTTGAAGACACCCACATTGTATTCGGCCGGAAATACCAACGCAGCAAGCTGTGCCAATCCTTCGCTGTACTAAGAAGTAAAATAGACGAAGCAAAGCGCTTCGTTCGGACAGGTGCAATGTCCCCAACAAAAGGATGGATACCTGCCGTGCGTTGGGACAACCAATGATGGAAGGGGGCCGGGAGAATTAGGTCGTATAATTCCTGCGCACATTCACCAAAATGTATCCTATAGAATACTGGGAGGCTAGCAATTCTATGCCTGTGTTCAAGGCAGTGGAGGTCGGCTTCAACCAATTCGTGATCGAATGTAAGCCACTTCGCTCGTCTCTCAATTGAGTCCAGAACCGCAAAATGAGACTTTGCGGCACCAGCTGTGCGGCACCAGCAATATGTGGCACACGACCGGATCTGTGCTTTGTATAAAACAAGAAGCTGTCCCGATGTAATGTACTGCCGGACCTTCGCAAGAACGGCAAGTTTTGCTGCTGTTGCTCTTGCTCTGAACTCAATGTACCGACCAAAGTTGAGGTTTGAGGAAATCTCTGAGCCTAACAACTGAAGCCGGTCACTGTATGCCAAGGATATATTCTGAAAAGTAGGAGCCAAGGTGAAAGGGCTCCTTTTGGCGGTGAACAGACACGTCTGCGTTTTGGTGGCGTGGAATTTGACAACATTGGTATTGCTCCATGCGGAGACTGCCTGAAGTTTGTCACTCAAACGTTGCTCCATGGCTTCTCTTTCAGACTGTACTTGATCTCTATTAGCCTGAATACTCGGCAGATATCTTTCTACAACAGTGCTGTCGTCTGCATGTCCATAGATACCGGGCTTCAACAGATCTTTAATGTGCAGCAGAAAAAGAATTGCAGAAAGAACGGACCCCTGAGGCACTCCGGCATTTATTGTCAAGGGTTCTGAGGAATACCCGTCGACAACTACTCACAGAGATCTCTGGCTCGGAAAATCCGCTACGATCAGAATACTACAGATACTTCGAGTTTTGACTTATTTTGTTTGTTTTGTTAAGATCTTGTTGTTAGACTGGATGGAGTGACCTGAAGGTGCACTAACAAATGGATGCTACTGGGGGTATATATTGTTATCAACTGTTACCTTCCTAAACGAGCAGCGATTTTTTTTATATTTCATTGTTTTTGGTTGATAGAACATTTCTATAGATTTATAATCTATGAAAGGGGGGTGAATAAACGGAAATGTCAAAAATCTACTGTCATTTGTCAAGCGCTAGGACCTCGGACGTTCGCGTATTATTTGTTTCAAGTTTTACTCTTGAATACTATTTCAGTAAAATTTGTTTATATTCTCGAATATGCGATCTGATAACGTAAATAGTTGTTCAAAATTAATTTGATAATCGTTGTATTAAAATGATTATATATTTGTCGGCGTCATAGGTTAGAAAAAACTCGTATTATCGTGTAATGAAAAAGTTATTTTTGGATTTCAATTTCCATTAAGTGTTGCCGATAAGTGTTTAAAAAGTTCAAAGTTTGTTTTTAACGTTATTAAGTAACCAGAAAGAAAATGGGTCTCATTATATCGAGGTTCCGAGTAAGTGTCTGATTGATATTAATCTTGTTTTGTATCATAGCCAAAACTATTTTGATAGTTGATTGTCCAATATGTTTTGGCGTGATTTCAAATGTTCACCCGTGACCTATTGCATATTTAATTAATGTTCTATGGTCAGTGCTGATTGGTGGGTATCTTAAAAAAAGACATAATGACTTATAAATTTATTAAACTTACCTGTGCTAAATTAATTATATATAGATTATTTGCTATTAGTAAATCAAGTGTGCCATTTTCAGACACCTGGTTTCATACCTAATATTTTAGAATCACCAGCTAGGAGTACAAAGACAGAAACCTAGCATTCAGTTTCTCTCCTGAGTTGTGTCGTGTTTTTGTATTATAACTGCATACTATCTTTTAAAATCTATATAATATCATAAAAATAATCCTCCAATATAAACAATTCAATAGTTACACCCTAATTAGTCCCTTTTATAGTTATAATAGAATCTATAACTTGCTACTCTAAAGTAGTGGTGGAAAACAAATTTCAATGCAAAAAGCTTTTTATTTTTAAACTGATATTAATCTTATATTTACGAATTTCTTGGTCTTTTCATGATCACAAACAGAACTGATAACAATACATTTAGTACTACATAAAATATGTAAATGCAATATTCTGAGTAAATGTTTTTAAAGGTGTTTATAGTCTATAATCAAAATAATAATTATTGTTAAAAATTATCTTAAATTTTATCATCTCTAAAGAATGTATGCAATACAAAGAAAACATGATAGCTTTGTTACAGTATTTTAGCCTAATATTTTTATTCTAAGAATAATGGATGTAACTTAATACTGATACAGTGAGTAGTTATCTTGTGACAGACGGATTGACATGTGAACCTTGAAACCTATCTTAGATTGAGACATACTTAACACCAGAAATTTATTTTATAGAAAATATATCTTTAAATTAGATATTCTTTGTTCAAATATGAATATTTTAATTAATTAGCTGAAAAAAAACAATTAAACGTTGATATTTATTAAAATTGTACAATTAAAACATCAACAATTCTTTTGTAGGTCTGTTATTGTAATAAAAACATTTAATCAAAGACATTTCATTCAAATTTATACTGATAACATTTATATGTAGGGTGACCAACTGTTTCTTTTTACAGTCTTTGGTTATTTATATATTAAATAAAATTGAATTGATACTAAAAAAATAGGTTTGATTTAAATTTTAATAATTGTTAAATGAAACTGAATATAGTTATGACTAGCACAATCGCTTCATTTACTGTTCTAATATTACTACAGTATTGTGGATATTGTGGAGTAGACACCAACCAGTTAACTGAGTTTGGCAAGTATGCTTGTCAAGGAAGTGATTTTTTTTGTTCTGACGAGTATACCTGTCATGACAAAGAAGTACATGGTTACCATAGGCTATTAAAATTGTATCTTTTGTAAGAAATACATCATTTTTCTTAAATTTTAAGATGTTTAGAAAAATAAGACCAGGCCAAAAAAAAATATGAAAAATTTGTTATGACTTCATGCACTTACGACCATAATCGTCATCGTTCAATTTTCGCGACACAAATTTGTACGCGCCATTTACAAAGTGCATACAAATTTGTTTCGCGACACGAGTTAACTGGTTTCTAAAAAATAAAAATTTGAAGCATCTTTTTATATGAATGTAATTAAGTAATTCGCAATTTTCACCCAAGTTTGATTGAACGAAACTCATGTAGTTGGCTTCAATAAAACCTCTCTGATGCTTATTCTCCTGAACTACTAAACCAACTGTGATCAGGTTTTTTTATTTGATAGCATCATTATCATCAATGGTTTAGCATTAAAAAATCAGTGATTGGTCTATACTTGAGAAATAATCACAGAAAAATATAAATGTATAGTATAGTATAAAATCATTGAATCTGTGCTCAACTAACAGTCAGAATGGCTGTCAACCTTGTAATTAGATAAGAAAATAAATTTATTATTCTAAGTTAAAGTTTTTATTCATTATTCTAAGTTATTTTTTATTATTCTAGTTAAGACTAGAAAAGAAACATAAGTAAAACTCAATTGTATTGCTATCAATTCAAACATTCCTACTCTAGTCTATAATAAAAAATATTTGTCAATGTTTTGTAAATAAATTGCATATGAAAGTATGTGCGGTAGATACATAAAAAAAATACATTTTGTCTGTTTGTCTGTTTGTTCCAGCAAATCTTTGAAATGGCTGTACTGATTTTAACTTTCACTGGCGGATAGGTGATGTTAAAAAGTAACTTAGGAATTATAATTTAAAATAATAAACAAGTTCTGGAAAAATTAAAAAAAAAATAGTAAAAAAATTATGATTTAAATCCAGTTTTAGAAGATTTTCTTAATATTTTGTTTTCTGATATGGTTACCCTAATAACAATAACACAAGTTCATTCTAGAACAGCCATTGTTCTGTATATCAATATAATTACAATATATATTGATTACATACATTCTGTAAATTAATTTCAACAGTTTCAACAAGTTGTTATTTATAATGTTCTATTTATTAACATAAATCCAGCAAGCACATATAAAACGGATGTATTTCCATTGACATGATTCATAAATTTACAGTTATCTGACAACATAGATGAAAAAAAATATATACCTATAACCAGTTAAGTAGTCACAAAGCTTATCAAATATTATTATTAATATTATTAATATAAATACAAAACTCTTCTTATTTGATTGCCCATAGATTACAATAATGTGGCTTATATTCATGGCCCAAAGATATTTAAAAACTTTATTTTAAGAACTGAAGGTCATGTGTGTGTTTGTGTGTTTGTCTGTCTGAATGTGTGTTCGTGTGTGTGTGTGTGTGTGTGTGTGTGTGTATAAAGTATAGATTTTGTAAATTTCGAATAATATAATATGAACCTAATTGGAAATTTGTTCTATATCCAAATGAGCTCAAAAATAAAGTTCTACACCTTAACTGATGTTTTTCGAAACTTCGAAAGTAAATGCGACCGCAGTAATTTGAACCGTATCACATTGTAATAAGAACCAACCGCGAATTTAGATCAGGTTAGTCATGCTCTAATGATTTCACTTTCAAATTTATAAAATAAAAATGCATAATACTTTTTGATAGCACAAGAGTGCTAAAGATTTTGTGGTCTTGGAATAATTATAAGAATAATTTTTATGGGTTTATAGGTATTTTATAGAAAATCGTCTTTTGATGTGGAAATGCCATATAGGGATTTTATTAAAAGAAGATTGTGTCTAGCCCCAATGGTTTAGGCTGTCTCATTTAATCAAAATTAATGTTAGGAAGGAAGTCCTTATTTGACTATCTCGTTACAAACGGATTTTGAGAACTATGTCTCTATAGTATATGTATACATACTATAAAATTAATTAAATTAATGTATACTGTAAAAGTTGGTAGGTAGTACTTTTGTACCAGGTAGTATTTTGTCTGGACGATGATCGTAGTATTTTTTACGATATCATTTAATCGATTGGGGTGTTGAGAAACATTTGAACAATCATTGCACACACACACAAACATCTCTCGACGATGTAATATTGAAATGTTCCATGTGTGGCATGTAGGTGTATTGTGACTCATTTTAGACACCCACACAAACACATCTCACACATAGATATTTTATGTAAATCATCCATGGGTGGTGTGTAGTTAATACATTTTCAGATATAATATATGATGACATCATAAGATATATATTCATTAAAATAAAGAAATAAAGTATAGACTATTGTATATAAAAGTATAAAGGTGTTCATTTTTAAGGAAAAAAAAGAGATTTTATCTACATCGTCACGTTTTATTCATCATCTAAATTATAACAAAACCTTTTTGTAAACAAAAAGAAAGTTAAAGCAAAAAAATAAAAGTTACAACGGACTAAGTATAGTCGAAAAAAAATCCCTAACGTGATAGGTATTTAGGCGTGTAGCTGATTTTAGAGATTATAAAAAAAAATATCTTCTTTATCGTATTTTTAATTAATACAATTATGTAACTATCAATGTCTTAACTGAAAATTCTACCTATATAAACAATGATTTTATGAAATAAAAAAAATATATTTTCGGAAGGCTTTTTACGGCATCTGAAAAAAGCAATGCTTATTATTAAATAAGCAATTCCAATTCTTTTAAGTATTTTAAGGTTCCAAGTATTTTAAGGTATTCCAATGGCTATTAAGCCATTGGAATACCTTAAAATACAACATATATATATATATATATATATATATATATATATATATGTATATATATATATATATATATATATATATTATATATATATATATATATATATATATATATATATATTATATAATATATATATTATATAATATATATATTATATGTAATCGTCCATACTTCTTAATATACATAGTTAAATAAAATCGCCCAAGTGAAAGAAAAGAAAGAAATGTTGAAAAGAGAGGGAAAGATTTAATCTCGCAATAGAAGCCAATCCAAACAAATTAATAAGCATTTTCAAATGTTTTTCAGCGCAAGAAAACAACCACCGAGGTCTTAGAAACATTAGAGACGAAGATCAAGAGGATAGAACAGGACAGTCAGAGTAAGGAGATGAGTCATAAACGGGTCATTGGCCACGTCATGGCTTACTCCATGGGCATATATGTGCTCATCGCAGTACTATACTACTATATGTATGTCGGCCGCAGCCAGCATTGGCTGCATTCACTGATGTATGCCTCACCGCTGTTGATTTTGCCTGTATTGTAAGTATCCGAGTTAAATGAAATTGTGTCCGTTTGTTCAATCCCAAATTAAGAGATTTAATTAGGAACGTACTTAATAGTGTCTGTCTGTTTGTTCCGGCGTATATCTGAACTGATTTTAACTTTCACTGGCGGATAGCTGATGTTATAGACAATGTTTAAATAGTGAAAAATATCGAATCTAAATAGGGGAGGTGTATATACAAATTCTGCATACATCAAGTCGCGGGTAACAGTTAGTTGTACATATATGTACTAGCTTTTGTGCGCAGTTTAGCCTCGACTACTCACTACACCGTTCAAATCATTATAAATTAACACTCGCTACTTTGTGGTATTACATCTCGCAGTACCTACATAGTAATCTAACATGGTTAGATATATATTAATAAAAAATAATTATGTTAATCTGATCGTTCTTGAGTTATACTCCTACTAATTGATATACATATTGCACCATTCGTGAAATATAAGTCATTATGACTGCAACAAAAATATTTTATTCTTTATAAACCTATTAAATAGTTAGTGCCATTCAAATGCTATTAATAAAACAATAAACATGTTATTTCTAAACAAATTGACATTTTCTTTGTTTTTTATATTGTTATTGATTCGTATTTTCATGAGCGAAACGGAAATAACAATTGATCGCCGTGTACTAGTGCTCTGCATTTCTCAAGGATAAATGACAACGACACATCACTCGTTATTCAAATGCCACATGAGTTAGTGCCACATTGCGGTTAATGCCACACAAGTTGTACGCCTTTTGATATCAATAGCACTGATAAAATGTCTGGCCATGTTAGATGTTTTGTTTTCATTGTTGCGATGGTTGGTAACCGAAGCGTTTGCCCTTGAGGATAACTCAACTCGGACGATGGTCATTTATTTAGTTTGATATAAAGAAAAATATACAATTATAAAAAAAAAAACATAATAAATGAACACTTACGACTCAAACTTTATTTTTGACATGGTGATTTATTTGATTAAACAGAATTACCTATATGAAAACGTTTTTGAGATACCTCAGCAAAAACATTTAAAATGATATAAATGGACGGAGAAGGATTCATAAAACTCTGTAGATTAATAATCTATTCTGTTTCATACAAGAGCTTAAAATACTAACTGACGTACCAAAAGTTTATAATTTTATATATTTTTTTATTTTTGAATACAGGTCTATTTATTTCAAAAAGCCAAAGACCTGTACCAACTTCTAATAAAATATGCCAGTAATTCATAAAATAGTATGTAACGAACATTCTATTTCACCAGAGTTATTTTTCTCCGATCTTCTGTATCGCGGTACTACAACTGGACTATAAACAAGAATAGAATAAAACTGAGCAGAATGAGGGAAGAGAAGAAGAAGATTCTAGAAGATGTCATGAACACGGAGACTTATAAGGCATTTATTATTATCCATTCATATTCTAAATTCTTCCTCTCATTTGTATTTTGTCAAATCTTTTTCATATATGTATTTAAGCAGAATTGGTTAATATAATATTTAATCATAAACAGGAGGGTCCAGCGACCTCTGGGAATAACTTTCACAACTAAGATTTGTTATCAGTTATTGCCTTTATTCTAGTAATTATAAAAATAATCGCTTTCATACAAAAAATATGAAACTATTTTTTTGTTATAAATTATCTTGTTAAAAAAAACTACTCCCGCTTCAGGGATTATATTATTCGTGAGTCGTGGGGAGCTTCACAAACATATAAATAACGTATACAGTGCACCCAGACTCGGAACAATAATATGTGGAACACTCAAATAATTATCCCGTGTGGGGATCGAACACACAACCTTAGGTTCAGCAGTCAAGGTCACTAATTACTAATCCAACAGCTACAATATAGCTTTATTGTGTTTATCAAAATAGAAGGCAGAAAAACGCTTATTTTAAATAGAAATATATATTTCTAAACACAACTAGAGGTATATTGTTAGCATTTGTCTTCTTATATCACTGAGATCCCAATGAACAGTTAAATACTCTAGTTAACCAGCTTTAGGTGAACCCTCGAAAAAAATATATAATTCCCTTACAATAGATATAAATTAAATTCCAGATCGCCAAGGAGATACTCGACAAGTACGGCGGTCCTGACGACCAGTCCAAGGCTCTCAAACCCTTCGTGCCAACACAGAACGTTCCCGGTAACTCTCCCCGTGTGACCCCAGGTAGAATATTTCAATACATCTTTGGTTCAAAATATAGAGGATATGATCATATTGCTTGATTTTCACTATTCCATGTAGATATGTTTTTTGTATTATTTTGGTGTGTGTGAGCGGGATGGCATGATTAATAAAATACACGCTTTTTAAAAAATGTATGGCGCTATATAAGTTTTAAGAATATTATTAAGTAAAATTTGTTATGTAGTTGTGTGTATGTCAAATTAAAATCAGTAAACATAGTGTATTATAGATATAGCCATAGATAATATAGACTCCAAATATAGATTAGTTATAATGATACAAATACATTCATTGTAATAGTGTTATTGCTGAATTTTTTATTTTATTGTGATATTATTAGATTTTACTTTTCATAAAAAATATATATGATGATGATATTTGAAGTATGTAACTTTTTGAAGTGGCAATTGCAAATAGTCTGCTCAAAGGGTTGGATTTTATGGTGGTGGAACAAATGTTGATGTACTGCTTTGATAGTTTTATCTAGTTGTTACTTACCTTCGTTAAAATAACCCTATTTTATTCGGCTTAGCTAGAAACTATATTGTTATATACATTTACAAAAAAATAAAAAATATATATACAGAGAAATTTAAAAACAGATAGTAATTGTAATACCACTTTTGAGCGGCAGCTTTTCTCGCAAAATCCCGCCCAATTAAGTAAAAGTTAAATATTTACCTTTCATTAATTTTGGACAAACAAACATTAAAACCACAACCACAAAGTATTGATTTAATAGTATGTGTATATTTTTTTATTTAACCAAAAAAAATCATAATGTAGCTGCTTTTTGCAACAGCCACCTTAATAAACGCCACAGAGCAGATACAAATTTAGCTAAATGACATTTATAGACTGAAATAAAACAACCTAATTTAGAAAGCTTTAAATTGTTTAACTATTGGCTTTTTTTATTGCTATTAATTGTAACGTTTATAAAAAAAAAGTTTTTTTTTTAATGTAATGTTATTTTATTATAAATAAAATGCATACAGGCAGACGATAGTGATGGATATTGTAAATTAATTATTATTAGTTATAATAAAACATTATTGCATTTATTATTAAAACTAGTGATATTATGTTAATTTAGATCTAAGGTTATATTTTATTTGTATCCAAAATTTTATTCAAATATACAATTTTATATTTTTGATAAATATTATTTTTAAAACCTTATCCTCACGGAAAATATAGTATAAAAACTGTCTGTCTGTATGTACGTATATAAATAATAAAGTAGTAACGAGGCCAAAAAGTTTAACTATTGGTTTGTTTGTGGCAAGCATAATCTACTGAATGGATTTTGATGATATTTGGTCTAGTGACAGCTCTTTATTCGAGTTAACATTCAGAATACTTTTCACACTTTCTTTCATTTATTATGATGTCTTCGTATTAAAATGATTATTTATATAAAATGTATAAAACACATTCTTTTGCGGCTTTCTTCGTATCCGACTGCCCCTCTTTGAACATTAATACTTTCTCAACACAAATCTGTATAAAAACTATTATAAGACGTATAAATAAATTGACTGTCACAATAAAAAAATGAAAAATAACACAAATTGCTCAATCGTTACATCAAGAATCGGCTGATTTAGCTTAATATATTTTGTGAAGCCTTGCCTCCTCTTCATTAGTTAAAATATCAATAAATTAGCTCTGTTATATTATTATATTGAAAAAAATATCTCTAAAGAATAGTTATTAGGGACGTCTTACTAAGACACATACTTGATTTTGATGTAAACACTATCAAAAGTTCATAGTATAGCAATAAAATACAAATTATACATATTTTTTTTAGCATGAAAGTTTTTTGTGGTTTCCGATAAAAATAATCCCTGTTTTTTTTCTTCCTCTCACTCATGTTAACAGCCAGGATCATACAGCCTTTTATAAGAAGCATAGACTATTTTTATTTTTTATTATTGCAGCAACTCCCGGACAATTACGTCAAAAGCAACTAGCGTTACAGAACATTACACCTATGAAGCCATTCAACATGAACTTGGTACCAGTTACTAATACTGGACCTTACAAACCACTGCTTAGAGTGAGTTGGACTTTATGTTAATCTTGATAAGTATCAAATTATCATTATGATTACATTTTTTTAATGTCATTTCAGTCAGATCAACTTCCCCGTCCATTGCTTGGTAAAGATCGTTCAGCGCTCGATAAAGTCGTCGACTTCCTATTAAAAGATGGCCCAAACCATCGCATGGCACTTATATGTACTGAATGCTTCTCACATAATGGTAAGTATTATTAATAAGAGTAAAAAATAATATAAATTCGCTGATATAATTTCAACCGAACACTTTTCGATTATTCTATTATATATTATATATACCATGTTATCTTCCCAATATATATATTTTTTAACCTAGGAATGGCAATGATGGAAGAATACGAGTTCTTCTCCTACAAGTGTGCGTACTGTGGCCGTGTGAACCCCGCTCGCAAGCAGCGCCCTGCCGCGCCGCCCCTCACCCCGCGCTTGACGTCCGCCCCCGCCCTCGGGCACCACGCCCCACGCGCTCTCGCTGGTGAGTGACACACACAGACACACAGACACGACACACGTGTCGCCCCTTACTACCAGAAACGCGCGCGGTTTCGGCCGTGATTGACACACAGTTCACCCCGAGTACCACTTCTCCCCACAAGACCCTGTGTCTGTCTTTCCCTTGTTTCCCACGGGAGACAAAGTTGTCATTTTTTTTCTCTTATCGTCTTCGCAACATTACGTAAGTACATAGCGATAATTTTCTCTAATTTTTGTGCATTTGCTTAATTTTATATAGAAAATGTCCATTCTACAGGTAGTGGGGACGACTCACCTGAAGTAAGTTCTGCTAGCGACAGTGAGGATGACAAGAAAATAAATAATACTACTAAAACTAATGGTGAGATTTGTGTTTGTTTGTTAGGGGCCGTTCATAAAATACGTCACGCTAAAATAAGCTTTATTGACTCCCTCTCCTCGTATTGACCCCCTGTGACACACTTTCTGTGACCCCACAAGAAATATGTCGTCACAAAAACTAAGAAATTACATTTCCATGTCCTCGTCAATTGTTAATCAATAAATTCTAATATTTATCTGATGCAGACACCAGGATTTTTTTCAACTATAACTATCAACGGAATTCTATGAATCGATTCTGTTATTGAGAACAGGTCCTTGGATCCTGCGGTTCTCTTCGAAACCCTCCCCCCCCGCCCCCCCCCCCCACCCCCCCTCTCTTCAGTTCTCACTCCACCATCTTTCGTGTCACAACCATAAGCGCTTGTATCATTAAACATTATAGTGAATATATACAAGATAATAGTGAATGTTGCAATTATTTTAAATTTTGAAGATTATACAAAGAATAATAAACTGATATGGGCAGGGATTCGTGATGATTCTAATCCGTGACCTTTAGGAAACCGTCTCGTCCCGTACGGTTTATTTACCTTTATATATTTCCTTAAAATTTAATTAAGCTTAAAATGACTTATATATTTGTAGATATTTTCAAACAGCAATTATTTTAATAAATACAGGCGAGCCGGATCGTTCCCCCTCTCCCGTAGAAGAGGAGACGAAATCCGAGCAAGAGAAGAAAGAAGACTGATTGTTAATTAATTATAAAACTAACTTCCAGAACGTGTGCCTCTTACCCGCTAATATAAGGAATTTTTGTTTGTTCATTAGCGAGAAAGAGACAATATTTGTTTAAATTAAAACATTTAGCATCAGATTGTTTTAAGTAATTTTCCAGAAGATAACTATTTGTCTCTCTTTCCCTCTGTAATGCAATAGATGCAACGGAGAATAGTAAGGCATGTCAAACAAATGTCAGTCGAGTTTCGTTATTGGCAGGAAAGTGATGAGTGATAAAGAGAGACAAAATGATAAGACCATGAAAAGTTTTTTTTATTGTTCGGTTGATTTATAAGTATTTTATTCTTTCATTGGTTGTATTAGACATAAACAGCATATTCTTATTTTTGAATAAAATTCGAAACATTCGCTTTAAAATGGTGTTCATAATATAAGGAATATCAGTTTGAATTTATAAATATATATATTTATTATCTTGGTTATATTTTTTGTTTAATTTTATTTAACATACTTCAAAAGGTATTCGAAATGAATGCTGTATTGTATGAAACATTAACATCTATCTTAGAGCTATATTTTTTTTTAATTGACAAAATTATGTTGTATAATAATTATATTACAAGTAACCAGTGAATTTAAAGTTTTAATTTTGATTTTTTTTTACATAAATTGCTGTTGCTATTTTTCAAAATGCTATATTTTAATTGTGTCCGAAATGAGTTTTAAAACATTTTATTAAATTCATCGTGTAGATTATTTAGAAATTCAGGGAATATATATGTGTTGTATCTTGCTTATTAATTCATAAAAAAAACACCCTGCTGTGGAAATAGATTGTTATTTCCAAATTATTACAGAGGAAATTCACACCCGCCATTTTTAATTAAATGACATTTTGCAAAGAAAATAATAAAAATATTATCTGTAATTTAACTAGCATACTCATTTTATTTAAATAACTCTTAAGTTTTGAATCTGTCTAGATATAGATTTAGATTTTAATTCACCTCTTAGGCCTGCTACTTAATTTATTATGATTTATATACTTATTACAGTTGGGTGATTGTTAAAATTAAAAAAATAATGACATTGTAAACTAGTTCTGCAATCAAACTGACATGTGAACATTTATATTATACACCTTTCAATTCAAGAGTCCAAAATATTCAAATTAAAAAAAGATACAGAAAAAAGATATATTTCGTTTTTTATCATAGTATGTATACAATTTATGAGCATCTGTTTTGTTAAATATTTTTCTTGACATGATAACATTATTCTTAGTAAATTTTATCTAGTCTGTTAAATAATATATATTCAAATTATTTTTACGTTCCTAACGATTTCCACAAACATTCCTAATTTGAATAACTAAAATATAAACCTGTACTACAACGAATATTTTTTAAAATCTATTTTTATATTTTTTTGTCCTATTTAAGTTCAAATATAAAAGTAATTCATTTTCATCTTAATATTTGCTATATTACACGTTGTGACGACTTTTTTTTTAAAAGAATTGTAAGTGGCATTGGATGTAAAATTTTGTTTATAGGTATGTTTTTTTTTCTAAGAATCCTCAGTTGTATATGATTGAGAAGTCCAGGATTAATGTTGATTGTTATTTATTGCTTGTATCGTTTTATAAAGGAACTAATATAATATAAGTACCGAAATTTGAGTTTTATTAAAAATAAAATCCCAAAATTGTCTATGGTTGATCTAAAGTTAATTAATTTGCTAGAAAACCAAGTTTTATTTCCTCGGAGTTTTCCTTATTACGTTCCTTATCAAAAAACAAAACAGTTTTTTTATTATTGAACAAGATGAAAAGTATTTCTTATTCTTTATTTCTTATTTCTTACTCTTTATTTTTACCAGTAAGCCAATTTTTTTTGGTAAATTTCAAGTCTTTTTTTTGTGTTGGATAATACTTTATAAATAACTTCCGCCCAGAGGAAAACAGAACTGGTAATGAGCAGGGTTTCTGGCGCGAAACATGTAAATCAACGCCCGTAGACGTATTAAAATCCAACTGTCCCCGAAGCCGTTATAGTATAACGCCTCGGCTATGCTTGCTTGTTTAATCGCGTAACCCGACGGAACCACTGCAGAGAGAATACAATGAGGTTCTCAATGTCTTTTTTTAGCAGGCTGGTAATAACGTGGGAGGGATCCCCTTGAAGACTGCACTAAAAAAAGAGATTTAAGAGTCGAGTTTAGGTCTGGTCTGGTTTGGGCGAAGACCATCTTTCAGACATAAATGTGCAGTACCTGTAGTCAAGTACAATTAAAGTTGAACGACGGCCTCACCTTTGGGGCAAAATTATAAATCTTGTATACATCCATGAACATGACCCTACATTTGTCGCGATGACATTAAAAGTTACATCATTATTATCTCAGGTGCAAAACACATTTAGTGTACCTACATTGGTTCCGGAGAAAGTATTAAGCAAAATTAAAAATGTTGGACATTATGATATTCAATAACACATGTTATTGAATATTGAATAATATATATATATATATATATATATATATATATATATATATATATATATATATATATATATATATATATATATATTACGATTACTTGTGTGAACTGTTAAATCAATAGGAATCTTAGATATAAATATAAACATTAACTTTCCTGGTTCATGCATGGAGTAAAAACCTATGGCAGATTTTAATATGCTTGTATTTATGTGTCTAGTGCCTTTATGTTATACATTTTTGATGTGGCGGAAATTCTCATTCAAAATTTCAAATGGAGTATAGAAACTGGTTTGAGCTATAATACAGGTATTTTAAAACTTGATTTTAGTTCTAAATCCCCTTTTATCGAAATCACGAGAACAAGAAGAGCTAGTTTCAAATTTAAATAACAATAAAAAATCAATTCTCTTTAAAGCTTAATGTCAAATTAAAAGTAGATTTTATGTTATCTGTTTTGCATTTGCTATCTTTTTTCATAAATCATATCTCAGTTCTCACAAGCAACTAGCAAGGTTGTGTAAAAGATTTATGTTTTTTATTGCAATGCTCACGTCTTATCTACTCTAAAAATATGAATTATTATGTTTGTAGCGTCAAAATAATTTATTTTATCAGTTTGCCACGCCTCTGATATTAATTATACGATTTGAATTCAGATTTCAGTTTGTTCACAACTGTGAAGAAGTACGAACGTGTTTAGTGATAAGGGAAATATTTGTTTATTTATTTACGATTGATAGTTTATAATATAAGTAAAAGTGTGTCATGTCAGTGTTGAACAATTTCACAGTGTCTATTGCTAAGGGATTAAGGCGTAAGTATTTTTATAATTTCAAATTATTAACATGTGTTGTTGATTAATTTTAGCAAAATTCGAAAGATAATATTGATATATTTCGCATCCAGCTTCGGCGTGATATAAGAATCAATAATCAACTTATTACACTCTGTGATTTAACAATACTCTTAATAAAGCATCTACTACACCAATTATTGGTTCTAATATTCAGAGGTGCAATAAAAGTTTTATTTTTAATGGTAACCAAATAGCAAAATAAAGATTTAGGTTTTGCATATCATATTTTAACCTATTTTCAAATTGTTTCATTCACTTTGATTGAGTCCATAATACAAGATCCTTATTTATATAATTTCAATTATTTGTTTTATGAATTTTAATAGAAAACTTGAATTAAATGATATTACAATAGTTAAACTTTATACAAAATATTATTATAATAATTCATTATAACTAAAATCTATAAAAATGAGTTTTTTTTTAATAAACAACCCAAATGTTATTCTTAAATAATAGTTTATTTTTTACTGAACTTTACATAAATATCCAGATTGTTTATTTAGGAAAACTGTAACACAGGGTACATATAAATGATATATGTTGAACATCTAAATATTCTAGAAATAACATTTGATAAGCTATATTATTACATCTTTCCTGTTTATAATTGAGGTGTCATTGCCAAGATACCATATCAGAAATAATTATAATAACATTATGATAACTGGCCGATTGTCGGAACTCTGAGGGTTAAGGTTAGGTGCATAATTAAAAAAAAAGACTATTTAGAACTTTGCAATTACTATTCATTCATATTCATCAAGATTGCAGCGTTAAAGTCACAATTTGATTTAACTTGTTGTATTTGTGATTGTCATTATGTAAAAATTGAAATATTTAAATATTGTTTTTAGATATCGAAGTAAAGTATACTTTACCTAATATATTTCTGCAATTTAAGCTTGGTATTCTATTAATTCTTTAACTTAGATTATTTTACTAAAAATGTTATGCAACTTACATTTAGACAACTGATTGGAACTGTGGTCATAAGTCAGTTGATTGTGCCTGCTGTCATGGGTTTGGTCCCCACACTAAAAAAGTATAATAAGCCTCTTATCCTGAGCTACACTGATATGTGCTTTCTTCTTTCTTTGTATTATGGTTATCTCTTTGGTTATAAAATATCTCTGAGTTCAGTGTGCCTCTTGGTAAAGGCCACCTCTAACAATTTCCATTGTACCCTGTCTCTAGCAACCTTTTTCCATTTTGGGCCTTCTGTCAGTTTTAGTTCATCTTTCCATCTCTTGCTTTGTCTTCCTCTCTTTCTTTTCCCCTTCTCTAGGGTACCAGCTGTTATGATGTTGCTCCACTTCTCTTGTATACAGTGCAGCATGTGCCCAGTCCATCTCCACTTTAAACTATCTATTCTAGTAAGTATGTCTGTGACTTTTGTCTTACTTCTTATGACGGTGTCTCTTATCTTATCTTGTTTCTTAATACCTATAATAGTTCGTTCCTTAGCTCTTTGGCAGTGTTCCAGCATGTTTATGTGATGTTTCGTAAGAGCCAAGGTTTCACACCCATATGTAATACATGGGAGAACGCAGGTATTGAAGACCTTCCTTTTGTTACCGATACTAAGATCTGTGGATTTCATAATCTCGTTCAGTGACCAATATCTTTTCCACCCATTAGCTATTCGTCTTTTGATTTCTTTTGTAGTAGATTTTTGTCCATCGATATTTAACCCATGTTGGTCCCAGATTAGCTTTCGAAATATGTTTTCCAGCACCACCAAGAACAGCTTAGGGGACATTGGATTGTCTCACCCTGGGTGTCCAGTTGTACTCTTGCCTTACTGTTGGAATAAATGTTTTTAATGGTGTTTATGTACACTGTCGGAATTCCCTGATTTCATAAGCTTTTCCATATGACTTTGTGGCTAATGCTGTCAAATGCCTTAGAATAATCGATAAAAGCCAATATATATATCGGTTTGTTGTACTTGTTGTATTTTTCCATAATTTGCTCTACTGTGTGAATGTGATCTATCGTGGAGAAGTTTTTCCTAAAGCCAGCCTGTTCCTTTGGTATTCGGTTTAAAATAATTTTGGAGAAAATTTTATATATGTTGGACATCAGACTTATTGGTCTGTAGTTCCCTATGTGGTCTTTTTGTCCTTTCTTATGTATGAGAATGATGTGAGATGTCTCCCATTGTTCTGGAACCTGTCCCGATCTCAGGATGCTGTTGAAAATTTGAGTTAAAATGGGGACCAGTTCTTCTACGGTTCCTCTTAGTAGCTCGTTTAAAATTTTATCAGGACCTGTTGCTTTGTCTAATTTTTGACTTAGTATGGCATTTCTAGTTTCACTTGGTAATATGTCAGGTTCTGGGTTCACTAAGAGCTGATTACAATTTAGGGTTTCTTGACTTACATGTGTAGTGGTGTCTTGGTTGGAATATAGATTGCGATAGAATTTTGTAGCTATTTTATTTATGTTCTTTCGGCCTGTTACTTTTTTTTGGGTGTTTTTTAATTTCGGGATCCATGGGATTGATTCCCGGAGTTCTTTTAGAGCTTTTCTAGTTCCTTCTTTCCTCGCTAAAAAAGTATTAGTCATTAAATAGAAAAACATACAGGTATTTTTCAGACTCTGGGTGTTATGTGTATATGTATGTATTTATGATAAAAAATAGTTTATGTATTGTTTATCAGTTTTCTAGTACAAGCTTTGTTTAATTTGGGGCTATATTGCGTGGTGTAGAAATGTATTACCTATATATTTATTTAATATACACAATGTTAAAATAAGACCACCCTTGAAACCATAGGTATCAAAAGAATTGCTCTATATTCGCACAAAAGACCAGCTTCCTCCATAGTATAGCATACCATGGTTTTTCTACTCCTTGAATACTGGAGTTTCTCAAGGGTAAATGCAATCTACCACACTATTTCTTCTGCATATCAACGCTATATTGGATGTGCTCCACATTAATTACTATGCAAACAGTAGTACTGGAGGAGCCGTGTAGTAACTTTGGTATATGGATGTCAAAGTTTGCCAGTCCCTTTTGAGGAAACATTGATAAGAATAACTTGAAAAAACTTATCTATACTCAAAAGATCCAATATAGGATTTTGGATGGGATTAAAATAAATATTTTTCCTATTGAAAATAAGTCATATGGTAGTCACATGGTAGCCACATCAAGTATCAGAAACTCAGAGTGATCAACAGGCGAAACAGTACTTTTCGATTCGGACATAATTTGTAGTCTGTCCTATCTCTACTAGGTACAATTCTATTTATTGCATTTTTATTTTGGTAATATGTAACTAATAGCTATTTTTCATGAAATGCAATAACTCTATCAAATTTCATTACATGTTTTTTCCCACGTTTACATAGCGTACGAACAAGATATAGGTATATAAACCATTGTTCATTCTTAAGAATGTGTATCATGTACCATAAAATGAAAACAACAATGGTCTATTCCTGTTTAATTATTTACAATTTATTACATTTATTATTAAAAATATAATTTGTTTTTATCGTAGCAGTGCTTATAATAAGACCGTTCGTATCTTTCCACTTGTGCGGTAAGAGCCGAGTAAAGAATGACAATAAAAGTGCATATCCTACATCACATCTTTAAAAAACATTTAAAAAAGCAACTAGTGTGTCTTTGGCCAGTTCTCAACAGAGCAGCATTCAAAACTTGTGGTATTCCTTTTCACTGAATATACTGACTTTTTTAACGTAATTGACGATTCAAAAATGCCTGTAAATGCATACTTGAAGAAAGATATGTTGAATTTCAAATTGATCGTAAGGTGGTTGAAATCTCAAAGCCACGTAAATTCATTCCGAAAGAGAGTTCGCAACAGGTCGCGGGTCGTCCAATAAAATATGCTAAATATCTTACTATATTGATGACCAAAAATAACAGATAAGAACAGGTGAATGATGATAAACATTTATCAATCATTAATAATAATTTTATGTTCGATCCATTGCACTTTGACAAACTTAATCTTACTTAAAAAAACTGTATTTTGGATTAAAACAATGTTTTTTTGTTATAATTCGTTAAAAGTTGTCTCCATATTTCATTTCATAAAATATATATATATATATATATATATTATATTTTTTTTTTCATTTTTCTATTATATTTATTTTCATACTCTTGGTGGGGTAATCTCAATTTATCAGCAGAAATCATAATCAGTATTACAGAGGTCATTTAATAACAAATAACAATTATCTATGAAGGTTTCATACTCGTATTAACTTTGATTACAAATGGCAAGTATTTATGTAATAATCAACAATTAAAAGTAAATATACTTGTATATAAAAGATTAAATTGGTCTGTTTAATTTATCAAGTCGTGTGATATAGAAAATCTTTTCTGTATTGAAGAGATGTTCTATATCACAAAATTACGTTACTTCGTCAATCAAATTAATGTCAATGAATGGATTGACGATTGAAGAGTTGACGGTGTTATAGAATATGAATATGTAGTGAATGATGAAGGAAGGGAGTGTTGATAAAAGGTTACATTTTATGTAATAATCTTGACATTCATATTTATAATGACCACTTTTTTCTCTTTAATGTATGAAATTTTAAGAACTTAAAATAAATATAATATAATATAAGCGATTATAGGTAATTATTGAAAATATTTTTTATACAAAACATTATTTCATTGTCACACCTACCACTAGCTCGGAAAATAATTTCCACAGACCTGACTAGAACTGGCGACAGAAACTCAACCGAATTAGATGGACAACGAATATTAACAATGTACTTTAACTTCGATAAAAGTGACATAATTTCATATTTTAACACTAAATACTAACGGATATATGATAACGGTAAATTTTAATTACTAGGGTCGTCATTGTACACGGCGGGTGTTGAGGTTACAACATGAAATTGCGCAACAATACACTGCGTATTGTTCAGTGTAATGACTAAAGACATCAGTTTGAAATCATTGATTAGTCTATAAGTCTGCTTTTTTCATCGCAATCATTGTAGCTAATACAATTGCCTGCTTTACAGCATCTCGTTAAGTAAAGTTAGCCTAGTAAAATGTGGTTATTATCTCAAGCCTAATAAGAGCTCACGCGTGCGATTTCAAAACGTTCCACATGTTAACTCTGTTGGACATATTTTATCTTTATTTCAAAAACTTCGCTTCGCTTAGCTCAATTAAATGGAGTATATTAAATATAGCGACCTATAAAACAAGAACGCTATTAAATATACTACATATAAGATATGTTATATGGGTGTTTCTTTATTAACGGGAAAATTGATGTCCCAAGCAATTTGCACATTGTTTTGGATATTTTTTATTTAAGAAAATATCTAAAACTATAGTACATTTCAGTATTTTTGAAGCTACCTACTTATTGACCATGTAAATGTTTTATATCTTTTTTTCTTTTAATCCCATCCTGTCAAAACACAGTCCCCTGGCGCGTGCCCATCCCAGAATCTTTACTTTAAATCCAATTTTAAAATAATATTTATGTGCGTGTAACAAATTTAAAGTATATTATAAAACTAAATATACTGAACATGATATATATTGTACAAACACTACGTAAATGTAATAATAAGTATTTGAAATTACCGCCTGAATGTTGTCCTAAATATTTGAACACAATCCTCTGGTTAATTAAAAAAAAAAACAAAATTATATAGTCTATGATAACGACTTAATTTTGTGTTGAATGAATCGCTGACAGTGTGAAGTTCGATCATATCGAGTCACAACCGAGACATCATTTTGCGGGTAGTTTCATTGTTTGCCATTGTTACTGAATCACGGCACTGGGCCGTTATGCGTAACATTCCCGTGGTAAGTAGTTTGAGTGGTATTTTTTTTTTAATTAGAATATGATTTTAATATATCGATTACGAAAATAAATGTACAGTTACTTAGTTAGCTGTGAAATAAACTAGGATTCGTAAATAATGAATACAGTCCTGTTTAGTGCCAGAAAACACAGTCCCCTGGTGACAGTCCCCTGTTTCGACGCAACACAGGGGAGTTTTGTAGTTTCCAGTGGATTGTTTTTTATATACATTTAAATAAAATTGGCTACTAAATGGATTATATGCAGTTACTATCCGTAAGTACAGTAATTACAAATTAGAAACGGCTTACAATGCCAGTTACCACCCAAAAAAATTATAAAATGACGAGAGAATAAATATTAGAAAAAAAAGAGAAAAACAGCAAACACAACAAAATCGCTTGTTATTAGCTTTCATTCTATATATTTAAAACCCTATTTTAAAACAAAAAGTGAGCAGGACAAATTTCATGCAAAACTTTAGTAGAGAAACAGTTCCCATTAGCAGAGAAACACCCATATATAAATGGCTGTGTCTTGGTATTATATTTTTAATTTATTTAAATTTGTTAGACGTGGCATTTTAGAACATATAAAAATATGTATTCATAATTTCCACTAAAATCCCTAATCTTATTACGTTTTAAAATATATAAAATGAGTGTTCTTCAAAAACGTGTAATTTTTTTTTTACTAGATCTCTTCTCTAGTCTTTAGAAGAGAAGAGAAGTCTTCTTGAGAAAAGTATTTTTACTAAAAATCTCCACTAGAATGTTTGTTTATTTAGTAGGGATTTCTGAAAAAAATACGGAACAAATATATAAATTACATGTCTAAATGTAAAACTACAATAGACAGGCCCAATCGTTATATTCAAATTGTAAAACTACAAATACTAACTATAAAACACCGTTACAAACTAAGAAAATGATTCACGAGGTTATTCAACTTTAACATCTTAATTTTCATAGAGAATTTGTTTGGATTATTTTGGACCTGGCACTCACTTAAAAACATTGTAAAAAATGATGTTTGACCCCACTGTTGAACCTTAAGATAGGTACTGCTAGTGCTTTTTGTGTGCATCCTGGCATAGAGATGCCCGGCATCTAGGTCTCCACTGAAAGTAGATAACTAATTCTTCTTCCCGTAAATATGATTGTTATGATAGAAGCAATGAAAAATACTTTTTTTTTCTAATTTGGATAGCTCATAAGTACTTCTAATAAGTAAAAAATCGTAAAAAAATCCGGCATGTATGTTACAAATATAAAACTGAAATAATATAACATATAATATGTTAGATTGACGTTAATGGAGTACAAAGATTAACAAGCAGACTGACACTAGTCAGAGTGAACACATATTTTTTGTATGTATATGAAATGACGTTTAGTGTTACGTAATTGAATACGACGTTACTTTTATTAAAGATTATTTGATGATAACTAGAGGTCGTACGTTGCGTGGAATTCTATAATTATCGTTATTTTAAGACAAACAAATATGAATTTGTATTATGGATTTGTTTTTTTTTATACACTTGTAGCTGAAACCTTAATATTATGCATATAAGGTACAAAATATTTAATTTCCATTAATAACACATATAATTATTAATAATTAGCAAAATAAAAAAATATAACTTATTAGATAAAAAGACACTGAACTCGTGTCTTTACATTCTCATATATAGATAATAGTTTATCATATTGATATGTACAAATGTTATTTAATGGATATGAGATATCAACCACGTGTTTATCATAGTCCTGCCACGCCATTTTTCCTACAACATAGGATATTGGTGACACCTGTCAAACACCTTATATAAAACCATAAAACTTAAGATGTATGCACCATAAACTAACGTTCAGAAAGAAGGTGAAAAAGAAAAAAAAAATTAGGGCAAATTACACACATTGATCTAACCCCTAAGTAAGCAAATTATTTGCTTGTGTTAAGGGTGTTAGACAACGATACAAATACATAGAAATACACATTATAAATACTGCGAATATATTTAATAAACCACCAAATCCAGAAACACAGACATTTATGCTCATCACATATATGCCTGTCTCTGCTGGGACTCGAATCCGAGCCCCATTGCGCCGTGACACGTTAAGCGTCTGCGCTAACCACTTGACCCGTTGGCGGTTAAATTAACACAATTTGGTAGCTTAATGGTTATCTGAATGTTTGAAGATGTAATAGAAAACTTGAAGAACGAATGGTCGAATATTAGGTACGTAAAAACATTACATTTTTGATTTTGATAAGTGTCACGTGAAGTGACGTGATTAAATGACTACGTGCATAAATACCATTATCATTTCATAAACACGTTTTTATTTTATATTTCTTGTTATAGATAAAAATAATTATGTAATTTGGTTTTTGCCAAAGTGTTGCAATTATTTTTTGAGCTTTTTTCCTGTTGTCATTTGATAACCAAGAAATAATTATGATAATAATAATAAATATTAATATTGTGTCTTTATCTTAAAATGTTTTAGTTACTCCGAAAAACACAATTAAGTTTGCAATTCCGAAAAAGCCGCCGATTCGTAGCCGTTAATAAAAAAAATTTTTTTTTTCATTGTTTGCGTTTATTTTATTTATTAAAATAGGAAGTACTAAAAAAACGTGATAATAGACGCACGTGTCGTGAATGTTTTATTTCTTTTTATCAGACAGCTTAATTTGAAGGTTATTTCATAAATCATTAGAGAATACGAAGTAATTAAAAATGATTAAGATCTGATAATACTGAATTCAATGATCCCTATTAAATACTTATGTTTTCTCCAACTTATCAGTAAGTTATACACAAACACAACCCTGTCGCATGCACTCAAACAATACCAGCTTTTTGAAAAATGCCCAATTGATATAGGCTGGACAAGGTCGATTGATGGTTGAGTCGGGTTACCCACCTGATTTACTGAGACCAGGTCCGGCCAGAAGAGGGTCTCGGCCCCCTTCAGACGTAGCAAGCTTGGGTGGGGGGAAGAGGATCCCTCCACAATCTATTAAGCCTGCAAAAAAAAGCTATGGGTGCTTCTCGTTGCGGGGTTCCCTCTCCTTGGATTACGACGGGGCATCGCGGTGAGTGCGAAAGCGAACCCGTGGAGTCCCATTATGACGTTAGCGGCAACCGTCAGGTTTAGGTCCGTTTACCTTTCCCACTAAGGCGATAAGGGCAACCATTGCGCAAGTTTTTTAATGGGTAGCATTCAAAATGGCAAGGACTATATTCTATGTTGTTGGATGGGTAGATACACATAACGCCCCGACTATCATCTTGGCAGGCGAGTATACGTAACTGAGTGTTCAAACGAAAAAGTAAAGGGTTGGAAGTATTAAATGATATTAAAAATTAAGCTAACTAAGGTTTTCACGTGTATATAGGATATAAATATTATATGATAAATAAAACTTAGATCGCGGGTTGCCGACTCACTCCGTTTACAAAACGTAGAAAATATGTTCTTAATTTAAAAATTATGTAGTTCTATACAATTTGAATTCTCTACTAAAACTTTAGACACGAAATTTAGTCTATATATATCTCAGTTCCTAGGCTCTTAGCAATCTAGAGAGAGCCTAGCGCTTAAAGTTCAAGATTCTAAAAAACCCAAAAGTTCAAGTTAGGCAATTATAGATAAGTCAGGAAATTATTTATGTATTTAAATATTTGTGTCTGTATTATCTGTAATTGCATTGAATTATTAATGTAATGATTGTTTTCTGTGGAATATTTCTCTTTTATAATAATATTATTTCAATGACAAGAACGAACGTGAAATGGTCAAATGAATTAAGGTCATGATGAATAAAGTATGGAATTCTTCCACAAGATAATTATAAAACTGATAACTGATAACGCTGGAATTTTATTATTTTGTATAACAATATTTTTTCAGATTTTGAGTGATTATATTATTATTAATGCAAACCCATTCAATTGATAATCACAGATAAAATAAATGCTTCGCTAATAACGCCATAACATCAAAGATTACATTATTTTAATAAAAAAAAATTTTTTTTTTCTGGATATATTTTTTAATACATTCACTCGTTCCTCACTTCATTCAATCAAACAAAGAAACGTCAAAACAATTTGATTTATAACAATAATTGCTATCTTGACGTTCGCTTCCACTCTGAACTGGTACGTCTAAATATAGTTGTGGAAAATTACAATCATTTGATTACTAGGTCATTAATTATCTAATTGCAAAAACATTCCTTTTTTTATATTACGCATTAAATTGCAAATAAAAATAATATCACTGGACAAATTACACACATAGATCTGGTCCCTAAGTAATCAAATTATAAGCTTGTGTTAAAGTTGTTAGAAAACAATACACATACATAAAAATAAACATTATAAATAATTGGAATATAATGAATAAATGACCAAACCCACACTTACAGACATCTATGCTCATCACATGCATGCCTGTCCCTGTCGGTTATCGAATCCGAGCCTCATTGCGCCGTTAGTCGTCTGCGCTAACCACTTGACCACCGGGGCGGTTTCTATTATAGTATTCTATATATAATTATAGTTGCATTCATAATATTATATTAATGATATTGACATCTAACTGGATATTAAAACCGCAAACACTGGACTGTTGACATCATTAGTAAACATAATGTTAATTATTTGATATGTTATCAGAAGTGAGAATTTTCTTGTCTGTTTGTTTGTTTGTTTTTTATTTGCTTATATAAGACTATGATAATATTAGTGTTTAAAAGAGTAGAAACTTGTCGTTTGTTAATATTACTATATACTATGCTCTATGGTTTTAGACTAGGGGCGGTTTTATGGCTAGAGATGGAATGTTGAAGTAGGCGTATATTTAAAAACATATATATATATATTCGGTTTTTATCGGATGCAATTACTATAAAAAATGTTTAGAACGTCCCTAAAAGCATCGCCATGGAATCTAAGATAATATTTTTAATAACTTTACTCGAAGTCTTATTGTTTACTTAATGTCTATTTCAGGGATTCGCCAGAACAAGGAACTATGTGAGCGTGTGTCTCTCAAACAACAAACTGGTACCAGCCCGCGTCTCAAGCTGGACAAGTGCTTAATCGTCTCCAAGGTTACCAGATATGAATATGAAAGGTAAACTACTTTTGTCCTGTTTTTTATATACAGACAAAAAAAGAGGTTTTATATATGGTATAGTAGAATGCCGGTTGTATACCCGTTTAATCAATCTGAATTTACTAACTGTTCCAAGAGGTTCAGCATGAAGTAGGTATTTCTCTTTTACTCGTTTGGCCAGTAAAAGAGCAGTACTAACTCTGCCTTGCCTCCTTTTCTCTCCTGTTTTTTAATCATCCTTTTCAATCCTTCCTTCTAAATTCAAACACCTCCTCATGTCAATAGCCAATAGCTACCACTTACCATCCCAAGTGTCTATTCGAGAGCCAATGCGATTTTAATCAGTATTTTAAGTACATAATTCATCAATATTCTCTTAAGGTTTCATAAATGTGTTATTTTAATACATATATGTATTTAAGTTTATTATTATTATTTTAGACACAGCCATAACGACATCCCAGATTCAGAATTGGAGAATATATTAAGAAAGCGAGGATCAGATTTCGACTCTATGATAGCGACTCATAGGGACCAGAAGGCGTTTGAAGAAAATGTGGCCAAGAGTCTGAAGGACATGGGGCTCCAAGTGGAAATGGCTAGCCGGTATATTTTTGTAGAATTATATTTATTCAGGCACCTTTGTTCAATAAAGCCTAAATTATAATACTTTATAGAAATGTCACAGATTACCAAAAAAAATCTCCATTTTTTAGGCTTACCTACAACGACGATTTGATAAAGTGGTGCGACGTAGTGGTACCATGTGGGGGGGATGGTACGTTCCTACTGGCTGCCTCTAGAGTCAGAGACGCCAAGTGAGTACTATTATTATTATATTATAATTTTATCTGTGAATAACATATCTTATTTATTCATTTTCTTTTTTCTTTTCTTTGCTGTTATCGAAAAAATAAATATATAAAATCCTTTACAGTAAACCGGTGATAGGTTTCAACAGCGCTCCTCATAAATCTGTGGGCAGGTTGTGTCTCCCGACCTGGTGCTCCAACGACATCAAGGGTGCCTTCACCGCACTGAAGGAGGTGAGAAAATAATATCTTAAAGATAAACAGTTGCCAAAAATTTGAATAGGATCACTTACACGCTTTAGAAAAATATTAACTATATTCCAAAAAAAAATATTGTTGGGAAATTAGTAAATTTTTAGTAGAAAAAGATTTAATTGTAATTCAAGTAATCAATACTGCGTATAGAAAACAGTCTGTATATAAATTCACATGTTGTGTCGTGGGAAACTAATAATTTCTTGTAGATTATAGTTTCTTATAGATCCTAGACATCCCATTATCCTATTTTATTAAAAGATCCTTCTACTGTATTAACATACCAACACTAATAATATGTTACAGGGTAGATTCAGATGGATGCGTCGGTCGAGAATAAGAACTACGATAACATCAGAACCGAAACAACTAGACACTATCACCCCGGTTGACTTACATACTCTGAATTACTGCAGGTGAGATATGTTAATGAACATTATGAAATACCGGCCAAGTGTGAGTCGGACTCTGGCACAAAGGGTTCCGTACCATTTATAAAAAAAATGGCCAAAAATCAAGTTTGTTGTATGAAACATTTTTTTTTCTGTTTTTAGTATTGGTTATAGCAATAACAGAAATACACCATCTGTGAAACTTTCAAATATTACGGTTTATAAGATAGCCTGGTGGCAGACAGACGGACAGACCGACAACGGACTATTAGTAATAAGGTTCCGTTTTTAACCATTGGGTACAAATCCCAAACAATCATCAACTTAGACAGAACTTGATCCTGCGACGTCTGCGACTGTTCTTGTCGCTTTGATAACTGAACTACCGCGTTGATAATACTACATTTACTATCTAATGATGAATGATAACTTTATAAATCGGGACGTTCGCAAATATTAATTTCAGTTGTATCTTTTTTTTTAATTTAACTATAATATTATTTATTTTATATATAATTTGAATTTAATTTAAACTTCACTCCCTTATCACAAGCATTACCAAAAGCTAAAGTTATTATTATTATTATTTATTGTAGGTACCCCCCAGTATCAAATCCACACGAAAATACAGACAAAGACAACAGTAATTACAACGAAGATAGCGACACTCTAGCGACGAAGGTGTTACCATTCTTGGCACTGAATGAGGTGAGGGTATATTATTTTATTATTATTTTGAGGGTATATTATATTTATTATTATTTTGAGGGTATATTATTTTTATTACTATTTTGAGGGTATATTATTTTTATTATTATTTTGAGGGTATATTATTTTTATTATTATTTTGAGGGTATATTATTTTTATTATTATTTTGAGGGTATATTATTTTTTAATATATTTCTCTAAAATATTAGGATAAGGTTGAGGTGAGATTATATTTTGCTTTTTTTATCAAGCAAAAAGTATTTGATAAGGTATTGTTATATTATTATTCCTAAATGTATTTTAATCAATATCTATAAATACTTTAATGAGACTGTCTGGTTTCGATCACCGGATAATTTTTGTTTTAATATGAAAGAACTACCTCCTATGAAATAATTTATCATGTACATATTCTCTATGTCTGTTCATGTCCAGGTATTCATCGGAGAGAGCGTGACCTCAAGGGTGTCCCTCCTTCGGCTGCAGATAGATAACGGTCATTGGACACACACTAAGAGCTCTGGGCTGTGCGTCACCACTGGCACCGGGAGTACTTCATGGCACTATAGGTACTGCATACACATACACAAACAACAAGTATGGGTATCGACATTGGCGAAAAACTTTGAGCGAAATTTGAAAGGGATAACTGCGCATCTGTACTGTCGCGCACACAATACTTTTGTAACATTTTTTTTTTTCATTTTAAATAGTAGGTAATATACTAATTACCTAAAAGTCGTTTTATGTTGATTTAAAATTTATATTGAAAAATTATTTTGATAATTATTGCCTACCCATGGTTTATATTGTATCTAAGATATGAATTATTAAAGTTCATGAGGATTACTTAAAGTAATAAAAACACGATAAAAATATTCGAAACGTCGGGTTAGATTTAAAATGTAAATTTAAAATTTAATTCAATATACGCGAGTTAAATCCGTAAAAATAGTTTTTATTTCAATAAAAACACTATCAAAATTCATTAATGTTCAAAGACACAAACAAACTTAACAAAAAAATAATAATAAAAGAGTCAAAAATAAAAACTTAATAAAAATCAACAATAAAATATTAATAGCGATAACAATTGAGTACTTGACTGTACACTGGAAATGAGCGGGGTGTCGTATCGCCGGGGGAAGGTAACGCGACTAGAGAGACATTCAGCGCTACGTATGTTCTCCTTCCTCTCTCACAATCTCCTCACATACCTCAATTTAGACTTCTGCGCAGTCCAGTCCATGAATGCTGTTTCATATGCTGCCTATAGTTATAAAACATACATTATTTTCCTATATTTATTTATATCATGTTATATTAAAACATTATTTTTTTTTATCAACTTTTTTCAATAATTGTCAGTTTTAAAGTTTCGCCCGAACTTTGAAAAAAAAAATGTGTATTTATGTATGTGTGTGTCAATTTTTCGTGACGATATGCTCGCTTCGTACAAAATTTACTCTCATAATTGTTCCCTAATGCGCCAAAAGAAGTATTAACTGCTAAAATATCTTTATTTGCTGACGGAACAGGCTTAAATCCTTTAAATATACTGTCTATCTTAACATGTAAAACAAATATATTCATACTATTTCAGTATAAATTGTCTCCGAACACATTCAGTCATGGAACTCATGAAGATACTAGGAGAGGACTTCAATATCAATATGAACACAACACTAGAGAAAGCGCGAGAAGTCACTGAGAGATACAATCAGAAATTAATGTTTCCACCTGGTAATGATAATAACAAATATTTAATATAACATAACTCAAAATGATCCATATAGGTTATAATTATTGTGTGGTATTTTTTTTAATTTTGTGTAACAGAAAAAATAGATAAACTCAAAACATCCAATAAAATAATAGACAAGATGCCTTTTATTGTATGTAATAATAAAATTTAATGAATTTATTATTGTTTATTGGTATAATGAACAAAATAAAGTATTATTGTCATAGGTATTTAATCCATTTATCTATCACACCCTTATCTTGTTACAGCGTTGTTTAACTTCTCCTTACAATATATATATATATATATATATATATATATTACAGATGCGGAGTACTTGGCGTATTCAGTGCGTGAGTTCATCACGTTCGAGGACTGGCCGGCGCCGCGCGGACTGCGCGTGAGGGACAGGGCACACTGCGTGCGCGTGCGCTCACACTGCAGCGACGCAGGTCACACACACACACACTAATATAAACAAACACAGAAAGTTGTATTATCGCTCTTGTTATGTAGTCACTTATGTTTTCTGAGAAATTTAGTTTTATTAGCAATCATTTTGTGTGAGCAGTCGTGTTATGTGGGCATAAATGTTGAGTTAATAATTGAATTGTGTAAGAATACACGTTGTGTGAGCATACATCTTGTGTGAGTATATAAGTTCAGTGAACAGTCATGTTGTATATAATAATTGATTATATGGTACCGTTAGATTCATATTTGTCTTTTTGTTGTAGGTCTGGTGATAGACGGCAGCGTCTCGTTTCCTTTTAACGACGGAACAAAAGCCTTATTAGAGATATATCCGGAAGACTCGTTAATGACAGTGCAAATGGATGATTCATTGCCTTTGCATTGATTTGAAATCAGTATTTATTACTGGATTGCCTAATACATAGAAATAAATAACGATTTGTGAGATTTATTATTTATGACATAAATATAGAGAAGTCGCTATCGTTTTTTCCATCTACAAAATATTCATTGTATGATAGTATCTGTATAATAATATTATTAATGAAGAAGCTTTTAAAATACAATTATAACACAAAAGCAATCTTATTGTACATAGTTTAAATATATTGTCTAAAATTCCAGTATAATATTGTCCTAAAGATACATGTGTATATTTATTATTTATTTTTTAAATTTGTAAAATCAAAAAGTTTACTAAAAACTATGAAAATCCTCGTAGTTCTTAGATAATCGCTCAGACATACAAATTACTTTTAACATATTCAGTTACACTAAATATTATTGTTCATTTTTTTTTCAGTAGTCAAATTCCAGTCAAATCAAATTTTCTCATATTTTCTTTTTGTGAAACTATTAAACTTCCAACTTTTTCTTTTTGCCTGTGCGTCACAAATACTATAGTTATTAAGTAATTAGTGAATTTTAGTATTATATTAGATTTAATGTATTTTCTATGTGCAGATTATAATGTTAGTATCAAGACTGAATAAATATATGCACTGCTTTGTATATTGTATGTTTTGTGATATTGAAGAATCACTAGTAAATTATTGATTATTATGACATGTACTTATTTGGTTTTTGTGTATTTTATACATTAAATATATACTTAATGAAATATTGTTTCTTATTGAACATTTTCTTTAATGTAAGGGCAGTTTGAATGGGAGCCTGAATGTATTTAAGACTATATTTATAAATTAAAATATCTAAATACTTATAACTATAAAAGTATACGAAACTAACGAAAAGTTTATGTAATTAGTATATGTGTGCATTTTTTGGGCTTTATTTTAATATAATTAAAAACAAATAATGATAACGTTCTAAAATAGGTGATCAAAAAACAGGGACAGGTATTATATAGACCGGGAGTCGCTTCTTTTTCCACAATTGCCAATTTATAGTAAAATCTTAGTAAATTGATTACTCTCGGTCTGGCCATTTTATATTATTACTAGCGGACCCGACAGACGTTGTTTTATACACGCGTTTTTAATTTAAAAAATCAAACTTATAAAAAAAATATATTAAAAGTTATCACAATGTCTAACGTCATTACATGTACATTTATCATAATTCGACCAATCGATATCGTACGAATATGTAAATAAAGATTTTTTGTTTGAATAAATGAATTTGTTCCAATATTTTTTTTTAAATATCACTTTTACGTAGCGAAGCACGTGTCGGGCCGCTAGTACTAAAATATTTTTCTTATTTCTATCGCAATGCCAACTGTCAGGGCAGACTATAATTAAAATATAATATTATTTAATATTTGACATTGCCATGGTAACGCAGTCCGTCGGAACCAATGTGAAACATTCCAAAATCACCACCTACTTACACATTAAAAATTAATCAAAAAACCATTTTCTAGTGGACCAAATTGTGAATCTAAACAATACTCAAGTCCCCTTGAACACACACAAAGAATTTCATAAAAATCGGTCCAGTCGTTTAGGAGGAGTTCAGTGACATACACACGCACACAAGAAATATATATATATATATATATATAAAGATAAAGATAATGCAATTTGTGTTAGTTCATTATAGTTCGTTTGTTTATTCATAATTTTATGGTTATCTAGAGAAATAATATTAAAATAAAAACGCTATAATTTTTTCCAAGTCAGTATATTTGTTAAAAAATTCGTACATAATTATAACCTAAAAAGGTTTATCTCTGATACGGTTCCAGAACCCCATTGCCGCAAAAACATCTAAGTATATTAGTAAACTAAAAAACAATGGAGTAGTTATGAAACGCATATCAAATTCGTTGTTATATATAGGAAGCGAAAAAGCATTTAAAAAGCTAAAAATAAAATAGCACCTATATTGGACGGATTATTTGCTAACTAAAAAGTATATGGCAACATAATGAATGAACCTGGACAAGTTGACTTATTTTAAAAAATAATTCTTTAATTAATTTGTCGTTATATTTAAAAATAGACATATAGGCATGTTATACAAAGAGATATTATTGGAAATGATTTCATCTTAAGTTCATTTAAAGATTGGCAGTTATACAGCCAAGCCATACAGCTTGTAATCATTTACATATTATATGACGTATGATAGATCTTTATCCACAGATCTATTTCCCGCCACCCAAAAATATAAAAACCCCCGAAAAATTTTAAACCATATCTTTGTAAAAAATACTTTCGAATTAAAGATATATAATGTTAGTGATATATAAATAATACATAAATTTTGTTATGATTAATTTGTTTTTTTCGTGGGTCTTTATATGATTATTCTATATTAAATTAAATCACATAACCACGGCTATCTTATATAAAACCGTATTAAACTGATGTATTACGTAATGCAAGGCAACCTTCCATAAAACGAACTTAAAATTACGTGGACGGAGACGATAATGCACGAATTATCACAAATTATTATTAAATTAATAATTATATACTCCTGATACACCTAATATTATATTATTGGTAGAACTTAATTAAATTTGACTGAATCGTATTCACACAACATACTTTAAAAATAAGACGACAGATTAAAAATATCAAAGCAATTCCAATTATCTGTCAAATGATGAAAAAAAATCGCTCTTTATTTTGACTTTGATATATACAAACAAAAAATTAATTTATTGTTATAATTTCGTTGTAATCCATTTTTTTAACAAATCGCGATAATTATTAATAAACAGAATGCTCTTGGCACATGTAACATAACAGTTCATTCAGATATACTATAATATATCTTGAAGATAAGTCAAAATTCACATATTTCTTTTTAACTTGTATGTGAGTATCCAGTGTTAGTGTATGGACCACTGTAAAGTGAGCTGCCGGTCCTCGAATATGTTTTAGGGTTTCGTCTTCTTGCGAGAATGAACGCGATGGCGGCAATGACGCAGATCATTAAGATGACGCCCGCTATACAGATCCCGATTGCGAAGTTCTTCTGAGATATGCAGATCTCGTCTTCCTTCTGTAAAAATAGTAACAGACATTTATTACGATTAATAATAAACTGTACGTGGTAACTTTAAAAAAATAGCAACGGAAGAATGAATAATAAAATCGGCTAAGTACGAGTGGAACAAATTCATAATAACACCAAAAAGTATATAACTTTATATATTTCATGTATTCCTCTGGAAATAAGTTAATCATCTACCTGTTGCTGTTATTAAGCAAAAAACACGTTTGTCTAAATATTTATTTTATTATTTTAGTTTCGCTTGTTATAGCGGCAACAGAAAAAAAAAACATTTGTACAAATTTCAATCGACTAGCACGGGCTTCTAAAAAAGAACCTTGGAATAATATTTAGTGTGTATGTATTTTTTGTATGACTAGAAAATATATTATAGAGCATATTTATAAACATACCTTCTCGCTGGTGACGTCATTGTCAGGTGAGTCTGCCTCGTTGACGTATAGTCCGGAGAACACCTCGACGGTGGCGGGCGACTCGTCGGACTGACGACGGACGCGGCGCTTGTGACTGCACGGCTCCTGGAGATACATATTATTAGTTGGTTATTTCTACTCGCATACATTGTGCTTGTTACACGTCGAACTTTAAACAATGTTGCTATTTAAGCACTTTGAAATATTAGATAAGTTGCACAGTTCTAAATTCTGGTAGGGTCAAAAAATCAGTAAAGCAATTACTATTATAATATGTACTATAAATATATTTTTTGATTTGTGTTTATGCTGTTAGGCCTATTGGCTTATGACAGCTTCAACAGCGGAGCGGGTACGGGAACCCTTAATTTAAAAACATATAAATGACGTATTTAAAACAAAACTTACACAATCAGTAGGATGGTTGAGGTCACAGAGCTTCACCTCGCACGTGTAGTACACGCTGGCTGTGTAAGGGAACTTGTGTGCTGGAAACGATACCTTCGCTTCTTGCTTCTCCTTGGAGTACTGGAAGAAGCCCATGATCTCTCCGTCGAGAGGACAACTGGGGGTAGAAGTAGGTTTAAGATTGTAATGAGAAATTCATAGGATCATGGCCTTTTATCACACTATATTAAAAAACTGCTATTTTTAACAATGGTTCTTGCACAAATTCTAATTGATTAGTAAAAACATTTTTGTATTAAGTGTTAAAAAAACTGTGAAACCTAATCTACGACTACTAAATCCAAACTCACCCATCATCAGCAATGAGGTTCTGTTCAGCCCAGCCCAGTCCGTCTCGCACGGAACACTCCGACACCAACAGTCCGTAACTACGCTGCTTCTCCAATGACACGACTAAGGTAAGTGTGTCACCGATCTTCACGTTTGAGGCCACCTATAATATAATATAATATATAAGATTTTTTTAATATAAATAGATAGAAGTAATTAATATTTATAATAATAATAATATAGCTTGCCTCTTTATCTTCCGGGTCTCCTTTGAATATTTTCATGGTGACTGACGGCAACAGACCAGAGTCCTCGTCGTAATTGTCACTAAATAAAAATATTTAAAAAAATAAATAAAAAAACTAGGATCGCAGAAACGAATCAAAAATAATATTTAAACTGATACATATATTTAACATGTTATATAATACAAATATCATTATATTACATGTCATTATTATCCCTGGATCCAGTAAGTCTGTCCGCGTGTGGTCTATGAAGGTGGTACAGCGTCAGGTCACGTCGTCTGTACCGACAGCGCACGTGGTAGCCGCGCCCCTGTCCCGTCACCAGCCGGAGGTGGGGCTGCACTATTATGTTGTTGTAGTACTCCACTGTCCCATCGTCCTGGGAGAATTCATTTATATATAGCATAATAATTTATACGGAACTTAAATCTAGTAACAACACTTATTAACTGGATCGTAAACTTTAGGTATCTGCTAACTATTATTTTTTTTATATGATATATATTTCTTTAGGGCTATGAGACTTTACAAAAAATAAATATTTTACAAATTATGGTATGTATCTAAATTTAACGACTTTCAAAGTGTTGTCTATTGGTTTAAAGTCAGAATTCTTTAGACCCAAATGTGAACATTATATAACTGTCTGTCGTCTGTCTAATCTTTTTTCGGTACCACTATACACTTGAATTCTTATTTGTTCTCCATACGATTGAGTCGACTACTATGAATAAATAGTAGACATAATTTAATATTTACTTATATTTAATACATTAATGTATTGTCTATTAAATGATCAACATTTGATCTTTTCAAGAAAGAATTAAGAATTGTTGATAAGCAGGTAATATTTTCTTGGTAGGTACGTACTATAGTTATAGTTTTTTAACTTTATTTTTTATCTTCCGTAAAGTTCGTTAACTTGTCGTTTCTTTTTTTATTACATTTGAAAAAAAACAGACAAAGGAGTTTTATTAGTAACTCAATTTACACAAAGTTAAACATGGTTATGCTCTTAAAAGTTCAACTTTTTTTAAGGCGTTATACGTAGAAAACCTTTTTGTCATGGGATCCAGATAAGATCGTGCCAGTCACTTAATAATTCACATCGTTGGTTCCCGTTTCCTACCGGCAGCTGGACCGGATGTGGCGTGACTCCCTCTTTGTTATGCATTAGTGATCTTAACCCTAATAATTATTAATTTTCAATTATTATAATATATTTTAAACAACATTATACCATTTAAAAATGGACTTAAGCTCAAAATATCTAAATTCTAAAGTTTTATCCATAAAATAAAAAAGGTTAGGTATAATTTATCTCCATTGAATTAATTTATTATTATATCAAATCACTTTGTGTTCTATGTAGTTCTAAACCAAATAGACTTTAATATAATCATATTTTATAAAATAATAATATTCTATTTTATAGAATTTTACTATATTACATGTAGGTAAATAAATACTAGAAATTCCATGGATACGTTTGCAGCGAAACCAAGAATGCTTAGTCATCTTTTATTACGATCATGGTATTACGATTTACGTCTAAGATGTTGAATTTTAATATTTTTATTATAAATATAAAATAGTTATAAATATAGGTGGCTTAATATTTTGTTCTGATATTGTAATAATCAAAACTATTAATAAAAGTAACTATCCTTATAATAAGCACCCACAAACTGTTAAAAAATATTTTGCTAAGTTTTAGTTTTCGATTTTTTAATGAAATACTTATTTTTAAGGCGTCTCAAAATCTTCTGAAAACAATATTCATCAGATTATAAATCCAAATACGTAACTACATTTAATCGTATAGGCTTTTAGGCTAAGAATATACGGAAATAAAAATGATATAAACAAAAAAATACACTCAATGACATAAACTCAGTAAACTAAATCTGTATTATGTTTTGTGTCTAAGAAAGTAAATCTTAGTGGATTGCAATGACTTTTTAAATTGTCCTCATTTGTCTAAAAAAAGATTAAAAAACCTGTTCTGTTAATATTCACGCTGGTTCCCGCCCACACTACAAGGCCAATAAAAGGTCGCCACTCGCCGGACTGGACTGATATCTTTTTATTTTGACATTCCTTTTTTATAAAATTTTTAGAAAGGAATGTTTTTACTATTATTTCAAGATAGATTTTTCTACAAAGAAATAATGTAGCAATAATACAATTTGGTTTATTTTTTTTAGATATTGCTATCGAATTTAAAACGACAGTTTTAGTTATTTCTTATTTTTCATAGTAATAGTGAGAAAAATTTTATAATCCTAACAGTATTTCTAATCCTCAACGTAAGATCTAGGGGTGTTATATGTTTCATATAGGTATGTTTATTTATGTGTCTACGACATCAAACCTCCTAAACGGATAAACCGATTTGTGTCCAGTTTTTTAAACAGAAGGCTTCTGCTGAGATGGTTCTTAGCTTTGGTTAGTGAAAATAAAAGCAGTCCAAAATATTCCGCTCTTTCAAACTAATTTAGTTCTTGGACCATAATTTATTGAAATTAACAAATCAAAAGCTAAAACATACTTAATATAAACTATAAATCAAACAATAAAACAATGTGAAGATCTTATAAATAAAAAAACTAAACAGAATAGTCAAGTCTTGCAACTGAAGTTTTATTGCTATAAAAAGAACGAATTGTAAGAACCCTGCAGATGCGAATCTAATAGGTTAAGCTGGTTTGTCCGTACGTAGCAATTACCGAGATGGGCATAACAATGTGAGGAGATAAGAACGGTTTAAAAGAATAGATCTTTATTTTTAGTATCTCGATTTATTTTTCACAAAGGAATTATAAAAAAGCTTTGACGGTGTTTTGCTGACAAAGATTGAAAACTAAATATAGATTAGTCTTCCATCTTTATTAGTAGGTATAGTTTTATTTTAATCTTATGTTTTAAGATCCAATCCAAATTAAAGAGAGCTTAGCTTGTATTGAAAAGGGAGCCATTTTTACTTTTTTTTAATATATTTTTGTTTCCTTAGACAAAAAATGCTTATTTTCTATAATTTGGACATATGTATATTCTTTTTATGCAATAGTATATAATATACTCATAAAAAAAAACAACGTAATAACAATCTAAAATGAAATCACGAGTTTGTAAAAACATAATATAAGGTCACAGCACACAGAATCTATATATGTAACTTAATTGTGATTGGTTGTCTACTACGACATCTACCAATCAAGAGAATATCATGGGATTTGAAGGCAAACGATAAAAGTATTTATTATTCCATCATACTTATCGCATATATTAAACCTTATAATTTGTCATGAGATCCTTTTAAAGGAAACGTCTTGAATAATAAGTTCAATAACTTTACAAAACTTAAAAACCTTGTAACTATTGTCTAAAACCTCTCAACAAAACTACGGATAGCAGATTTTTATTTATCAGAGATAAACAATTTTTCATATATATGTTATGTCTTACAAAATTAGTTACGATCTATGTTTAGTGACAAAATTATCATTTTTGTTATAGAACAAATGTTTGTTTTTGCCGCAAATGAAAAGACAGAAACAGATTACTTTTTTCACAAATAAATCCTAGTATATATAATAAAAGACCTTTTACAAATATTAGTTCATTAGTTTTTATTAAGAGTTGTTATAATAGAGCAGCGGAATACTTAAAACTCTTCATAGTAAATACAGTTTAAGATACAGCATGTGTTTATTTTAAAGAAATAAAAATTCTTGCAAAATACTTTCGATGGCGATGCTTACATAGAAAAAAATTAATGTTGTATATATATATATATATATATATATATATATATATATTTATATATATATTTGTCGCTACCCAGTATATTGGTATTCAGAACAAAGGATAGCGCAGTGTAGGAGCTATTTTGCATTACGTGGGCTTAAGATTTACATGATTCTCTTACTTGACATCATATTATGAAATTTGAAAGGTTTATCCACAGCATAGATCTGTGAGAATTGAAAAAGGTTATATTTATTGTAAGTTGAAATAAAACAGTAATATTCTCATTTTGAATGTTTCATTTGTAGCGTTATGATATGTATTTTAATAAAATGTATAATGTATATTCAATACAAAAATCAGTTTTACAAAAAAAAATGAAATGATTTTGGATGAAAATGTGTATGAAATATAAAAAACTACATATGTTTTAAATATTTATAGAAGCTCTTTTTTTAAGATTGTAAAGTTTGTTTAGGATAGGGTAAGAAAGGTTCTTAAACATTTCTTTAAACATCTTTTATTAGAGATATTTAACAGGAAGTTTGTTTTACAAAAAAGATCTATAGATTTAGGAAGAAAATACAAATATTGGGGAATATAATCCTTTTGAGATGTCCAATGCTGGGACAGACTGAGAAGAATGCCGTTGACAGAATCCAATGATAACTCAACTCAACTTATTGCATAACTCAGTCAAATATTGTTTTAGGTGGCGAGGTGAGTCACTGGTTGTATAAATATGTAAAGCGGAACGACTTACAAACATTAAAATTTACTTAGCACTTTACAGCAAATTGATTTGGAAGATTGTTATGAAGAAATAAATAATAATCAGGGTCATGATATTACATTTAATTTAGTCTTAATTGTCGGTTTAGAAAAGGACATCCTCAAGTTTTCTCTAGGGTGCTGTAAGAACTGGCTAGGACCACTAGATTGATACCATCCCACACCACTTCTCCGAAAGGTGGTAAGACTCTGCAAGAAGTTGAAGAAGAAGCCATCACCAAGAAGTTTTGACGTAATGAATGCGGAAGGTATAAAAACTTTTATCAAAACCTAAATATGTTAGGTTATGCCTACTCTACATAATACATCTGTACCCAACAGAGCAGGTGGATGGTAGATGGTTGACAGACTGGCAATCCGAAACTTACACGTCTTTTCGTTTACTGATTTTACGTTTAATAAAAAAAAAAAAACAGAAAAAAAGAGAATGAGAGAATCGATAATTAACATGACAATTGCCAGACGTACACTCGATTGTAAAAACAAAAATTTCTGCAAAGCATTGGAAATGCAAGGACAGAAAAATAATCTTACAAGCAATATCCGTTTAAGTCATTAATATGCTGTCAGTATGACATCATTTGTCATTTATATGTTATTATGTGCCTACAGTGAGTGCGTGAGGAGTCTGTGACGTGTGATCACGACTTTAGGGTCGATGAAATAATAAAATACATTAATGTTAGAAAATATTCTATATTCATGTTCTAAAATATCTATAAACACGTATAGCCATGTTAAGTTTATTAAAATGTATATAAATATTGGTTAGGATTTTCGAAAGAAGCTCAATAGACGTCACCACCGTCCATATCAGGAGATAAAGACGATTACATATAGAATGCTTAATTCACCGAGGCTGACAGCGATACGGTAGCTTAAATGGTAGAGCTACGAAACGGTTGCCCAGAGGTCGAGGGTTCGAATCCCTGCTCGTATCGGTTTATTTTTCATTCCTTATTAAAATAAATTTATTGTATATTTTATAAACATTATTGATTATTATAATAATAATAATATCAACAGGACAAATTACACAACTTGAGCAACGCAGCAACAACGTGTTAAGACTTAAGAGTGTTAGACAAGGATACAGAAACATAGAAACACACATTATAAATACTGCGGATATATTTAATAAACGACCAAAACCTATCATTTATGCTCATCACATAGATATGCCTGTCCCTATCGAGAATCAAACCCAAGCCCCTTTGCGCCGCTTTACGTTAGGCGTCTGCGTAAACCACTCGACGAACGGGGCTCGAACTAGTTCGCGCCGTAAATCCGCCATGCTTCGAGATCATGAATAGAAACTCCAAATGGGTTCGAAACTAGTCGGTTAAAATTCCGATTAAATAGCGTGAATATAGCCGGGTAAATATACATTAAATAATCTCTAAACGTGTATAGCCATGCCACACAATTTCGGTTGTGGCATCTTTTAAATGTTTATCTATACTGCAAAGTTCAAGACATTGGTTACGATTCGAAAGAAGCCTAATAGATGTCACCACCGTCCCGATAAAGACGATCACATATAGAATGCTTAATTTATCGAGACGAGTAACGGTAGGGTAACTCAATTGGTAGAGCGACAGGACGGTTTAAAAGAGGTCGCAGGATCGGAACCCTGTCCGTTTCGGTTTATTTTTCATTCTATATTTATTTTAAATTTACGAAACATAAGCTGCCGCGAAAACTAAATATTCATAGTTAGAAATAATATTAAAAAAACAACTTAAATTTACAATTATAATATATCTGTTTTGAATACATAATTTTTGCCACTAACTCAAAATCTTCCGTCATATTGATATCGGATGATTTGACATCACAAGCATATAAAATTCGTACATTCCTTTTAAAGTTAAAATAATTTTTTGTGTTATGTGTATTGTGATGAAAAAAAGAGAATCTGCCGCTGAAAGTCGTTCAATAAGCCACATTAAAAAACTCTATTTTATTAGCTGTAGTTTTTGCGTGATGAATGAACACACAAACGAACAAAAATTAAAAAATGTTTAAGTCTGTCGCACATTCTTAAAGTGAACTTTTTTGTGATCGAGAATCCTTAATGTACATTTGTTACTATTATATCATTATTACATAATTAAATGTCTAAACTCTAGTTGATAATAAAATATAATTAATTTATTTTAAATTCCGTTAAAACATATTTAAAATGTTCTAATACAATCCAGTTAACAGTAATAGGTTTATTAGGAGCCGTCGATTCTTATCACGTGCTTCCTCCTGCGCAACGTAAAGATCTATACACCATGATTTGTTAAATAAATTACAAAAACAATTTACTATCTTAAAAGATGTTTAGATCTTTCTTATATTCTTAATACATTGCAGATATAATTTGTGTACATTACATCTGTTAAATAAAATAAAAAAAATAAATCTCTTTTTTTATATCTTTTTTTCGAAATTTAATAATTTGTGTTTATTTAGTTTGTACTTCTCATAGAGATAACGTATATATAATACCTACATTAAGTCAATCCCCAGTGAGAAAATGGTAGAGTCAGCCCGTATTCGAGTAGTCAAATTACCTCAAATAGTCTCTATATTTATTATATTATTTTGTTTTGTTTGTAATAACTACACAAGGAATAATAAATGCCATGAAACCATGAAATAAATATTGTTAAGGTTTATACACAATTTTAATAGAAAATTATTCTTCATTCTTGTAGGTATTGCAAGCCTTACCATAGACAATAAACGTTCTATTAATAGAAGAATTTATCAGCCTCTAGCTAGATAAAGATGATATAGATTAATAATAATGGGTAACGGTTTTAAAATTGACAGCGTGAAAGTAATTTATTGTTAAAAAAAACATGGTTTTCGAGATTTGTAGAATCTAAAATAAGTATTAAATTCAAATATTAAAAAAAAATGTTTAGAGTAGTCCATGGTGATGTTAATAAGAAACTCCTTGGATACCTTTAAGATTCCTTTCCTAATTATTTCAATTAGCTGTTACATTATTCAATTACTTTAGACGACAATTCGTGACTCGACTTAAAACCTATTTGCTCACGTTGGAATCACTTAAACTATGAACTTTTACAATTATTTAATAAAAGATTATAGAACAACTTCACTCTTCTTGTACAGTAAACCATAAAGTTAACATATAAACTTACATTGTCAGTAGACATAGTGTTACAGCCCTTAAGTGGTAGGGTGTATTGCAGGTCACCCCGCGCCGAGACGAATTCTCTCAAACATGTGGAGTTGCTTCCCAGACCAGCAGGGTATACTATACCGTTGAAAGTATCGTATATACTGAAAGAAGTATATGTTGTATAGTATTGTGTAGTTTGTCCGTACTACGTGACTTGGGTTTTAGTTTTTTTTAAGATAGTTACATCTAGTAGACAGAAAAAACTTAGAAAAAATGATAAAAATTAAAAGAAAAATAGTTCATTATTGGAAAGGATGAGATTAAAGAAAAAAAATATTTTATTGGTAACAACAAATCTGTCATTGCTATTTTTTTACATCACACTTTTACACTTCGTCAATAAAAATAATCTAGGAACTATAGTTTCATAATATCTAATAAATATTATGCCAATATGAAAAATTGCATTTTTTTAGTTTAATAGTTCCATTGTGTAACTTCTTTATAGGTAAAATAAAAATATCTAACATTTATATACCTGTTAGGATGTTGCGTATGTGCGAGAGAGATGGTGACATGCATGTTCTCTTTCTCGCACGTGACCGTGAGGGTGTCCAGTGGCGCGAGTGCTCCTGGCCATTCTGACAGTTCGGTTGCTGTAGCTACAGTTGTCGTAGACAAGTCTGGCGACGAGAATTTTTATTTAACAAAATATAGTGCTTCTATAGATAGAAAGTAAATAATTGTTTACTTTATTTGGTTTAAAAAATATTAATGATTTTCCCTAATATATCTAATTTAAATCAATTATATTGTTTAAAAGACCCCGTTAACTTATAAGTAGTTTTGGTGTAATATATGTTTTACGGACCTCTAATTTCTGTAATAATAGAGTAATTAGAAAGCACAGAACCGTGTGTGTGATGCGGAACCTATGCACTGCTAGTAAATAATTAGCACCTTTCTTTTATATTCCATTTATATAACCAGTCTTATGTTTCTTATAAGAAAAACAATTCTTTCACATTTGACACGCAAAGATTAGTTAGAAATTGAGTTGGCTCTATTTAGTATCATAGTACTAATTTTCTGTTTGTATTAATTATCAAATCGAATAGTTTAAGTAAAATAATAAAAATATTAATTAAAGAAATAATTTAATGTTGATAATAATACGTTATCCTGTTATTTACAAATAGGACAAAACCACACATCACAAATACCACAAGATACATAAGATGTACCGGTAATAGCCACAGAAATGTTTTACTGCAAGCCACATAAATATTTTATACTAGCTTTTGCTATGACTGTTTGTGGAAGTACAGAAGGCTGCGTTCATGGAAACTCATAGAGTTGAGAGGTTTTTCGTCAACCTCCTCTGCCAATTTGATTAAAAAAACCAGTAATCTTTTGGTTGTAACAGAATATACACCTTTTGTTGATTTTAACGTCAAAAAAATTATACGACCCTTTTGATATATCTCATCGTATCTTCACGTACCTTACCACATAAAAAAATTCAACAAAAAAATAATACAGAAAAAAAAACTAAAATTAAATGAAATTAAAAAAAGAAATAGTAATGTTGACATTGAAAACGGTCGGCCATTCAGCTTTTCCTGAAGTAGGTATTTAAGGTATGTAGGTATTTATTTACACGTCCTTTTTTAATAAAAGTGAAATAATTTTTACAATCGGATGTATAATTTCGAAAATAACCTCCTACATACAACATTTTAAGCTTTACAATATTAATATATAAAGAGAATTGACAAACAAATAAAAAAGATTATTCTCAGGTAGGTATTTTAGCAAAATAAAACGGATAAATGATTTTTAATGCTCATTAATATGTAAATAAATAAATCTATTAACCGTTGTTATTAATGTAAAATTACAATATTACTTTGTATTTTTTTGTATAGCTTATTAAAATTTGACGGATAAGATAAAAAGAAGCATAAGTACTAACTTTACATAAACATACATTAATGCAAATAAAATGCATATATGCGAAGCAAATGTAATCAGTAATATATATCTACGATACAAGTAAAAGATCGCAAAGGATATCGCTTAAGGATGCGCGCGCGCCGGTCAGCGACCCGGTCGTCCACCCCGGGACACAGTTAAGTTATTTCGGACATTATAACGAAATTGTCACTATAGTTTACTAAATGACAGTTACAGTAAAGTAACCAAGATGTGTCTCTTATTTTTTTTGTCGCAAAATAAAAAAAAACATGTTATTCTAGTCCGTATGTAGAGATATACCTACTACGTGATTTGGTATTTTTTTTGATTATCACAATCTCACATCTTCATTTAAATTAATTTTGATATTATAAGTATAAGTTGGTATTATTCCTAAGATCTACCTAATTACCAATTAAAATACCCGTTGCCAGCACTATCTTCTTCTAAAAAGTAAACTATCATTACAACAAACTCCATTAAAAAGTGACGGGTATTTGCGTGATATATAATCAAATAAACAGACAAATATCTCAAATAAATGTGTATACTTGATATTTCAAATTCAGTTTTATTACTGGTAATGGTCGCGTCGTTAGACACGCTATGAGAAGTAAACTGCGTTTTTGCTAATTTATTGTCTAAGAGCAAATATTACGAAAAAGTTATACAATAACATAAATAAATATGTTTTTAAAGTACATTTAGTTAATATAATAAAACTGAAATAAAAAAATAATGATTAAAGATTATACGAAAATAAAGTAAGCTGATTAAAAAGTTGGGGTAGGTTGTAACTGCCAAGAAGGTGATAATTTTTTAAGGTTATTTTTTTTTATTATAACTTTTTACTTTAACTTGAAAATATGAAACATATATCTGAATTAATTTTATGTTTACAAGGCTAAGAAAATTGTAACAAAGTTAAATCTGAATCTTAATATTTAAAAAACAATGCTATTGTTTAAATAACGCAGATTTCCAAACTACAATTGTTTTTATTACATTTTTTCTCTGTTTGTCTGTTTGTTTTTAATGTCCTGGTAAACTTTGATGTAATTCGGTTAGTTCTATAATCTATTGCCACAATCAGTATAAAGAAAATAATACTGTTTCTGAACAGTCTTTAATCTTACAGGAAAACAATAATTGGGCTATAATAATAATATTTTTAATAGACAATGTTTTTCAGACCCTACTTGCACGGATCTAAAGGTCCAAAAGAATACCCTTTTCTTACCCTATAATATAGATACTTATTACATATTTAATACTAATAATGTTACCTACCATTGTTAGGTGGTATCTGTTTTGATCGCGCGGTCGCGAACAGCGCCACTACTACGAGAATGCTCCACATCTTTCAGTCTGAAAAAAAAAAATACATTGCTATAAAATATTGTTTAATTTAATATTCAGTATCAATAAATATACTATTACAAGTAAAAGCGCATATACTTATAGTTCCTTATACTTATCATAATACATTAAATATATGTTATATACAAGGTTATTTGTAAATAGTATACCATCTCTTGCAGACAGCCTCTCTACATCAATCCCAACAACATTGGTTCCACAACTTTTTACAAATCTTGATAAATAACACAAAAACGACGAAACAATAAATTTTTGCTCCCTCTTTTACTTATTACTCTGTATTTTGTAAGAAGTACTTAAGGTCAACGCTCAAACGCCATACCGACGCTCAGAGTTAATGCCAGATCAGAGACAAAAAATAAATTTTGTATGGGAAATTTTAAATTTTAAAAACTATTAATTTTATAAAGTCATAGAACAAATGTTGTTGGGATTGATGTACAAAAGCCAGCCTGCAAGAGGTGGCCAACTAATTACAAATAACCCTGTATATAGGTACATAAATTAATTAATTGTTGAGATATTAATTAAAAAAAAATACACGTCGTCATTATAATATCATTTTATTTATATTGAATATAGATAAAACAACTAAAAACAATGATCCAAAGGATGTATATGTATGTATATTACTTGGAATAATACAATTCTAGAATAAGCACAAGAAAATAAAATAATGTATGTAAAAAGAGCAGGAGCCCGAATGACATTGGTAAAGAAATCTATATAAAAATTTATCATAATAAAATAATATGTATATTTATATATACTTAGGTATTGCCCATTTAAAATATTAACTCTGGGTGAATGACAACATTGTAAACGGTACCTATATCAAATTATGAAATTCCTTTCCATAGAGTTAGTAGAATTGTAATATTTAAACAGGTTTTAAGATGCTTTGGTGACAAAACTATTTTCATATACATAAATTAGTGTCTATAATAAAACGCTTTTAATACATATTATCATATTTTCCGATTTGTTTGATTTCATTATTTTATTTAATATACCTCGAAAACACCCAAAATATGAACTTCAATATATATTTTACAAAAAAAAAATAATGTATCATTAATTTTCTTTTACATACTCATATGCATAAATTTGAATATTATATATTCAAATTAATTCATATTAGTATAACATGAATATTCATATTCGGATTATATTTAATATTAATTGATAATGTAAGAAAGTATAACAGGCCTTATATTAAGTAACAATAAAGTGTATGAATATATAATTAAATTTTCCAAGCCATTTGTACAATCGTTACAACGTCTGTTGTCACACAGACGGACAAAGGAATTACCACATAATAGTGATAACTAAATATTAATATGTGACCTACATTACACTACAGACATTCTGGTACAGAGATGTTTTACAAGTGAATAAATAGCTCAGTTGAATAATTATTTTCAATTTTCAAAACACACACACAAACACACACAGCTGCACAATCATGTTTAAAATGATATATTTCTTGAGTGGGACGTATAATAATATGTTCTACTCTCTCGACCCCCCCGGGGGAGAAGAGTAAATGATTTCAGGGCGGTAACCTAGCTTAGATTTATTCTACGTCTTCAACTACAGAAGTGTCTTTCGTGGGCCATGGCCCAAGTGATGCTTATCCCTGTTAGAGAGTGGGGGTGATTCATCCAGTGAAGCCCCCTGTTCAACTGAGAAGATGATCAGCGGCCATGAGGGTTGAGAGAAAGCGTCATAGACTTATTATATCCTAGAACAAATTTATTTATGAGTTTACGATTTTAGTAAGTGGTAGAGCCATTCGACTGCAATTTGTATATACCACCTCGACTCTCGTAAAGAAGATCAGCGTTAAGTTCCTAGTATAGCTATGCTTCGGAAGGTGGGTGACAACTTTAAAAGCCTAAACACCTTTTCCCTTTCCTAGGGCCCTCTTATTTCTTCTTATTTCCCTCCATATTTCTCAAAGGAAAAAACGCATTATCAGCTATATTTGTACTTAATAAAAAAATATCTTCAGAAGCTACGATCTCACAGACAGACATAATTATAACATCCTGTCTTCAGTTATTTTGACAGTTACACCTATGATTTCTTTAGCGGTCATGCTTCGTAGACCTTAACGTTTTCCGCATTTGACGCACGGACGTACAAATTATGAGTTATATATGAATTACATTATAATATACTTGTAAGTTGGATTGTTAATTAAATAACTTAAGGCCTATAAAGCTCAAGTTATTTTTTAATTCTGTGGTTCATCTTATAGATACAAGAATGCTCGTTATAAATACGTACTGTAAGATAGTTTTTGCCTCATAATTGCGTGATTTTAAACCGCAAAACTTGAAAGTCTTAGTCTTTAATTACTATTAGCTAATAAACATTAAGTTTTATATTAATAGCAAACATCTTATTAAGTTTTCTCAACTTTAAGTAATTTTAGGTTAAGATTTTTTAATACTTTTCTGAATTTTGAATTAAATAGATTGGCATAATAGAACCAATTCTCGTAAAAAAAATGTTTCAAAATATATTTTCTATCCATTATTATAAATGTCAAAAATATCGTTACTTCATTCTTATAGAATAACTAAAAAGAATCAATATTTATAGTATAAAAATAAAAGGAGAGATCTCTGAAAGAAATAAGTTCATCTTCTGTACGTTAGTTTTTTCTCTGTTTACTAATTCGTTTGCAACTAAAGATAAATATAATAATTATTATATTTAACTAAAATCGTTTCCTAACCTAATTTCGATGTAATCAGTCTCTTTAAAGTCGGAAAACAAAATCAAGAGTATATTTTGTAAAATTTTAATAATGACAACTGGATTTATGATGGTTTGTGTAACTTTTTCTTTAAAACTTCTTCGATGTGATTCACAAGTCATAAAAATGTTATCGCATCGGTTAAATAATTAGCATAAAAAACATAAAAGATGACAGCAAGAAATTGAAGAACTGAGAAACTGACTCTTTAAAAAATTTCTTAAATTACAAGGAATACGAAACTTTAAGATGTAGGTGCTCTCTCGGAAGGAGTTAAATGTTCAAGGGGTAAATAACAAAGTTCGGGTATTTTTAAAGAACGAATTAAAGTCGCTTATAATAAAACTTACATTTTTTATAATTAAACCAGATTACTGTTAAATATTCGCAACTTCGAATTAAATTTAAAGTTTAAAATTTAAATCTAATTTTACGCAAATTAAATCTGTTAATAATAGTTTTAAATTCAAAGTGTAAAAATCTAAAAAGAATTGAGTTCCTAATATACAATATTTGATAAGTATAGATAGGTATCTACTAGAATCTACTATTACTAGATGGTAATATAAACTAAATAATAATTTAGTTTATATTACCATCTAGTAAGTAAGTAAGTATAAAGAGAAGGTCTTTATATGTAAAATCACATTAAATTTTATAAATCTTTTTAAACAACTGCAAAAAGAAAATTTCACTTGTCAAGGTCTACAAGAAAATAAATGATTTAAATCAAATTTTGGCTGAAGCACATAATTACAACGTGATTTAAACCCTACATATAAAGCCGATGATATTTTATGAATCAGTGAAGTGTGCCAACTGGTATTACGTAAGTAAGGACGTGTGGCCTAGAATTATCTGAACATACAATAATTTAAGATATTTTACTAATAAACCTTTAATACTGCCGCGCAGACGTGTAACGTATAGCGGCGCATCGGGGCTCGGGTTCGAATCCCGACAGGGACAGGCATGTGATGATGCCTGATGATAAGAGATGTGATGACCATAGATGTCTGTATTTCTGGGTTTGGTCGTTTATTAAATATAATCTCAGTATTTATAATGTGTATTTTTAGGTATTTGTATCGTTGTGTAACGCCCTTAACACAAGTAAATAAATTGCTTACTTAGGGGTTAGATCAATTTGTGGAATTTGTCCTGATATTATTATTATTAATAATACAATATACCTATTCAAGTATATTTAGTAAGAGTATAGTTATAATATGGTTACTATACAAACATTCAAACTATACTTGTAAGAATTAGTTTTGTATAAAGATTGAGAGTCTCAAACTAAGAGGTCGTTGAAATACTCGCAGATAGTTAAAGGAATTACATAACGATAAAAAAACAATCGCTGGTCTCAAAAGACAGTGTTAGTTCTTAGTTGGGCAAGAACTGTAAACAACAAATAGATCTACACACTGAATTTGAATGTAATATTGGAAAGTATGGAAATATGGAATAAATGGTAATACTTATCAGTTTACCAGAATATAAATTCCAATTTTAAATAAGTATGGAATAAAAAATAAACTGATATGGGCAGGAATTTGAACCTACTTACCTTAGAGAAACCGCTCCGTCTTTTCACAAATTGAGCTATTATATAACTAAATATGTGTAACCATGGGAATGTCTGGGAAATACCAAATTTCGCGGGTTCGTAACCTTGCCCGTATAGAATTATTTTTCATTGTATATTTATTTTTAAATTTAAATACACTCTACAAGGCTACACATGTTTATAGATTTTTTTAAAGATTTAAATTATAACATTAAAAGCTTACTTAAAACTTGATTATAAAATAGACTTTTATTTTGAAATTATTTCAAAGGACTTACAATAAGAGATGTCGTGGGAACCAAAAAGAGTATATTTAAAAATGTCACGCAGAAAAATTATAAGTCACGCTAAAGTCAGCTAGAAGTCATAACTGTTAAAATGTCATTCTTATAATGTGACAAACGGATAAATTATTATGTAGGTACATTTTTTATATGTAGCAACCCGTTATAAAATGTTGTATTAAATATTTCGTAACAAGATAGGAAAGTACAGCTAAACAAATATCAATGCCAGTTCGTAAAAGTATTACCTTTTCTTGTGTGTTAAAGTACAGTCGGAGAAAAAAGTGTTTGCTTAAAACACATTATAAAAAAAACTACATTAAAAAAAAATCTTCAGAAGATTTTTAAATAAAATGACAAACCATAATTACAATTTTTAGCTATATATAAGGTTTGATGAACGTATTTAAAAAAACAAAAACCTTTTAAAACTGTATGTTCTTTTTACTTTGTCAGTTTATTAATACTAATAATAAACGAAATATCTCCGTAACTGTACTCAAGCCGGTTATACAAGGTTGTGGTTACGTCACTCCGTGTCTGTTTTTGGCTGCACTATATCAGATATTTGGAGTTCCGTTATCATTCACTATTGCTCTGTACATATTAATATATATTATGTTGTTATATGAGTAGGTACTGTTAAAAAAAAACCAATCGTCTTGTTTTATTCTGGAAGATCTTACGGATTTATTAATTAATACACTAAAGAGATATAAAGAGAAAGGGAGAAGAGAAATAGTTTTATAAAGTGTTTCTTATTTTCAAGGCAATGAATAAGGGATTCCAAGTCTGACGCAAAAATATTTTCTGATGCTACGTTTTTAGCTTTGGTGTCTATAGGAAAGCATCTCAAGGAAAACGATAAAAAAGAGAAAAAGCAAATATGCAATAAAATAATTTTATCATATATAATAATATACTTTAAATTCGCAATTCGCAGTTGTGGGGTGTAGCATTTCCATCATTGAATAAGGTCCTTTTCCCAACTGTTGAACATTTCATACAGATCTACTAATAAATATACCTATGAAGTATAATAGTGAAGTTACAGAACCTAGCTAGTGAATTAAATGTACTCAAAATTTTATCAGCGTGTAAAATAGAAAATATTAATGTTAAAAAGTATAATAAACTAACTGTTTATACAGATTAAATACCTATAGATAAAATCGTTATATAACATTGCAATATAATATAGTATGTGGAGTCAGAGGCCGTTGTCAAAGAAGGTCAATACCGATACACATCACTGCGTGTTAGTTGTCAGTTGTTAGTTGTTACATATTAATATGATATAATATTATCGTTACTATAGTAAATAATATATATAATTAAAATTTTATTTCTATTTATTACTAAAAAGCTTAAATCTTGAAGTCATTGTGAATATTACGCAATGTCAAAATATTCTTACTTATTCTTTCTTTTTTTCTTTAACTTTATGGCAAAGTCATTATCAAAATAAAAAAAAATAACATTGCTAAATATCAAAATATTCTTCAGTGTTGGAGATTCTGTACAAAAAAAAAATCAAGAAAAAATAACCAACAAAAGAAATACTCTTATTTAACGTGGGATACCTAGACTTGGAATGTGAATAGTAAGACCACGGCTTTTGACTCAGCAGTCAATGCCACTGACCAGTCTGACCACAGCCACTGACCAGTCCAGTTATAAGGGCTTGTGAAGAAATAAACAATATTACTTTCGGATAAGTTAATTGCTATAAAAAGAACAAACAGTCTAGGTCTTCAAAACGACTTCAAAATATTTAAGAGTAATTCCAGATTTATTTATTTATTTATTTATTTATGTACCACAAATAATTACAAAAAAAAAACATAATAATAGCAAAAACGTATACAAAGGATGAGATGAGATGAGATTTGGTGAGAACTTTGTGAATATTAGAACTTAGGTTTTACCAAATCCTGATATTTACATTCCAGATTTTTTATAAAATAAAAGATACAGACTAAGTCTTTTAAATTACTTGGAATTATTTCAAACTAATTAATGATCTATTGAGAACTTTATGAATATTAGAACTTAGGTTTTTCCTAGTCCTGATAGTTACATTGAATTATTACCAATACTTAAACAAACTACTGACAATGTCAATATTACTTAAGCGGTATTGAATCAGATACAAAACTAGGTCATACTCTCAAGATTTAAATATTAATAAATACTAATTTGTTTTACAACTGTTATTACGAAATACTATATGTATATTATAAGATCTTATCTATAATTATATATCAGACTGACTGAATCATAATTGATGACTGAAAAATAATAACGTAGTGTTGATTGTTGAACATTCTGGATTTTAAAAGGTAAGAGATGTTTGAAACCTAACTTTGAGTTTAAAACCTAATTTAAGAACTTCAATAGTTTTTTTTAACATAATTTAGGTTTTTTATTTCGGAAACAAAACAGTTGAAATGGTAGTCAAATATAAAGCTTATATATTAAGAAGCAAATATTTTAAGCATTCAATATAATGAACTACTATCCAATTTATATATAGTAGGTACTGTATTAAGTAGTGTAAGTGTAGTAAGTAGTGTCTGTGTGTCTGTAGTTTGTATGCTGGTTTATAAAATAAAAGTTTGCGAAATCGTTTCTCATAGGCCTTTGTTTAGAGAATTAAGTAATATTAACGTTTTGTAACTAACACACTGTTGGCTTGTATATGATATAAATAGAATACTATCTAGAACAATTTAGATTTTACTAGTGATGTGACATATATAGTTTTTGTAAGTTTGATTATACTTTATGTTTAACATAATTTTGCCCGCGACTTTGTCCGCGTGAACTTCAGAAGTGTAAATATTTTGAATTTTGGAAAATAGAAGTAATATCAGCATTTTCCATATTTTTTGATTATTAAACGGAATAGTGTTCGATTATTGTAAAGATCATATTTATATACTAGCTGTGCCTGCGACTTCATTTCGATTCATTCACTACATTTCGATTTTGATAAAACGTACCATTTGTACTTACCAATGTATGTAAAAACTATAAACCTTCAAAGTTTCATCAAACTAATCAAGTTGTTTTTGCGTGTAGGGGTATTTCTAGTTTATTGTATATTTTTTTATGTTTAATCACTGGTAAGCAGCAATGGTAGGAAAATAAGAGATTATTAAGTTCTTTATTTGTTAACCGATTGTTATTCCCAAAAACTGCATCCAAATTGATTAATCGTTTTCTGAGATTAGCGTGCACAAACATACAGACATACAGACGAACTGACAAAATGAAAAAACATTGTTTTGGATTCTCTTGCTTTTATAAAGGCATCATGATTTTTTTTTATATCTTCCATGTACAGTTTTCGATCAATAACAATTTTATTATATGTATAGATTACATGCCTATCTATCTGAAGTTATAGCTTCCAAATGATGAAACATTTTTTCAATTTCTCCACATATAAACAAACTTACAAAATTAATTCTCATATATTAAGTATAAATCAATATATTATGATGTTCAATTAGTTTCAAGTTTGTTCAACATATATTGTAGTTAATACACTCGCCCTTGGAAAAGCAACGCAAAACGTGACTACGGACTTTACTTGGGTAATTTAAACACATTATTTGTTATGGGCTCATATTTTATGAACGTACTAGTAATAAAATATGAATATTATATACTTTGTTACTACGAGATTATTTGTTACATTTATTACATGCTGGTCGTATTATTTTATGTAAGGTACCTGAAATTATTGACCATTATTAATAACATTTTAAACAACAAGATTTCTGTGTTATTATTGTGTTTATTATTTTTTAAATATATTATTATCATTTCAGCTGAATGTGTTATATTGTATTTATGTATGTTTTTGGGTGTGTGTTTGTGTGTGTGCGTGCGTGAACGCTGTGTGTGGTGACTTCCGCATTGTTAGAATGGAGCCTTCGAAAGAAAGATATTTGTCTTCAAAACAATTTTTTAAAACCTAAAATGCGGACACGGAATTTAAAGTCAAAATTTTTTTTAATGTCTATTCTGAATATAACTGAAAGAGTTTTTGAAATCAGATAAATAGTTTTGAAGATAGTTTCCACCTTGCAAACATACAAACTTTAGATCGTCATGATAAGTGTTGTGTGAATGAATATTAAATAACCTGCTGATATGATCTTTGAAGGAAGCACGATACGGATCAATAATATAACAACTCACGAAGTGTGTCTTGCTTTTTGTTACAACCATTATTATATATGTGCTTGTAATTAGTGGTATAATATGTATTATGTAGTAGTACATTGTAAGATAATAATTGAATTTATTTATACGTTTAAAAAGATTTTTGACTGATGTCTGTTCTATCGACGATGAACAAGGGCATCCCTCCTCTGGGAATAGTATTATAAAAATATGTACTCTGTAAGAACCCTTTTTTCATTATATTATAAAGTTGGAATATAATATAATGAATATATATTATAAGGTTGCAGAAGAACACAGGAACATACAAAAACAAACCACATGAAAAAGCCATCAGTGGGTTCAACCCGTGTTCATCTGCAAGTAGTGACTACACACTCTACCATCTAATACCAGGAAGAGAATATTCAGCAAATTTCAACACCAATATATTATAACATATACAATAGAATAACTTTGACGACCACATAGGCCAAGTTAAAATGGACAGACCTTAAAACGAACCTTGAGTTGACCTACATATGTGTCAATTGTTATACACTTTTTGTATGCTTATGTAATGTTTAGCGAATATATATGAAATATTATTGTAATAGGATGTTATTTTTACCTATGGCAACACTTCCTACGAGATATTATGTAGAAAGTTTTCTACGGTTACAATATTTTTAAAAATTTTAATGTGCTTTGGCAGCACGGGAATTTGAGATCACTTTTGTAGAGTTAAATATTTTTAATTTTAACATTATAGACTATTGTTTAATTATATAAGTATAAGTATTGGTAATTAATTAATTAGTTACATAGTAATTCTTTTCCAAAAGATACGGTAAATATGTATAAATTTTTGTTCACATTTTTATATCTTTATCAAGTTTCGTGATGAATGAGTAATTCAGTGAGTATTCTGATTATAATCAAATGATATTCACAGAGGAAGGTCGAGAACATTATGTATAAATATTGAATTTATTATATTTTCCTTCTACTATGTGATGTCACCTTATAAAAATGTAAAACCAGATATATGTTATTTTTTATTCTGTGAGGAAAATTCATTAGTGAATAATATGAATAAAAAAAAATAGTACATAAGTTTTTTAAACCTACAATAATTGACAATAACTTTTTTTTATAAAGTTGTCTGCAGCGGTGGCTGTTACGCGAGCAATTAAGCCTCTCCAAAAAAGGTTTAACTGACATTTAAATGATACTACAGAGTATTTAAGTTACATATTGGTATCACTACCCACATTGCCTGACGTAACATGGTGATATCATATTAAGACTTGCTTACATGAAGTTCAGAACTAAAGATTTTAAGCTGTTTTTTTTTATCTTTCTTATATAACTATGGGTAGAAAAATATCAAAAATAATATATAGAATAAAAGTTTAATATCTCAGTCAACCAGAGATATTAGAATAAAATATTTTTTATACTTTTTCTTTACTGTTTTTTATTTTTTTTGTTTCTCCTACATTTAAATTCGTTATATTACTATATTAGTAGTAACGCATTTTTAAAATAATGTTTATAATAAATACACATAATTATAACATAATAAGTTTTAAATACTGTGTGAACCGACCTTTATGGCAGAAGTTACAGGTGATTACGAGCGACCTCGGCTCGAGGACGTGCAAGCAATTTATTTGTCAATCACGCCTTATTCGTTCAGAAATAAGGTTATATTTCCTTTGAACATCTTTAAAAATATCTTTGTGCAATATACATTTAAATAGTTTAATCAAAGTAAAGCTTACCTCTATAGTAATGAGATTTAAAATTCCTTGTTGATAATTTGTTATTAACTTAAAGTACTAGCTGGTTTTTTTTTTAAGAAACATATAGATATTTGAAATCAGAACTCTATATTTTTAGTGTTCTTAAGTTTCTTGTTATCAGACTTAATATACATTTATTTATTACCCCGATATTTGCATTTCATTGTAAGTATTGAAAAACATTTGCTAATACTGCTGATATTTAAAATAGCTAAATAAGGATATAATTGTAATATTGCTTAAGAAAATATTTAGAAAGTTAAACTAGTTTTCCTGTCTACTAAATATCTAAGATATCTTTGCTACATCTACAAGTAAGTACCTACCTTACCTACTATATGGTGTAGTATTATATAAATAGTATACTTGTGAATTTAACTTCAAAATTGTATCTTTATACCTTCATATCAACATTGTATATTTACGTTACAACATTTTTTAAAACAATATTAGTAATAAGTTAATAATAATAATATATCAGGACAAATTACACACATTGATCTAACCCCTAAGTAAGCAAATTAATTGCTTGTGTTAAGGGTGTTAGACAACGATACTAATACATAGAAATACACATATAAATACTGAGAATATATTTAATAAACGACCAAACCCAGAAACACAGACATCTATGATCATCACATAACTGCCTGTCTCCGCCGGGAATCGAACCCGAGCCCCATTGCGCCGTGACACGTTAGGCGTCTGCACTAACCACTCGACCAACGGGGCGGTTAATCCTTATGAAACCTTAAATTTATTGGACAGATTTTGATAAAACATTGAATATAGCTAAAATTGATCTCGATTGAACCAGCTTTTTAAAAGAGCAATCAAAATTCAAATTAATCGATATACTTAGCTTAATTAGTTAGAACTGAGCTACAGACTGATAAACAATCAAACATACACAAAAATAGTCTTCAAAAAGAACCAGAGTAATAATTTTATAAAAATAATTTTGAATAAATTAATATTTAGCAACTTTTCTTTGATTTATTGATTGCCAAAATAGTAGCATATTAATTAAATTTAAACAAATATGGCAGTAAAAACTATTTAGTCACAACATGCTATTTTTGGCAACAAGTAGGTGGTCAGTAGGTGCTGAGTATAAGGTACTTAACATTTGACAAATGACGTCTGTATGTACCTTTATTGTTATTGCTTTTAGATTTTTATTCTTACTGTAGGTACACGAATCCCTGCCTGTTAAATCTTATTTATAATTAAAGAGTATTATTGAGTTTAGTGTTATATACATATAGTATATAATAGTGAATATTCTTCACAGTTAAGTAAAGGATAGTTAGAAGTGAAAGTTAGGGTACATTTACATATTTAGAAAAAAAATATTTTTTAGAATTAGTCTTTTTGCTTTATCCATAGTCTAACAATATATATTGAAGATTTAATTACTGTTTTGAATTCAATATTTTCTTCATTTTTAAACATTTGGTGTTGTCCAAGAACAGTCTTGGTGTTTTTTCTTGCAGATTCGCAAGACTAAGCTCCAGACAAGAAAGCAAGACTCTTGAGCCTAAATCACTTATAAAGGAAACTTAAAAATATCAAGGCTTAACAACAATGTTGAGGAAAACCAAATTTCAATATCATCAGTGATTTGATTGGACAATTCTATACACAATTTACCTACATAATGGGTTGGTAGTTGGTTTAGTGGTTAGTGGCCCTGACTGACCCTAGGTGCTAGGTCATGGGTTGTTTTCCCACATGGGATAGTACTGTGTGATTCACAGGTTTTGTACTAAGTCTTGGTGTACTTTATGTTCCTTTCTTATATGTTTCTATAACTCACGAGACAGGGATTATTCTCTAGTAGGAAAAAGTACCTATGTAAAAACAAATTAAAAGATATATATATATACATATAATATTATATTATTATATCTACAGTTATTATTACCTACTATTTATTACCTGGTAGGTATATATTACTTTTATTAAGTTTATGACAGTTTTTTTAAACAAACAAATAAAAATAAATCCGCCAGGTATGGAAAAACTGTAAGTAAAATATTAAATAATACTTAGCATGTAAAATTGCACAACAGTATGATATAAGGCCGGAATCGAACCCAGTAAAGCAAGGGCATGCGCGGGTGTATTTACCTTGCACACCCACGATATGTACACAAATTGCAAATTATTATACAAACATATTTTATAATAATGATAAATAAACAATTTATTATGAAGATGGGTTATTGCGAAAAATATTACTCAGTTCATAATCATTCGTTCAATAACTAAAAATATTTTATATAAAATATATTAAACAGAAGTTGGTTGAGTGGTTAGCGCAGACGCCTAACGTATAACGGCACATTAGGGCTCGGGTTCGATTCCCAACAGGGACAGGCATGTATGTGATGAGAATAGATGCCTGTATTTCAGGGTTTGGTCATTTATTAAATATATTTTCAGTATTTATAATGTGTTCCTATGTATTTGTATCGTTGTCTAACAACTTAACACAAGCAAATAATTTGCTTACTTAGGAGTAAGATTCAATGAGTGAGATTTCTTGTGATATTATTGTGTTATTAATAATAGTGTACTATGAATCGTAAATGATTCTTTGTGAAATATCGACATACCTATTATGAATATGTCTCATTAACGTCCATAAATACAGTAATGGATTCAAGATTAATATTTGGTAACCCGCCTACCATTACCCATCTTCGTATAAACATTGATTTCGAAAGAATCGTTTTCGGTTTTGTTTCTTAATTCATTTAGTAATATTTCCGAAATTTATTCGCGGTTTCAATTTCTCGTGGGAACATTGAATTGCGTAGGGTTTTGGGTATAAATATTGTTTTTCACATTTGTAGTATAAGAGATTTTAAAAACATATTTTTGTAAAACGTGAAGGCTCAATCAAATATAAACTTTTTCACTATAAATATTATTGTATATATAAATATACTTATACCGAGAGATATTTGTATTTATTCGATTTATCTTTGAAATTAAATGAAATGGAAATCAAGATTGGGTTTTGAAGCAAAGATATATCAGGATTGAAAATTAATTTCGGCGAATAGTTAAATACGTTACTGAGTTTCTCATTTTATATGTATAGTGTAAGTAAAAGTCTCAGTATGTGTGTAAAAACAGACACTTACAGAAACTTTAATATCAGAGATACGTGGTTTAATAATGTGCAAGGTTTTATATACCTATTTATTGCTGCGGAGGCTGCGGCTAAGATGAAAGGGAGTGTTTTACAGTAAATGATGTAATTTACTATAAATGTCGGTTGATCTGTCATAATGACAGCTGTACATCGTACTTGGATCGAAAAAGTTTTTATATATTTAACATTTATTACTATGATTTCAAATTTGCTAAATATACTGTAGGTATTTAAAATGAAGTCATCGGATTGGCAAAATAACAGATGAATAAAATATTATAAAACATGTTTTTAAAGTTGAATTTCCTGTTCAAACTCCGCCAAACAGAATATTAATTTCGTATTACAATAAATAAAATTTAAAAAAAAATACCACTGTATACTTTAAAAAGGTAAATGTCATTGATATTATTCTATTAATTTTAGTATATTTACGTACTAAGCCTTAGGAGCTCAAACTAATCTGGTTTTAGTATTAAGCAAGCATGTCTGTAAGACCATGTTTGATTTGGTTTTTTAGTTCAATTCTATGTCGTAATATTTAGTTAATATTACGAGAATTATAAGTATATTATTAAGCAATTAGACCATTATAAATGTATCTACGATAAAATATCGACAACAACTAATAAGATGATAGTTCACTTCGACCTGAAAACTCAAAAAAGATTTCACTAGGTTCTTGATGTTTAGGTAGCTATTTCATTATACTATTTACTAAGCGCTAGGTCAACTAGCGTACTTAAGTTAACATTGTGAAGAGGCTGTTAGTGACACTAGCTTCACTGATCCATCTGATCCCATCTGATTGGTGGAACTTCTTACTATTTTTCTGGTCAAACTGTTCGCTGTGAAAGGTGCCCATCAGACTTTTAATTGTATTCGCTTAAGCAAATACTGAAATAATCTGAATTACGACGAAAACAAATATGAAGCTGGACCTGCCCCATATAAAACACGAGTCTTTGTTCCGAGGTCACTTTGACCTCGCTCTCCAGATGACCTCGAAACTGACAGTCATTCGAAACGATGTTTGCCCCATACTACTATTCTTGTCGAGGCATAAAGACATGACGAATGAGGCTTTCTTAGTTGTCGACGCGCAAACTTGCGTTGTTTGGTCACTAAGCTAGACAGTTACTTCATTCTGTTATCTTCCCTCTGAAGGAATCAATAGAAGCCATCCATTTCTGACACCAGATCGATCATGTCGAAACACATTGTTTTCTTTATCATCTAAAGATGCTCAGGATATACTAGAAGATGGTGGTAATCAATGCTCTGAATAGTTTTGATGAGTAAAAGCGCTTACAGGTAGTCGGGTTTGATTTGTTACCCTTAAGGAAAAAGGCTGAATTCCAAAACCCAGTATAATAATAACCTTTAACGTCGAAATACCTAAAACACTTTTACTGAATAATATTTGTGGATACTGATACTCTCATATTTTAATTTCTTCCCTTCTTTTGATGAGTTGTTTTAGACAATTAGACCTTTTTAAACCTTTATTAACACTCTTTATTCAAGTTTCTGATAACGGTTAAAATTTTGACAAGACGTACATAATGGACGCTGCTTTGCCTCATGGTTTCTTTACTTGAAAATGGCGTTTCGCAAAAGAGACTCCCACACCCAATTTCAATTTTCCATTTTTGGGTTGCTATTTAAATATATATATTATAACTATTAAGTATGACAAAGTGTGATTCATGTCACGAGCGTTGAGTAACAGTTCTACCATATTTGATGCAAGGTCAGCTAATCGGCCATGGGATTTTTTTGTGAGACCGAGTTAACTGTCATTGGAGAAACATGCATACTTTGTGGACTGATTTAAATTAAATAAATATATTTAAAAATACAATAAGAATTAATATTAAGTGTGTATTCATATTTTTGCTGAACAGCTAGTTTTATTTGTCTGTTTTTGCATTTTCGACCATTGGATTTTCTTACAGGATTAAATATATTTTGTAGTTAGTATATTTTTATAACACTATTTTATCTATATTATTATTAAGACATTTGCATTTTTTTCTTCTCTACATATAAATTAGTAGTTTTTATCAAGAACTTTTTTTATAAAACGTAAGAATCAATAAATTCAATAAATTAGATGACAATTCCTCAAAAATGTTTGAAAAGTTAGTTGTTTTTAAATTTAAATTCGTTAACATGATAAATACATTAATTATAAAGTCTAGTCAAGGTTGATCCGCCTACCTTCTGCCCACCAGGCGACGTCATGGCGGAACTTGGCAAAACCTGTTTCAAACTTTGATTTGGTTACTTTTGTAATATTGAAAAGTATTTTGTACCACGAAGAAGATTATTATATAATTATTACTAGAAGTGAAGGGTGTTATAGTAATTTCCAAAGAGACTTGTAGCTTTTTTAAATTATGTAGCTAATTATTTTTCTTGATATTTAAAAGAAATGCAACTTATCTCCCAAAAACAATATTATTGTACAATATATTCATTGTACTGTTATTAAATTGTAATTTAACAATGGCCAGAAATTAATTTTGTAATACTAATGGAATAGAAAACTAGTTCTTTTGTAAATAACTTACAATAAATATTTATCTTTATCGGAGTCCTTGGCGAGCCGTTCTACTGAAAGGCGAAATAGTTCATGCGTGTAGTCTACTGTATTATATATGTCATTAAATACATAAAATAACACACACACATAGGTAGCTGTGACTCTTCCTGAGATTATCTTACTAATTATTCTTTAGCAAAACTATATAATATACATAAACTTGATGAAAGATCATGTCTTCCTGAAGTTCCAAGTGTTGTCAAAATCATTCTGATGTGTCATTCATGGCGACGAAAAAGACGGACGAACAAATATTATTTCTTTATAGTGTTATTTATATTTACTGCTTATGTATGAGTAATAAAATAAGCACCTTATAAGATTATAGGGATTTCCATTTTGGGAAGTGTAATTTTATAAATGTCAATGGCTCTGACAGAGTCACCGGATAGTGGGCGGTTACAGGTTTGAGACCCGCAATGAAGTAATACATGTTTAGTTCCAGGAGATCGTGATGATCAAAGGCACCTTTTGCGGAGCCCTCAACTTGGGGCTTGATAGCTAGACCTTTATGGATGTTAAATGGGTAGATGGTTTAACTGATGATAAATCCGAGTTAAATTTTAGCAAATATAATCGTCGCCTTGAGAATCGGTATACAAGAGAGTAGGACATGGAGATGAAGGGTTTGGGAATCCAGTACTCTTAACTCCTGTACGGAGTGTTGCTATAATATTACCTCATGACATTATCATGGGTCAAAAATATCGAGTCAAAGTCAAATGACTTCGGTTTTGCTGGAAAAAAGCAACAGCACAGCAACTATGTGCCAGATGAGAAATATAATTTAATCTTAAACAAGTATTTATTTCAATTCTAAGTCAAGCTACGATACCAGTTTACTTTTACATATAGATGAGAAGTAATGTTTTGACCTATAGGTATTTATATACTGGTATTTGTTAATAATCTCTTCGTCACAGCTCATCAAAGATCATCAAGTTCTCTTCTATCGACGTTCCAACTGTTCAAGAGCACATTAGAATCAGACAAGATGATTGTAGAAGACCGTGACTGGTTTCTTCTTGAAAAGAAATTTATTGTGGAATGTCAGACAAATTATTTCATATAATGGTAAAATTACAGTTTTATAAAAGAGAAAAATATGTAGCTAACATTGAATATTTCTTTAGTTCTAAAAATGTTGAGGTTCTGAATTTAGCAAAATAAATGAAAAACCTAGCAATCGGGCCACCACGTTATATCTTCAAAAAAAGATTGTAATCTTTTAAAATCTTAGGTACAAGATAACTAAATATATAAAATATCTTGACAGCATTATTGCTAATATATTACGCGGACATGATAAAATTATAGTCTATAGATTTTTTGCCTTTTGCTTTTAATTAGTGGCGCCAGTTTGTAGTAAATTTATAATTCTATAAAAAGTTTGATACAATGGAGTCAGGTTTATATCATGACTTCCTGACTATTAGATAATTGAACTTTTACTTAGTAAATGTTAGTTATTTAAGGTTTGTGAAGGTAACCCAGTAGCGGATATCAAATGGTTTATTTATTACACAACATTGACCCGTTCAGTAACTTTATCTGTATGAATAATGACGTTTAACTTATAAGTTTTACGAGAGACCCATTTTAAAAGATGTACTTTCATCTTTTTAAAGTTTTGATATTGATGATTTTATAAAGGTCCACCAAAAGGTTTAAAGTTATACAACCTTGTCTATTAAAAAAAAAATTGTTTGTGAATTATGAAAGACCTAAAGGATAGGTATATCTTGTCAGTTATTAAATTTGCTAAAACTAAAACAGCGACAAAAGTGTAAAGACCCCTATTTTTACTTTCAGGTCAGTAATTTTATCATTTTAAATATAATGAACTGCTTCATAGTCAAATATTTTTTTACAGTGAGGAAGCGGAAATATGAAGAAAAAATAAAAATTATAAAAGCCATTTTAACTTTTAGAATATTTTAAGTTGACTTTATTTACCAAAAATATTTTAAACCAACATAAGAGGACTTGCTTCATCTCTGTTACGTTCTGACTTTCAAGTAACCTGATGTAATGAGCTATGACTAAATATGAATTACGAAACTACTCTTCATATATTATGCTCTCCTGGTACATTGTTTCCCTTAAGGTGTTAAACAAACATACCTATTAACTAACCTATTAATTATTAACTATTATTAACTATTATTAACCTATTACTATTAACCTATTAACTAAAATTATAAGTTTTTTTATTATAATTAATAAAAAACTTATAATTTGATTATCAGCAATATATTGCTTTGATATAATATTTTTCTATATTTGTCGATATTGCAATATCGAATTTTATTATACATTAATATCATTGTATAATTCAGTAAATATAATACTATTATACAAATAACACTACCCACAGTATAAAGGTAGACAAGACAAATATATACAATATAATGTAATGTATACGCAAGTTCAAACTTTAAAGTACGAAACAAAGACTTACCTTTAAAACTTATTTTTAAACTACACTTATAATTTCAATGCACAAATCAGACAACACACGTCCTTATGGGCATTTACACTGAAACCACATTCCTTTGTACACTACCAAAAAACTAAAGACAATTAACATCCTTGGCCCCGTCCTTTAAAATTTAATTTAAATTTGATTTTCCAAACATTCGATTTTGAATTTAGAATCTATATGATTTTCTATGTTCGTTTTCGTTTATCGTTTTTATTTCTCGCATGGCGACCGCGCGTTCGTAACTCGACTTTGGTACTGGCAACGCGTTCGACCGGTTTGAATGAGCAAAAAGGTCGTATATCGATTTTTTGCTGAACAAAAATCGATTTAAGATGATGTCAGAAAAGGATAAACTTGTTCTGCCATAACGGGAATGATTTGAAGTGGAACCGAGGCTGCATCAAGTACTGAGAATAATCTGAGGCAGTTATTTGGAAACATTTAGGCGTGGATGTTTCTTAAGTATTTAATGGAAATTTTTTATAATGTGTTTGAATTTAAGAGGCCATTAAAATTATATCCCCACCAAAATTTTCAATTATCAAAACCTATTACACGAATGTTATAAAAAAAAGTTTTTTTTTAATTTATTGCAAAGAAAAAAATTCCTAAGGATAATCAAAAAAGTTTAAACCCATATAGGTACGTCATGTTAATCATAAGTTAATGTCATATAAAGAAGCATTGAAAAATGTATAATTCTAAAGGCTTATATATAATACATACTCACAAATCCTCTTATAGCGACGGTAAAAAGCTGTTAAAATAGAGATTCCATGTATAATTTTATAAATCGGCTTATTTTAGAATGTAAAAAAACAGTGGCAAAGTCCGAGTCGGACTCGCACAAACGTTACCATTACCTATAAAAATAAAAAAAAAACACGTTTGTTGTATAGGAGCCCGTAAAACATTCTGTTTTAAGTAGGTATCTCTTGTAATAGCGGCAGCAGAAACATGTCTGTGACCATTTCAACCGTCTTATCATTTGGGCACGGAACGCTAGAAATAAAAAACATTGCATATGAAATAATATATGTAAGGTTAGACCGTATGAACCAAAAACCACAATGTTGTTTCGACTAATTTGGGCGGTTGACTGCTAATGATGACAACGGTTCACATCATCATCATCAGTCAACCGAAGTCTACTACTGGACATAAGCCCGATGTGTCTTCAATACGGTTTTGTCTGGTCTGCATCCAACTGCGCCCTGCGACCCTTACTAGGTCGTTTGTCCATCGAGTGGGGGTCGACACACGGTGCGTCTTCCGGTTCGTGGTCTCCTTACGGCCACAATTAATGCATTAAAAAAAAAGGTTTCACGGTTGTGAGAACCCAGCAATGGGGTTTACAGAATTATAGATGTCCATGGTTCATCGTGTAGACCTGCACCTCCTTTCCCACTCTTTTTTCCAAAATAAATAAATACGAATAAGAGTTCTCAAGGTCTTTTAGTAATTGTACTTAATTACTATTGAGATAAACGATGACCCAAATAACAGTCATTAGTAAGATAGGTCAGTGAACTCATTAATATCTTCTCTGTAACGGAAAATTGTCAGAGTTACGACAGCACGGAATAAAAAACATATCAAAGTTTGATTACTGCAGAACCTGTATCGTATGAATATATTGAGTTAGGAAATATGCAAATGACGGTCAAAATTAATAATCTGTCCGGATCTAAGGATTGAAATTAAAATCCGTTTCTTATCTCTGCCAATAATGGTTTTTACCAATAGTAGATTAACGATAATGATTTTTTTACGAGCCATCTATTATTGTCAAGTCTAAGAAACAATTTTAATCTCGGATTGTAGATAGTTTATAGGTTTCAGCCGTTAACATATTGTTAGACGAAACATTATTATAGTTTCAAGAACAGTCTTTTGACAATTCCATCCGAAAATATTTTAAAGAACGACCAAAGAATTCTTTCATGCTAAATACTCGTCGTCAAAACGCTATCCAATATGATGAATTTAAATCTTCTGAACAAAATTAAAACAAAGAACTTGCTGAGGGTATTAACATGTGTATAAACCTTTATAAGCAGGTTAATATCTGTTATTGAACTAGTGTGTAAAGGTCTTTGTATCATTCCTTTTACCATTAGATACACTGACACAACACTTACACCATTAACTATAAATATTTATACACCTACTATAACAACATTTACGAAAGAGAGAGATAGAAAGAAATAAAACTGAAGTAAAGGGTCTACCTATGACCCAGTCTTCATTCATCTTTTTTCCCCAACTACACTTATATTAAGGGTTTCTCAGTTTTTAAATAAAATGGTCAATCTCGATAGCTTAAATATATAAATGATGGATAATTTACTCTGTATAAAGAATCCAATGACATAAATACTTGAGTCTAGACAGACGCTATATGTTACATCACTACCTCAAGTCGGCATCCTGTAACTTATATGTAATTACTATGTAAGTCGTGTTTAATTTAATGAAATCCTACTCTTTTTTGTGACATTCAAACTAGTGTTCTTACTCTATTTACTATACGTACTAAAATACTTAAATGACTGATATATCAATTCATGGCTCAAAACTCTTGTTTTCAAATTGGCATATTAACTGTAGGTCTGTTATAGGAAGAAGGCACCTACTTTAGGCTTTAATAAGAAAGAAACCTTTTTTTACGATTTGAGGAGCGAAGCCGTGGTCAGAAGCTAGTAACATTTAGTTAGTGAAGTAAATCCTATCTTATATATGAATTTAAGTATTTAAATCAAAAGTGGTTCAAGAAAGTGTAATTTGTCCTGTATTATTAATATTATTATTAAAGGCATCTAGGAAAGACATCAGTACGACATATTTTTTATTAAATTAATAATAATATTCAAAAACATAATGTAAATATTTTAACACCTCTTTATAAACAATTTTCTTTACTAGTTATACAGTGCGGTACTAGCGGTACGGGAGCACAATTGGCGCAATTAGTTTCCCAGAGGTCGCGGGTTAGAATCCCTGCCCGTATCGGATTATTTTTCAATCGATATTTATTTAAAGTTTCAATAAGCTTAACATGACCATACATGTTTATAAATATTTCCAATATAATTTTTCTTTACGATAAAAATTAACCGTATATCCTAGTATTTATAAGTGAAGTCGCAGGTAACAGTTAGGAAATTTATAAAAATAAAACATGTTCAAACCTACATTGTACATTCCTCGTTACTCTAGGAAGAAGTTTTTCGTTAAAATATATTATGATAAATTAACATAACACAGTATCAGATGGGTTTAATATTAGGTAAAACCATTTCTAAAAATAGTTTCTGTGAACCGAAAACTGTTTTACGACGTAACTTAGATCCTGTTTCTTTCTCTCTATTCTTTCTACATTCCTTCCCATTCTCCAGACTCCCTTTCTTCCTCTCTTTCCTTCCTCCACTCCTTCCTTTATGGACGACATTAAGTACCATCAGAACATTAACATCACCGAATATCACGTTAGAAATATATCTACCTAAGCATCATTCTTATAATTGAATTAAATAAAGTAAATAAATTATTAGTTTTAATAATAGGTATTTATATCTCACTTACATTTAAATAAAAAAAATATTAAAGCTACCGGAAAAATAATATGAATATTATAAGCATCTTCAATATAATTGCGAAGGTTACCTTTGTATTTGAACGTAAACAGTTTATTTAGTTCTGGAAAATCTGGTTTCAGTTACTTATATTTTTATTGTATTGAATTACCAGCCTTAAAAACGATTATCGTATTTATTTTTATAGAAATAAGGTTTAGAATAGTATAAAACATTATTTGATTAAGTCCTTTTTAAACAAGCATTAGTTTTTCAAGAACGAATCAATACCATCTCAATAAAATTAATAAAAAATGGCTCGTGTTACCTAGAAATTAAGATTCAATATTCTTTTAGTGTTGAATTCTTAAGTCGTTTTGTAATTAAAAATATAAATTAAATAACAATACTGCTCAATGCGTGTGATGCACAGGAGTGTTGCTCACTCGTCTCGGAAAAGATTTATATAAATCACAATAGTTGATATGATTTAATTTCATAGTATAATATGATACTATTAAATCAAATCATATAAATTTTAATTATATATTAAAAAAAATCCTTTGGGAGGATAGTTTAATACATAAAAAAATTATAGTGTTTAAAAATTTGCCTCTTAACTGAACCTAAGAAAATTAGTTTCAAATTCCAGGCGACTTTGATATGATCGACGTAATCCAATCGATATAACTGATATAGCCCCACATCCGAAGAATTTTAAATAATATATTGATTTAAATAATTATAAAACAAAATACTTTCGGACGAGTAGGAATGACACTGGTGTCTTCTCAGAATAACTTCGCCATGCACAAAGTATCTGAGTTCTGAGAGAGAACCAGTCTGGCGACGTAAGAACAGGTCTGTATATGTTTTAGCTTGAAAAGTATAAAGCTAAGGGCACTTGCAAACTGCATTTCATTTAAATCCGAGAAAATACTCCAGAGTTCGGATAAAAAACTCAGCAAATACCTAGAACAATTTTTATTTCTCGGGTTCGGGTCCCATATGTAAGCTCCCTTATACCGGATAATATGTTTTGTGTATATGTATATATTTATTTATTATTATATGCCCTATATAAAATTCTAGGCACGGCTGACAGTCTAACTAATAACCTAATGGCAGTGGTTTCAGGTTTAAAAAAAGTTTTTTTCTTTTATGATTTCCATGTATATTAATTCGGTCAGTATTATTATTTGTCACAGAATGCATTAAAATAATAAAAGTAGTAAACTTTTTGGTTATTCAAACTTATTTAGGTGTAACACTTACGTCATATTCTGCAGTCATTGTAGTTTGCATATAAAAGACATCAACGAGATCTCTGCTATATGTACCAGTTTTATTTTTGTTACAGCAAAAAAAAATATTTTTATTACCTTACCACTTTAATTTATGTCCTACTTATAAATATTTATTAATTCTTATGTATAATACAATATAATATGTTAATTTGAAGCGAACCTTTTAAAAACCTAGTAATAATTTGATACTAGATTGTTAAAATTAATTATAGCCTTAAAAATACAAGTTGTTAAAATATTAAGGTTTATCAAAAGTAGCTTATATATTTATTTTTTAATTTGTTTATTTCTTGCTCCATCTAGAGTTTCTTTGATAAAAGAATTTTCAAACTGTTGTATAGCAAGCAGTTCTAATAAAAGCTTTTAATATTACTGAATAGATGGCGCTGTACATATTGTTTATATCTGAATCTATACTATTGTGTTTCTTATAGATTTATTGGTAACTGGGAGTTGCGGTCCCGCCAACTGGTGGCTATATCTTGAACTAGCGAAAACGGGTCGGCTGATTAATGACATATGTAAATTGTATGTAAACAAATCCGTTTTTAAAGTCTTATTAATTATTAACTTAATGAAAGGACATTAAGTTAAGTTAAATATAAAATTTGAGTTAAAAATAAATTTAAAAAAAATGTTCTTATCAATGTGTGAAGTGTTAGATCATTTGGACTCTACAACGAAAAGCCGAAACTTTATTGAAGGCGAGCAAGTCGTTAATTCTAATCATTTAATCTACACGGGAATTTTGAATGAAAATGATGAGCAATATGAATTATTATCTTATTGTATTCAATCATCTAATACTCGAGGAGATCCTCATGAAATAACTACAGTTATTAGTAAAACTGGTAAGGTTATTTCCTCAGTATGCAGCTGTACAGCTGGGTTAAGTGAAAGATGTAAACATAGTGCTGGTGTTTTGATATTTTGTTCACGGTACGTTTAAATTATTGAAAATGTTTCTTTATGTTTAATTTTTACTGCTAAGCTCAATAAATTATATTTTCTTTATTTTAGTAACGATTTGACTGGCTTCAAAATCGTTTCATCAACAGATAGAAAATGTCTTTGGAGTGCACCTCGCAACGCTTGTTTGGAACAATATCATCCGAAGCCTTTGAGTGAACACAGCTGTTTTGATATAAAAAAAAATCATGAGGAACTAAGTGATGATGTCAAGAAGTCGATCAGAGAAAAACTTTTTTCGAAGAATTTGAAATCAGCTTTATCAGTGCATGTGTACGAGCGTGAATGATTTATTTATGATTGATTCTTTTTTTTTAATGAAAGTTTTGATGAAGTAAATTTTCACATAAACAATTTTTACAATTCACTGTTTATATGAATAATTTTTGTTTTTAATTTAATTAATTTTGTACATATTCACCAATTAATTTCAATTTTTTTTCTATTTTTATGGAATAATTTAATCAATTTTAATCATGATTTATACGTAACATTTACTTCATCTAAATTTCCGATTCTTTAATCATGTTGTTATGTTTACTTTCTATTCTACACAATATTTTGAATGTATTTTTCATAGAACTGGAAGACATGCTCCACTGCAACCTCCTGTTGAAACTGTCTCTCCTGAGAACTTACGACTTATCCAAAGTTTGATTTCACACTCATCCTCGTCATCAATCCTACATAATCTTTCTGAACAACCCTTTCGACCATTAAGAGAATGTTGTGAGAAACTTTTCGAGCAATTAATCGGGAATCCTTGCAATATTTGTTTAGAAACTCAAAAATTTTACAGTAACTGGCAAAAGAACGTAAATTTCGAATAACTGGGTCTCGGTGTTACGAGCTATACACTTATCGTAAAAATTCAAAACCCAATTGGGAAAATAAGTCTATAAAATATTTCCATCCCACGAACTTTACTACTACAGCAATAACAACATAACACAACAATAAGCTTTTCTTTTATTTTCTTTCGGGGAAAAACGTACACCCGAATTATCAACAGTATCTTCCATTTTAATTTTACTTTGATTTTCAACCAACAATTTGAAAAAATTAAAAAAATTGCTAATTAGAGTTCACAATACCATCCAAATTAACAATACACTTATGACAGCTGACCCGCTTTCGCTAGTTTAAATTATGAACACCACGCGGCAGCACTTGTACTTACCATTTACCAATAGTTAACTAGCGAACCCAGCCCGCTTCGCTGGGCTAACCCTTACTTTACCTGGTGGCGAGTTACATCAATGGGCATACCATATAAACCTTCTCCGTGGAAAAATACATATACATACCAATTTTCATAATCATCGGTCCAATAGTTTCTGAGTTCATCGATTTCATATATACAAACATCCTTCTATATATATATAGATATATAATGATTTTGTGTTTTTTTCTTTCATTTGAGAATAGGGTCGAATTTTATTTGTTTTGGGATTTTTTGTCTAATGTTGAGAATTCATTTCAGATTACTTATCTACTATTTAGAAGCATTGTGTTTAAAGCTATACTGATTTATACCTGTTGTGTTATGCCCAACATATCATTACGTTTATAAGAACTTTAGAAAAACGATTACTTAGCAAGATGACTCCGATGTTAGTACATAATAGTATCTAGCAACAGATTATTACATTATATTATAAAAAATAACTACTGTCTTTCTTTCCTTCTCTACGAAAGCTTTAAACAAACTTTTCTTGAAAAATGGGAAGTCTTGGAATATAAAAAAATAAGCTCTAGACTATTTTGCTTGGAAGGTTACTATGTACCCCCTAATGAATCTTCGTGGATATTATTCTCTCCAATGTTAGTTAGTCAAATCTTAATTTATTTTACTAATGATTTTTCATCAAGATATGCGTAATATTTCTAATAGGTCTGATGATGACATAACCTTCAACTCATACTGGTTATTTGTCCCATTTGAGATAGAGGGATAAAAAACTTAATATTATAAAAGTGACTGAAAGACTTAACCTGTAAAAGTAACTTGAGAAAAAATAAAATACAAAGGAAAGTTTTCTATGGCAAATATAATTTAACAATCTTATTATTGCATCAGCCAGTTATTCTAGTTACCGAATATTTTTAGATATTCCTCGTTAAATCAATTTTCCTTACGAGCAAAGCAGCGAGCAAAAGTATATAAATGAAAAGATAAATAGTTTAAATATATTTATTGAAAGTAATATAAAAAATGTATTCTACAAATAAATAAATGTAATCTAATTATAATTACATTTGAGACCACGTAGTCGAATCCTAATTTAGGATGTCTCGTCCAATATTAACATTAAAATGCGCTTACATAATTTAAGAAAATAATTTTTTACGATATATCTACAATCAATCAAACTTATTGACGAGAATCACTTTGTAGCACCTATTTACATTAATATACATAACTGATAAATTTTACAATACCATCTTACGTAACGAATAAAAGAATTAAACGGCTGAAAATTTAGATGTGAAATTTTCTTGTTTTATGTATTTATTATGTATTCTCTATTATACATTTATTATATTTATGTATATGTTAGTGACGTTAATTAGTATTCTCTAATAGAGATACAAACTTTACCGCATGTAAAGATCATCGAAGACAAAACTTTATTACAATATTAAGAAAAATTTCATTCGAAATTAAAATATATATTAATTTACATATTAAGCGTCGGAAAACAGATATTATGTATTATGTTTTAATAAGTTTATCAATCCAAGGCACGAATTTCTGTATATTAGTATAAACTCCCGGTAAGTGTTCTCTGCCGCAGCCAATGCCCCATGATACAAGACCTATAAGGGTGCTTCGCCCTTCGAACTTTAATGTGAGAGGTCCTCCACTGTCACCCTGACAGGAGTCTCTGCCACCCTGAAGATATAAAAATACTGATGGTTAATATGTATGTTTTTGTTAAGTGCATCGTGAGTAGTGAATTAGGTAAATTAATTATATAGTCGAGAAACAAAAGCGGGTCTAAGTAATACCCTTGAGTAGTAAAATATTTTAGGCATACGTATCTTTAATACAAGTAATTGTTAGGTTTTTTTTTAATAAATATGTTTTAACATTATAAAATATTTATAATATCTTTTCTAGCCTTCCAATTATTCATATCTAAGTAACATGTAAGGTAATATAAAATTTTAAATTGTAATGGATTTACTTACCAGATAGTTACAAAAGCCGCATTTAACAAAGATTATTATTTAAATCGGGTAAACATCTTTGATATAAACTTTAAAAAACAATAAAATCGGTAAAATAATATAAATCCTGACCTCCTTGTATCCGGCGCAAAGGAACACATCATGTATGGTCTCCCTCCTCCCGGCCGCGCGGAACCAGCGCTGGCAGCGCTCGTTGGGGATCACCTCCACGTCTACCTCCTGGAGGAAGAGGAGATGGAGCTTGAACCACTTAGAGATTTATCGCATGGTGGCAACTTGATTTACTCTAATGGAGTCACCATTATCGAGGGTGTTACAAAACCTTTTATTCAAATATACTCTTTGTATTATAATAAGTTTGAATTGATACTATTGTAACTCGTGGGTTACCTGAAGTACAGTTGGTACAGTGCTTTGACCATGGCGCGTTCGACCCCACCCTGCTACAGTCGCCATCTTGCCTGCTAGCTTCATCTGTTTTTGGGGCAGACACACCTGGAAGATAAATAATATTCTATGTTATATTGTACGTATGGAAAGTAAAAAAAAATATAAAACTTTACTTATAAAGAAATGCTTGGTCTGTCGATCTATTGATCTGTCTAGTCAGAGCCATAATGATGCTGCTGGGTTTGATAGATTTGAATTTTCTATTTCAACGTACAGGTGCTTAGTTGTTTAGATTTATAACTTTCCCCTAATATTTGACTGTCTCTAACGCTACCTACTTCAACTATTTCATAGATAACAGAATATTTCTCACTGGTAGTATATGCTGCTTAAACTCTACTCCTCTATCCAGCTGCACTAATGCTACATCGTTCCTGAAGTCGGCTGGTTCGTATGAAGGGTGCACCTCCTTGCGCTGAACCGCGAACTCCTCATGAGAGTACCTCTCCCCGGTGTCTCTTACATCCCATTCTCCCAGACGGACTCGAAGTTGAGAGTTTGGTGTGCTGGAATTTGTGGTAATGGGCGAAGAAAGGTTTATTTTGATTTCATTTATTTTACACTAAATTTAAATAAGATTTTGTTTTTCAAATTGGAATAAATAAATATTATTCATAGATGAAAATAGATATAATTAGACTAAATATACTCACGTAGCTACACAATGGGCAGCAGTAATGACCCATCTATCAGATACCAAAGCCCCTCCACAGGCCAGTTTCTTACTTAAGAATCCGGACTTGATGAGAGCTGCCTGCCACGGATGAGATCCAAATCCCGTGGAGTGACCCCCAACTATACGGTTGGATCTGGTATAGTGTTCACCACAACCTGGTGATGAGAAATTCGGTGATGATAATATTTTGTTCATTGAGCGAAATCTCAAGATTTTGATGTCTTCAAAATACATATTGATATACACACACCAAGTGTTATTAACCCAGCAAATAAGAGCAAATTTAAGTGAATGTAATGTTGGTTTTAAAATAATTGATCGTATATTGGAGTTCTATGAAAAAACTCACAAAAACTTGCCATGTTAACAAATTGTGTAAGACACAAAGCGTTACACTAACAAATAAAATGGTGCATGATGATTATGAAAACGCAGTGCAATACAAAAAGCAGAAGAGAAACGCCGCATTCAGAGAAAACTGATTAACTTGAAATAATAATTTTTCGACTCCTACGGGGATAAGGGATGGGTCAAAAAATAACCCTACTGGATGTCACTTCCGTCTCGATAAAGGTGAATGAAAATATAATGCTACATTCATCGAAGCAGGAAGCGACCCGGTAGCCCAATTGTTAGAAAATCGTTAGAGTGACGGGTCGGTTTCCCAGAGGTTGCAGTTTCGAATCCTGCCCGTGTCAAATTATTGTTGTTATTTGTTAATTTCATATTTCTTACAAAAATGGTTAATCAGTTTTCTCTTCAATGAATTGAGAAGAAACATTCACAAAAATCTCACCCTCGTACGGTCTCGACGGCTTATGAACGTTACTGTGCACTGGCACATAATCATCATCACCCGGTACTACGCCTACATTTGTATAAAAATCATCTACGTGTGTTGTGCTTTCATGATACGACGGCTTAACATGGTAATAATGATTGTAGTCTGTATTCCAGTCTGGTTTGGGCCGGTTATGACCAGTTTGTGCCGGTTCCGGCCGGTCAGTGGCTGGTTTGTAGTGCGGTTTTGGCCGGTTTGTTTCCGTGTAAATGATGATTGGATCTTCAAATTGTGTGTTTGTTTGGTAGTCGAAGGATTCGTGTGGGAATGTGCCGATCAGTTGGATTAGGTCACCTGTTGTGAAATATTTGTAATGGAGTAATCTAGCTTAATCTATGTTACTGTTTGTTAATATCTATAGCAATGATATAATTATAAACTAAAACAAATTTTATATTAGACGGTGGACTAAACGTGTTTGTCTGTTAAGATGTTTGAATCGAAGAGATGAGAGAGAAAGATTTATAACCTAAGAATATCATTTTTTCAAAATGTAGTGAAAGTAAAAGCGAATTGTAAAAAATAAATTTGTTATGGCTTGGAAACCATTGAATTATATGTATGTATAATTTAAATTGTTTCCTATTTAAGACCAACAACAAAATAATAACAAATTACTATTTTAATTTCGTTAAACTTTAATTACTTTTACATATCATTTTGTAAGACATAATGTGTATAAGGAAACTTAATAAAATGCACACAGTTAAAATAAATTTAATTACCAATTTCTACTTTTATGAGTAATAGAGTAAGATTATTTAATCGGCTTGTGCAACTCATTATTTCCGTTTTAAATCCTTCCTGACTAATAAAATGCGTAAGCAATGTGATTATCTAAGTCTTGCAAATGTTATCGTGTACAAGGCACTTTATTAAACTTACCATGATCAATTGTACCAAGATCAAAAGTGACATGGTCAATTGTACCAAGATGAAAAGTACCATGGTCAATTGTACCAAGATCAAAACTACCAAGATCATTTGTACCAAAACATCTGAACCTATATTACCGCATAATTAGAGGCATTACAATACTTTCGAAACTAAATACGGACCGGATACAATTACTTTTTTGTACCATTGTGTTATCGCTCCACCAGTCTTGATACTTTCACTAAATTTCTCCTAATCTTGGGATATTTAAGATTAAAAGGTTGTGTATGTTACATTCATTTACATATATTAAAGGTACAAGAGTTTGATCGTTGTAGCTTTCTTTTGCAATTATCGGGAAATATACATATTTATAATATTATTTTTTTTAGAATTAGGTAATTAACTTTGTAAACATTTTTTTCAAATATAACTCCTTATTTTTTTTTCTCGAGATATTTGGGTTATATCCTAGTTTTGAATAAAAAAAATCACAATTTTCTATAAACAAAGAGTAAATAATTATCCCAGAATTAACATATTACGCAGTAGTTACAAAAAACTCGGTCATATCCAAAATAAGTTACATAAAATTACATTTGCTCGAGAAAGTGCTATCATAATAACATATTACGAAATATTGTGAGAAAATTAAACGAATAAAAAGTTCAGTAAATACAGTTAGTGGCAGAGATAAGTGGCATTCATTATTTATAATATACTTGTTGTATAGTAACATTATTTAGTGTACAGTAGATTATTTGTCTACTAAATTGTAGAAACAAAATATATATAGACATTTTGAGATGTCATTAAAAAGAGATAGATAGAGTTTTTAGAGTTTAATAGATAGAGTAATTGAATGGATAATAGTCAAAGAAAAAAGTGTTGAATCCTTAAAAATCAGGACTTTAAATTCTTTTGGAAAAATAAGAACAAAAGACTTCACTAGTGATGTCCAGATTTAGGATCTCAAATAGTTACTCTTAAAACCCTAGGTAATCTATTTGCATGGCATTCCATTAACTAAAAATATATTTGAACCCAAAAAATAATTATGTAAAGTGTAAACCATATTATTCGTTTTAGATTTAAAAATGAACGGACAGACAGAGAGACGTATTCATAATGTCACTTTAAACTTGGCACATTAATATTGAGAGAGAGTCCATTGTTATGGTTTCATAATTCAATGTCTTTGAATATACATGTGGCAAACCTTTGTTTAAATATAATCTGGGTCAGTTTCAACATAATTACTGTGTGTACTAACAAAAGAATTGTATCGATATTAAAAAATAAAGTGACATTTCGTCTAAGCCTCCCTTTATTTTTGGAACTATTAGAGCGGCAACACACGTCTTGTTTTATCAAAAAAGGTTTTATTTAATTTAAACACTATGATGTTATTAGATATTATTGTAATGATACAGAATGTTTAGAACGTTACACAGATATATAGGTTAATTAAAAATACAAAACATAGATACAAAAGTCAAAATATACCATGTAACCCTAAATATTAAGATATTTAAAACAAAAATATTTTTATTAAATTTTGTTAAAAATATAAGTAAGGAATTATTTAAGTTATTAAGACTAAGTTCAGGTTGTTCTATAACGTTATCTAAATTACGTGGCCGTACAATGTACATTATCTATATTTTTAATAATGATGTTTCAGAATACTCTGTACAATAGTACGGTACATTAGTAAATGCTGTCACTGTCATAATCGCTGTCAAAACCGTTGTCACGACATTTAAATAAAACTGAAATACTTACTGGCATTATGAACAAGAGGTGCGACTTCGGTTGGTCTTTCAGTGGTTTCCATGTCCACGCAACAGGCCCAGATCATGCCCCCGGAACAGAGGTCCAGCGGCTTTCCTCCCCCCATGACACACGATATGCTCAGACCACAGCCGTATCTTGCTCCTCTATACCGACAGGTTTGAGGGATCACTGAAAATATACGAATTGTTTAGTTGCGCTCTTAACACAATTACACATGTTCGGGATAAATTCTTTTTTTGTTCTCAACCAATTACTTTTCGTTAACTCAACACATGTTTTTAATTTTACAGTCGGGATTAAAACAAGATTATAACCACCAAAATCTATCGAATGTATATTAAAGTTTATTTGATTGGTAAGGTCATTGCTCTGTCTAGACTTAGTAACTCCGGCTTTATAGTCCAAAATTGTTGGATGTAGTCGCTTACAAAATCTAGGTGCTAGGTAATCTATAACCAGTCTATTTAGAACTTCACTATTTACTTTATTATCGTTGATGTAATTCAATAAACGTTGCGTGTTTGTAAAATAATCAATAATGGATTATAATTCAATACAGAAATAAATCTTACTTTCTAAGTATACATTAAGACGACATCCTGCATCGGCATACATCATACATAAAAACAATAATAAATAAATATCGCGTGCGCCTGCGCAAGTGAAAAGTATCAGTCGGCCGTTCACCGGTTCGCGTGATGATAAGTTACGTCATCATTGCTTGGAATACTTGTATGTATGTATGTGTAGTTAATACCAGGTTAATCAATTTGATTGTTATTAAGTATTTTTTGAAGATAATAATTATTGTACATTAGAAAGTTATTTACTCACTGAGTAGTCAAAAATACATTATTTTTGTTATTTTTCTAATGTTTTATGAAGGTGGCGGTAGCTCTTGGACCTGTAGGGGAAAGCTGAGGCTATTATAGTCTCCAGAATGGCATACATCTGAAGAAAAATAAGAGTACCTCCTGTAAGATACACTCTCAACTTGACGTGATAAGCATGTGGGAAAGAGAAAAATGTTTTATAAAGTTTTGATGATATTTAATAACAAGGGTACTATTTTATAAAACCTATTATAAAAGTTTTTATATTTTTAGTTTTTATTATTCAATTCAAAAATAACTAGACCTCTAAATCCTTATTATAATTTTAAAAACCACTATCAATGTAAAATATATGCGTAAAATGATTTACGAGTAACAAGTAGGTAAAAGAATTACACAATTGCTAAAGTTATGTATTTTTTTCTTGCATGAAAACACTATAATATCTTTCCAATGAAATATGTTAAAAGAGAAGATAAGGTAAATATAAAGTTATGTAGTGGGTACTACATTACTTTAGTGAACTTCTGCGAGTAGTCAGAGATTATTTGTTCAAATATGAAGTAATAGATCAATTAGTGCTTTCTATTACGAGTGTAATGACAGATAATCTTAGTCTGTGAAAGTTAATCCAACACTATAATGACTTCCTCTATATTAGGAGTTTTCCTTGACTTTCATATGTTATGACACTTGTGTAATTATTTTTCAGAAGACTGTGGTCCAGCGTAAAGAAATTTTAAGTTGTAATTATATACTTGCAATATCTTAAACTTGGAAGAAGAAATATTTTGATGACTCAAAAACCTGACCCAGACTATAATTTATTTACCATTACGGCACGCGGACCCATCACACTTTCGATTCAGATCACCGATGCTTAACCATAAACATTCTGCCTTAAAATATTTCATTGACTAATAATAAGTACAGATAAAGTTATATATTTTTCAAACCATTCTTGTTATACAACAATATTTGACTTACACATCAGAGTAAAAAAAATCGATTCTTATCAAAAATATAGACCAGTTCGTGTATTATTAAAATGAAGTATTTAGAGACACAAAGATTATAAATTGCAGGTCAAAAGTCAAATAGAATTTTGTTATCAAAACATACGTGTGAACGAAATATTATTATACAACAGTCAACTCATTTAATACGCCAAATTTGCTAAAACAGTTATTTTTGTGTGGGAAAACTGTTGAAGATAAGGATCTGTCAAACTAATACTTGCATGCTTATAAGAAAAAAATATATATTAGAAAAAAAATATCTATGACTGTAATGTAAAGGAACTTCAAGATAAAAAGTTCCTTCCGTTTGCATGGTGAACTCTATGCCCGACAATTTGAAATTAAGGAAGGATATACTAAATAATATACGTAGTTACTAATAGATATAAAAAAAGTTTTGTGTCCAAAAAAATATTTTGAAATACCAAAGCTATAACAGGAATTTAAGATAATAATTTCAACAATATTAAAGCTTATGTGTTTTAATTCTAATATTATAAAATCTTTCATTTATTTAAAATTTATAAAAAACATTCAGGCTACTATGACACCCCATTTAAGCCCATAAATAATAAATACAACTTTCAGATTTTCCGGTTGCTTAGTTATTATTACATTTCGAATCAAACAAAACAATTACTTACTCTTTCCTAACAAATCCATTATGGAGTTATCTTCATGCGAACTGCCGTACGAGCTCTGATAAGAACCTTTTCTCCTTCCTAGCGCATCTAATAACAAAATGTCCTTTTCCTGGCCGTTAGAAGGCCTTCGTCTATCAGAGGCCTTATCACTCGTATCCAGATTATCTTGTAAAGTCAAAACGTCATTCTCAATTTCAGAACACAAGCTAACATCCAGGGCGATGAATAATAAAATTAAAACGAATCTTCTTCGAATTTTAAAATTCTGTGTTCCCGCCATCACGTTCAATAACACGCACATGTCACTGACACAATACTGTACACATTATAATATCTTTATGCACTGACAGTTTGTATAATTTAAATCACAATTTTGGAATGTTTTTTTCAATGCTACTGGCATCCACGTTCTTATTCGATTTTTAAATAATACTGTTAGAATTTATTTTACCTTAACTTTTTTTTTATTAAATTCTATTGAATGTCACTGGCAATCTTTTTTAATCTATGGCAGACGTGTTTACGCGGGAAGACGAATATCGGAAGTAAGCCTCTTTCGAGCAGCACGTTCCTTTTCACTTTCGTTCTTGTAACATTTTCTCTAACTGGCGAAGTTACGTGCGCTACAAAATAAATTTATTTATGTTAAATACAGTGTGAGGTGAATATTAATGTGTGATGTCAGATATTTCGTAACTTTTCTTGTGTTAGTTTAATTGCCTTTTTTATATTTTTATTAACACTTTAATTGAAGTGAATGTTATATAATGATTATTATTCCATTGTGTTTGTTAGTGTTATTAATGTAGTTTTATTATTTTATAATGCATAAAGGAAGTTCCGGAAAGTTATAGGCTACGTTTAGTTTTTATTTTGTTATATGAATAATGTTGGTATCATTGTTTTTTTATGATGTAATATTGAAAGTAGTAATATTAATATGAGTTTATTTTATTACATTTCTTTTATGTTGATTCAAAAAGACTTAATTTTTATTGAGTTATTAATTAAATTTATAAAATATAATCATTAATATTTACGAAGGTCGTGATGTCATTTTGTCGTCTACAATATGGAAGTTATGTAATTTTTTATAGTTAAATAAATCGTGTTGATCATTTCAAATTTAAATATATTCTAGTACAATATTTTAATATAAACTTTACTTAGTTGTTGTAATAATAAAATATGAATAAATCTTAGCAAGTCTTTTTCTCCGGTCAAATAAAAAAAAACAGATACATTATTATTATTTTATTATTTTTATCATGATAGCAGAAATTATTATATTTTCTCATAAATAAAATTGATAAGATATCATACGCCATTAAAGTAATAACTAAGGATAACATAAATAAAATAATAATCATGATAAGTATCAAGACGACGTGGTCACACTTCAGGCCTCTACTTTCGCTTTAGCTTTCCAAAACTTGTATAAGTAATGAAACGTCCTAAGTAAGTCAAGGGATTATCGATTCTGTTTTCTGAGACATAATGTTCAAAATTCCTTTTTCCTAACAATAACATTGCATATGTATTCAAAAAATGACCTTAAAATGAAGGTCGTAAAATTTAATTTACCTGGTATTCAGGGTGCTTTCTTGAATCAATATGTTTGTTAATTCCTTATCTATATGTTATTTCAACATACAGATAATTAAAAGATTTTCTCTTATTTTCGATATAAAAATAACCAACACTTGGATACGTTGATGCTGTATTATTAACTCTTTTATATAGATTCCTCAATGTTTGACACTGTTCAATAATTTGCGATAGATTCTAAAATTGATTTATGATTATAATCTTTTGATGAATAGTTCTAAATTAGCTTCTTACATATTCAAACGTATTAATACAGCACCACTAACGAAAAGAGCAGCAACTCAAATATTTTATACATAATATATTCAATGTTTTTTAATGTCAAGCCATAGATTTGATTTATTTAAAACAATAAATTTGATCTATTTAAATTTAGTTTTTAACTAGAAATTTTCAGAGTAGGTTCCTGTCGTCAGTAAGAAATATTTATAATTATGTAACATTTGTTTTAGTACAAACTTTAGTAGAAATATAATTCGTCTTTAGATAGATTTAGTTACTACAGTAAGATGTACCTACCTACTAGCCGTTTATGAGAAGGTTTCTAAAATAGTTAAGCCCTATCTTTTTTTTTGCAATCTGCAATCTTAGATCAGCAGTTATGATTATGCTGATATATTACGGGAATCTACGAGGCTAGAATAAATGACAACTTTGGCTAATGCCCCAACTTGGCCAAAATCCCAACACTTTCAACTTGGCACTTGGCCATCTTCAAGTACACAATGTCCACTTTATTTGTTATATGTAAAACATGTCTATGTAAATAATGTCTAAACATGTAGAATACAAATGAGATAAATAAATGTACTTAATAATTTTGAATTGAATAATCATCACAAACAGGATTCGAACCTGCCACTTACAGACGTGACATCGTTGTCAAAACTAAGCTTCTATGAACGCGTTGTAACAGTGTTTTAAACACAAGTTAAATAACAGATTATCACAATACAGTTAACAGTGAAACTATTTTGTTAAATTAAGCTTTTCATTGTTTAAAATAATTGTCGTAATATTAAATTGCTCCTATTTATCGCTTTCTGAGTACAATTATTATAATTAAGATAAATCTCTGCGAAAGTAAAAGTTATTTAAATTATTGATAACGTTACGTTTTTATGGGAAGGAGAGGGAATGGTTAGAAAAAATACAACCCTATAATGGATAAGGAAGAAATATTTTGCCTAAAACTAGATTACGAATAATTGAAAACACAAAATCAATCAAACAAAATCCCAAAACATTAGACAGTTATTTTTAATATAAAATAATAATATCGCCGTTATCTATATTACTACAGATAGTAGATATAGATAGATATAGCTGAGATAAACAGTATCACACATTTCAATTTAATATTGTTTTTCGATTATACTCTTTGCATAGAGTTACATATCTATATCTCTTGAAATGCAGAAATCTCAGGAACTTATTTTCAAGCAAACAAAAAGAATATTTTTAGTACAATATTATAATAAACTAGAGTCTTTTATAACATATATTTTTGCAATTAATGTCATTGTCAATGTTAGTAATTATTACGAAAGCGAGTATAAAAATTAAATTGTTCCCGGGCCGAAATTTGAACACTGCACTGGTAGGATAATAAGATGAATGGAAGCGTCTACCACTCTCTCGACTACACCACCGCAACTTTTTAATTATTAGCCACTTCTGAGTTGACTTTATTCTGTGTTACTCTTAGACTCTTAGATATATTTATCAAATTAGTACAAAATTATAATGTAAATAGACTCTATTATCCTAATGCTAAATATTTAACAACTACTATATACTCTTTTGAGATACTATATATATATATATATATATATATATAATATAAGTACTCTAAGAAACTAAGAAATACTTTTCCATCCGCTTCAGTCAATGGTTTTAAGAATTGAGTCATCTGTCATCAGTACATTGTGTTCTGATACAATACACATCCTGTATGCAAAATGACGAGTTACGACATGACCCGCTCTGTTTGATGTCTTGATGCGGAATTAAGTTTAATACTGAAGATATTACTAACAAAAGATTGCGGTAACAAGATTTATTTTAAGAAAAAAATATGGTAAGATTCAAAAATCATTGTATTCTTGATACATATTTTTATTAGTCTAACATTTACTATTTACAGAGCTAGTTTTTTCTAATTATTTAAAAAATACCATCTTTTTTAAACTGTACATCGTGACCTCCTATTTGTTAATTAGTTATTTTTTTATAATAATCGGTGTAGTATTTTGTTTAAGACATCTTATATCTTTCTTTCTGAAACATGATGGTTGCAAAGGATTCGAAATGATGGGTTAATTAAAAAAATATTGTTAAAAATAGTTTTGTTTAAATATCGGGATACTGGCTATTACTGAATTGTAAAAAATATTACCGTTAAAAGTATAGCATGATACATTTGGTATTACAATTTATACCAAATTTATAACGAACAATTTTAACGTTATATACTTATGTGTTCTTTATTTATACGAATAATAAAATATTATTTAATAGTTTTAGGGTCACTTTACTTTGATTTTATATATATTAAGATATTGCCACAGGAATCTTAACTACTGGCTTATGTTGTTATAAACTTTGAGAGCTGACAAAATACATTTTACACTGGTTTGAATATATTTTATTATAATAAATATTTTTTATATTGTTTACAATGGATATATTATTATTATTATTAAAGATCGATTTATAGTTTTTTATTTTAACATCATGCAATAAGTAATAAGATTTATATTAATTTATTTATTATATTGATTATTATTGTCCTTTTATGAATAATTAAATTATAAAAAATCAATGTTTTTTTATTTTAATCCACAAAAAAAAATAAGAAACCTTTATTTGGTAATTTTATGATTTGTTTTCTATATTATTATTGATCGTTCTCTCATATTAACTTACCGTGAATCTAACACCACAGTTATGTATTATTACCACATGTTGTTCGTAAATGTTTTTTTATAATCATTTTTTTTTATGTAATGCGCGTGTGCGTTTGTTTCTATTCCCCGCGATACTGTCACCATTTCTATCAAACGATCTTCAGTGAGTGGTCGCCAACATTCTAGCTATTTATTACATTTTTAGGTGTTGTGATTTATTTTATTGAAAAATGTACACGAACTTATTAGGTACACGATATTACAAATTTAAATAGAACTATGTTATATAATGTGAATACTATTTTTTATTACAAACAATCCTATTATATTAAATGTAGGTAGAAAAAATCATCTACACAAGCAGATTCCAACCGACCATATATGGGATTCCGTCTATAAATTTTAAAGACTAATTAATATATTATTATAAATTTAAAGTAAGCGAAAAATGTCTAACATGTTTAAAGATAATTAAATAGATATTATTCAAATATAATTAATGACCAAAGGTTATATACACCTGACGGCGCCAGAGAGCGGCGAGAGCTACTTGAAAGTGGTTTTTACTTTTTAACATTGACTTCCGATCTAGATTTGTGGATCGACGACATTTACATTATTTGTTAGACTGTTTCGGTAGCAACGGTAAAATGAATTAAGGTTACTTACACACGGTCATTGAGTAGTTTACTTAGAAATAATGATTTGGCATTAATGACTTATGTTTTAATGTTTGAAGTCAAACATTGTTAAATTCATATAAAAAGAGCAACTGTTGAGTTTCTGGCCAGATCTCAGCAAAGCAGTCTTTTGAGCTGATGGTAGCTTTTACGAATTTACTGCAGGTACTGACCATTTTAATCATTAACTATTCAAAAGTGCTTGCCTACATGAATAAAAGTAATTTGAATTTGTTGGTATAGTGGTTACTTTGCTTACTGATGCAAAAGGTATTAGGATCGATTCCTAATCAAGTTAATAAGTATTTGTGAAATCCTTCGTGACACAGAGATTATTTATCTAATGCAGTAGTTTAAATATAGATCTATATATATATTAAATCTAGATATACCTACATGTATAGATAAATATTAATAGTATCAGGCGTATAATAACCGTCAATTTGATGTGACTCATAGAATGCTAACTCTGGAGAAAGGAAAATCGTTATACATATTACATTTGTTCCGAGACATTCAATTGTATACACAGTTTAATGTATTTTTTTACCATACATTTTATGAAAACATCAGATATAGGCGAAAAAAGGCCAATCCGTTGTTCGTGGAGACAAGATACCTCAACTATGTGTCTTTCTTTCTTCTTCTTTCTTTCTTTCTTTTGCTCGTATACGGGCTAGCTCGACTGAGGTACATCTAAGCACGTTTTCTATATTATTTTTAATTTAACATTACATCAAACACTGTTTTGGAGTTTTACTATTAAGACAAAAAGAAAAGATATCAAATAGATTCAGAAAATTGGAATATAAAAACTTTTTAAACCACTAATCTAGGGTCTGCAATTATATTTTTTAAATACCTTTTATTAACAGAATAAACGTAATTCCTAAAAAAATTCACACCGAAAACTAGATTTCCATTAGGTGATACTTATATAATCGTGAAACGTAGAGACAAATCTGAGACCTCTGATATCCTGTCAAATCACTCTAACAATTGAGCTACCGTGTCCATCCATCCTAGTGTGTATAATCTTCATCATCGGGAGTCGAGATAGAGGCAACATCTATTAGGATTCTCTGTGAAGTTTTAACCAAAGTTTCTAACTTTGCAGTTATATACATTATTAAAAACAATTTCAAACTAAACCACTTATTCTTTAACTAATTTAAAAAATATAATGATTAATATATTATTCTCGCTCTATCTATTTTGTTGAATACTATATCGCTATATCGCTCTATCTATTTTATTGTATAACTATAGCCTGTAGGCATTCAAAAGCATTGTATCTATTTACTTACAAATAATATTTGTTATTGTAATTCCATTATTGTTTAAAATTACTTGTTACTCAATATCCTAGAGCTTTAACGATTTATGTAATTACAGCGAATGACTAATGGCTCTTCGGTAGAGCTTTCTCCATCTTGTAAGGTTACAAAATTGTAGGATAATAATAGTATTACGTCTGTTATGGCATAGAAAGTTACAAATCAGTTATTGTTATGGGTTATAATATAATAATTTCTATATAATATCATAAACTTTTATAAATGTTTTTTTTTTATATAATTCGCGCTTTTTCTGTTGTCAATTTGATTTGTTTTGCCTAAGTCTAACAATAGTTAAAGACTCTTTTGTAGTCAGTAACTATCCTTTGAAACCGTTCCAATTATCCAACATGTTTATCTATAATTAGCTGGTGACAAGATAATGTGTCAATGTCAAATACTCGTTCACTCAAATGTTTTTAAAGAGTAAGTTATTTAGTTTTCAAGAGATTTCCAATGAAAAAAAAAATATATATAGGTTTTAATTCATTATTTTATTTTATATATGGTGTCTATTAAAACAGATGTACTTTTTAAATTATTTTTTTATAGAAAGGTATGTTAAAGGTACGAAGTGTTATTTTCACAAAAATAAGAATAGCCACCCCAAATAATTTGGATTAAATAAGCCAGACACAGTATTTTATTTTCCGTAGGGCAAAGAATAGATAGATTGTATATTGGTAACGAGCTAGCTAGCTAGAGATTTTGTATGCGGCAATTTTTTTTAATAGACATTTAATACAGAGTATCAGATATGTATTGAGCAAAGTTGTAATCGACATTTGATAATGCTCACATCAAGTGGTTATAAATGAGTCCCAAATTAAAAAAAATATATCCGTTTAATAAATTTAATAACTGTCTCTAAAATATTCAGTGTATTTTAATGATTTTTTAAAGTTTATAAATAAATTGTTTATCTCTTTTTTGTTTAAAACATATTATATAATGACTAGCCTTAAAACATACGCAAGAGTAAGTTAATTAACCAAAAAGTTTAAATTAATGTAATATAGTCTATAAGTATTATTTCACAAAATCAAATGTGTGCTAAGTGTAAACTTAGCACTAAAACATAAACACTAAACAATAAAACACTTCATACATACATTATAAAATCTTAAATAGGTATCATAATTTAATTGTTTTAATACTTACATTCAAGTTCATCAAAAAACTTCGATTTCTGTGGTTCATTGTTTTTATTACCACTTTCACTGTTGTCACTATTTACTAAATTTTGTAATATCACAGGTAATTTCGGTTTTGCTGATTTATATTTGAGATGTTTTAAATGTCCATCACTATCCAAAATCGTTATATCTTCATAAGAATTGACAGCATCGTTATCTTTTCCTATATTCCTTGAAATTTCACTATTAAAGTTATTGTCGTTAAGTAAGTCAGGGTTCACACTGTCAGTTAAACTTTTTAATCTTAACACATCATGTTTTATCTCATCAGTACATTTTACATTACTTAATAAAACTGTTACGGCTATAATTTTCAATATGTTTTTTCTACCCATAATCTCTTCTGTTAAATAAGTAAGAACCTTCAATTCACAACACTGTTTTGATATTAAAATTTACTAAAGTCACTTTAGTTTAAAAATCATCAATCCACTTCGAAGTCACCATAAGCACTAAAGTATAACACAATTTTTAAGTTTTGTTTTTATCTAAAAGCGAAAGTGGTCGAACACTTTGTTGAGGCGATGAAGTAGTGACGAAAAATCGAATCGTTTAACGAGTTTTGGAGAAATGTGTTTACATAACTGTTAGACTCGAACAGGACCTGGCTTGATGACGAAATGAAGGATTTGATCTACATTTACTGGAGATATTGAATATTAAATTAAATAACATGTCGTTCATTAAATAATTACATAATTTGTAGGCTTTTAATTTACAAAAAAGGAATTTACAATTTACTCGCAAGTTAAAAAAATTGTTTATATTATCTTATAGAAAGAGTTTTTTATGTAATATTCTATTACAAATATTACCTAAAAAAAATCTGCACTTTTATCTTTATTTCAATAACAATACATGTTTTCTTTAATATTATAGAAATTGTTTATTTTAAAATTGTAGTGTGAATTGTAGGTACACTACTTCCAAATGTAAGACAATCCTAGACTCACCTAACCTATTCTAACATAAAAAAGCTAATTTTCTTTACTTCGGATTTGAAGCTTTTTTTTGTAAGGTTAAAATAATATAACATTACATTAAAACACGGACAAACAAAAATCAAAATATTTCTCAGAAAATATAGTTAACCATTCAAATTGATACACAAAAATATGTCTTTCTTTTTAGAAATATTTTGAAAAACGAACCATTGAGATTCTTGCTAACTCCTCTATCCAACTCTTTCAAATAGTGCTTTTTTATTCTGATGTTTTGAGAACATTCAATTCAAATATTAAAAAAAAAACTAAATTTTTAGAACAACCGCTGATGGAGATCGTCTACCAAAGATTCCTATGAATTGACCAAGAAATACAGTATATATATAATGCCCAGTATTATTAAAGTTATATTAATATGACAAATTAATGATTAACTCAAACTTGGTCCAGATAACATAACACCTACTTCCTTATCAGAACATGGCAGTCAATAATCTTGCCGCCACTGTCGAGACATAACTAATAATCAATAGTACGTAATTCGTATTTATAAGCACCACCTTCTATGTAAATCAGCACAGAAGGCTAGTTATAATCCTGATATATTACGAACTAAATCTCTCTGTCTGTCTGTCTGTCTTAACAAGAATAATTTATTGTGGAAATATTATATTCTGTCTGGTTATATTATTTGGATAAAAATGACCTGGAGTATAAGAGTCAATTTTAGAGTGCGGATTTTATTGTTTATATCGCAAATAGAGCCACTATAAATAATAAAAAATAGGTGGCATATTTAGAATATTAGTATGTGTCACTGATTGACAGTCAAACTACTCAGTGTTAGACATTAATGATCGAGTTCTTTAACAACATATATGTATGTAATACGATTACGTAGTTTTCACTACTAAATAATATTATATATTTTATGCTTAGGCAAAGGTACCTATTTAAGAAAAAAAAACCAAACCAATCAGTATTTATAAAATCAAGATAAAGATAAAGAAATAAAATTTAAAAGCAACGACAGTTGTTTACGTATTTTTTGCAATATAGCAGAGGCGTAGCGTGCTTAACTCGCGCCCGGGGCACTATACCGTTTCGGCGCTCCCATTTTGAAAACAATAAAATGTTAAATATACCCATAACTTAATAAATAAATAAAAAAAATATAAGCTCAAGCAATGCGTTTTTGTCTTTTTCTAAACGCTGTATTGGTTGTGTCTGTTAAAAATAGATTTTTTTCACTTTTTATTTTCCGGATACATTACTTTTCTTGCTTGCTTCTACGGATTTTTTCTTGCTTTTTCTGTAACTCTAAATATATTGTATAAGATCGAGATGGACTTCATCATGACGGATAAGAAGCACATATTTAGGGATGTCTTAGTGGTGAATAACAGGTATACCGTATAATACTGGAAGCGATCACCGACTTGTAAGGGCACCCAAAATATCAATTTTAAACTCGAGCGCAACCGCATGAAAAGGTCTATTCTTCGTACAACTGTTTCCCCAAGCCGGACATGATGCGTTCCAGCTTAAACATCTGCTGACTCAGCTGACTTAAACATCATAATGGGGGTTATACGCGAAGTGGAAATGGTGCACTTTCGAAAAAGTCAACTAGATAAGACCAAACTTTCATGCAAAACCCTGGAACTGATGCTACCTCGACGAGAAACACAAGAGGTTTCTTTGGCAGATACCCTGTAGCTCCACAAAAATTTCGGAGCTTGGTATGGCGCGACCACCGAAGCTGGAACACTCGCCGCATACAGAAGACGATTGAGTGAAATCGGGCATTCAAAATCTTTACAAAACCACTGGGAAAAGTCATCTCACAAAACTGACTGACCTCGAATGGTGAAGCCGTCACATCAGTTCCGGAGTTACTTGCTGAAATTGAGGATTTCTACGCAAATCCATATGCCTCACACGCACCGAAGCCTCTTCGAAACGCGAGCGACCCTAGAGCCCCAATTACCCGCCACTTTATGGACGATGTACCAAACGTAGATTTCAACGAAATCGAGGCGGCTCTTAAACTACTTAAAAGCGCTAAGACTCCCGGGGAAGACGGAGTAGACTATGAGCTCGTTTGGGCTGGAGAGAAACCAATCCTTGAGGAGCTTAAAAGGTATTTAGCTCGGTGAATATAGAGATTCTTGAACATATTCTTGTTTTTATTTATCCAAATTGAACTTTCTTTAAAACAAAAAAAAACATAAAATTTCCATGATGTTTAGAAATAAGTTGTTGCATGCTAATTCGGTAAAAGGTAAACTTTTGTATTGCTCTTTTCAAAGGAATTTCGAAATTAGAAATAATAAAAAATAATTGAGACTCACAATTTTGTGTATTTTAATTAAGCTTAACCAATTGACTAATTTTTAAGTTTTTCCCCATCGTCATCCCCAAACCCTCTGGTATTTTGGGTGGGCGTAAAATACCATATTGTAAGAGTTTTGGCAAAAGTATTTAGTACCGGACGCCGGCCTGACATCAACCCTCCTTGTTAATGCGCGTTGCTCGGATTTCCGCCACCTCTCGGATAAGTAGTGTAGGACTCGGGACTCTTACGGCACCCTCAAGAAGATATGGCTGCTATATTCTACGTCAGGAGCGTAGGCGGAAAACTAAATTTATACACCGGCCATAAGACAACAGACTAAGACTAGCCATCAATATGTTTACAATTTAAAATAATCTTATCATATATCTTTTTTTTTTTACGTCGGTCGGTTTTAAATATATTTGTGATATTAATATGTGGTACTAATGAAACTGATTGGTTTTGACAGCATTACACGAAGTAAATATGGAAGTTTTTGGGAGTGGCAAATGGCAGTTTTTGAAACTCTATCCGTTTGCTATTAGTTGAATGATCTTGTACTGGGATATTGGTAAATACAATGAGACCTCGTATTTGTGACAAAAAAAAACTGTTCGTTCACGTACTATTCGTACGAAAAAAGCATCTAAGTAGTGAAGACAAGAACTAGAAATTATTTAAAATTCGATAGCAAAAGAAAAATGTAGCACTTAGAATCAAGTCGCGTAATTAAAAAGATAACTTAGGAGTTACATACAGCCTAGGCAGTTGCCGTCAGCTATTGCCCGTATGAATTATCAAACCTTGATTCTGAACTGCCTTCTAAAAAAATATAGGAAATACGTCTTGCCGGCAATTCAGGCAGATTGATTTTAATAACAGCGCCATCTATTGACAATGAAGCAAGGAAAATGATACGAAATACATAATAAATGTCTATAAATTGATATATTTATATTGAGATAATGTTATGGGTGACCAAGGATTACTTTTATCATACAATAATACAAGAGTAATCTAACAACAATACCATTTATTTGGTTATACAGATTTTTACATTTAGCAACAACAATTGAGTTAATTGGACTAATTCAATTTATAATGGCATCTAAAGTCTAAACATCTCAAAACACTAATAAACACATTTATACATTTATGAGAACAATTTAATGGAAGATTTAAAATACATAGTTCTCTTGTTATATTGACATATTTTATCCAAAATGCAAGCTTTTTACAGACGAAAACTTAATTGCTAATGAGAAATTAATTCGTTGCAAAAAGCGGCCGTGAACACGTAATAATAAAATTACCAATCAGTTATCTGCTGTCACATCCTATTCTCCTTCCTGATTGGTTGATATTATGATCGACAGCCACAGTAATAGTGCTACAAAGACAAGTTCCACATTATCCTTCATAGATGGCTCTAGCTGTAGAAACTATAGATAAATGTCAGCAATTTTCTACTTATTTACAAGTAATTTTTTTATAATTTGACAGACAGTTTCATTCAAATCTCTTATTGATGATATATAATTTTCTAAAGATTACAACTTCTATGTCAACCACAAAACGGTCTTATCATAGACTACCTTATAAATTTAGATAAAATTTTAATAAATATCAACTACTCTACTTTACTATTGTCATTGTCACATTAGTATTAGTATAATATTTACATGTTAGTCTATTCAACACAAGTATAAAGTAATCCAAAGGGATAGAACACATATATATAAATATGTAGCATAAACCCCTTATAATGAACTTTTTGGTGATATATTACTGCCTTTACCTTCGGTTATTCAAGTTTGGCTACAATTTGACATATTGAGATGAGGTCTGTCAGGGAACCTACTGAGTTTCATTATAAAGAGTATTTATACTTTAACAAAATCATACCTACTTCTAAGAATCAGGAACAATTATTATATATTTATTGCATTTATACACAATTTCTCTATAAATATTTGTAAATATATAAATATATATATATTTAATATAATATGCATATAAAATATATATAATTGGCAAAACGGGAGATGTAAAGAAAATGTATAATTTATATTAATATCTTAAAATACAGTTCTATTTATTTAGACCAATAAGCTTAGAGCTTTTAAATATTTTTTTTATAATATATATTGAGTTAGATTTTGAAATCATTCTTTGCTACATATCAATTATAGTAAAACTATAGGAAGCAAGTAACAGCTTTGAGCATTTATTATAATGTATGCCTTAAGTTTAGTAACATTCATAATTTTTAATAAATAGTCAACTCCACACCATTTGTCTACAAAACATTCATTTATTTTAGAACTAGGGAAGACAATTTTAATATGTAGATATTTTTAAACATCTCAAAACTAATACAAATATTTAATTGTCAATATAACAAGTAACAGTATTTTTAAATACTTTGAAGTATAATTTATATTTGAGTTAAGTTATGATACCTACTAATGAAGCATTTTATTTTAGTTAGTTATCGAGATACTATGAAGACTAATTGCGATGTTACAAATTCTAAACTACAATAAATTTTAAATTTATTATTTATTACAACATTCATACATCAGAAAATAGACACCCATAAGTATATGTTATCAATAGATCAATATATTTATTCGTTATTGGAAGACTCGATCTTTAAGCATAATATATGGACTAGAAAATATGTAAGTAATATAATAAATATACCCATAATGTTCTAATTTCTAAACTAAATTTAGAAATCATGCTACATATAGTAAATTTCTTCATAATATTTATTTATTTTTAAAAACAAGCACATAACTGGTAACAACAAAATCAAAACAAAGGAAAATGTAACGTCAAAATGAAATAACAGATTAAAAAACTGAATACATATTTCAAGTGACAGACTATAAAGTTTAACCCCTTCTAACAAGTCTATTTAATCAACAATGATATCGTGTCCGAGGCGGTCCATCTCGCTCAGCAGGAAGTCAACGTCGCGCTCGGTAACAGCGGCCGACGAGATGATGTTGCGGAAGAAGTTCGGGCGGCGATCGTCCGGCTGGTAGCCCACCATGATGGTTCCAGCTTGCATCATGCGGCCCTTCAGTTTGGCACATACCTGAAATTTAATTGTGAGAGTGTAAGACTTATAAACTTATTTTTTTAATCATAAGTATTTAAAAAATACATTAGCTACTTACATCCACGGTCACACAGTAAAGTATAAGCATATTTTGTAGAAGTAAATTGACGTAAATAGATGAAAGAAAAGCAACAAAGGAATAAAGAATAGTCATTGAATTCAATTTATAATCTACAATATTCACACCAAGCATCTGCTAATATATTAATCAACCCAAAAATTCCAACCTTCCCAAGCTTAATCTCCTTATTCTTATCATGGTGCGCTCCCCGCAACTGTAAAGGCAGGTACCAGAAGCTGACATTAACCATCTCCGGCTCAAGAATGAGGTAGAACTTGTCATTCTGTTCCTTGATGCGGCGCACCATGTACTCAGAGAGTTCCATCAATCGGTCCATGTGGCGCTCGAAGCCAGTTGTTCCCTGTTTAGTCAACAAGTTTAGAAAATGTCAAACTTGACACAAGGCTTAGATTTTTTTTTATTTAGATAATATATTCGTCTAAAATGATGAATAAATGTTCTTAATAGTTACAGTAATCGTACCTTTCCACGCCATTGGAGCCACAGTTTAAATATATCGTTATGTCTTCCACATTGAATGACCTTATCGCCGGTGTCATAGCGAGGGTCGTAGATCTTGTCCGTCATGAACAGGTACTCGGCTGACATAGCATTGCAACTGAGTAGGATGCCCTGAAGAAAATATATACGTAAATCATGTATAATAATTAATAAATAATATATGCTCTTTTTTACACAGTTCAGAAAATAATTTTGTATTTTATGTTTTTTTATCCTTGTTTTTCCAAAGAAAGCAAGTTTAAAAAGTTTTATAATAAAATCCGCTTACAAAAATAAAAAGTATACCAATAAAAAAAACCATATATTCATATGTCATCTACTAAAATATTTATTTATAAAACTATTTCTTTTGCAATTCAGCATGTAGTAATAGTTATGTACAAAGAAAGAGAAAGAGATAATAGATACGTTTTTACATACCACTAATTAATATATTTATTATAATTACAATTTTTTTAATTAGGTGTAATAGGAAGTGAAAATTAAATAACGGTTTTATATTTATTTTCATTTTCATATTTTTAATCATTTATAATGAATTATTTCAGACTGATTTTCCTAAATATGGACTTTCCAACTCTCAAATCTATGTATTTAATTTGTATATTTATAATTATGAAAAGTAGTGTTAAGCCTTACACAATATCAATTTCTTAAAAAACATGTAGCACTAGATCGTAGTGAGTTGGTAGCAGTGGTTAAATTCTACATGTAGACTTTAATTATTTTATAAATAAGCATAATTAAAAAAGCATATATTAGGCAAATTTAATATAAAAAAATACTATTTAAAAAGTAAAAAATAAGTAATATATTTTTTCATACTAATAAAGTCATAAAATAATAGTTAAGTCGAGGGTACATTATTTAACAATTGAAATACTAAAAAACATTTAACTATTGATTTAATAATACATACAAGCAAATAAAAAAATATATTTAAAACAGAGTTTGAATTTTGTTTATTAATTATTATCAAACTGCTTGAAATTTCGGGAACTCCCCTAAAGATTCCAAGTGGCGTCCTCAAATACCCTAATCCGCTTATACCCACAATTATACACAACATAAACTTCGCATTACGCCATGAAAATGCCATCAAGTACAGCCTCTGCAACTAATGGTCACACGAAACATGCTAATATCAAACTTATTTCGTTGTAACAAGATCCATTTTGTGGATTAATATCTGAAGTGTAATTCAACAAATTCAACCCTGCTTCATTCGACACAGAATACAGTTCAATGTTGGAGAAAATTATTTATGCCTGCCAAAGAGATTTAGTCCTTATTTTGTTTGTGGTAAAGTTTAGTTATGATGTATTTTCCATACGCGAGGGTACCATTGGCAACATATGTCAGAAAGTGTCGAAAGAAGAATTTAATTAAAGTTGGCGCGTGTCAACGTCAGATGGTACTAGAGATGAAAGTTATATCGATATTTTAAGATACTTTTTTAAATATTTTTTTATTAAATTGAGACTAATTTACTATAATTATGTATAAAATTATGTATGAATTTATATATATATATATAGAATGAAAAATAAACCGATACGGGCAGGTATTTGAACCCGCGACCTTAGGGAAATCTGGCCGTATCGGTTTATTTTTCATTCTACAGGATTATTTGTAATTAGTTGACCATCTCTTGCAGTTGGAAGCCTCTCTACATCAATCCTAACAATACTTGTTCTTCGACTTTTTACAAATCTTGATAAACAACACAAAAACAACGAAACAAAAGAATGGTTACTCATTCTTTTACTTATTACTCTGTATTGATATATGTAAGAAGTATTCAAAAGGTACTTGCGTACCTGGGCGCCATAACTACGCTCAGAGTTAATGCCAGTTCAGAGACAACACATAAATTTTGTATGAGAAAACTTAAATTTTTAAAACTATACATTTTACTCGTTGGACTAATATTGTTATGATTGATGTAGAGAGTGTGCCTACAAGAGTTGGTCAACTAAATACAAATAACCCTGTATACTTATATAAATTTAAATAAGCGTAACATGGCCATACATTTTGTAGATCTTTCAAACATCAATTAGTATGATCCCTAACATATTTTGAGTCATTTACATATTTTGAAAAACAAAACAAATTTTCTTTTCGACAACTATAAGTTTTTTATGTATACCTACCTATATTTATATAAATATAGAATGAATGAAAAATAAACCGATACGGGCAGGGATTCGAACCCGCGACGTCTGGGAAACCTTTCCGTCGCTGTACCAATTGAGCTACTGTATCGCTATATAATATATAAATCATTTGTATTTACAAATATATAACTATAGTTTATTAAGCTTGGTTTGCTAATATGATCTTAATAAAAGAATTTTCAGGTATAAATATAATACCAAAAAGATTTATATGTGTATATATATATATATATATATATATATATATATATATATATATATATATATATATATATTATGTTTCCATTTTAATGTATTATTTATCTATAACGACAAAATCTAACAGCGGGATGTCAACCCCTATTCGCAACTTCAGCGAGGAGGCGGAGTATCAAGATTTATTGTTTAGCATATTGGGATGACGTGACACCATATTTTATAAAACCTCAATCCAAAATCAACTTTATGACCAGTACATAAGATTGCCTCTTGCATTAAAGAAGATAAGTTTTCAGTGAAGCGATGTAATTTCAATTTAGCGCGGTTGAAGTAAGTTTGACATTTGCGTTTGACGTTATTTGAGATATTTAGTCTGTTGGTTAATATTTAACAGACTTGAATATAAAAATCCTTATATATTATATTAAATTAACATTTATTTGTAATCTAAGAAATGTTTCTTGAGTTTTAGTTTGAATTTCCTGCTAAACTAATGTCTTGGTATTAAAATGTTTTAAAAATCATACTTAATCTTTTGTATAAAGGGAGTGGTTTTCACAGATACGATATGTCAACAAATTGTAATGCAAATGGATATGTAAATCTCCAAAGGGTGTCCCGCTATCAACTAAAGCAGATGTTTGTTCTCCACAAATCTGACACTATATAGTAACATAATGGAGGATAGGTTAGATTAATATAGACCGACAAATTTACAAAATCATTATATATATGCTGTATCTTTCTCGTTAATATTTTTTAGAACATTTTGTCTCTTAATTAACTTTACTTATAGGTCCTGGCAATAATAAATTTTGACTTCGTTTGTGATGATAAAAATCAATTCGATAAGAAATTTCGAGTATATCAAAGCAAGTGACAAGAAGGGTCAGTTGCAGAACAACTACCTACTTTTCAAAGATCGCAGGCTCAAACCTTGTTCATTTGACAATTTTCCTATTTTCTATCTATAAAGAACGATTAAGATTTATGTTATATCTAGAATTTAGAAGAAGGGTTACTTATAACTACTGGCGAAGTTTAGTAGCAGTAGGTGAGTAGGTAAAAGTAGCAGAATAACTCCTACCTCATACTTGAAGTGTACAGTGGAGCACTGCAGCAGCGTTCCCATTAGCTTGTGAGGATTCCAGGTCACGGAATGAGCTCTGTAACAAGATAATATAATTATTTTTTATCATGTATCACGTAGGGTCTTTTCAATCTACGATAAAACGTTTCCAAGAAATCGTATCGTGTAAATGAACTTTTACATCCTACCTATATATCTACGTTAGTCAATTTATCTCCGGTTCTCAGACACTATTCAGAATACAGGCTCACATACATATTTGTTTTACATCCATTAAATATATAAAATTATTAATATCAGTTAACTTAAATGGATTTACTTATATTTCAATATACCTAACATTCATTTGCTTACAATTATTCTATACGACGTAAAATAGTTTGATAATATACAATATTAATATAATACAATATCACTTCATCATTTTCAAATACAAACATATTTTCTCTTATAGTATTTTAATTTCATGATACTTTACAATTAGTAGTATCTTTTAATAGTCGGTGATGTTGCTATTTAAATTGTAAATGAGTAAAAATGTAGTATATTAAAACCAGATAAATCCATCATCACAATAATATCCACAATTATTATTGAAAATTGAACAGAAATGAAAAAAAATATATAAAGCTTGCATCCTCTTATAGTATTTATTATAAAACTATAATATATTTTACCACAAAGTTATTATAAGGATGATTTAATTAAATATTATCTGATAATTCTCTCAAAAGTGATGATTGGTTATCTATCACGACATTTATCAGACACGATTTATGATTGGTTAGAAAAGACAGCACGAGATTTTAAAATAAATATTCATTCATTCATTCTAGTTAAAAGAGATTTAATAAGATATTTATATTAAGTACATTAGGTTCTGTCTCAGTAAAATGTACTTAATTTAAAATGTACAGCTAAGTTATCTAGTATTGACTCAGTTGTCGTCTCCCGCCCGCATCTACACTAATCTCTACTCACAGGGGATCGTTTTAAAATGTGTCCTCTGTCACACCGTAGCGTAAGTAATATTAAATTTCGGGTTAAATTTTTTCTATAAAGTTTATAAGTGGATTATAATTTTTTAAACAGGTTTACTTAGATCGTCTATGGTTCAAAAGAAACCTATCTATATATTGAAATCCTAGAAATCAAACAATAATAAACAGTCTTGTCACGATACTCGTGTACGTCGCACGCATCGGCCGATCATAAGTATCGTAGATAGTGAGTACAATTTTATACACGCGCCTGTGTTACAGGTCGCAGCTTAAATTTAAAAATGAATGAGAGTGAGCATGATCAGGAGGTGGAATATGTTGAAATGGATGAGGATAAAGAATTTCGTGTTGGTTCACCAATTTTAATGGAGAAAAATGAAGGTAAACAGGAACATATTTTTGTAGAAGATGTAGTAAACTATTGTCAGGATAGTGGCATGGAAATAGAGGATTTAAGTACAAACAGACCAATAAAGCGAAATAGAGAGGAGGATGATTCACGGTGGACAAAAGTAGAAAAAAAGATTAGGAAACAGGGCCAGATTAAACATGAAATTATAATATCTAGCAAAGATAAATTGCCAAAACAGTTTGCGATTGCTAAATTATTTACTTCTCTTAATTTTATCAACATAATTAAGATCAAGTATATTAATTCATACAAAATAAAGTTGGAGGTCCCTAACGAGGATTATGCGACTAAAATCATTAATTGTTCGGAATTTGAAAAGAGAGGGTGGAGAATACATTGTGAGTTGGAAGTAAATGTATCGCATGGAATTATAAAAAATGTGGATCTAGAGTTAAATGAGGATCAGGCACTAAAATATATTAAGTGTCCTAATAATATTCAAATTTTGGCTTTTAAACGGTTGAAACGGAGAAATGAAATTGGTGATTGGATTCCAAGTGAAGTAGCGCGTATAGATTTTAAATGCTCTTATTTGCCAGCATATATATACATTGACAATTTACGTGTACGGGTTGATCCATATATTTTTCCTGTCACACAATGTTCAAGATGCTGGAAGTTTGGTCACCCTAAGGTAAGATGTGTATCACGAGTGATAGTATGTCCTAAATGCTGTGGTTCTCATGAAAATTGCGAAACAATGCAATATAAGTGTGTAAACTGTAATGGTGATCACATGGCATTAAATAGGAGTTGCCCTGTTTCTTTGAGGGAAAAGAGATTGAGGGAATTGATGGCAGAGTTTAATTGTTCTTATAAAAGAGCATGCAATTTATATGTGCGACCGGATTCAATAGTCGACCAAACGATTAAAATTAAGCAAGAAAATCAAGATATTAATACGTCAAACAGTTTTATAAATCTGCCATGTGACGAAAATATAACTCATAAATATACACCACTTCTAATGGAATTTTCACATTTGTTTACTCCGAAACGCACTAAGTCGTCACCAAATAATAATAACAGTAAACGCGATACGAATAGCAGAATAAATGAATCAGAGCGGGATAGATGCAATCAACCGGACTGCAACTCGCAACGATCATCTGATGACCCTGACGTCCATAGTAACATAAACAATCGCAAGGCTCAGTTTAGCGAGTTAATATTGCGTTTAAAAGAAATATTTTTTATTAATAACCTTACTTTAAGTGAAAAAGTTCATAATTGTGTTAAATGTATAATTGAATGGTTAATTCTTGTTGTAGCTGGTAAAATTTCCGATTGGCCCTATGTTAATTGCATTTTAGAGTTTATTAGCACATTAATAAGTGGATAACAACAAAATTATAAAACTGAAATTATTGCAATGGAATGCCCAAAGTTTAAGACCGAAATTAAATGCTTTTGAAAATATTTTAATTCAAGAAAAAGTCCATATTTGTATATTATCTGAGACTTGGTTGGAATTAAATAGTAGTTTAAAAATTAATGCATATAATATATATAGACTGGATCGTGATGACTCATACGGTGGAATAGCGATAGTTATTCATAAGTCTATTAAAGCGCAGTGTAACAATATTAGTTTACCTAACCAATACATACAAGCACTGCATATTAAAATATTTAATTGTTGTTATTTAGAGAATGTAATTGCAGTATATTGTCCTCCGAACATTAGAACAACTGGTGATGACTGGAAAGTCCTGTTTTCTAAATGGTCTAGTAAAACTATTTTGGGGGGGGATTTCAACGGGCATCACTCGAATTGGTCAACTAAAAATAATAGTAGGGGTATACAAATATATCATGCTTCGATTGAATATAATTTTGTTTCGCTCAACAATGGAGATTCGACTAGAATTAAATATGTATTGAATAATTGGCAGAAAAGTTCACCTGATATTACATTTGCTTCTCCAGATATCGCTTTTCGTTTTGATTGGACTATATTAAACGAAAGCTTGGGTAGTGATCATTTGATGATTTGTATGAGTACAGATATGATGTCAGGTATGGCAAATCATATTATAAAGCGTAACTTTAAACGGGCTGATTGGCAAAAATATAAAAATATTATACTGGAAAAACTTGAAAATTTTAATTCTACGGGGGATATTTTAGAAATGTATGATAAATTTATAAATCTTATTAACATGGCCGCTGTTGAATCGATACCTATTAAAAATATTTATGAAAACCCTACTTCGAAATTCGTATCAAAACCTTACTGGTCAGCCGAATTATCCCAAGCTGTGGCTAAGCGAAGGCGTGCATTAGCACAATTAAGGAGAAATCCTACACCTGCTAATTTGATTAATTTTCGACAGAAGGTTTCTTGCGCACAAAAACTTATTCGAAAGTCTGTTGCTAACTCATTTCATCAATTTTGTGACCGTATTTCAATAGATGTCTCTAGTGGTGAAATGTGGAAAAGAATGAGATGGCTCAAGGGTTATAGGAGTGTTAAAAGTAATTTAGATTGGGACAAAACGTATTTGTTATTAAAACAGCTAACACCGGATTATGTTACACCCATAACACCTTTATTTCAATCGAGTAATCAGCAACTAGAGGTACCTATTACCATTCAAGAATTATCAAATACATTAAAAAAGAAAGATACTGCACCAGGTATAGATGCTGTTTCATATTCTATGATATATCACTTTCCCATTAAACAAATATTAATAGATATATTAAATAGGATTTTATTTGAAGGGATTATACCTTCGCAATGGAGAGACATTAAAATTGTGCCTATTCCGAAGACTAGTGGTGACGCAAATAATTTATCTTCCGTCAGACCTATTTCACTAATATCCTGTATGGCTAAAATGCTTCACAATATTATTACGAAACGACTTGAGTGGTATATGGAAAAGAACAAATTGTTTTCTAATAAAACTACAGGATTTAGGCGAACACAATCAAGTCTAGATAATTTAGTCAGGTTAGTGTCTCAAATTCAAATAGGATTTTCTACTAAACAGGAAACATTGGGATGTTTTGTAGACGTGAATAACGCCTATAATAATGTAGACATCGGTAAGATTACAAATAAACTAGACGAGTTGCAAGTTGGGGCATCTATATGTAGATATATTTGGATGTATTTGAAGGAAAGGCATATAACGATATATGAATCAGGCACAAATAAATCCATCACTAGGTGGACTGGCAAGGGTCTGGCACAGGGAGATCCCATGTCTCCAATTTTATTTAACATCGCAACTCTAGATATCTGTAGAAATATTGACGAGGTTTTTATTTCACAGTATGCAGATGATTTTGTGTTATATGTATCAGGTCAAAATCAAAGATTTATGACATCTTTATTACAACATGCAATAAATGATTTATGCAAAATATTAGGAAATGTAGGGTTAGAATTATCACCTGAAAAAAGCAAATTATGTTTATTTTCGAGACGTCGATTACACCAGCAGGTTAATATTTCTATTGATTGTATCAATCTCGAAAATGTACAGGAAGTGAAATATTTGGGTATTTGGTTAGATAAGTCATTAAGATGGGGAAAACAAATTAAAGAGATTAGTATTAAGTCAAACAAGTTCTTAAATATTTTTAGTGTACTAGCTGGGTCATCTTGGGGTGTTCACCCTATGCATTTAAGGAAATTATATATCTCAATTATAAGAAGTAGGTTGGATTATGCAGGTTTTTTAATAAATACCAGTTCTCTTACCAATTTAGCGAAATTGGACAAGATTCAAAATCGAGCAATGAGAGTTATAGGCGGTTTTTTAAAAAGTAGTCCTATACATGTCATGGAATCAGAACTATGTCTTCCGCCATTACTATTTCGAAGAAATTATTTGGCTCATAAATTTTTATTAAAATCTAAGTCTGTCGATAATGGTGATTCCATAGCAATAATTTCAAAATTAGCTTCAACGTGTGAGAATTCTCGTTGTTGGAATAACAAAAGAAAGCCCTTACTTTCTGTTGTATTTAATGAGTTGTGTGATGTCAATGTTAAAAAATCTAAAATTTTGGAAATGTATTCTTTGTCAACCTGGGTTTCAAACGTGGATATAACAACACGGTTGTGTCTGTCTCTTGACGACGTACATGGATCCAAAAGATTTCACAGTTGTGACAATTTATTAAAAAACTCTTTAAGAACTATTAAAAGAAAATATTCTGATTGCTATCAAATTTATACAGATGGGTCTAAGGATGCTAATGGAATTGGGGCTTCATTTTATGATTCACAAGTAAATATAACGGCAAAATTTAAAATAAATAACAACATTTCAATTTTAGGAGCGGAACTGTTTGCAATATTTGAAGGTCTATCCTATATTAATTCGTGCGAAGGTAATAAATTTGTAGTACTTAGTGATTCTAAAAGTGCCCTACAACATATAGCTCGGTGCACCTCGGGTAAACGAGGGTTACCTGTAGCTTATGATATTTTACAAACATTATTAAATTTAGAAAAAGGGGGTAAAAGTATTAAATTTCAATGGATTCCATCTCATATAAATTTGTTGGGTAATGATTTAGCAGATACGGGTGCAAAAATGGGAATTATAGATGGTATACCTGTAAACCATGTACCGTTTTTTACCGATTTTTTGAGAGATATTAAAGTTAAGTGCTTAGACGACTGGAAAGAATATTTTGACAAAAGATCGGTCGAAAAAGGTATATGGTATAAAACAATTCAAAGCGAGCCTCCCAAGATACCTTGGTTCTATAATTCAAATTTAAGTCGACACATGTTGGTTACTAGTTTAAGACTTCGATCCGGGCACGTTCCATTGAATGTGTTTGGGTTCATGATGAAAGTTGTACAATCTCCTAATTGTACATTATGCAACACACGAGAAGATGTATACCACGCTTTAGTGGAGTGTCCTCGGATCGGAGCTGAACGCCGAGATTTAGAAGAAGAATTTAGTGTTAATTTTAGATGTGTGGGAACTTGTAATTTGATTCTCTCCAATCCTACTTCCAAATTAGCGATTAAGGTGTATTGTCTATTTATAAAATTATGTAGATTAAGAGGACAGTGATTGTCATTTGTAACAATGGGGCTGACATAGTCGCTAAGCGACCAAAGCCTCCTTATTAAATAAAGAGAAAAAAAAAAAAAAAAAAAAAACAATAATAAAGCATAATTATAAATTCTTTTTGAAAAGCTGTTGTTAACGTCTGCCCCACTGCTGCGCTCTTTCCGACTCTAACTGCACCTTTTAAAACCCCCAATTAAAGCCACAAACAATTATATACCTAGGTACTACAGAAAGAAATCTATTTTTTTTTCTATTATCGGGCCCAACTCTTCACATATTATAATTAATTTTATGCGGCTAATTTTCATTCATATTTATTTATTAACACTATATTATGTTGTAGTATATTTTTATAAAAGATAAGTACATAATTCATTGTCAACAGCCATTTCTCTAAATAATAAACGGAAAAGATTAATAAATACTAATAAAATATAATACGAGTTAAATGTCACTACAATTTAAGGACAAATTTCATTTATTTAATTCGCACGGGTCAATTTACATTAGTTATTATTGTAATAAGACACGGGATGCTAGTTTGATGATAGTGTTATATTCATTATAGTTTCACCACATATTATTATTATTGTTATATAAATAATATAACGGATGCATGGATAAGTAGTGTCATTTGGATATTCTCTATTTGAAAAAAATATATATTTGCATTCGAACTTGTGACATGTGGGATACCGTCACTCCGCCAACTGGGCTATTATGTCACTAGTGATGTTCATCACTAATTTATATCATCGCTATGAATCGAAATTATATTTGAATTCTAACAACAGAATAAGAACCTCTTTTTTATTTATAAAGATTGGAATGTTATATATATAAAATGTATTATTTTAAGAATCAATAGACTAACAAGACCAAAGTGTAAATAATATATTTAAGCACTGTGACACATACAGAACACAGCAATATTATTAGGAAAATGTGTACTGTAGGTATGTACTATTCCAGCTGTTATTATATATGTATAGATTTAGTTTAAAAATAATAAAATAAATAACTATAATATATAACAGTACGGTGTAACAGCATTCCTTTCCATAGGCATGTATGCAGGAGTGCTTTGTTTTTTACCCCCGGGGTCTTTTAATTGATTGTACTTACCCTTCAGGGGTGAGAAGAATCCTGTGTAGGAATTTCGAGTTACGAGAATAACCTTTTAGGGAGTAAAAAGTACAATGTCTAGCTTTGTGATCATTTCAAAGGCTAAGTTCTCTGTGAGCTAGATTCTAGAATCTTAATTCTAAAAAATACACAATTGAGTTTCTGAACTAATGCCGAAGTTTTAAGATAAATAAGGTCAGGAATAGCAGACTTTATATATAACTATTTCAATGGTGTCTTAAGTGTTTTTAATAAAATAAAAGTTAAAATTTTATGTTTTTTTTTTTTCTGATTGATTGATGTCGTAATAGACCACTAATCATAACTCTTATCAATACTGTCATAACATTTTTAAAATTATTAACAAATTTGGTACCAAGCAAGGTCTCAGATTACGAAAATTGTTAATTTTTAGTCACATCATATAACAAAAAATATTTTTAATATTTTTAAAATTACTACCCCTTCACTTATGAACGCTTATAGGTATATAAATTAAATTTATATCAAATACTGTAGGTAACCAAATCAAAAGAAGCAGCAATTTAATAATTATATTATGTAAAATGTAAAAGTTCCATTGAGGAATACTCAAAATAACGACAACTGAACTTTTGTAAGATTACCAAGTTATGAATGTAACATAACATTTAACTAAAATTGTTATAATAATCTTGAACTACCCTCAAGAACTTAGTTATAGATGTTTGCTTTCAGTTTATATCGAGTAGAGCGTATTAATCCTATCTTCCCACCATTAGCTGCTATCAATCATGACAACTAAATACTGACGGAGGGGAAGGGGGGAGGGAGGGGATAAATGTAACAGCCGCGTGTACTGGACCGAGTGACAAGGGCATAGGGTTGGCACTTGACAATCCTAAATTAATAATATATTTGTTTTATTTTAAGTCACTATACTAATTCAACTATTCCAAAAAAAATATTATATTAGAAATTTGTCTAAGGTAACTATTTTTCAATTTATTATAATCATTGACGACAGAACTTAAGGATTTTTTGGGTCTTTTAGTATAAATATCTAAATGAAACAGAGACAGGCTTCCCGAAATAAAAAGTTAAAGAAAATGTGGGTTGTTTCTATTAAATTCTGAACAACCTTAGCCAACGAACGTTATCGGAAATATGAGAATGATATTAAAAAAAAAAATATAACAATATAATTGCACACCCATTAAACTCATAAACTGAATCGTAATGACTTAATCAAACTTATACTTACAAAACTAAGCACCATAAAAATAAATCTTTAATAAAAAGTAAGTAGTGCCAACCCTATATCAAGGATTAGCTAATGTAGGTGTTCGCACGTCACTTCTATAAGAACATCAAATGCCTCCTGTCTCATTTTAGGAAATTTCTTTCTAATAATAACATCGGAGTACTTTTACTTTATCAGAGTAATATTTAGTCTAAGTCTTTATAAAAAAATAATTTTGAATTATAATTATTTACTTAAATAATCGACATAATATAATATTAAATTTATTAATATCATCGTCGTACTGGCTATGATTTTTAATAACAAATAATTATTTGGCATCGAAATTGTTCCTGGTTGTGCAATTTACAAACAACTGAATGTTCGTAAATAAATATTGACGTTTTTGAAACAATGATCAATAAAGACACAGGTCATCAAGCTATTGATTGTAAGTGGAATATTAATAAAATATTATAATGTTCCGGGTCTCAATTTGGTTTTACTAAAATAAAAATAACACATCTGAGTCGTTAGTTCTTGTCTTCTGATCTGTGGCAATAATTTTTCCGAGCTAGATAGCTCTGACAGTGAAAATTTGATGTATAAAATTGCTTATATTTTTTATAATTTGTTGAGTTTTTAATTTTTTATACCAATTTTTTTATAAAATATTTATTTTTTATTGGAACAAAAAAATACCACAACAAAATGTGATGTTAAAAACTGACTTAAAAATATAAAACATTAAAAATATGAAAAGATAAATGATCTAGAACTGGTTAGGTACTTTTATTATAATGTGTCATGTGCCACTAAAATTAAAAATAAAAAATAATTATCTACTTTTTTTATATAAAAAAATGGTGTAACTTACCTCTCGATGCCAGTGAGTCGAGGATGTCGGTACTTCTTTGAGAACAGCAGCCCGCCGCCCCACGCCGCCTGACACACGAACAAACATACATATATATATTAAGTACAATATATGTGACATGTTTGCATTGCAGTGCATTTTTTGTTTGTGTGAGTAAGTGTTATATAATTTATGTTAATGTAGTTTTTAATAGTTTTCTTTACTACTGTGTAATATTATAAGCTCTTAGTTATTTTATGTTGTACTGTTGAGTTGGGTTGGGTTGACTTTAGGAAATTGTAAATTTTGATATTTTTATGCTGTTGGTCTCTCTACTCTATTCAGTAATCAACATCGTTTAGATTATACTAGGGGTCGCCCGCGACTCCGTCCGCGCGGTTTTTAGTGTTTCCTCAGCGCACGCGAGGAAAGCTCTCAAAAAAGAAATCTTGCAGCATTTTTCATTGCTGTTTGACTTCTATAAGTCACAGCGAGATGAGATATACCCTTCTTCAATAAACGGACTATTCAACACAAAAAGAATTCTTCAATTCGGGCCAGTAGTTCCAGAGATTATTGCGTTCAAACAAACAAACTCTTCAGCTTTATAATATTAGTATAGATTATATTATTGACCACTTTCATATAATCAAATTAACTAATCACTTCTTTATGTATATAATCATCTTATCTTAAATAATTTCTAGTAGTTATTTATATTATTGATTTGTGTTATTATGTTATGCTTATTGACAGATGACAGATGTGAAGTTATTTGTTTTTAATTTTGGATAATGTTTATTTATTAGTCGATACATCGCTGCACTACCTGGTGGTGAGTTACATCAATTGGCATAGCATATTCGTTTTCTTTGAGGAAAAATACATGGTCATACCAATTTTTATGACAATCGGTTGAAAGGGGCGAAAGTCTATATTTGACAGCGCCGCCTGGTGGCGAGTTATATCAATGGACATAGCATATTCGTTTTCTTCGAGGAAACATACATGGTCATACCAACTTTTATAACAATCGGTTGAACGGGGCGAAAGTCTATATTTGACAGCGCCGCCTGGTGGCGAGTTACATCAATGGACATAGCATATTCGTTTTCTTTGAGGAAACATACATGGTCATACCAACTTTTATGACAATCGGTTGAACGGGGCGAAAGTCTATATTTGACAGCGCCGCCTGGTGGCGAGTTACATCAATAGACATAGCATATTCGTTTTCTTTGAGGAAACATACATGGTCATACCAACTTTTATGACAATCGGTTGAACGGGGCGAAAGTCTATATTTGGCAGCGCCGCCTGGTGGCGAGTTACATCAATGGACATAGCATATTCGTTTTCTTCGAGGAAACATACATGGTCATACCTACTTTTATGACAATCGGTTGAACGGGGCGAAAGTTTATATTTGACAGCGCCGCCTGGTGGCGAGTTACAACAATGGGCATACCATTTAAACCTTCTCCGTGGAAAAATACATATACATACCAATTTTCATAATCATCGGTCTAATAGTTTCTGAGTTCATCGATTTCATATATACAAACATCCTGCTTTATATATATAGAAGATAAACAAAATTAAAAAATATAAGTTTGTTGATAGATTTATAAAAGCAGTTAATGTTATATTAGTCTAATTAAAATGCTACCACATTTTTTAATACGTAAGAAAAAATATTTTTTTTCGATATGTAATAAAAAAATATTGTTAAAAGATATTTTTTTTTATTATGATACTTACATCCACATGCATCCACATGTCGTACTTGTCACAGATGTCTGCAATCTCCATCAAAGGGTCGAAGGCACCCAGCACCGTGGTACCGGAAGTGGCGTTCACGAAGAATGGAACCTGATGATTATGGTGTTAAGAAAATATACAACCAAAATAATGGAGGACTAAAAGAATAATAATATACACTGGGTTTTATAAGTAAGTAAAAAAAATACGAATAATAATAAAATAAAATAAAATGTTTATCATATATTTTTTTTATATTTTCACTTGAGGATGGGTAAAAGCAGATGTTATATTTATTTGTGAATTACAAAACAACCTTTATTTTTTTTTATGTTGCAGATGTAGTGCTCTGAATAAAAGCTGGTTATCCTAGCTTCTCTCATTTTACTAAACACAACTACAATAAATATTTCACGCTAACTTCCCTTGTCGAAAAAAAAATAAAAAGATTGACTTAATAACCTAAAATCTTATCAGAAAAACATATTTAACTATTGTGTTAGTTTCGAATTCAGGGAAAAGAATATCCAGAAAATAGACCTCGATATCAGCTAAATATAAAAAAAACACATTGACATTTGATATATAAAACTCAATGCATTAGGATGTTCTCAGTACAAAGGTATGTTAATAATAGACTCACGTGTCCCTTATCCTTATGGAGACGCACCAGTCTCTCCAACTCGGCTGGTATCATGCGCCCGCGCGCGTCACTCGGCACACACACACAGTAGTCCGTGCCCAGACCACACACAGACGCACACGACTTCACAGAGTAGTGGCACTGGGTACAACAATCCATTTACAATAATAAAATATGAATGTTGATTATGAAGTCATTTCAATAATCATTCACCACTATTTTCCTCAAAAGCAGTGCGCTATTGTATTTTTTTACCAAAGCTTTATTAAGTAGGCAAGTAATTTTCTTAACTTACAAAAATATTACCCTATAATGTAATATGGAACCAAGTCATTTTTTCATTCACACTTGATTAAAACACATATGGTAGGTACTAAGATTTAATTATGGATTTCTATCGAGGCATATAGGTACCGAAAAATAAGACCAGAAGTAAGGGTTACAAAATGTACCTGATCAGATGTGAACATGACCAGATGTCCAGGGATACTGGTGAGACCCTTCTCCTTGTACTGCGGGAATTTGTGATGACGAGCAGCCAGGAACGCGTAAAGGTTGGACACCGAACCACCTGTTGGAAATTTCATTAATTACATATATAATATATAAATAAATATTTTTGAAAAAAAAAATTGAGGAAATCTCATTAAGGATTATATTACTCGTATCACGAGTAATATACCTGTGTCCGGAGGGGTTTCACAAGCATGTAAATAACAGACACAAAGTACACGGAACAACAATCTGTAGATCATACAAAGAATTGTCCAGTATGGGAATCAAACCCACAAACTTTGGTTCAGCAGTCAGAGTCGCTAACCACTTTATCAATAGGACATCGAATTTGGAAGTAGGTACATAAGAACAATTTTTTTGACAATAAGACATATTTATCATTAACAATTATTTGTACTTTAACCAGATATCACTAGTGTTAAGGAGAACGTAAAATATGCCAACCTGGTGCTAAAATCGAATCCCCAGTTCTCCAACCAATCATATCTCTCATCTTCTCCAGCACTACATTCTCCATCAATATGAATACTGGCGCGATCTCATATGTAAACATGTTGGTGTTGGCAGCTGCTGTTAGCCATTCCCCGGCGAGAGATATGATGTCCAGACCGCAGGAGAGCTGATTGAAGAAGTGGGGATGGCCTGAAAGAATGAGCTTTATTAGAAAATTTATAAAGTTGGTCAAATAACGTAAAAACTATACAAACTATTTTCAAAATATATCCACAATTTATTGATGGGCTTTAGACATTATCCTTATTCAATTCAAAACAAATCTAACGAAATAGGATCGGTATCAAAATAACATAATTCAAAGAACAAGCGGCTGACCGCCCCGGATGTAATAGCACGCGCGACTACACGATCACGTTCCGGATATACCAACATTTTGTGGGAGTTCCGGTTACATTTTCTTTTATAGCTCAACATAAGTCCTTTTTTGTATCCAAACTTATCATTTTCATTTAAGTTAATCAAATTGGAGATAAATCCAAGTCCGCCACGTGTCCAAGCCACGGTTAATTTCCTTTAAAAAGTGTCGATAAGACCCACTGCCTCCAGGGACGGGTTATCACTTGAAACAGATGGGGTCGCTATATTGAATTTAAATTTATTTGTATAGGAAAATACTTAAATGTTTTTTAAAAACAAGGTTTTATTTTTGGTGTTGGATCAAAATTATATACTTAACTAGCCTGTATACTTGGTTTTCCTTGGGGTATCAATTTTGTATAATAAGAATAATTCTACTTTGTTTTCTTGCTTTTCGTTAAATAAAAAAATAGTAAGGGAAGGTTTTAAGTTTCTAAGATAGTTTCGAGATATATTTTGTTAATGTGCTTGTAAAGCTGCCTTATCAACTTATATTTTAATAGATATACATTTTATATGTATATGATATATTAAACTAGACGTACATAATTATCAATTTGTTTTTATATTCAGTTTTTGTAGTAAAGAAATACTCTAAAACTGCTTTAAATTAAAAAAAATAATGATGTATATATTGTATATTTAAAAAAATATAGACAAGAAAATAAACATCTGTAATATTTTACAGATGTTTTAAACAATCCCAATAATTTAAAAACCAGCCTGTAGTGACCAACAAAAAAAACACTAGATTTTCAACCTTCTACGTTTCAAATAAAGTTTCATACATAAATGAAATAGGGCTGCCACACCACAGAAAATATTAATTCGGAGGAATTTAATATAATCCCCTCAGCAAAACCAGATGGGGTAGCTATTAATTTGGGCTGGGTAAGTCAGGTGGAGTAATTCGGAATTAATTCACATTTTAGAGGGCAGCCCTGAGGGGTTGGCTTGAATGATTGTTTATTTGGCATATCTGACTTGATTGGGGTATGTCGGAATTTAGTTGTATATGATTCTTCAATAAGCAGTGATTTTAAATATATTTTGGTTTATATTATTTACACTAATATTATAAGAAAGAAGGTTGCATAAGTTTGGATGTAAAAGGTAATCTTCAAAGGTAGAAATTATAAATCTAAAATTAACATCTTTACCATCAGTCAGAATGGAGTTTATGTATGTCAATGAACGCTTTTAAAATTTAAATAAAAGTTTTTATGATATCCAATTTTTTAATATAAATATAGCTGTGTAATAAAATTATAATCTAAATTAATACTTTTTAACTTTTTTATTGATTCTATACTTTTTCATATAAACATCCAAAGAGGTTTCATGTCCTTTATTTGGAGAACATGTACAAGACATCTAAGCCACCCTCCATCCCTCGCTCACTTATCTCTATCTCCCCAAGGACCAGATAAAGAGCTGCCAAAAATATTATAACGTCATAAATAATAGTAAAAAATAAATAACATAAGGTGATAAGGTTTTTTACTATTTTTTTATGGATATTTCAGTTTATGATCAAGTTACCTCGTACTCATCATGGATCATGGATTTAAATCTATGTTTCAATACAAACAAAAAAGGATATTACTCCCTTTCAAAGATTTGTAATTCTAAGGGTTGAGGTTATAATTTTTCCCGCGCACGTGTCGCTGTCAAAGCGACAGCAATCAGCGGCCATTGTGGAGACACGTTCTCGAGTTGGTGTTCACAATGCTTTTATCGTGCTTTTGTTTGAATATAGAGAAGAAAACTGTTTGTTTTACAATATTTAATATTATTTTTAAAATGGCTAAAATTGTAAGGTTTTTCGTGTTGCCTTTTCGTGTTCATAAAAAAACACAGCTTTTTTCTCGGCAATTAGGGTTTCTTTGAATCTAGCTAACAAAAAAACCACTCTGAATTTGATTTTTGCAGTAAAATAAGCGCAAATTTCTGCTCTCAGTGTGAAGACTAACAAAGATAAACTATTCAATAATATAGTATAGAAAAAATATATTCAGTAACTCAGTAATAAACCAAATAATATCAACAAATAAGCCACTAACAGACACGTATCAATTGGATTCCCGCAAATGGCGCTATTCATACTCGAGGCCCGAGGGTGACGTTTGGCTGAATAACGAACTACACCACGACTTACTTTTAAAACAAAATAAATACATTGCATTTAATATTCGTTTTTCAATCTATCCAACCTATACTTCAAGATTGTGTCCGACTATCGACCTTAAAACCTTTTTATAGTTATCTAAATAATTTCCAACAATGGGATCTCATACAAAGGAGTCCATAAAATGAATCTATAACCTAAAATCCCATCTGAACCAAGGATGATCTATCAAATTGTAATACGCTTCTATGGTGCCCTTACTGGGGTCGTGTAGGGTGACAAAAGAGCTACATTTTGATGTATTTTTTAAGACTTGAAATATTACGATTTTAAACATATATGATTAAAATAAATCATGTTATTATTAAATTTTATAATAAATAAAAAAATAAATATGATATATATATTTTTTATTTATAGCATTTTCTCGTTGTTTACTTAATTATTGGAACATTCCATTGATAATATAAATAATTACCTATATATACTTTAAAAATAAAAGTAAATAAACAGTGAATTTATTTTAGTAGAAAATTTTATTAAACATCAGTCCCAAAAAAAATCTTAAAATAATGTTAGTGTCCTGTACCTACACATGGTGATCCTAGTGCGGTATAATCCTATGATTTGCGTGATAGAGGCACTCTACATCAACGCGGTACCTCGGATTAGGTTTATTGTTTTTATTTAATGGCCAAAATAAATAACGCTATGGCTTATGGGCACTTCGGTTAGATGGTTTTCAATTAACGATTTAGATTGCAGTTTGTTTTATGATAAAATACAAATTAGTCTTATGCACTAATTGCGTTAGAAAATATATGTTTTAATACTATTTCGTATTATAATTACAGAAAGATCATTCAAAAACTAGGAAATTCAACTCATACCTACATATTTTAGACAAGTTGCATCGAAAAATATGTTCACCGATTTAGATAACATTTGATAACATTTCTCATAATGGCGAGTACAAAATTATTTTTACCTATTTCGATGAGATTAATAACTGGCCAACTTATAATGCAATCAACTAAAGTAAATTTCTACCGAACACTAAAGATCATTAAAATAAGAACAAACAAAATGACATTGAAATGAACAGCTTTTGATTGACCAATAAACCAGTATTTAAAAAAAAACGTTTTAATCTATCCATAGGTAATAATAACAATTCTAAAGTAATCAATCATATTAAAATAACTATTTAACTAAAAAGCAACGAATATACTCTGACATTAGAATAAAAAACTAAAGTTAAAAACCTATCTATCTACATGCAGAGTATTTTACTTGCAATCTTCTATTTTCTTTCATCTGTCAGTCGTAGTGGGTATTGTGATCTACCCTCATTGTAAAATTATGCGCTCAACGAAGCAGGCCGTAATCGCTGCAGGCTAGGGGCTGGTGATTTTCCATTTCGTAGAATAGTATGTTTGAATGAAGAAATTAAAAAGTTCTTGTCATTTTACAGATTATAAAAAAACAATGCCAAAATATTTTGATTTGAACTTTCTTTAATACAATATTAAAACTGATCCCTTACATTCATAATTAAATCCAAAGTTAATTGGAGAATTCACACAACACAAACCTCTTTGGTGTCAATATAAAAGTGTACAAATATGTCAAAAATGTTTAACCAATGGTTGTCAAACAAGGGTCCCCAAACAATTCAATTATCTATCGCAATGGCGCAGAATGATTGTAGCCATTACCTCCACATGATAGATCCGGGCTTCTAATCCTCGGGGTGACTAAGTATCCAGTATTCCAAATATTTGTACTTAAGAGTAAATATAAATAAAATTATATGTATTAGAAAAACTGTTAAGGTTGAGATTATATTACCAGTTTTATATTATGTGTACCTACATAATATTTTTTGTCTGTTTGTCTTGTTGATCGTGATAATCTTTGAAACCACTATGTTATAATAAATAGAATATAATAGAGAAGATGGTTGGGGATTGTCTAACACCTGGGACCCACTTTTGAAATATATAAAAGCCCATGTCTGTGACCGCACTGTAAGACCTCAAAATACTTATTTAAATTTATATAAATATAGAATATAAAAAACCGATACGGGCAGGGATTCGAACCCGCGACTACTGGGAAACCGTCCCGTCGCTCTACCAACTGAGCTACCGTATCGATGTCCGTCTCGACGGACGGACATCGATACGGTAGCTGGGACGGTTTCCCAGTAGTCGCGGGTTCGAATCCCTGCCCGTATCGGTTTTTTACATTCTATATTTATATAAATTTAAATAAGCTTAACATGGCTATACATGTTTAAAGATATTTTCAAAAATTGATTTCGGTAGTGGCATCTTTTCAATGTTTATCTATACTGCAAAGTTAGAAACATTGGTTAGGATTTTCGAAAGAAACCTAATAGATGTCACCACCGTCCCGATAAAGACGATCACATATAGAATGCTTAATTCACCGAGACGGACAGCGATACGGTAGCTCAGTTGGTAGAGCGACGGGACGGTTTCCCAGTAGTCGCGGGTTCGAATCCCTGCCCGTATCGGTTTTTTACATTCTATATTTATATAAATTTAAATAAGCTTAACATGGCTATACATGTTTAAAGATATTTTCAAAAACCTCAAAATACTGTTAGTGCGTTTTGTGTGAATCCTGAACTGTACGCCCGGAAGCTTAGAAACCGTTGGAGGCAGATGACTAATTAACTGACTTACTGATAGTCACCTCCATCTCGTCTTACCGTGAATACGATTGCTGCAAAGCATTCGAAACGTCGGGTTAGGTTTAAAATGTAAATTTAAAATTTAATTCAATATACGCGAGTTAAATCCGTAAAAATAGTTTCATTTTAAGAACTGTTTATTGTATTTTTTCTTGTAATTAAATTAAGTACCTCAACTTGTTACATTATTTTGGTCATCCGAATAATCGATTTCAATTCCGTATAATTTCTTGTTTCAAAAAACGAAAACATTTCTTGTTTTTAAAGTTGTATCCTGCATATTATACATTTTTTAAATAATAAAATTTAAAATATTCACAGATGAAATTTCCGAAATTGTAATGGAAATGGTTTCTTCTCTACTCTATATGGCAACTATTATTTTCAACATTATTTCGTACTTATAAAAAAAGTTATACAACATACACTATCGAAATATATTATTTTTTATATTATAATAAATAAAGTGTCTGTTACTTACCAGTTTTCACCTGGTGTTTGAGCGTGATCTTGCAGTCTTCCAGCAGCTGTTTCAGTGGCAGAGGCTCTTCCGGAAGATGCAGGTCCAAGACCTTCTGCATCTCTTCGGGCATCTTGAACTCGAGGATCTGGAGAAAAGATTACTATAATACCATCTCCTATAATTATATTTTAAATAAAAATAACTATAGTGTTTTAATAATTCAAGTCGGTGGGAATTAGAGCTCATTGGTAGAGTGACCGGACAGTGTAAAAGAAGTCGCATTATCTAATCCTGCTCGTGGTGATAAACTTATTCTTAGATGTTTATTTAATGTTTTAGATGAGTATTTATGACTTACATGTTTATAGGTGCTTACCTATATAACCAAATGAGCTAATTATAACGAATATGTCAGTCTTAAGTATATAAAGTACTAGGGGTCGCCCGCGACTCCGTCCGCGCGGTTTTTAGTGTTTCCTCAGCGCACGCGAGGAAAACTCTCAAAAAAGAAATCTTTTCCCGTTTTTGCAGCATTTTTCATTGCTGCTTGACCTCTATAAGTCACAGCGACATGACATACACACTATAGCCTTCCTCAATAAACGGACTATTCAACACAAAAAGAATTTTTCTATTCGGGGCAGTAGTTCCAGAGATTAGTGCGTTCAAACAAACAAACTCTGCAGCTTTATAATATTAGTATAGATCAGCATACCTTCTCATTCCTATCGTTGACTTTGTGAATGAAGTCCAACAGAACATCCACGACCCTCGCCAGGAACTCACGCGTCTGAGGACTGGCATCCTCTCTGTAGGGCAGGATAGCTGAACAGACAAACAATCATTATACTCACAGAATATAAAAGTGAGCATTATTAAAAATATGATTGGTTTTTTTTTCAGCTATAAGACATTTGTTTTTTTGCAGTGTCCGGGGCTTAAACTTTGATACAAATAAGAATTGCAGTTTTACAGATATTTTTTTTGTTTTAAATTATTTTATACGATTTTAATATCATGGATTTTATTGTGCTTTTTTACATAGATTATCCAAAAAACTATTTTTCAACACTTATACGGTACAAAATTATATGAAGAAAAAGGAAGGCGATAAGAAAAAGAAAGAAGATTTAGAAATGTATAAGCTACTGTTCTGGAAAAACCTTTTAATCCACGCGTCGAAGCTACATGGTATATTGTGTTTATATATAAATAACACAAGATGTGTCTGTCTGTTGGTATGTGTATTTATAACTCTGAATCACTTGTCCGATTTGCATTATAGTCCATTGAAAAGTTACATTTGGGGTTGCGTTTTTTAGAGGACGCAATTTTATTTTTTTAATGTGTAGGGGGGGTCAGTAGAAGCTTAAGTTCAAGTTTGTGGGGTCGCCACCCTTGTCCCACGGCCGCCATCTTGAAAATAGGGGTTGAAATGGTTTTTACGTTATATCTCTTAAACTATTTATCGGATAAAAAAAATTATAAACATTTTTTGTTGCAAAATAAATTATCTACAACTTTGGTCTAGTAACTTTTTGTCGTAGAACTATAAATAAAAAAGTTATAAGCGAAAACGTTAAGAAATTCAAGAACAAAATTTCTATTTTTCGATATAACTTTTTTTTGGATAATTTTACGAAAAAATGTTATCAGACCATTTTTGTAGATCGTTTTTTAAGGAACAACTTTTATACGCAACATTTTTTTATTAGGTAAATAGCTAAGGTTTTACAGCGCTCTGAAGTGAGTACTATTTTTCAGCACTCTTTCGTTTTTTTTATGTGGTATCCCCAGGAGGCCTAATCCATGGGCAATTTCTAGACAAAAAATGTTATTTATTATTATATATTAAAAAATGTCTATCAGATATTATTTTTTCATTCTCTTCGATGGTCCAGGCTGCGAGAAAAATCTGAATCAGTATCCGAGGTGAATTTTTGTAGCATAATGTTGGTTAGTTGTTATTGGCGTCATTGTCCTTAACTCATTTTCTAATTCATTTTCTTCAACTAATGTTGATATGTCCACGATGTTGCTGCAGCTTTCACCACCACAATGGAGGCACACTGATGAACATTTAAGGCCTGCTTTTCGGCAACCGCACGCACTTCCACAATTTCCTTTGCATCTGCAAAAGATTAATTTCGTAAGTTCGGAGGGTGCTGGAGGCTTGGAAGCTTGGATTGGCATCCAAAATTTTCCATGCTTTTTCCAGCCCCATTCTTCTGGATCACAATATTTACGGAACCATAACTGAATCTGATATACTCGGAAACTGTGGAAACGGGCTGCATCTTGTGTTGGAGGAAGTGAAGAGAGATTAAATGCATTTTCATTTACTGTCTTAGCAAATCGTTAGTATCGCAGAGTGTCTAGAGTATCGTCTTTATTTCCGCCATATAAAGAGAAGAAAAAACGTTCGCCAACAACACTGAGTAACGATGACTCGACTTTTTTTTCACTCATTAATAATTTAGTTCTACTTGCTAACTCTGGATGCTTCTGCAAAAATTTTATAAATTTGACTTTGCCCATGTTATACGCTGCTGACGTTGTGTCGCATCCTGAGAAGGCATGGAGAAACAGTAAATTCTCAGCTATTACGTCGTCATATTTAAAACAGACAGACAGACAGTACAATTGTTCGGACGTACACCCTTTTGAAAAAAAATACATTAGTTAGATTCCTTCCTAATGCCGTCAGCAATACAAGGATGTCGATGTCTTCTGCTATGATTGTCACCGAATCATATGACTGTGATGCAGCAACACAACGCACAACGGACGATGACCGCATCTGCATCCGGTTCAGCCTGGTCGACAGTAAAATCAGTTTTGTAGTGGGGAAAAGGGTCAAACATAGTTTAATAATAGCATAGGAATGTTAAGATCATAATAAATTGTATGAATAAAAAAAATATAGATAGAAAAGTAAGTCTAATTTTTAGTTTTTATTGCATCCCTATGAGCATTCGAGAATCCGTTCAAGTTTGGAGCGCTGTAAAACCTAGATAAATAAATTAAAATGAAACAAGTATAAAGAGGAAATTGTTCGTTGAAAAACCCTCTACAAAATTGCTATGACGTCATTTTATTGTAAAATGAACTGAAAAAAAGTTATAACCTCCAAAAGGAAATTTGTTACAAAATTTTTACTTATTTTTGTTTATAACTTTTTTGTTGGTCACTTGACGATAAAAAGTAATAGAAATAAAATTGTAGGAAATTTAATTTGCTAAATTTTATGTTTAATTAAATTTTCTGTAGGGTAACTAGTTTACGAGATACAGAGCGAAAACCCTTTGCACCCGTTTTTCCAAGATGGCGGCCGGGGGACAAGGGTAACGACCCCACAAACTTGAACTTAAGCTTCTACTGACCCCCCCTACACATTAAAAAAATAAAATTGCGTCCTCTAAAAAACGCAAGGTAAGGCCTAAAAAATGTAACATTTCAATGGACTATTACTTCTTTGTATGGTAAAAGAATGGTCAAAAATATGCTTCCCTTGCAATAAACTTACATTTTGGGTAACAGATGTACGAATTTCTCTATAATAAAATAAAATGATATCAATTTTAAACCTTAATTTAAATAAAAATTAAGTATATTTTAGATCGTTTCCTACATAAACACCGTATGTTTCTATGGTTGTCATAACAAGGATTATGAATTCCAAGAACTTCATTCCAATATAAACCATACCTCTAAAGAAATACAGCTCAAAATTAATTAATATATATTAGGATGCAAATATGTTCTTTTGTTATATGATTGTTTGTTTTTGTGCAGGACTCTTTGATATTAAGAAAAATCTTTCATGAAATATCAAGCACTTGTATGAGATGTCAATATATTTTATTACCAAAGGAATATTAATTCTTAATTAATATAATACACAAGATGTCTATGTGTTTGCTCGCTTGTCTAATCAGATGTTTATCATATTCAGTTTTAAAAATATTATTATGAATTTTGTAATGTACGTAGATACGAGGTAACCTAGGCTAATATTAATAACAAAATAAACAAAACTCAGAAACTTTTAGTATAATAAATACAAGCCAGCGGACTATCTATCATATAAAAATATTCGTAGTGTCATCAAAATAAATATCTCTTTCACCGATTTCAACTCTTATCCCCAATATTTAAAGAACATATTACTTCAGCCAAGTTTCTGTAATGTTAATGCTATCACTTGACGTCACTCGCACGCGGTATTACATCCAGAGTAAATTATACTAGGGTTTGTCCGCGGCTGTACCTGTGTTTATAAATAAATCTTAATAAATCAACTAAATTATGTTCATATACAATCTCTATTTACAGGTAAACCAGAATGTTTTATTATTTTAATCCATATGTTTAAAAAATCTTAATATTTTATTGCGTGATGGCCTGACTGATACACACACACGCACCCATTGTGTTTATAATTTTTCTACTCCTCGATTTACCCATATTGAAATGTCTGGGTGGCTCTTAGCCATCCCCGATAGGTGACGCTGTTATCTAAAAATAAAAAATATTTTCTTACCAATGTTTTTTGAATTTTTTAATTTAAAAACATCCAAGTCAATTTTTTTTCCTTCCAGATTTAAGTTATTTAAACTAAGTATTTGATTAAAGATATTTTTTAGAGACTTTTGTTTTAAATTAATTATAAATTTTAAATCTTACTTTCAATAAATAAATAACGCATTTATTTATTTATTTATTTAACTTTAGAGGAACCAAAAAAGGTATTGCGAGGCGGACAGAGATACGGTAGCTCAGTTGGTAGAGCGACGGGACGGTTTCCCAGTAGTCGCGGGTTCGAATCCCTGCCCGTATTGGTTTATTTTTCATTCTATATTTATATAAATTTAAATAAGCTTAACATAACATACATGTTTATAGATATTTTCAAACAAAGCTTATACTCTATGTAAGCCTTAAAAGAAATTGTTCAAAATGGTTTATTTATAGTAGCTTTTGGAAAATGTTTCTTAACTAAATTGGAAATATGAACAATAATCCGACCGATATAAAGTTGATTTTTGATAAGCTAGATATTGTATTGAAAATATTTGAACTACCCTCATCCAGGAAGATTTATTTGCCAAACGTTACGTCACATTCCAGATGTTACTCACACTTCTACCGGCAAAATTCATTTTGAACTCTATATGTGTGTTATACAGTAGAATTTTCTTTGTAGGTCAAATTATTATAATTTTCATTGCATTTTGGACCTTATATGTACACCATAGGGTATATTTGTTATTAATAAGTGAGACTAGATCTGTGGGAACTTATGTTTTGGATGTCATAAGCCGATTGCTCTTGAGTTGTACATTTTAAGAGCTTAAACACGCAAATGGCTTATGTACTTACCAATTGAAATAAACATCTCTTTGCAGATAAACCAATTATTAAAAAAATACAATTTAATAAAGGATTTTTTAAATCATGTAAAAAGTTTACACAGCGTTGTTTTTTTTAGAACTTATACATTCCTTATGTCCTTTTTTTCAGTCATTTTATCTGATGCTTATTTATGTCACATGCTATATATAATCAGCCAGTACATAGGTATTTTTGTATGAAAGTCACGAATTTTTTTGTCAATTTTTTCATCCAATCGATGGTATACAATAATGCGCTATTTATTTTATTTTTTGGTTTGTTGTTTTTTTTTTTAAAACCTCAGCTTATAATAAATCCTAGTACAATAAAAGTGTTTTTCATTTAAAATAATTGCAGCATACCGACGACCCCTCAGACCCTTCGATTAGCGTCGGCTCAAGGAATTTAGATTACTTTCGTTGTTAGAAATAGTTGGCGTATTTTTTTTTTTATAAATATTATGAATAGGTCGCATACCTATGCAAAAATCATATGTGACTGTAATCAGACAAGACGATGGTTTTTATTATTTATTTTTTTTAATTGAAAACATGTTTTTAATATTTTTTGTGCAGGTTATTATATAAAAATATTTACAAAAAAATGAGAATTAAAAAATATGTACAAAATAAATTTCAAAGTTTTACCTTTTTATGTTTTATATATTTTATGTAGTTTATAGAAAAAAAATCCAAAAAAAAAAGATAAAAATAATTTGAAAATACTGTAGTGCTTATATATATTTTAATATATTTTATGCAGTTATATTTTATTTTAGTTTTATTTTTACTCACACAAAAACACAAATAAGTTTTAAATTATGACCACTATATGTCTGCTATATGTTTCTAATATTTTTTATTCAGATTATTAGCAAAAAATATAATAAATTTAAAAATATATGGTTAATATATATGTATTTGTTTATTAACCAAAAAATAAACAATTCGTCATTTCAATAAGCAACCCAACCCGTAAATACCCGAGCTGATCAAAAGGGCCCCTCACTGCAGCATTAAAAGTCCATCCGTCGCTATCTCCGACGATTGATAGACTGGGATTGTCTGGATTTATAGGATATGGATTTTTTTATGTACTCTCAGATTCGTGGGGATGTTTTGAGAATCATTTTCTTTTGCGCTCAGTATTTTGTAACTTTTTAACAATGTATATCCTATTATTATTTCTTTATATTTATATCTTAATTGTAGCAAAGCAATTGTAAAATAAAATTAATTTGGCATATTTCAATAATATTTTTTTAGGATATTTTCTGTGATATACATAGCAACATTCATATATTCATATATTGCAAGTGGCACGGTTCTAAAAAAAATAGGGCCACAGAGAAGAGGCGGCAGAAAAACAACTCGGATTAGTTTAGCTTCAAAATATGTAATTGGCTAATTAATTATACTACCTAAGTCTCGATGATCTTTGAAGTCAGTTTAAGTTGGTACTATGGAGCTGATCTGATGATTTAGTGACTACCAGCAAGTTTAAATTTGGGTTTAGTTAGTTTGTTTTGACATGTGCAATTTTGAATTTGGTGCTCTCGGTACTTTGACGAGGTTCTATTGATGAACTCAGACATATAAATTAGAAATCTTGAATATGTAGAAATAAAAATAAAACAATATATATTGCATCAAATAAAATCAGTATAAATTTCCAAGAAAATGCACCTCTACATCTTTTTTTAATTACATATCTTTTTACAAAACCCACCCTCACACGACCCTCACAAATAAGGGATTTTACCAAAGCCGAGTCATTACCGCCAGAGAGGCCGGGATCAAATTGTCCCATCTATGGGTATTTATGACCCCATGGAGGTATAGTAATTGTTTCATATTGTTGCGATTTATAAGTGAATGCGGGTTAAATTAGGTGTCTTATTATATCTATTAGTAAATGAGATGTTTTTTGATGTATGAAGTTTCATGATAAGGAATATTATAATCTTTTTAAGGTAGCTGTGATATTGAAATCTCATGAAAAAAAAAATCGGCTGTCTGTAAAGTCGGTTTACTGACATAGTTGAACGTGACAACGACATAAGAAAATACTGATAGAATAGTTGCATTTTTCAAAAGAAAGATTCAATTTTATTTGTTTGATAGATATGTTAGACAGATGTCGAACGCTGCCGAATGCAGAGACCGATTGTGCCTCTTTGCCGTTGGTTCCGCGCTCTCGCTTGCACTTCAAAGCGAGATCACGTAAAGTAGAGGGATGAAGTAGGTTATAGGAGAAGAAGGTGACCGAAGAAGATATGGATGGAGTGAGTAAAAATAGAGAAGATAAATCTCTCCACAGAGATGAAGTATGATAGAAGAGCGTGGAAATAAATGACAAATTGCGCTAAATAATTGGGATAGGAGCAAGTGAATGATAAATACTTATTGCGACTAAACCTTTGATTGGTACCTTTTTAAAGTGAATTTATATTTGAGTATAATTAATCACTAATCTCCTTAAGGACCTTCATACAAAATTATACAATTATACATTACTTTTTTATTAAAAAAATAAGAATAAGCTTTCAAGTAAAAGGTGGACTCAATTAACACTAAACATTAAAAACGTCTTTAAAATAATCTTTTAAGGGTTAAAGAACTACATTAAAAGGTTAACTAATTACGAAGGGTTTAAGAAGAAAAAAAACCTCATTTTTTATTGAATATGTACTATGTTTTAAACACTAACATCGAAATCTGAAAGAAGTATATAGTATTAGTACGTTTTGTTAAAGGATGGGAAGTTATATTTTTGGGATCAAGAAAATATCTGACCAGGGAAATTTCGTAGTTAAATTTTGAAATTATTTTAACTAATAACTTAAAAGGAATTTTATAAAAAAACACTCTTGTACTTGTACTAAAGCGATTCCCAAATGTTATTATGAGGTTAATTTTAAAGTAGTTCTAAGCCTAATGGTTCAAAACCACCAGAGCATAACCCGCGCATTCAACTTTGATTTATTACAATGTTTGAAAGTGTCGCTCGGATAATTAATAACCCGCCATTCAAAAACAGATTAATTGAATTTATTACCCTGGTATATAAAACTCTCTAATTATAATAGCACTTAGAAACTTCAAAGTTTCTAAGTGAAGTGAAGTTAGTTCAGAAACGTGATTTATGTAGGCACCTTCTATTAACGTGAGCTATTCAAAAAGTCATAGGTCATTAACAAATTAATATAGGGTTAATTTAATATTTATATCATACAAATTAAGTGTTAGGGCTTCGTAAAGTTAAGTTAAACAGACTTTTAAATTATATATTTCAGGACTTCTTCATATTATAGTATACATATCTATTCGCCATACAAAACAATCTATCCAAAAATGTATGTATAAAATCCGTTAGTTGTTCCAGAAAATGAGGAAACTCTCACAATTTTTATTTTTTTATGCTGAAAATTCGATTAGGACTCGAATCTGCGATCTCTAGAACACCACCCCGTCACTCTGCCCGCTGATCTACGGTGTCGTTATCAGCTTTGATAAATATAGTATGTTATGTATAATCTTTATCAGGATAAAATCATAATCTATTATGCTTCTTACTAAAATACTCGTATTATTTTATAGTGTATAATAACACTGATAACATTGGTGCCACATTATGATTAATAAGAATATATTTTTTTTAAAGTAGGTAATAAATATTAAGTTACTCTAGTTATCTGACTACCGGTGTAGGGCGTTAGAGGAAATTATGTTTTCCTGCAAATGAGGGTAGATGAATATCTTTTTGAAATAACGGTGTTTTGTGGAAGGCTGAATGAAATATAAATGATTTGACAGCGCTGTCATTGATTGGACAGTTGTGATTGGCTGTCTACGAGGGTCAAACTGTTTTTTTTTAATTTACAACTATTTGTCAACATTATAATAAAAAAATAGGTCGAAATTTTGAAAATGGTTCTCTGACAATATTATTGGGTATGTATTTAACACATTTGTCATTTGTTTGCCGGCAAATTAAAAACAGACTAATCCGTTTACATGAATATAACGCGAGAACATTTTCGTCACAAGGATTTTTTATGACTTTCGATGTCATTTAAGCCAACAAGAAAGTTATGATAGACTTTGCCTTTCACAATAAAGCTCCATGTGGTGTTACTGCCTACAAATGGTTTAATTAGTTTAAGCATGGTCGTTCTAATCACACCGATGATCTGCGTGAAGGGCGGCCTGCTACGGCGACGACTGAAGATAACATCAGTGTTGTGCGGCGCATGATAAACACTGACAAAAGAGCTACGTATCAGCAAATTCAGACAAGTTTAGGCATCGGTATGAGTCAAGTGCATAAAAAATCTCCATGAACTTAACGATCAGGAAGCTTTTTACTAGGTGGATCATCATTTCCGTAAATTTAAAAAATCCTGTCGTATTTATTCATGCCGTGAAATGCTTTAAAGATTGAAGAAATGAAATGATTTGCTGTGGTTAGGTTACTTATACTCACAGTCATAGTACAGGTTGCCGACACCAGAGGTCAGCTTGGGGGTGCTCTGTCCTGACAGGGAGGCCATTCTTTCACCCTACAGACAAAGAAATACATAATTTATTATAAAAGTACTCTAATCTGGCTTAAAATACCTTTTAATGTATGTCAGACGAAGAGCTAAGGTTTTTTTTTAAATATATTTTTTAAGATTGCTTATTATTTAAGAATGTAAAAAATATTTGCTTAATATATATAATACAAATGAGGCTTACACAATTACACAATTTATACTATTTTAAATAAATTTATTACAAATAGCGCCACAATAGAAATGGTTAATAATTAAAATATTATTAGATATGATTATCTGCAAATTGCTTGTGACAGAATAAGCAGAACTGACCTACTTATACTCAAATACCAGTAAATAACGAAAAAGACAAAAATAAAACAATCGCTACTTAAAATACATTTTGAGAAACATTTTGATGTAGAAGAATTTTACAAAATATTGGAACTTATTGTACAGAAGAATATCATGCAAAAAAAGATGATACAAGATGGTGGCTATTGGAAAATCAAAATGGAAGCAATAGCTATACAAAATGGCGGCTAAATGAACGAACCAACTGGATGTGTTCAGCTATTTGCTTGCAGTAGGAAAAAAAGCCGTCCAGAGTTAGCTTTGACATATCGCTAACTTCTATTTCTTTATTTACAGTCTGTAAAAAGAAAAAAAGGTTTGTTAATTCCGAAACTTTTTTATCTGTGGCAATTTTTGCAGATAAAAATCGACGGCTTTCAAATTTGACGTTTTAATGAAATATAGATATTATCGATCGATGTTCGGACTACGCCTAAAAAAATGTGCGCATGCTATTGCGCATGTGCAAAAAATCTATACTCAAAGGTCAAAAGGTAGTAACATATATTAAAAAAGTAATAAAAAAATGAATGAAAAGGAACGAAAATGTATAAACTACATCTATTGAACTCTAAAAATACAGTGTACGCACCTTTCAGACAGATATAATAAATAAACAGTTCGGTAATCACTATTTATAGGAGATATTCTTCGTTGAGAAACGTATAACTATGTGACAGAAGGGATCGTTGATAAATTTTTCAACGGAATTGGAATATAAACGCGGATTGAGGTTTTTCATAAATGAAAAGAGTATTAAAGGCAGCAGTTCCTAACTAATCCCAACTGGATCGCCGTTGGAACTGAACTGTAGGCTGCGAGTTCTTCAGGTTCTAGGTTCTGAAACGCGCAGGCGCAGTAGAAAGGTCATAGGTAGGGGGTGGTTTAGGCTGTGGGGGTGACCAGTGGAATCAGGTCACAGATGGATCGATAGAGCTACATTATAGATAATATTTTCGGTCTGAGGTTTAAAATAGATTAATTTCATTATCATATCTCTAAGTGATAAACTATCTTAGAAATTTAAATTAGTAACCGAAAAGAAAATAAGTTTTAAAATTTCATAATCACTCCAATCCAAGAATGAAAGGTATTTATTTGTTAGGTAGGTATATGTTTTTTATATGTAAATAGGTATATAACATCTCGATGACGGAGAATACTTATTTTCTCCAAAATATTGGTAACATAATTATTAATTACTACTTAATTATTAAACTAATTACTTTATATATGTTTTTTAATATCAAATGTATCACCAGATAATTATGTGATACGAAGTTACTTTATCAAGTTTTTATTTTTTTTAAATGATATATTATCTAGGATCATAAAGTTGATTCTGTATGTTTAGGGATTGGACAAATATTTGCCAATATTAGGCCAATACAAACACGAAAAAAAGTATCCAATATTTTAGGAATATATTAATATTAAAATGTTTATCGTAGTAATACTGACGAATAGGAATGTTTCAAAAAGATAACAATCAATATGGTCTATTTCCTTGCTCTTTAACTTTTAAATACAAAAAATACTTTTTCGTTAGTTATAAGCCTAAATAAGCTCTATTTATATTTCAGTAGATGAGTACCATACCATAGCATAGTAAAACAATACTGAGTAAATCATTATAATATAAAAAAAAATAGATACCATAAAAAGAAATTCAGTAATTTATACATTTTTAAACCTTTAGATAGAAAAACATACAGAGACAAATGTACAAAACATAATATATAAATATTAAAAGTAAACTTATTTTAAGAACACAATGTTTTCGTTAAAATATATAAAAAAAAATAATGGTTATCCATAGACAACAAAGAAAGGATGTAAGTTCAAATAAAGGATGTATAGGTTTAAGTATATTCTATATATATACATTCACTATATTTTATAGACCATGCTTTCTTATAAATTTTTGAATCAAATATCACCAGCACAGTATACCTACACAACAATAGATATATCTGAGGTTTTCCACCCTCCCCCAGACATTAACCCCACTTTCCAACCCTCTGGTAGGGCGTGGGCGTGTGACGTCATAGGGTTGACCACGCCCAGCTATTTAGATGATGTTATACTTATATAACACCTTTTTTGTGTATATAAAATTATATGAAAAAAAATATTTATTAAGCTTTTTCTTCGATAAACTATTTCCCGAAAATCAAATGATAAATAAAGTTCTAAAGCTCTTATTATTGATATTCAGAACAAAAGGAAATACATTAAAGTTATGTATCGTAATAAATGTAAAGATAACTAAAAACTATAAATAAAATATATACATATAAACAGAATGTTATATTAAGAAAGTGAGCATCTGTAAGCAATCAATAATCTACAAGTAATAAAATAGAAAAAAAAAATTAGATAAATATCAAAACTAACTTTTTTACAAGGCAATATATACAAAATTATTTAATATTATTTATAAAAATAAACTTCTATTTTAATAGTAATTAATTGGAATCTTAGTTTTTGCTTCTTATTCGTAAATATGGTTTCCATGTACGATATTCTTTTTTTTTGTAAGTAAACAATAGCTTTAATCAAGAATAAAATACAATGTATTTGAAAATATTTACTTCCTTTTTGTTTACAACTAAAACTCTTAAAAAGACTATAGCCCCATTAAAATTACACAATACCTTTAACAGAATTTTTATACATTTTCACGAAAAAAAACTGATTTAGTTTATAATTCTAATATATACAACGAAACTACGGGAAGGTTTTTATTAAATTAGATTTTTGTTAAATTAGTGTCTTAGCGAGTTAACATGGAAGACACTTTTTATGAAATAAAGTTTATTATTTTACACAATGTTGCAAACTCCAAAACAAATTATAAGACTATAAAAATAGCACTAACCCTATGTAAGGAATTGAAATGTAAAATAAGTGATGGATGGCATATATATTATTGTTTCAGTTTGAGGAATCAGCAAACAAAGTCTATGAAATCTAGTAATAAATACATCAAAGTGTAATTGCTAATAAAAATCAATAGAATACTAAAATATCGAAATAAGAATAGTGAACGTACTTCTTGTAGAAGACATAAAAAAAAAATAAAAATAATATAATAATGAAAATATTACAATAAATTAATAATATTCAGACCTTTGAAGGTCAATATTCGTTAGTAAATCAGATAAGCTTATCGTAAAAGCAAAAGCTCTGTCAATATTGCGTTATCAGTAAAAGAGTGGGCACAGAGTAGAATTATATTTTATTTTAACAAGCACCTAGAAGTTTTTAACAGAAGCTTTGTTTATCTTCTTTTATGTTTTTGGTTGTTTTGTAATGGAAAAAACAAGAACCTACTTTTTTTTTTAATTCCATAATATCTTCCTATTTAGTTTTTTATTCTTTTTTATATATTGCTTTATTCTACAGTTACCAAAGAGTTTTTAAATACATTGAAATACTCTTTTATATTAAAGTTTTACTTACATTAACCCTGTAATATTAACTTCATGTATTTTAGCTCCACGAGACTATTATCAATCACTAAAGCATTCAGGTATTTTTCCTTACCTATCCTAATCTTTTTGTAATTAAACAAACACAATTATAAAAAGAAAACTTTAATGTGTAATAATTATCGAGTATTTTCTTAAGTTTAAAAATACCGACTTCGTTAATTCTGTCTGCTAAAACTTCTAAATATTTATGTTGGGAAAACTATTTTTTATGTTCTCTGAGTAAAGTAACCGGGCAAAACTTGTTTTTAAAAACAAACCACTAATAAAAAATAACCTACTCTGTGTTCAATCACTTTATATATGGATATTGAATTTATAACAAAATAAGCCGATGATATCATTTACACTTACGCTGTCTGATACAAACATCGTTTGAAAGTAAGTAATTTATTATTATTTTAAAATGGTATCTATGACCGCATTGTAAGACCTCAACTGTTAGCGCGATCTGTGTCCTGAATTACATCTATTGGACTTAGAGAATTAACTGACTTACTGACAAATAATCACAAATAGTTTTATTTTAATTGTATGGTCGGGAGCTAAGAAACCGTTGGAGGTAGATAACTAATTAACTGACTTACTAATAGATACCAATATTTACAAGTAGTTTTACATATTTAAATGGGTTAGAAACCGTCCAGTCGTTTGAGCAGGATGGATGGACAAATCCTCAAACAGAGACTTGTGTTTGTATGAATAAACACCTCATAATATTAGGACGTCTAATATTACACAAATAAACAAAATGTATCTTCTAAATAGATTTAATATTAAAGAAGTGTAATGTGAAAATCTAAATTATTTTGCAAAACCTATATGTAGTGTAAGGACTTCTGACAACAACTAAACAATTTTAATTGTGGTTTGTCAAATAATGAGTACAGTTAGAAGAAGAACAGAAATTATAATTATTATAACTAATAAAAAAATGTTGCCCGATGTTTGATCAAAAAATCCAGAGAATAAATAATATATAAACCAAATCAAAATCGCATTTTGGCTGTTTACTGTCATCTGTATGCAAGTGAAAATATTTATTCTTCTATAACTATGTTTTCGTATAATTTGTAATTTTATTAAAGCTTCAGATAATGTTATTTAGTCAATTACTTCTTTTATTTTGTATTTTTATTTTTATTTTCTCAAAGTTTTTTCCTAATATTTAAAGATAAAACATTTTTTAAATTAAGCTTGTTCTGATATACAATTTTGACAGTATAGTTATGTACATTTAAATAAAGAAATTCTTCGCGAGTTTAAGTAGTCGGAGATCTTTAATTCTGGTTTTATTATGTCTATATAATAATTATTTGAAGTTCAATTAAAGAAATCGAGCTTCAATCAAAAATTACCGCATGTACTCTTAATCATATATATATATATAATTAAAGAAATTAATCATATATATATATATATAATTAAAGAAATCGAGCTTCAATCAAAAATTACCGCATGTACTCTTAATCATATATATATTTAATTAAAGAAATCGAGCTTCAATCAAAAATTACCGCATGTACTCTTAATCATATATATATATTTTCTATACCTTCATACCCCACATGAACCGATATCTATTTTCAACTTTAAAACTTTTAAAATTAAGGGTAAAATCCCTTATCACATTCAGAAGGCTTTATTACTGAAGAAACATGACGGAGAAAGCTATAGGTTAGAAAGAGACAGCACATCTAGTATTGATCGCAATTCGGTAAATAAGCGTTGCGTACTTTATGTATGAACCAGTATATAGATAGAAGTTTTCGTATGTTAACACAAGTTGCACACACGCATAACTTCAATAATTTCTTACTGTGGACGTAATCTTAGTTACGTTTTTATAATATATATTTGCCAATTACGGCTATAGTTATTATTTACTCTGTATGTTTGTTTATGTCTACGTAAAAATTATCATCATTTCAATTTTTTTTAAGTTCCAACGTTTAAAGTATTTTTATTGTAGGTATGAATTTTTAGTTTCATTTCAGTGTTAGTTATTTTTAATTGTAAGATATATTAACTATGTTAAGTCGAAGCAAATACATCCCACTTTGTTCTTGTAATTTATATCATAAAAAGTCTACGTTTTTTGTATTTAAACTTTCGTGAACCATGATGATTATTATATGTATAATTACACGGCTATAATCATGTAATTATTTAATCGGACTTTACCCGACTAGTTTCGAACCAAATCGGGGTTCCTATTCATGAGCTCGAAGCGTGGCGGACTCGCGGTGTGAACTAGTCGGGCAAATTCCGATTACATGATTATAGCCTGGTAAATATATATTTAAAGTCTACGTTGATCTTTAAATTTAAACTGATTAAAGCTTCATTTAAGTACGTCATTATTAACACAAAAATTGGAAATACAGATACAATAAATTTTTGTAATTTTATTTTCAGTAGATTTTTCCAAAGAAGCCTTAAAAATGTTGACCTTCCTTGATGTTGAAAAAAATATATAGCTGAAGGTAGTTTTTGATTAGTTTTGCTTTTCAAATATCCTGTTCGGTCCTGGCCATTTTCAAAAAATATCACAAAATATAAATAATTGGTGATAAACCCAATTTTCTTGAGTTTATGTGTATGACCATTAAACTAGTAAAAGAAGATTTATTTATTTATCCTATATTTGATTGATATTGTAATTTTTATACCTAACTAAGTATTTTACATCCAGCAAAGAATAAGACGTTTCAACTGCATAGAAAATAATAAATGTTTTAAAATTTCATTCATTCTATATTTCTTGACACCACGCAATTTTTAACATTAACTTTGCTACGCGGCCCACGTTGGGCGCCATTTTTATAAAATTTGACTTATTTTAATAAATTTATGTATAAGGGCCAATAAAACTCTTTTATAATAACAACATATATAAATAAATTTTTAATGGTTATTAAAATCCTAAAATATCAATTTAAAGGTCAAAGTTTAAATATACATTTCAAAAAAAAATCAGTTGTTTTTTTAAAAACAACAGGAGATACCTTAACATTCCAAATTCAAAAGGCATTCAGACATTTTAATCACTCTAATAACAAACCTTTGTTTCAGATGTGGACGAAAGCCTTTCTTACCCTCCTAGGCGTGTACATTGTGTGCGCAACAGAATACAACCAATCAGAGCTTACGTCAAGCAACCTACCAATCAAAACACCCGACGATAGAGAAAGACAGGGAGATACCCCAGAAATCGTGCTGCAATTGAAATATGAGGAAGGGGAACTGAATAAGATATATTTAACTCAGTTTAGGAAAGAGGCGAAGAGATTCATACCGCCAGTACCCGCTCAGAGTTCACTGTGTTTGGACCTGTGTCACGGAGGTTTTTTTCTTTTTATTATTTGTGTTTTTTATTTTTGTGGTTTTGTGTTTTTATGTGAATGTGAATCATTGGTATTGAGGTATATCTATTCTATATTAATTAATTATAGATTTATTTCGTATGGTTATTTTATCTTCAAATCATGAGTGCATGTTAGTGGTTAATTTTAATAATTTGTAATAGTTAAATTTTATTTGTTATTTTTATTAATACATTAGTAAATGCATAATGTGTGAAAAACAAACATCCGTGATCGGTCTTTGTTTTATAGAAAAACAGAAATCAGGATAATATAAGTAAATATGAAACGTTATAATAATTTATAACAATATTGTTTTTATTCTATTTATTTCAGGAAATAAAACATTATTATATTAAAATATAAAAAGAACAGTTTTCCCGTATTGTTAGGAACAAGATATCTTTTAAACTTTCAAACAAAGTCTTATTATAAATAAAAATTAAGAATGTAGATTTTAAAAACTTCTTACAAAAACCTCTTTAATGTTATTAAATATTAACATTTTACTATTTATTGTTAGATAAATAAAAATACAATAATGTCCTCACATACATAACATCATTAAAATATGTACATTACATTACATAGTACATTTTCAATATGTTTTGTCATGTTACTTTATTTTTTCTTCTAGAGAAGAAAGAAATCAGAAGTCTTCATTACGAAGAATACATACCAATTTTATTTTTAAACAAATCTTTTTTTGGTATTCTACGTTTATTTTGAAAACAAAAGTCTAAATAACTGTGTTATGATTAATATTAAATTACACACAGTTACTCCTATATAAAACACCATTTACGTAAGAAATTGACTGTATCCAACTGTCTCCAGGCCTAGGTGGAGAATCATGCGGTTCAACATGCTCTGCCATGGTGCCAGTTGGTCTACAATTAGCTCTGGACAATAGCAGCGACACAGATTATAAGTATGGCCATCCCAGGGTTGCTGTTTGTCCGGTGTTATGTAGCAATGGTTTAGGTAAGTTGGTTATAAATAGGTAAATCTAGGTAAGTGGCAATTGTATTATTGAAAATCAAGACTGTAAAACCAACTAACTATAAATCCTCTTTTAAAACCTTTTTGCATTAGATTTTTGCAAAATCCTGTTTCATAATATACCAACATCCAAAACTAAACCGTACACAGAATAAGCTTTTATATAATATAAATTGCTATTAATAGCGGCTTCACCCGCCCTGTATAGTTAAAAAAATGTTAAGTGGAACGGCCGTCTAAGGGTTTTGTTCTTGGGCTACAGTCGTTTTTATTTTTTTAGAATGAAGTGCAATTAATGTCATATTCTGTACCCACGACAATGTTTTTACAATATTTTATGATAATCGGTTGAGTAGTTGAAAGTGTCAAAACCAACTCGCATTCATTAATATGTAATTTTAATTAAGATCAGTAAAGTAAGAAGAATACAAAAAGAACCTACCCCATCTTTTTTAGTTATTTTAAAGGTTTTCTATGATACGAGTCCTAGAGTGACATTACATAATCTTTCACAAATCTATTAAAATCTATTTAATAAAATCAAATATTTTCCGTTCAAACAAAAATACTTTTTAGCTTCACCATACAATTAAGAAAAAATACGCCTAAGGTTAAGAAAAATAAACAAAAACTTTAATATCTAATTGTTTTAGGTTCACCCCTCTGCCACTGCACCAACGAACCAATACTTCCAACTGATTGGAAAGCAGTGTGTAACGTGTTCTGTGAGGTCGACAAATATGTATTACGAGGTGAGACAATACAAGTAATTTAAAACTTATAACAAAATATATAAATACATTATATATAGTATTAAGTTACTTCCAATGTGTGAAAAATCGCTTTTTAATTCCATTAAGGTTACATACAACTGATTTGAAATTCCAAAATTACAAAAGTAACAAAACGGCGTAGCACGGCGTAGAAGTGCGTAGAGGTCTGATGTATTACAATATTATAATACCTGTTCATCTCGGACTAAACATAATTGATGTCCTAGAATATAGAATAAGCGTTGTATTTCCGGAAATTGAACTACAATATACAATTGAAAATAATCTTGTTACAAACTTAGTCCTCACGTTACTGGCACATAGCTTTACTATTGTTAAATTTATTTTTTAACCTAATTTTTGAATTACTGGCACTCAAACTGGAAGTCTCAAAATAATGATGTTCATTTTAATTTTTATTAGAAAAACTTAGATCAAGAACGATAACTAATTTCAGTCTTCAAGAAAATAAAAAAAACTATATAATAGATTAATAATAAATACTATCTTGGCGTAGATTTTAGATATATTGTAACAATCTTGCATTTTTTTTTGTTTTAACACTTTTTCGCCTAACAGACCAATAGTATAAATGTTATGACCAACTTCTATACAAATAAGCTTCGTTTATTTAATTAAGAATGGTAATCATTGAAATAAAACTATTTTTACGGATTTAACTTGCGTATATTGAATTAATTTTTTAATTTACATTTTAAATCTAACCCGACGTTTCGAATGCTTTGCAGCAATCGTGTTTACGATAAGACGAGATGGAGGTGACTATCAGTAAGTCAGTTAATTAGTCATCTACCTCCAACGGTTTCTAAGCTTCGTTTAAGCTTGTAGCACTCGAAAACTTAGTAGAAAAATCCGCAGTTTATTGGTTTAGGCTTTTGATTGCTAGATCAGTCAGTCGGGATAAATCTTTATATAAAAAAGACCCTATGATCGATTTTACAAGCAAAGTCGAAAATAGTTTGTAAGCTTGTAGGGTTGTTGGAGTAAATTTTACATTTAGTTTTTGTATATACTCGTATGTACCCTAACTGAAACTCAAGATTTTAGTTGTAGGTATACAATCTTTCGTTTCCCAAAATACACTTTTTTTTATTAATTTTAATTAGTCAGAATATTTATTTTAACTCATTCATTATGAAACGTATAAGTCTGTTATTTTTAAAATTCTAAGCTTAGTAATTTAGATATGGAATGAATGTTTTTACTTAACTTTTTATTTCTGTAGCTTATTGCCTGACCTTACTGTATTTATACATAACCATTTTTTATAATTACATTATAGTACATAGGAAACCAGTAAGTAGCAATTAAATAAACATCCTATATAAGTTGACTTTGTGGTAATAAAATTATGTAAATAATAGGATTTAAAGTTTTACAAATTACTACTCTAAGCATACTTCAAATAATTATTAAATATTCAAAAAAATAATAGAAGTTCTAACAATAATCATCGGTAATTAGAGAAAAACCCACTTAAGGTAACTTCTAAAACCATTTAACAACGTTGACCACTTAAATAAATCGTTCAATGTTTTTATTAAATTCCTGTAAGTATAATTGTTAAATATTTGACATACGATAATTAAAACAATTATTCAAATAGTGATTTTGATAACTAAATCTAATGTTCAATTCAAATCAAACGTTTTAAGCTCTTTTACAGGATTTTCCGGGCTTAGACCTCTGTTGTCAGTACCTAACTTTTTTTTTTTTTTTATTTTTTTTTATTTATATCTTTTCCACTTAGAATCATAATCAGTGATCACTTGTGTACGTCAACATGGAAATGTCAGGAGGGCCTATTACGATACTAGATTTATCGAAATAAGCCCTTCTGAAAAAGCACTTTCCATCTTAATGTTAAAGCTATGAGGGTTCCAAACGCGTCCTGGTCTGAGAAGAACCACACAACAAACTCAGCCGGATATATTTTTTGTTATTGTGATCACTGTTTCACAAAAGTCAAGCTTAAGTGCAATTTTGGAACAACTAGAACCTTCGCAATCAATCTGAAAAGAAGCCTAATGATTTCAGGCAACGAAAATTAAATAATAATAACAGAAAAAATATATAATATATAAATCTTCGGCCTGCCACACAACCAGTCACCGCAAGCAGCACCCGTTCACGAGCATAACACAAGAGCCAGCCATCACCCCCTTCGCACATATTTGAGGGAGGGAGGCAACCCGACTCCCGATGCTACCGCAAGTAGTGACTTCTAAGGAATCGGTGTGATGCAGAAGGTCGATAAAGCAAAATTAATTTACAACAAAAAACAAATTGCGGAGATTACTAGCTATTCGCAATACAATACACATTCATTCCCAGGCCATACCGTCGTCGATGTAATCCTTTACACTATAGTAGGATTTTTTTATTAAATTATTTTTAACATATAATTTAAATTTATTTAATGAGAGGCTTAAGGCTTCATTTGGGAGCTTATTATAAAAACGTATACAATTACCCTTAAAGGATTTACCTATTTTATGGAGCCTAGTGCCGGGCATAGCGAGTTTATTTTTATTTCTTGTATTAATTTTATGTATATCACAATTTTTCTTGAACTTTGAAATATTTTTATGAACGTAAATTAAGTTTTCATAAATATATTGATTATAAACAGTCATAATTTTAAATTCTTTAAATTTGTTTCTTAAAGAGTCTCTTGGTCTCATATTATATATTGCGCGAACAGCTCTCTTCTGCAATGTAAATATGGTATCAATGTCGGCCGCATTGCCCCATAAGAGTATACCGTATGACATTAAGCTATGAAAGTAACTAAAGTAAACTAATCGAGCAGTTTCCATATTTGTTAATAGACGTATTTTTTTAACCGCGTATGCAGCAGAACTTAGTCTGCTTGACAAATCAAATATATGAGGACCCCATTGCAATTTTTCATCTAAAGTAATGCCCAAGAAAGTAGTAGATTTGACCAAGTCCAAATCCTCATTATTTAATTGTACAGTGGTTCTAACATTTTTAACATTTGGTAAACTAAATTTGACACATTTCGTCTTTTTTTTATTGAGCAACAAATTATTGGCGTTAAACCATTGTACAACATCTGAGAGAGCATTGTTTACATCGTCAATAACAGATTGCCGTCTATTAACTTTAAAAGTAAGAGAAGTATCATCAGCAAACAACACTATCCCATGTTTTTCCCTCACTAGGTGAGGTAAGTCATTTATGTAAATGAGGAACAAGAAAGGCCCTAAGATAGAGCCCTGTGGCACACCTATTTTTACCAAAGAACCAGGGGAACGTTTTCCATTTACATCAACTTTTTGAATTCTATCATTAAGATATGAACTAATTAAATCTAGGGACTTATTTTTAACTCCATAATGTTCTAACTTTTTTATAAGGATTTCATGTTGAACGCAGTCAAACGCCTTAGATAGATCACAGAAAATGCCAAGTGCATCCTGTGATCCTTCCCAGGCTTCAAATATGTTTAGTAATAGCTCTACACCAGCATCTGTTGTAGAGCGACCGGCACTGAAACCAAACTGGTTTTTGTGTAAGAGATTGTTTTTACTGAAATATGCTACAAGTTGATTAAGAATTATTTTCTCAAAAATCTTACTAAAAGTGGGTAAGACTGAAATAGGTCTATAGTTACTAGGATCTAATGAACAGCCGGATTTGAATAATGGAGTTATTTTACTTTGTTTCATTAGATCAGGAAATATACCATATTCTAAACAATTATTAAATATTAATGCTAAGTCTGGCGCTACAATGTCAATTATGGACTTAAGTATGTCAACAGAAAACCCCCAAAGATCACTAGTCTTTTTAACGCAAATTGATCTAAATACTTTGATTACTTCTTGAGCATTAACTTTTTCAAACTTAAAACTACTAACACATTGATCTACATTCTCTCTAAGTAAACCCATAGCTGCAGCGGTAGAAGAATTTAAAGATAACGTTGTAGTCACTGGAATATTAGTAAAAAAGGTTTCAAAAGCAGTAGCAACCTCGAGGTCAGACGTGACATATTTATTATCTATATTTAATTTAAAGTCGATCCTCTGGGATTTAGCTCTTCCAGTTTCCTCATTAATTATTTTCCAAGTTGTTTTTATTTTATTAATGCTATTTCCTATTTTATTTTGAATATGTTGATTTTTTGCTATTTTACATTGTTTTTTAAAAGATTTGGAAAATAATTTTACCTCATCCCTAAACTCATTACTAGTATTAAACATCAATTCCGCATACAAATTATATAATTTTTCTCTATTTTTGTGTAACTCAGCAGATGCCCAATCACTAAACACTAATTTATCATTAACAACCACTGTTTTTGGAGTAAATATAAAGTTAAATAATTTAGTGAAAGTACTAAAAAAGTCATTATACATAATATTGGGGTTTGAATTTTTCATCAAAGGCAAATAGCGTACTAACCCATTTTTAATTTGTTCGATACGTTCTACAGTCACTGGTATAAAACTTATTCTACTTATTTATTCTACTCTTCTATACTTATTCTACTCTTATCTATACTCTTATTCTCGCAGACAGAAACACATTTTACTAATATATATTTGTCAACCAATAAATATAAATTTAATGTACGTCGAAGTGAGGATAAAATACTTTTTCCATTTAAATTAAATAAAATTTATTGTTAATACTTCTGATGTGAGAGTGTAGTAAAATAGTAAATAATATATAAATTTTATAGTAAAAATAATATAATAAAATACTTATACTAGAATAGTAAAAACACACTAACAATTGATAACCTTATTATTATATCTATTTATCGAATTTAGGAAACTAACAACATTTCTGACTTTTTTGTTTTAGATTTTGTGTTAGTTTTTTGTTTTAGATTTTGTGTGTTATCCATTTGTTTACAAAAAAAGAATAATTCGTAATCTCAACTAATACTGAAACTGAAATTCCAATGGAATTTGCTGGACGTATAATAATTTAAAATTAATATCTGTCTGTCTGTCCAGGATGCCCAAAATGTGAAGACACCAACTATCCTCTTCAACTACATGCTGGGAGGGTCCTTAACACGGCTGAGGGTTGGCAGTCGTGGTGTAACGTACAGTGCAGACAGGGTCATGGTGGGGCTGCTTGCAATTGCGATAGAGCCCCATTTCAGTAGACCAGAAGACCGAGAAGACCCAAAAGACAAAGAAAACCAAGCGATGTGTGGACGTGAACATATTTAAAAATATTCGTTATTTTAATTAAGTTTTTATAATTGCTATCAATATTTTACTTGGGTATTGACAGTTAAATTTATTTCTTAAAAGATCGTTTAAATTTAGATGTTATTAGATAACAGAATGCTATTTATAATTCACTTCATTTTGAAATAGACCACGAGTAGACCGAAAGACCTTATATATTTTTTTTTCAAAAAAAAAATGTAAACTAGATACATTGCATTTATAAATTAGGCTTATATTAAAATATATCATATAACTACAAAAATGCATGATAAGTATTCGTTGACGGTAAGGTAAGTTATATTTCATAAGTTATAATATAATAAGCATGTACATATAAAACACGATGTGCAAATGACAATATAAAACTAGATAATGGAATAATGGTATTCCTATGTAATCGTAGGTGTTATTAAATTATTTTCATTTATTTTTTTATTTTTATTTTATTACCTACCAGTCAATTAATGTCAGGCCTCATACCATCGGATAGGGCTGAGACACGTTTATTTGACTCCCTAAATTTTTCAATTTTAATAATGGCGGTAGAAGTAGTCGGAAGTTTTTGAAAAAATAGTTCAGTGTTTTTGTAATATTGTAAATATGTAAATATGAAGTGTTTTTTTATTCTTTTTTTATTTTTTCATTAAAATTAAAAAGTTTTTAGTTACAGTTATTAACGTCTCTTAAGATTAATATTTAGATTTTTTTCATATGTAAAGGAAAAGTTCTTATAATACGTATCAACTAGATTGTAAAGTAAACTATTTATAAAAATATCTAAACATTTTCTTAATATTCAAACATATCTAATAAACTAAGTATATAATTAAGTAAAATACAGTCAACTATAAAGTCTTCCTTAAATAATCCAAAATAAGTCCCAAAAAAGCGAACAGAGTGAACGAAAAGAACGAACGGTGAAATAACAACAGCAAAGTCGAGTCGGGTCAACATTAGCAAATATGTACAGATTTTTTTTTTTTCCTAATATGGTAATTTCAAAATTATTTTTTTTATTTTTAGATGATTTAATTCTGTCAATAAATATAAAATAATAATTTTGGCTAGTGTAACTATTTTCGAAATTAGGCGCGAGATTTTCATCACTTGAAACACGCTTACGCATTGCATCCAATTCGAATTCGAGAAAACACCCGAATATGACTTGCGGTTTGCGAATTATACAACCTGAATGTGCATAAGTTTTCGTAATTATAATAATTATATACTTTAATGCACACCTAAATGAAAGTATAGTAAAAAAACAAACAAATAAAGAAAACATTAAAGCGATATATGGGTGCATAATGAAGCTGTCTTATCGCTAGTTAGCTGTCTTTCGACAACCTTATTCTGGTAGGCTCGGTTTTTTAGAGACAGATTGAAGGGTTAAATAAAATATTACTAATATAAATACATATAGTAAAACTATTTCAGGTCATCAATTCTCTGACTCGGACCAGATTTGCTTAATCAACGCAAAAGTCTTAAACTAAACACTTCGTTTCGTTTTCGTTTGGTTTGCTACATAATTAGAATAAGTCTCGTTCCACATATAAGTCGCATATTTTTTGAGATTACACCTTATAATATAAATATTTGCCATACTATTAAATTAACCGAAAATAAGGGATGAGAAAATCACATAAGGGCTTCTAATGGTACTTACGTAAACTTATCTATTGGTTTACCCTTACTGCGGTAACAAAATCAATCCAGACTTTTCAAGGATAGCTGTTTTTTTTAGATTTTATTTTAAATAATAAAATAAATAGAATTACTCACTCCAGTTACGTTTCTCAACATGTTTTTACTTCGCTGTTATACCGTCTACTGCTTCTACTAAATGAAATCCTCTAGTTTAGTACCAGTTAAATAACCACAGACTATAATAGAAATAGATGCGATAGAATAGACACGACTATAACTTTATATAAAGTTTTCATTATCTTATGAATATAAGAGATTGTTATAACTTAAAATTAAATTGAATCAAAATTATTAAAATAATATCTCAACAAATACAAACTATCATTATTTTTATATGTGAAATATATATATAATATATATACAGGGTTATTTTTAATTAGTTGACCACCTCTTGCAGGCAGCCTCTCTACATCAGTCCTAATAATATTTGTTGTACAACTTTTTACAAATCTTGATAAACAACACATGAAAAGGAAACAAAAAAAATTTGCTTCGTCTTTCACTTATTCAACGTTCGGGCGCCATACCGACGCCCAGAGTTCAGACAACAAATAAATTTTGTATGGGAAAATATAAATTTTAAAAACTATTAATTTTAAAAGTCGTAAAACAAATGTTGTTGGGATTGATGTAAAGAGGCTGCCTGCAAGAGGTGGTCAACTAATTACAAATAACCCTGTATATATATATATATATATATATATATATATATGTATATTACTTTTTTTATATGTAAAAAACGCATTTAGGACTTATTGCAATCATAATATCTCTAGAATGTCATCTTACGAGAGTAAGTTTTGTAATTAATTTGAATTATTGAGATCTTCATAATTTAAGCAAATTAGTTATTTAAACAGATAAATAAAACCAAGGAGGGATAAAATATTACAGTTAGTAAATATATACTAAGTGCACTAAAGACCCTTGATAATTAAACATGACAATGATTTCACGTAATACGCAAAAGACAAACATCAATAAGACAAAAATATAAATAAGAAATTACATTCTAAATGAACAGTTACTATACAATAAGTCACCTCTAAATATTTAGAACGCCATATCTATGACATGATATTCTCAAAACTAAAACATTAAACCTTATCACTTTGCATTAAGGTATGTAATCAATTGCGTTAGAATATAATAACTAATTTAGACATTGAAACGCTGAACTAGACTCGCTTATTAACATCGTCTAATAAGCGTTTATAGAATTATAAAAAGTTAAGATAAATGTTTTAAAATATAAGTCAGCAAATAAACATTGAATATAGAATCGTTGTAGAATGGACGTTAAATTAGTATATACAATTATTTTAAAAACACTTTCGCGGCGTTCCACTTTTGAAAATATCATATTTATGTTACATATTATGTATGTGTGTATGAGTTCGTGTATACGTGTCGTGTATCGTGTATATGAGATGAGCAGGTTGTGTGACTTTGTGTATATGTATAAAGATAATTATGAGGATGTGTTACATGATGTCCGACTGTGTGTGTGTGTGTTGATAAGTAATAATAATTATTTTCTTTTTATTCATTCCAGATTTATTTTTAAATAATCATATCAAGTCGAGATCAGTGTGCTAGTGGGTGTAGTAATGAATAATGTGTGAGTCAGTGTATTATAAGTGTATGATAGTGTGACACGCAGATGTGTGTGGCATTAATGTAATATTATATATGTATTAGTGTAAGTTAGTTTTAAACAACCAAGAATAATCGCGACAAACAATATCACAAAGGTCTTCCAATAAAATAAGTATTTAGGTAAGATAGTTAAGAATGTTACTTAGTATTTATTACATAAGTCTAAATTATCAAATATATAATGTATAATTTATATTATCTATGCTTAATGAAAGCTTACTCCGGTAGGTATTAATTTTAATAATTAAGTCTTTCAAGGAAGCTTATTAGTTTTTGGTAATATTACTTTAAAAACCAAATTATATATCAGATCAAAACATTTATAATAAAACTTCAATTCCCATACATAATAAACAAACGCACAATTTTTTTTATAAATTGTCAAGTTGTATAACATTTTTATTTCCAATAAAATTATTTATTTCATTTACTATATATCTGTATAAATAAATAACCCTTACATAGATACATGTGTTATCATATGTCTTTACATAGATATATATATATATATATATATATATATTATAATACATATTATATATTTCACTATAATACATATCAAATATCAAATTTATGAACCCTACTATGTAGCCTTTGGCGAAAGCTTTTAATTGGCGGTAAATAATATACCGCCAATTAAATTATAAAAGGGAATATTGGAAATTCAGTACGTTTTTTTTATATTTTTGTTAAAATAATAAATGAACGATTAAAATCAAACTGATTTAATTTTTAATTTATACTTCATATTTTAAGTACCGAATAATCCATCACCTAACTAAATAAGATAATCAAATGGTTTTTTTACATTCGTGTTCATCGGAGTTATTTATTTTTAAAAAAGTAAAAGATAAAATATAATAAAAAAATGTATAATGAATTAATTAATTTTATAAATAATAGTGAATTATTAATAATAATTTAATAATAATAATAGTAATACATAGTAAGTAGGTACATTTTAATGTGCACAAAATACAAATATCAGTTTAATAAAAAGAATCAAAGTTTTAAGGTATTTTGAGGCTTTTTAATTCCATATCAAATTAAAATAATATTATAAGCTTGTGTAAGTAGGTCAATACAATTATTTGAGAATATATGTAATGGATCTTAGATAAATGTGTATGCAAATTTTCAAATTAAGACAAATAATTGCGCTCTTCAAGCATCAAATAGGATATATATTACCTTTTTGTATAAAAATTAGACAAGCAGTTTAAATTAACTTTGACAAGAGGTTTTGTATTGTTCTAGCTTGAATAGGAAATTAGCGTGTATAAATAATATAGTATATATAGGTCGTTCTATTGTCATGTCAAAAGCCTTCCTTTCAATGTTTAAAATAAAATTTATTGCTTTTTATAAAATATTCAAGCATTTTTTTTCATCAATGTTATATTTTTAATCTGTGATATTATTTCAATTGCTGTTAAAGCCGTTGTTGTTAGAAATATAGAAGGAAAATAAAATATTCTTTTATTTATAATTGTATAAACCTTAGTTTTAATAAAAAGCATGTTTTGCATTTTCAAAACTATATAAAACCGCTTGTGATTAAACAACCCTAGATAGAATGAACCCTACATGGACTGATTAAATATAGAAATAGGGGAGGCATAGGCAGGCCTATGAGCGTCAGTGTCTGACAAACAAAAAGAGATGCAAGATGAAAGACTACTATACTTATCTTTGTCTAATCAGATAGGAGCTTTATTTGTTTTCTTTTTTTTTCATGGACACATTTTAGCCTGGCTTTCCTACTCTATGGTGAACCAGTCACCATCAAACAAAACCGTTGATAACTTAATACCTATTTCATGAAAATTTTATTTCTTGCTGTCAAAAATGTATATCCGGCCCATTTTTTTTATCGACACGAAATAGTTTGATTGTGTTAGTACTATTTTATTTCCTTAGTGTGATCTCACGATTCGTCTTCATAATTGACTTCATAAAAAAATAAAATTTTGCAAGTATTTGAATAGTCTTACAACCTTAATACTTACCTCTCTTAATAACCGAAAGAGAAGCACAATTTTGGGTGAATTTTCAAAAGTGCACATAATGATTGTTAATCAATTTCATGACTGGGGATTTGTCTTTTTGAGCCAAATTGTATAACCAAATTAAATTTTATGTATTAAGTTATAAGTTGTATAGAATAAAACTATAAAACAATATGATAAAACAGTATAGTGAAAAAAAAATGCACTGAAAATCATTCACCGCGCTGGTGAATTATACACTTTTAATCGTTAATTGTACAATATCTCAAAATATCTCCCTAAATTTTGCTTGGTTTTATTTTGGTTGTAATAATTGAAAGTTTTACCGAATACCTAACCATTATTTTTCATAAACAAAAATGTATCTCCAATATTGTTATTCGACTATTTAAAAAAAAATCATAATATTTTCGTCATCACCCTTTGCAACTTATTTCATAAAATTTGTTTAACGATTTTGAAAAAAAAAATAGGTATATGAACCAATTTCGAGGGACTTTCCCTGAACAACCTATTAGCGATCGAAAATTGGACGAAGCTGAACGTATTGCTGGTAAAATAACTTTAATTATATCAAAACTATTACCTAAGTTTGTCACAATATCTCGTCATTAAACGATTGGTCATATTTTTGGTAAGTATATTTTCTTTTATGAATGTATATAAATAAAACTAATTTTGTATTGATCAAAGAACTGTGTAATTCAATTACTATCTAATAAATATTCAGGTTACAACGTGTTTTGTATTAATTCGTCATTTATCTCAACATCATTCACCGTATGATTCTACATGTGACGAATGATTTGTTTTGCGGAAAATGATATTTCGCTTGCGTTTAATGATTTGCAGAAGAGGTTAATGATTTAGGTGTAATAAATTGGTATTAATATAAATTAATAAGTGATTTATCATAATCAAATCAGCAATCCTCTACTTTATAAGCATCTACTGTCCTATTATAGTAACAGCTATTAAAATTTTATTTGGTACATTTTTTAATAAATTAAAACTTTATGCCAGGTGACGAAATGGCTAAAACCAAAGCAACAAAAGCTATGCAAAAAAAAAAAAAATTTTGAAATAAAAAATGACCCACAATTATTATTTTATTTATTTATTTAAATCTTTATTGAGCCAAATAAAGGTACAAAAGGCGGACTTCATGCTAAGAGCATTCTCTACCAGTGAACCTGAGAATCCAGTAAAAGATAACACAAAGAGGCGATATACTAGTTTAAGTCACTTAAATAATTAAAACAATTATATTTTTTTTATTATTTATAAAAAAAAAAACATTGGAACAAATATGTGAAACTAAGAACGTGCACAACAAATACAATATACTATTTAGTTTACAATGTTAATTAAAAAAAAAAAATCAAACATATATATACCAATAATATACATAAATAAATAAAGATATAGAAATAATAAATTATGATATATATATATATATATATATATATATATATATCATAATTATATGCTATTGAGAAAAGAAAAACAAAGGACCAAATATCTCAAACGTAAAATACAAAACAAACAAACATCTATAGCCGAAAAATCGCCTCGTGAGCAGAGAAAGTTCCGTAAGCAGTAGAAAAATCGAAAAAATATAGACAGCGCAAAAACGAGCAGACATTACACAAGACAGACAGATCAATTTTTCACAATGTAATTAATGTGCAAGCTGAATCAATTTCTGAAGAAATTAACAATCCTGTTGAAGATCCTATATGTTTATTTACTAAACAAGATTTTAAAAAGGCTGAAAGGCAGATACGATTGAAAAAAATATTACGATTGAAACGCATTGTAAAAAATCTAAAGAAAGTTAATCAGAATCCAAAACTCTAATAAATTTAAATCATTTATCAATTATCAATAAGAATAACACATCTTAGGTTGAGGATTATAGGCAAATTCTAATACAACATAAAAAGCAAGTAAACAGTACTTTTAGAACATCCAATTTTTATAAAAATGTTGATTAACTCAAAGATGGTACTTTTTACCTTTAAAGGTTTGAAGGTATTTTTTCAAAGAAATGTAGTAGAACAACCCTTTTTTTTTTTTTTTTCCTTTGGAAAAATGTGTTTCCGCATCGTCACCCAGGCCAGGAAGGCGATGGCCCGGCGGTATGTGCGGCACCCGGCAGCATAGGAAACGCTGCCATTTTTAAGGCACCCCACTAAAAAACCAACGGTTGCCCTCATCGCTACAATGGGACGCCACGGGATCGCTTTCCCACTCACCGTGACGCCCCGGCGAAACCCCCCGCGATAAGGGTACCCCGGGCAACCAGTGTACCCCTACGTCATAGACCTGGTGCAATGGTGAGAGAGGTCACCCCCCCCTCTCACCTAGGCCTACGGCTGGGAAGGAATGGGCTGGACCCTTCTCCTTCGCAGCCTCCCCCGCTGAAGCTCGATATGAATATGTTGCCATAGCCACAGCCGGCTCTGTGCTGGGCTCCGCGCTCGAGGGTTTCGCACCAGGTGCTAATCCTCGAACTCGCGGAGCATTGCACACTCGACTCCCCAATAGGTGGGTCGCTAAAAGGCCTCGGTATGACCCTCACCACCGCACCGGAAACAGGCGGCGCTGCGATCGACCGCGGACGGGCAAGCCGCACGCACATGCCCAGGTGCCAGGCACCTGTAGCAGCACAGCGGCTGCGCCTCCAGCAGCTCCACCCTGGCTGAGCTCCAGCCCACCAGGACTCTTTCGGCGTTAGTTAACGCCCTTGCCGCAACGATAGGGAGTCGGGCAAACGTGACGCCCATACCCCCATAGCCACCCCGACGGATCTCCCCCACATGGAGGGCCTCGCCAGGGCAGTCAGCGATGCGGCAAATGGCATCAACCACGTCGTCGCGAGAGACGGAGTCGCCCAGACCTTTAAGCCTTACGGCCACACGCCGAACAGGCCGGACGACATCCGCCACTGGGCGAAGTTTCACCGCCAGTGCTACAGCCTGCTCAGGAGTGCCCTTAGGCAGCTCCACGAGCTCGTCTCCTGCCGCCGAGCGGCGCATCCGCAGTCCATCTCTGAGGCCGATGTCGCCGAGATTAACCATCTTGGTGGCACGCCCCAGGACACGGTCATACGTCACGCCCACCGCTGCTGCATCGCTCTGCAGTTTGATCATAACCGCAGGAGATCGCGGAGACGTCAGCTTTCGGGAACCCACGCTAGGTGTTTTCGGCGACTTTTTCTTTGCTGAAGAAGTCGCTTTACCACCACTGGCCTTATTCATTGGAGCCGGCTTCTGGGGAAGGCCCTTCTTTCTCCCCAAGCCTTTCCTCCTCCTCGTGACCGTCGACCACGCCTCCTCTGGAACCAGAGGAGCCGCCGGCGGCCAACTGCCTCCTCTCTGCGAGTGGCGGCCGGTGAATCAGCGCCGGGAGGAGACGCTCTTCGAGTCCTTCAAAGCGGGAGTTAATTAAAACTCCCACCGGGGACAATACGGAGCTTCTCAACTCCTCAACCGCGTCTGGACCCACCGACGACGACCCGGACGGTAACCCCCCCGACGAGATCGGAGGCTGACCGACAGAGGACTTAAGATCGTCAAAGTCCTTGCGAACCTTGACGATCTCCTCCCTGAGGAAGGACACCTCACGACAAAGACGGGCGTTATCCGCCCGCAATTGCCGCGATTCCTCAGGTTCCCCCCTGAAGGCCAGAACCTCAACGACCTCGAGGAGACTGCTCGAAGCCTCCTTCAGAGCCTTCACCATCGTGCCTTTCAGGTTTTTGCTCTTTTGCAGACCTCGAGGATCGAGGCTGCACCCCTCATGACAACAGCGCGAAGCTGCTGCGCATCCAACGAAGGAGTTGGCTCAATGGTGGGAAGCACCTCCAAGGACAGATCGTCCTCGGAAACCGGCGCACTCACCACCAAAGCCTTGTCTTCCCGCGGACGACCCGAGCGCTCAGTGTGCTCGAACTCGGCCTCCTCCGCCTCGTCCTCCATGGCCCGCAAATCGGCTCTCGCCTGGGCGAGCCCATACCTGCGTCCTTTCGGCGCACCTCGTCCACGCCGAGCGGTGCTGCACTTAGCCAGTGCAGCGCTCACCTCAGGATCGAACTCCGATGCTGCCTCGGGGGAAGACCGGATCACCCCGTAGTTCCGCTTTCTCCCAGCGGACGGCTGTGGTTCTGACAGATCATCGGAATCTGTCAGGACCACAACCGGACTCTCCCTTCCACGCCTCACACAATTTTTGTTTAACCTGGTTGGTGTGGTATTGACTAGGGCAGGGACTCCTGCACGCGAGCGGTTCTTGCCCCCCCCCCCCCCAGAGTACGAAGGGCAGACGGCAGCAGCGGCCGTGCGGGATTGAACACCCGCCTGGGGACTCATTTTCGAATCGCTCATATCATAAAAATTTTTGGCGCCCTCGTCCTTACCCGGCCCTTCAGCAGACGCCGCACCTCCGGACCGACACAAAACAAAGAAAAGTAAAAGACGAAGAAATACGAAGAAGAAAAAAACGACACGACGACGACACAAAACAACTATCCCGACCCTCCCACGGGAGCCCCTCCACGGAAGAAGCGGGCCCCGTATTTTCCCCCTGCCAGCCATGGACCGGGCACTGACACCCTCATGACCGACCCCCAGCAGGGTAATTTATTATACGAACAGAGCAAGCTCCGTCCGTCCAGCCCTCGTTTCCGCTCAGTGCGGGCTTACGAGATCTTGTGGCCGTGCAATGCTCGCTCCGAAAAGCAAGCAGCCACACATGCTAGTAGCTGTCCGCGCCGGCCGAAGCCGGTACCCCCATATCTGGGGGGACCTCCCCTATCCGCAACCCGGGGGACGCGCCAGATGGCGGCACTAGCGACCGCACACTGGAGTAGAGCAACCCTATCTAACAACAATGCAAAAAAGAGGTGGGCTCGGAAACTCAATTTTAAGTAAAACTAATTTTAGTTTAGTGTATTATTATTATTTTTTGTTAGTCAATAAACTTCTTGAATTATATATCAAATAGTAAATATTTTTCCCCCACAACATTACTACTGCATAAAAGCTTAGGTATTTCTATAATCCTTAATGACTAGAAGCCACATCTCATAAAAGATTTTAACAAAAATACTACTGTCAATTTTGTGGCCATAGGTGATAGGTCAATGACAAATTTCTGTTTTATTTGTTTTTTTCATGTATAATTAAATTTTACTGTGTTTTTAAACACTATACAATTGTTTTTCTTTTATTTTCTGTGTTTTGAAATAAAGAGTATGTGATTTTTAAATGGAATAATAAGCAGTCCTGACTCCTGTGGTAAAAAGAGACTGAACGGTTATTGTGAAATGAACTCTACCTATGAAATAAAAAATAAAATATAAATATATATTGATGGATGAAAATATGGAAACTTCACAAAATATATATTGTCGTTTATGCGCCGAACAAAAAAATGCAGTTGATATATTAAATCCCGAAGATAGCGCACACTATTTTGAGGAAATAGTTTTGAAACTGAGTTTTTTAAACGCAATATTTATAGATTTATTTAAAAAAGAGCATATCTTGCCTATAACTGTCTGTTTCAGTTGTTACGATGGCTTGAATAGAGCTCATGCATTTGTTGATCAAGTTAAGGAAGCTCAAGAGGTGCTTCTAAATATTTTTCACGATAACGTCGAGAAATACGTATCCTCAGATGACGATAAGGCTGGTCTTGACGAATATTTAAACCCACCAGATGAATCAAATGTTGTTGATGATATAAAACAGGAATCCATGCAAATAGAAGTACCAATAACCGGTACATTAGAAGTTAAAAAGGAACCAAAAGATGAGTTAGAAAATGATCAAAGTCAAGATAATCAGGTAGATGAAACTCTAAATGTCCAAGATATATTAGATGCGGCAATATGCAATGTTCCATACTCAGAGGTAACATTATATGCTAAAGATGTAAAAGGTGCCAGTAAAAGGTCAATAACATCTTGGAAAGAGTATCCCTGGTTGTGTGCTCATTGTGATATTGAGTTCCTAGATATAGTCACATTACGAATGCACTCGAAAATGACACATGGAAAATGTAATCCATTTGTGTGCATAGATTGTGATAATTATGGATCCGGCGACTTTGAATATTTTATTAATCATGTTAAATTACATCGTAAAAGGCTTAGGTAAATATGCTTTTAAATTAGCTACTTTTTATATTACCACTCATTATTTTATAATATATATATATATATATATATCTCAAAAGTACTAGCTTTTCCAGCAATGCTACCGTTGGAATATGTAAGTAAATGTAATAATAGTTGATTACTTTGTGTTACTTATGAGATATGCAATGATTTTATTTAAACAAATCGGCCCTGGTGTCTTTAACTAAACAACCTTTTCATATTTATTACATATGTATAGGAAAACTAACTATCTAATCTCTTACATTTTACTTAACAGTTAAACAGCTGTAAACAGTAACCTTCACCTTTATAAGCTGTTTAAGCATAAAATAAAATTTTCAGTTTTATTCACTTTATTTCCCTTTTTTAACTTCCTTTTATTACTATTTTAATATATATATTTTTTAATATACTTTGATTTTACTATGTTTAGCAATTAAATAGGTAGTTCTCTGAAAAAAAACACTGATTTATTTATTTAATTTTTGTCTATAATATATCCTATTGTATTGACAGCAATTTTATGGGAGTGGTATTAGTTGCAAACAACTATTATAGATTTAAATAACTTAATACCATGTCATTATTGTTTTCAGGAAAAGGTGTTATTACTGTGACGAAATTATAAGTGAAGAGCTCATGCCAGAGCACCTTCAACAACACATACAGAAGAATCAAGTGCCTTGTAACATGTGCGGGGAGATACTAAAAAACAATGAGTCCCTACAAAAACACCTAGGGGAGTATAATTCGACAAAACCAAAACGAAAACCTAGAAGAAAGAGAGGCACTCCGCTTACAATAGAAGAATTAACCTGTGAATTATGCAAAAAAGTGTACAAAACCAGAAATAGTTTACGAGATCATATGAAAATACACAATAATGATAGAAAAAGGAATTACACTTGTGAAAAATGCGGCAAAATGTTTTTTAATAAGGGAACTTTATCTGCTCATATACTAGCACACGATCAAGTCAGGCCCCATATATGCCGAATATGTAATAAATCCTTTCTGTTCCCCAACATGCTTCGACGACATGTGGACATGCATTCAGGAATCAAGCCGTTTTCCTGCGAACAGTGTGGAAGATGCTTTAGACTGCAATACCAGTTGAATACACATAAAATTGTCCATACTGATTCCATGCCATTTGTTTGTCAGTATTGCAATAAAGCATTCCGTTTTAAACAAATATTGAAAAACCATGAACGTCAGCATACTGGGGCTAAACCTTATGCCTGTCAAAACTGTGGCATGGAATTTGCAAACTGGTCAAATTATAATAAGCATATGAAAAGGAGACATGGCTTAGATAAATCAAAGAAGAAGATTACTCCGGATGGAGTGTTTCCTATAAACCCTCAGACGGGACAATTGATACATTTGAATGATGCCTTTACAGAAGAATGGAAGACTAAAATAATGGTACCAAGTAAAAGAGGTAAAAAAAAGGTTATTGAAAAAAGTTGAAAATATAATTTAATATATTATATAATATATTATTTATAAGTTGTATAAATAACCACAGCTGTATTTTTATGATTAAAAATAAATGTTGATTTAAATTATTAATATTATTATATAATTTTAATATGAATTGCTATTTTTGTGTTATTTATTTAGATCTTGGTTTTTGTCTTGCCATTAATTTTTCTTGTCTTTTTATCTTGAATTGAATAAATAAATAAAACAATGTAAGTACATATAATTAATTAATTTTTATCAACAAATTAGAAACAGTATTGTTTTAGTTAATTGTAAATAATATTTTGACACAATAAATATTCAGAAAAAAATAAAACATATTATATTCATTTGTACCCAAAGGATTCAAACAATTCCAGTATAAGATACCTAATGATCGCGTTAAAAATACATAAATTATAAATGGTAATTGTATTTTCTATTTATTTCACTACGTTTTTAGATTAAACTGACGCGATGCAGCGGCTATCTTTTTTTTCTACTTTCTCATCTTTTCCTTCATTATCACCATAATAAGATACAAAAATCTTCATCCCAGCGTGTCAGGAACTTGGAGATGGACAGATCATCACCTAATATAAATCTTTGACCTATTAAATAAAAGAAAAAAGGTCAAACATTTGGATCGGAAATATTAAATTCTTTTGCATGGGAGTTGGGATATTAATGATTCCAATGAATTAAGCAGAGATGGAAATTAAAAAAAGAATTACCCGGAAAAATATATAACAATATTTTAAATGATGTAGAAGGGTGTCGGAACTTGGAATATCTGATAGATATCTATCCTTATCCTCTAGATTTATTCAAAGAATGAACCAGTAGAAAAGATACAAGATATTTTCTAGTTAATTTCTAGTTTCTAGTTAGTTTTCTAGAACAAAACTGTATTTGTAAAGTTTCTATCCCCAGGATGTTTATTAAAGGGTTAAAAATTTTCCATAACTTAGTAACAAAAAATGGTTGAAGGTTTTTATAACTAAGTGAGAGCTACTATGAATGAAAACTTAAAAATAAAATAAATTTTTATTAGATCTCTTAAATTGTAAATTGTAATACATATCATTTAACTTTATGAGCCAATAAAGCCAAACATCTCGGAGATATGTTGTTATCCACAATTTTTTTGTATTTACAATTGAAACCATTTTCTTGTAAGTAAATTAATCGATCATACAAAATAAAATTTTCAAACACTGGCTGCATATAGTTCTGTAGGTATATAAAGATGGCCGCCTTCTTAAATGTCACATCTGACAATTGGCGCCAAATTGAAAGAACTTCTTCTACATCAAAATTCACATTTTCGATTTTACTTAATTCTCCTACAACAAACAACTGAAAGCCAGTCATTGCATCTTGAATATAATCTTCAAAATTGTTTTTTATTGACTTTAATCGAACCGCCTTGCGTTTTGTCCTTTTAAGCTTACAATTATCTGAAAACAAAAATGGATTTGTTAATAAGATTTCAAGAAAATGAAAACATAAAATATAGCAGGAGGCCGTTAAATGAAACACCAACATTAAATACATAATGCATATTCCAATTGTTCTCTCCATAATACAATATGATCTATGCATCAAATATTTAAATTTATTATTATATTTAATAGTATGCCATTGCCTATACTCTTATGCACGATATCGCATGCCTTTTCGTCGAAATCCTAAACTAATTAACTTATAAAAGTTTATGGCAGAAATCAAAAAACATAATTCTTTTTTGTAATTTGTTGTGAACGAATAATCATTAAAATATATAATATAATGAATTAACATTAGTACTTACGCCGGGTTGCGTAAAGTTGTAAAACAGCACGGGATAATAAGTTAAATACTGAGTCCTCTATTGCATTGCATCCGTGTGACTTTTGTGCAGCTAATCTTAAAAAAGGTATATTTAATAATTCTAAACTGTTGTTTTTCTCACAAAAGCCTTTCAATAAGTTGCTCAAAGGAAAATTTTTAAACCTCCCACTATTTGATAACATTCTATGATAACAGCATGACATAATTATTAATCCTTGGGCAATTTTGGTATTCATAAATATATTAATTGCATCTATCGTCAAATCTGCGCATGCGTGGAGTCCGGTTATGCAAAAAATATCACGTGAGAATTTCTCATCCAAATATTTTTCTATATTAATATGAGAATCTTCTTTTATTAAGTGTTTTATATATTTAATACGTTTAACTGAATTAATATGGTATTTTCTTTGACGTTTCTTTGCGGCCAGGTAAATGCTTTGATTACCTTCCAAGCCCAGAACATTGAGATCGGTAGTTTCAAAAAGGTGTTGGTCCAAATAACCCTAAAAGAGTAAGGGATAACAAATTAAATATTTTTACATACAACTTATGCTTACTTCATTCGAAAAAAACAACTTATGACGTAATATTGCCAATGTCTTACCAAATCTTTAAAAAATACTAAATGTAAGTAGGTAGGCAGAGCTTTAATAAAAAAAAATGGTTGGAAACCGAGATCCGGAAAACCATTTATTTAAGGATACTTATAATATATGGTTGAATGTACTTACCAATCCGGAACCAAAGTCAACGACTGTTTTACAATTAAGTTCCTGACAAAAGTTTTCTATTTCTTTTGCTAAATATGTAATTTCATGTTTCTTTTTAGGACTTAATGGAACATCTAATAAAAACTGTTTTTCATCATAGCTAATTTCACTGTATTCTGTCTTCAATTTATCCATTTTCTCAAAAAAAGTATCCAAATAGTTACATTGAATAAATCGTGGATCACAATTTTCTGTTGTAATATTACCATCTCTTGAATCAATATCTATTTGATCCAATACTGTTTCAGTTAACAAATCTGTGTTTGGAAATTTAAATAAATATTGATATTCTTCAAAAAAATGTAAACATTGTTCAAAATATTCGTTAGGTTCTTGAAAACATGTTGGTAGGGCCATATCTGAAAAATGAATAAAGTCGGGCAACAGTCATGACATGTTTAGCTTTGAATGGACAGTTCTCGAGATCAATGGCGATGTTTGATAAATTATTTGCATGGATTATTCTTATATCTGCCGATCTATAATGGAAAACACCGTTTGGTACCCTCCATTATATCTTAAAAGAAATTCAAGAATGAGCCCTAGAATTAAGCTCTGCACGCGAAGGCGATTTGTTCAAGTGTACATGATGTGCTTAAACTTATATTTACAATTAAATTGTTGTTCTGCTGATAAAATTATATTTTTTTTAAAAACATCTATATTTAATACCCTTATTATTCATTAAAATTACTCCTAGGTTTCTTTCACCCGCGGCTTTTTCCGTATTGAAAGAAAGCGGTTAGGTAGAACTTATTTAAAAGATGATATGTATAATATGTTATATAATAACAATGGTATTTTCCCAGCGCCTTCTGGTGATACGTTGTAGCTGGGTTTCTTCTCATTTGGAACGTTTAATTTTTGCGAGATAATAGAAGGCTATGTTATTTGTTATTCTCTAGATCTTTGAATTATCTACATGCAAAATATATATTTTTAATATTTTTCGTGTAGTTGATAAACTGACATATTTACAAATTTCCACATATATGTACGCGTAGATTTCGATTTCGATGTACATACTTTGTACATACGAATGTATAAACTTTAAACCTTCAAAGTTTCATCAAACACCGACAAGTAGTATTTCTAGTTTATTGTTGAATATTTTTGTATTTTTAATGACAGAGTAGATAGTCCGATTTCATATTTTTTTCTATTGGAAAGAAAAGAATTGTTATTCCCTGAGGGAAGGATCACTATTTCAATTTTGCAAAAATGTCTTACCGCAATGGTACAAAATTAAGAGATTATTAACTTCATTATTTGTAAAATTAAAAAGAACACTAAATGTGAAGTAAACTCATGACAATATATTCCCGAAAACTTCATCAAAATCGGTTAATCCCTTTCTGAGATAAGCATGCACAAACATACAGACATAAACATACAAACATAGAGACGAACAGACAAAATGAAAAAACATTGTTTTGGGTTCTCTTGCTATATAAGCAATTGTAAAAATGTCCGCATTATGAATTTTTGAAAAAAAAATCTATGTAGGTACAGACATCGATCAGTTACAGTTTTATTATATGTATAAAGATACATTTCTTGAACACTTTAAATACATATATCTTATTATAGAATGAAAAGTGCAATAAAAGTTAAAAACGAAATGTTACCGATTGACTGATGCTCAATTTCTATATATAAAAGTTATTTACATCAGCCATATATTTTTGACGTGTTCCTTTGTGTGATCCTAGCTATATATTTTTTAATATTTTTAATGTGCAGAGTCTCCTCTACAGAATGATTAAATTTATATAAAAAGATTTGCATCGTATTTGTATGTAATAAATATTTAACATAAATTAACATAATTTTTTTATTTCTAAGCCGATTCAAATGAAATAAACTCTAAATGTTAAGTGAAGACTGTTACAATATATTCCTACAAACCGCATTCAAATTGGTTCAGCCGTTTCTGAGATTAGCGTGCACAAATATACAGACATACAGACGAACATACAAAATGAAAAACCATTGTTTTGGGTTCTCTTGCTCTTATAAAAACCCCCCATTATGTTTTTTTTTATATTTTCCATGTACAGAAATCGATCAGTGACAATTTTATTATATGTATAGATGTAACACCAAAAGTAAACAACATCCAAAATTTGTAATCATTATAATTATAGAGAGTACAACTACTATGAATGATTTATTATGGATATTTAAAGAATGGAAACGGTCATACAATACAACCTTGAGCGACCCCATGAAGATCATAGATTTAAATTAATACATTTTTTCTCTCCTCAAGAATGCATTTCTTTATTAATTATTGATTTATATTTCTGGTTGATTATTGATTTAAATTTTGAACGAAAACATTTATATCTATTCACTTTTGCGTAATACTTTGTCATATCATTGTGTGAAGATACTTCTAAGAAGAAAAAATATCAAAATATTTTTAAAATATTTATTTTTTTCAACATTTCATATTTATATTATAAGTACTCTACGGTTTTACCTCACATATTTTGTTTACAAAACTTTTAAAACATGGGTTTGAAATAAAATTATTACCAATCCAGGCGAGATAAAAACTAAGTATACTTTTGTTAATAATTTGTGTACTACTCAACATTTTATATGTTCAATTAAATGCAATAGAAGTTTATGAACACTATTATTTTTGCTGCTTTTAATGGCATGTTATATATTTTTTTAAAGTAAGATATAAATACTCGAAACATTCAACAGGTTCATAGTTTAACTATTAGGATTTCTTTACCTATCTTCAATTGAAGCTTTTACTGTATTAAGACATACTTCAGAATATAACATTAAGTATGTTTAGCTTACTAGACTTAGCTTGCTTAATTAATACAAGTACCGCAGCAATCACTGTAATTAATTTATTCTTGAGGTCCATTAATAGTATCCCAATTCTCACTATCTTTCTTTATTTCTTGGTTAGCGCCCTTTCCAATAACACATTTTCCTGACCATTTATCCCCGCTTAAATATTTATGACATACTTCAATCAGGTCTTCTTTCTTTACAGCAAGAACGCGTTCTCTTTGCGTTTGCCAAATATCATATGATAGGCCATATAAGAACAATTCAATACCCTTCATATATTCTGCAGTTGGTTGATCCATTTGTTGAAGTATAGATAATTTAGCTTCAAAAAGATTCTGATCATCAACTAGGTTCTTATTCTTTGACATCCAGTTTGTCGTATCATCGAATACGTCCAAAGTTACTCGTGAATTCGGATCTCTGTAGGAGTAGAAGTTGAAAATGCCGTCAATTGTAATCATTGCACCGCCGCCGTATGCGCCATTTTGTTCCCGCACAATAGGATGAAGATATTTTGAAGTTATGAATCTTGAAAGGACGCGTAATTTGACATAATCGGGGTCTGTATATGGTACGGTCGGTATAACTTTTGAACAGAAATTTACAGGTATGTTCATTGATACATGAACACCTCGGCTTTCTTTTTTTGGTGGCTTACAATCCGTCCAGTTTATCCTATTGACGTCCTTATGTTGGTCATCTTTACACAGATTTGTGCAAAATTTATCGACAATATTGTTTACGTCCTCATTAGTAGTAGAGTAATGGAATGCTGCCCGTAAGTTATTACCATTCAATATGTTTTTACCAATATCATCGACAATTAATTGAATATCTTCTACTTTATACTGTTTTTGTGCCTCTTGCATGTTCATTACATGTTTTATTCCTAACAGATTTTCCTTACATTCGTCAACGGAAGAGATAAGGGACCTTGCACTTTGCATAGCATATGTATGACCACTGTCTATAATTCCACTGGTTAGAGAAGACGTATAGTTATTTAAGAGCATCGTCATTCTTTCATCATTATCAAAGTTCGGTCTACTAAATATTTCATTCCAAATATCTAACATTTTGGGCAAATTTTGATCGAGACAATGACTGCTTATTATGACACCTTGTTCAAACTGTTCCTTTTGATCTATATGCTCAGTGATATGAGTTATGAAAGAGAGTCCCGACGTCGACTTACTCACATACTTGTCAAAATCTCTATAATTGTAAGATTTAGTGTCAAATTTATCCACAATGTAGTTGAAAAATGGTAAGAACTCTCGTTGCTTTTCATTTAAAGAGTCTGTGCCCAAGACACCTTTAAAGTAAGTAACACCGTTAGTGTTGGCTTCACACAATTGTAACGGTACTGTCCCAGATATGGTATGCTTTAGTGACGGTGCAGTTTTGTTTAGAGTTATCTCATCGATTTTCAAGCATGGCAGTACCTCAAGATTTTGTACTTCCTTCTGCACTTTAGAGAGTTCTACGCCATCTGTGTAAATGTCCTCCTTCTGTTTTTGTGTTAATTTATCAACTTTGGTCTTTAATAAATCTACCTCAGCATTATTGAATATATCGTCGAACTTAGGATCTGGATGCATTGTCATTACTAGCTTGTGATTATTTAAAATAAAGTATTTTTCTATAACATTCCTGACACGTTTTGGATCCATTAGATCTATTTTTAATTTATCAAGCAAGTTGTTAACTTTCAGAGCACTTAAGATTGGTCCATTGTGATTCCACAAAGGCATTAAGTTGAAAAGCAAATTTAGCCCAAATTTGGGTGACTGATGCTTTATAGAAAGTTCAAACCCATGCAAAACACTTTCAATATGATCTTTCTCAAAGCCTTTATCATATATATCTTGTATAGTCTGATTTACAATTTTCTCAACTAATTCAAAGTTAGATTTTTCTACATCTCGTAAGCCTACCACAAAAAGCGTATCTCTGATCTGATTATCGTAACCCGTCAAGGAGTTGTAGCCACCGGAAATGTTTTTTTCAATAAGGCTTTTGTAGAATGCAGAATTTGGACCAATTAACATCAGTTCTGATAAAGCAGTTAGCATGAATGTTTCATAAATTTCTGTTATATCAGACATTACAAAACCAAGAGCTATTTGGTTTTGTTTTTCAATTGGGCCACCATATTGGTCTACTCGGCAAGGAATATTAGCTCTTTTAAATGTCTTCCACCTGTCTTGGGGTGCTACAATTGTATGTTTGGGGTCTAAGAACTCATATTTATTTAAATAGGTCTCATTTAGGAATTTTAGGTTTTGTTCAAGTGGAAAGTTTCCATAAGAATATATTCTAGCATTGCTAGGGTGATAATGATTTGCATGGAAGTTCCTTAAATGGTCGTGAGTTAGTTTTGGAATGTGTAGAGGATCCCCGCCGGACACATAACCATAAGTGCCTTGTGGTAAAATTGTGTTAATAAACTTTTGACCAAACAAAGAGCTAGTTTCTGAGAATGCACCTTTCATTTCATTATACACTACACCTTTAAATAATAAATCAGAAGATTTGTCATCTAATTTAGAATGTTCCAATCTCCAACCTTCCTGGAGAAAGTCTAGTCTAGCCAAGTTAGGTTTAAACACTGCATCTAAATATACTTTTTGTAAATTTCTATAATCAACTTCATTCTGAGATGAAAAAGGATAAAATGTATAATCAGGTCCCGTTAAAGCATTCATGAATGTGGCTAATGATCTATTAAGCATTTTAAAAAAGGGATCCCTGACAGGGTACTTCTCTGAACCACATAACACAGTATGTTCTAGAATATGTGGAGTCCCCATCGAATCCAGCGGTGTAGTTCGAAATCCAACAGAAAATACATTATTTGCATCATCCCTTTCTAGATGTAAGTATTCAGTCTTAGTTTTCTCATGTGTTAGAAAGTATGCAGTCATATTGTACTCTTTAATATGCTCAACTTCAGAGCACATAAAGCCATGGTAAACCTTTCCAGATTGCAGACATTTTGACACATTTTCTTTCTTCTTTAAAATACCTCCCGCATAACTTCTCTGACTAGACAAAATGAGACGTTTTTGTAAACCTGACCACCCTTGTAATCTTGAATACATTTCTTGATATTCTTCGCTCCTGCAAAACAATAATCACTCACTTCTCTAGATCGGCCAAAGCATATTGGTTCATTTAATTAAATTATTATTGTTGCAATCGAAACACGATTTATTTATACAATAAAATTGTGACACCGATTGAAAACAAATGAAAAGTGATGCAATAAATATATACTTACTTGAGTTCAATTCAACAAATATGATGCGTTTTCAGCGAATGGTCGTTTATTTCCCCTGACTAAATTATCGTCTATAAGTTAATAAGTTATTTGATTATTATTCATATTTGTAAACGAATAACCTCTTATGCCGGGGACCAAAATCAGATAATATATTTTTTGAAGTATAACCTTGAAAAGAAATCTGATTTTTAAAAATGTTACAAACAATAAAAAAACATAAATTTATTAAGTATTAATATATAAATATATATTTTTGGTTTTTATAAATTTCACGATAATTGAAATTACTAATATATAAACTTTTATGTTTAGTCTGTTCTGTTGTGTGCACTATAAGTATAACCATAGAGATATTATACATAGAGTAGGGGAGCCAGCCTATATTGTCACCATCGAACTTAAAAGAGATAGGTAGATCGAAAAACCCTATCTATCTCAACTTTTTATGAAATCTCGTGCTTCTTCGTCGTCGTCTCGAGTGTAATTCGTAGCAATTGTCATTTTTACCAATATTCTGAAAGCTAAGTTGTCATTTTCACAGTGTGAGATCAAATTTGAGTAGTGTCAAAAATGTTTTACACCTCAGAACAATAACTAAAGCTTTAGTTATTATTCTGAGTTTTACACAAATGTTTAAAAATTTTAAAAACGCATTGCGCATGTGTAATAAGACAAAGACAAACAGTATGGCATCTTGCATCTTTGCTTAACTGTCTTTCACTGACGCTTATACGCATACCTATGGCTCACCTATTCTATGTATATTAATTCTATGACTATAACACCCAAAAATGAAGATATTACCACAGAGTACTATAAAGATATTACATTAATTGAATTAAATACATCATGATCTCGTTATTTTTTTTTAAGACAGGTCCATTCAAAGTCAACAGTTGTAGTAGTAAAAAGAAGAATAATATTGGTCCATATGTAATGAAAAGATTAATTATTATGTTTATAAGCCACAAAATAAATACAAAAAAATTGATATAGAAGTGATAACGGATTCAGCTATAGGACAGATGTCAAATGCGAATTTTGACATATAATGTCAAATGTACACTTCTTTTTAATTTGGGATCGCTACACGTGTTTACGTGTACGATCCGTATCTTTATTATTAATGTAAAAAGGGACTAACAATAAACCAAAATGAGTTTATACAACTTTAAAAAGATAGCCGTGGTCCCCACAGCCAAGGTACGAATAAGATATGTAATAAACATCTTTTATTTACTAAGTATATAACCTATAAATGACCTGCATGTTTCTTTCAGGACTTCATTGATATAATATTATCAAAAACACAAAGGAAAACACCAACAGTAGTGCATAAACATTATAAAATAACAAGGATTCGCGCATTTTATATGCGAAAAGTTAAATTTACTCAACAAAACTTTCACGATCGTTTATCAAGGATTATACAGGTATGTATATTTCATAACATTTCGAAAATATCATTTATAAATAAATCTCTTTAAAAATTGTTAAACATTGTGTTTAAAACAATAAAAAATAATCTTTAAAGTATAGTTATAAAGTATAACCAATGTTATTGTATGTGCTGCCTGCATCTTGGCTGTTTATAGGTTTTATATACATATATAACGACGCTGAATGTGCTGTGCATCTCATAGTGTTATAGAGAATTGTTAAATGGAGAGAAGAAAGTACAGAATTAGAAAATGTTTATTTCAGACTAGTGTTAGTAGTTATATATGTAAAAAAGAATCTTATTTGAACACTGTAGTCTGACGTCGCTGCTGCTGTCGTCGTTGCTGCACACTGGTGCAGCAAAAGACGACAGACTACAATGTTAAAATTACTGAATTTTGATGTATTTTTTCACTTATCTTATTCATATCTTGCGATATTGTTGCATCTTGCTATCTATCTAGCCATACCAATTACCAATTTGTAAACAAAACAATGAATTTCTTAGTAAGTTGTTTATACATGATGCCGACAGTCAAGTTTATTGTGGGCTAGGATAATAAAGCGACAAAAGAAATACTAATTTTAGTAACTTAAGAGTGACTTTTTATTATTTGATTGTTGTCATTATTGAGAGTGGGTGTAATGCTATGTAGAGTGTATCATTGTATGAAGGACAAACTAAACCAGGCAAAGCCAATTGATTTCGACGATTTGACTTTAGAGTTTGTTGTTAAATTAAGTGACATTACTCGGGGCTCACATGGTATATACAGTGTAAAGTTTTTATAACATTATTCTTTTTAATACATCAATATTGTTCATCATTTGGTTGGTACCAATATATTGATGAACCATAATACTATAACTATTTACTTTTACGGAGAAGTGTGTTAATATTTTCATAGTAAATGTATAATGTCCATATTTTTGTTTATGTTATCAGATATCAGATTACAGAGGATGCCAACTAATAAACAGTCCAGGCTAGAGCTCATAGATAGATATTTTAGTTTCTTTATTCTTAATTACTTTCTTACCACATTAACCATTACGCTGTGTTTCTTTGGAAGTCCTGATTAAAACACACTGAATACTATATCAGTTGTAAAATAACTATAAAACTATTAAATTAACAAGTAATAGAAAATTATTGTGTATTCTCAATTAATAAACAGTCTATATTACTTTCCTATAACAATAAAAAATGGTCAGTCCCTTGACTTTTGTTAATAATATTTTATAATGTATTTAAAATTGTTTAAATCTTAAAATAATATGTACTAGACAATACACATGCTTTTATCAATAGAAGCAAAACAAATAGGATTAACAATAAATAATATGATTGCAGGAATTCCCTAAACTAGATGATGTCCACCCGTTCTATGCAGATTTAATGAATGTATTATATGACAAAGACCATTATAAACTGGGGCTTGGACAATTGAACACGGCCAGACATCTTATAGACAAGTTAGTATTGTTGGATTACTGTAAGATTCATATTTGTTACTTCTGTCCAATTATTAGTCATCCTGCTATTGTTGCTATTTTGAGCCTATTTTATTTTTTTTTATAATAAATTTTATTGTTATTTCTGATTTTATTTTGTTTTTGAGATGGTTAAGATACAGACTGATGGTCTATAAGCAAATCAAGTAATTATTATTGAGCAAATATAATTGAACTATTTCTAGATCTGGAGTATTTATAACAGAAACCAAAAACCAAATAGAAAACCTTTGCAACTCTGCACTTTGCAACTGTTGAAATCAATTTTACTTAATTTTTTTTATTTCCAAACAAAACATTACAGTGTAGCCAAGGACTATGTACGTCTGCTCAAGTTTGGTGATTCCCTGTACCGCTGCAAGCAGCTAAAACGTGCAGCACTGGGTCGTATGGCCACTATCATGAAAAGACAGGCAGCAAACTTGACATACTTGGAACAGGTATATATAATAGATATAAGACATATAATTTAATATATTATATTATTTTAATATTATTTAATATTATGTTTTTTTGCAACTGCTGAAAACTATGTAATCTGTGCCAGATGGTGGTAAATTCTAATGCACTTGTGCATAATTATTAACTTGAATTATTCTGTTCTGAAAGGGTGCAAATATAGCCATAGACCTAAAAAAAATATGTTATATTTGTACCGTATAATGTACCATTGTATACTTATTCAGGTTCGACAACATTTAGCTCGTCTGCCGTCCATTGACCCCTATACCCGCACCATCATCATTTGCGGTTTCCCGAATGTTGGCAAATCCAGCTTTATTAATAAGGTAATTGTAAATCCTTATGAAACCATGTAATAATTGGTTTGTTTTAATTTATTCACTTTTAAATGTTTTCTTATTATAATAGATAACTCGCGCCGACGTGGAGGTACAGCCTTATGCATTCACTACGAAGAGCTTGTATGTTGGACACACAGATTATAAATATCTTAGATGGCAGGTTGGTGTATATTATTATAGTTTCCACACATACCCAAATAACAGATAATTTGATGTGATAAGACCCACTGTTAATTGATCTCCAATGCTCTTTCTCTAGGTGATCGACACCCCTGGTATCCTGGACCACCCGCTGGAGGAGCGCAACGTGATCGAGATGCAGGCGGTGACGGCGCTGGCGCATCTCCGCGCCGCCGTGCTCTATGTACTGGACATCTCTGAGCAGTGCGGACACAGCCTGGAGGAACAGGTACTTACCACATACTCATTACAGTAAGATAACATCCGCCGCTTCCTCATCTAATGCTTAACCCGTACATGTTTATTCTTAAAATATAATTCGACTGTTCCAGGGGTATTTGATCTAAGCTACAATGGAATTACATACATATTAGGAATCAGAAAAAAACACTTAATTTTAAAAATGTATATAACTCCATTTAGTTAAACCTGCTGCTAAGACCAAAATACCCTCCATAAGAGTATTCAAATGTTATGTTATGATCTTCAAATTAAACCTTGAAATTATGAACTTCAAATTGATCCTTAAATTTTTTTCAGATATCCCTGTTTGAGAGCATTAAACCTCTGTTCAGCAATAAGCCTCTCATAGTGGTGCTCAACAAGATGGATGTCATAAAACCAGAAGAACTTGCACCCAACAAAAAGAAACTAATTGATGAATTGGAGGCTAAGTGTACTACAGAGAATGTTGTGAAGTAAGTTAGTTTTTATATATGTAATTACATGAAAACAATATTTTTCTTTAATAAGACATTTAGGTATCCTCCCGTCACTATTCCCCAAGATTTACAGAATCCCATTATTTTGTAATGTGAATCAGAACAGCACTTTAGAATGAAATTACTTAAAGAAACATTAATGTAATTTTCACAATAACAGCGCTAACACCAACTCAGAGCTCCGATCCGTGCCTCTGATGCGTATGTCAACAATGACTGAAGAGGGAGTGCAAGAGGTCAAAATAGAGGCCTGCGAGAGACTGTTGGGCCATCGAGTCACTGAGAAGATGAGGACCAAGAAGGTACAAAGAAACTATCTGATTTTAAGGATCATTTAATTTGTTTCATTTTGACATGATATCTCATCAAGACAAGCCATTGCTGAGTACATCACAACATGGTTTTCTTTATTAAGCTAAAAATAATTTTCAGTGATTGCTATTGTTAACATACGTTCCAGTTACAATATAACCAAAAGCTCTTGAATTCAATTCTAAAATGGAACTCCTGTCACTTTAAGGAGGAAACGGTTTGACAATATTTGACTATGATGAAAGATTATAATGTTTGGCAGCATTTTTACTATTAATACACATTTAACTGGTTTAAAAATGTTTATTAGAGTTAAATGAACCTCATAGTCCTGAATAGCTATGACTACAAAAAAAATAGATATAGAATAGATAGAAAATAGATATACAGATATGTAAGAAAAAATAATTCTGATAGAAAAGTGTTGAATTAGTCACTAACAGTAATACTGACCAGGTGGATGGTATCTTGAACCGTCTGCACGTGTCGCTGCCGGCGCCCCGGGACGCGCGGGCACGACCACCTGTACTGCCGCCAGCAGTACTGGCCAAGAAGGAGAAGAGAGAGACCAGGAAGAGGAAACTAGAGAGAGAGATTGAGGTGGAGATGGGAGATGACTATGTACTTGGTAAGTGCAAATTTAAAATGTTATGTATTTGTGTTTATTTATTGAATTACTCTTAAAATTTGTGAAATTTTGAGAATCTCTTCATAAGCTTAAGCTGTATATTGTCTGTCCAGAATTTTATTATATTCTTTAATTTCAGACCTTAAGAAGAATTATACAGATATAGCAGAAGAGGAACGTTACGACCCTATCCCAGAATTCTGGGAGGGACACAACATCGCGGACTATATAGACCCCGAAATATTTGATGTAAATACACCATATAATATTAATAGTGTTAGCATACCAAGGGCCCATTCGAAGCTGTGTGCAGTCCAGTACTTCATTCAGTCAATACGAGCCCCAAATTAATATTTAAAATATGGTCGCATTGTTTTTATTATAAAATCAGTGCATTACCCACTTTAAAGACACACATTATTGTTTCACGTAAAATATTTTTATGACATATTTATAAAATATTTACGTTATGTTATCAAAAAAGTATTAGTTTTGAGTTACTAAACAAAAGTTTTTCTTTTGTGTCACATCAATATAGTAATTATTAAAGTAATGTAAAAATATATGAAATATGTAAAATAATCTAATTTAAAATAAATACAGAAACTAGCACAATTAGAGAAGGAAGAAGAGCTTCGTGAAGAGGGTGGAGTTTATGCTGTACCTAAGATAGAGTATGACGAGACTATGAGGGAGATAAGAGAACTGGCCGTACAGATACGGTGAGTTCAGAATCAATATCGTAGGAACAGTTTAATAAGGAGATTGAATGCTGTATTTTTCACTGTACATATAAAACAAATAATGTTTATATAACTTGGAATTATAATTCGATTATAATAAAATAATAATTACTTCTCACTTTTCTTGACAAGGTGGTACCACCCCAGTTGAGCCAACAAATATTATAACTGAATTCAATTGCTATTTATCACCTTTTCCTTTAATAACCTATAATATTTATTTGCTTATTATACAAACATGGTCAAATAATTTGCGTCAGAACACAACAATGTAACAATGTTGATTTTGAGTGATCTGAAATTATTCATATACAATAGTGTAATTTTTAAAATACTCCTTTAATTGAACCAGAATATTGACATCATTTATAATTATATATAATTACAGTAATAAGAAGGCAGTACTGAAGGACGAGTCTCGTCTCGTGAAGCAGTCCACTAAACCAGTGATGCCGCGAAACACACGCGCGCGGGAAAAGACACGATCCACCGGCAAGCTACGGACTGAGATGGAAAAACTGGGTATGTGGATATACACACATACACGCACATACATACATACATACATACATACATCTTCTTGAAATATATACAGTGAGTAAGTTACATGGTATTTAATATTAATACTACTTTAGGTGTGGACATGTCGGATACTAAGTCTGCTCACTTCACCCGCTCTCGCTCCCGCTCCCGGTCCCGCTCCGCCCCACCGCCCGCTAAGAGACAGAGGACCGCGCTCACTGCCACCACGCACCGAGACACGCAGGGAGTCAAGGACGTGGCCGTGAGTTGAGAATTACTTAATAACACTACCAGGAAGTTTATTTACATTGCACTATTTCAAATATCCCTTATTTCGGATGAATTTAACTTAAATATATCATTGAAATAAGATACTTCCTTTTAAGATAAAGTTTCTAACGTGTACCACCACTTTGAAATTTATACGCGCCAAGTAACGGTCAACTATTTAACGGCAAATAATTTACTACATCACAGGAGTCAAATTATATGTTTTTTTTTTCTGTCCTGTAATTATTGAATTCACATATAATAATATAAAATATAATATTCCCAGATGCAAAAGAGAGCGAAAAACATGGCCCACGTGGCGATTGCCAAGAAGACGAAGAAGATGGGTCTGAAGGGAGAGGCAGACCGCTTCATTGGAACCAAACGACCCAAGCATCTGTTTGCCGGCAAGAGAGGCGTCGGGAAGACGGACAGACGATAGATTATATATATGTATATACCTTTTTATTCTTCATTTCACTGAATGTTTTTACTTTTTTTGGATAGTTTCCATATTTAACTTTACAAGATCGTAATACGAATTGTATTATTTGTGAATAAAGATGAGACACAAACGTGGTGTTTTATTATGGTTTATACTATTAATCATTTGACAAACATGTCTTTATGTACTGACAGTCGTCCTAACATTACATGAACTTTACATCATGGGTAAGACACGAACCTGCTAGATACGTAGTACTTTGGAGAGCTCAGCATTAACGGTAGTTAAATAGAATAATTGTATGGGTTTGAGATTAAATAAATTATAATGCAACAAATTCGCTTAGAACGTTTTTTATTTGACTAAAGGAACATAATGCTCCTTTAATTTCGGTATATTTGTCACTCTGCCATCCACAGTTGTACAGTTATAAATCCCTTTTGTAGAGCTTCTTTCATCCGCTCTACATGCTACATGCCCAATCCATCGCAACATTCCTATCTCTATATAAGAGCGCAGATCTACGCTCTATACAAAATAATAATTCCTCCAATGTCGATATAAAGGTTGTATCAGTTTTGCGAATTCATACCTTTTCCTTATTTATTGTTTTATACTTCAATATAAATATATTTTATGTATAGATGTAGTAGTGTGAATGTGGTGTTGTGTACTTTCGCAATTCAATAATAACAAGGTCTCGTGACCTGAAACTGCATACACATGTTTTTATCAATAGTCTTTTAAAACTTTGGGGCCAGTTATCAATAAAAACAGGTACCTACTACCTATCCTCTTGATTGGAAAATACTTCGTCAATTTCATGATTTGTTTTTGGGACTCTTGGGACTTTTTGCGATTATCATGGCCTTTAAAGCAAGTCATATTATTTAAAACAGACCATTAATCATAATCCAGAGGATTAAGATCGGGATTAGATGACGATCAGTTCAGCTTTGATGAAGTCCGAAACGTTCGTTTCCGTCCATGTTTGGGAGGATGCAGCTTTATGATGAAGTGCTGAGTGTTGCGGAAAAGACCATTTTTTAATATGGAACATGATGTTGTTAAAAAATTCTAATACATATCTCGTTCCGTATCTTGATACACTTGAGCGATATCTTTATAATCTTTTTCGCGAAAAATATGATTTTGTCACACCTTGATATTTAATACCCTACCAAACGATCACTGTTGCATAAAGTCCACGTAGTACTCTGATGACTTGAGGAACTTCTATAGAGCCATCAAATAATTCTGAATGCTAAAACAGTGCTTAATATTTCTTTCCATGACCTTCCTTTGAGTACCGCTGAAGAAGTTACTTTGAGTTTACCACCCTATTCATTTTTAAATTGTTAGTAAAATATTGTTTTTTTTGGACAGGATCTCTTCAAACTCTTTCCTTTTCCGTTTCGCACGTTTTTAGATGATTTTGAATACTAAATTTTATTGTTTTGGTGATTATTTTACTACTAATTAATAACATTTACAGATGTGGTTTCTTGAGCTCGAGTTCGAGCCGTTTCATCAATGGATGAAGAATGGGTTCAGTTTTATTGATTTACTGATTTATATTAATATAATTGCTGTAAATATTATACGGAGTACTTAATAACCATTCTAAGCATATAATATATCACACTTAGAGATTTTCATTGAACATAATCAAAATATGATCATAAAAACTTGAGGAATTCTGAACTATACAATCAACGTTATTTTGATCATCGACTTGCAGGTCTGATTTTATTTAAAAATATATATATAAATATTCTATTTTAAATACTAAATAATATGTATAAGACCTTCAGTTATCGAAATTTTGTTAGTAGTTATAAGTTATCAATACTGAACACAAAAGCCATTTTTGTGGCTGTTTGCACGGTTCCATACCATAGTGCGCCGGCCGACCGTACCGCCGCGCCGCAAACCCGAAGACCCTATATTTTAAATCTGTAATATCTTCGAAAATATTCATTTATATTATATGCTGCAAAGGGTTATATTGTTTAATACTAAATATTAAATGTATTTAAGGCACTTAATTAAAAAAGGATTAATTCTGTATTGCTTAAAATCGCTTCGAAAGTAAGCCATTATTCCTCGTAAAAAGTAAAGATATTAAAAAAAGGTTATCCCCAAGAGATAAACGTATACCATCGCGGACTTTCTTGTAGAACTTTTTAAGCTATACAATACTTACATTATTTTTATCTATCTCGTAGAGTTCAGCCAGCGTTTGCAATGTAAGCGCAAAACAATGTGTTTGTTTACGACTTCGCATTAGAAATCTTGAAATAATCAGTGGTTCTCTAATATATTAAGCATGTATACATATAAACTTTCCTCTTGAGTCACTCTCTCTTTTAAAAAAAAACTGCATCAAAATCCGTTGCGTAGTTTTAAAGATCTAAGCATACATACATACAGACATAGGGACAGACGCGGGAAGCGACATTGCTTTATACTATGTAATGTTTTGAAGTTTCATAAGTATGTTCTTTATCCATATTTTTAAATTTAATAAAAGACAAAGCTTAAAAATGTTTAGATGACCAAAACCAATAGGATAATTGAAGAATAAAACACATAATTAGCAAAATGAATGGCACATTTATATTTAATTAATATTATTCATTTTTATAATAAGAGCTTTCATGTATCGTAACTATCTGAACAGAACAACTCTATACAGGGCAGAGCTGCCAAACTAATCAACAAAAAAAAAATTGCAAAAAAAGCCTCATTTTGTACACAATCTCCAGGATTGATGACACACAGACAGAACACCCCCTGTGCGTCCTCGTACTACGGACAACATAATAAAAATAACTTAATTATACCACTAAATGGAAGAAGACAAATGAACTAAGCGAAACGATTACGTGGCTTAATACTAGGAATACAATACTAAAAAAATATTTTGAACTTTCTCGCACGTCATAAGATCTCCGTCCCGAGCCCGACTCGGGCGCCATCTTGTCCGCCATCTTGGCATCGAACGTCAAATCAACCTTAACCTATATGGTACAGAGTTCAAATCAGAAGCAACTGCCAATAATGTACTATACATAGTCTGGGACTACTTGAAGTACATATGCAATTGTAAAATTAACGCTACAATAAAAGCACTGTCATGAATTAAAGCGATTAAAAATAATTTATCATACAAAATCATGTAAAATGCATCTACAAAATAAACCGACATCATATTGAGCGTTTATAATTATATCTATTTACATACGCGATACGTCATGAATGTGCTGACAGACGGCCTGCAAGAGCTTAGTTATATATAAATTATAATTTAAATTTAGATTAATACATAATTATTCAATAACAGTTAATAATGTCATAACCCTTGCACATTTAATCTTAAACCGTCCGTATTGTCAAAGTTCACTGCAAAAATATATTTTTATAGCAGCCATGCAAACGTGCGTTTGAATCAAAATAATCAAATACAAATCTACAGCAAACTTTGCAAGTAAGTACAAAAAAATGTATAATAAAATACGCAAAAAGCGTAAAAAAACGAAATAAAAATATAATAAAAATCACTGGAGTTCGGGTACAAAAAACTTAAATAAAAATCTTAAGTACACACTTAAGTTATCCGCCATTTTATTATAATATGGCAATTTCCCCCCAATTTTATTTTACAACAGACGCCATTTTCGCCTTTATTACTATCCAAAATTTTATATAAATATAAAGTAATTCACGTAAGTAATAAAAGTCAAAATAGCATAAATCATTCTCACAAACAAATACCTAACAATTAACTGAATCCGAAGTCCACTATTTATTGTCAAGCGTAAACTAGGGGGAGGAAATAAAAACAAAATGGCGGGAGCGGTGTTGCCATAAAAATAAATGGACTCCGGACCTTAACCTACGCTTATGGCAGCGAAAATTATTTAAAATCGGTAATTAAAAATATCTTTTTTCAATATATTTATCGATTAATCTAAGTCACCTATAATATAATCTAGGCTATTTTACAATCTGGATATCCCATTGTCTTTGGGTGCAGTGACGTCATCGTGACGTCATACCTCATATAAAACTAATTTATTTTACACACTTAACTACATAAGTCCGGTTCACTACGCACTGCTACACTCTTTGGATGACCACCACAGATTATATATGTATGTATGTATGTTACAGATGACAACAGTATGCTTTCACTGGTTATTTAATTATAATACACTGTTGGGCTAGCTTTGTGTGAGGTGTGTTAAGTAATTTACAATTACATTAAAAGAAACTACAATTTGTTAAGAAGAATTAAAAACAAATAGAATAATCAAGAAGAAACCTCAAGAAATGAAAGTGAAAGCATATAAAAATAGATACACAAATAAAGAAAAATGATAATAATATATATACAAACAAAAATTGTAGTTTCTTCAACATTGCAAAATAGCATAAATTTTTCCATTAAATATTAATGACAAAAAAATAATACATATTAAATGATTATAAAACAATAACCGTGTACTCATAGTAGCGTGTCATACAACACACAGCTAGCCCCCCTAGTGCCGGCTAGGGCGTGTGCGTGTGTGTGTAGGTGTGTGTGTGTGTGCGCGTGTGTGCGTGTGCTAGCGCGAGGCGCGCGTGCGTCGCTATTGCGGCGGCGCGGGGGGAGGGACGCCGCCCATGCCCTGAGGGAGAACACATATTTTATAATACACTTTATAAAAACATCAATATACTTTGAACAGTGTGTATATGTCGGTACACGACATATCAGAGATGTATAATTTTTTTGTAGGTAATAAATAATAAGCCACATCCTAGTAGTGTATGCGTATTTGTATGTGTATTATCAGTGCAAGTGCGTCAATATGCGTGCGAAGGATCGTGAGTAAATTAATGTATGTGAGTGTGCGTGCGAGATATCTTGAGAGAATTTGTTGGTGAATGAATCTTGTGAAAATCAGTGTAGAAATCGTGAATGGGTCAACGTGTGTGTGCGTGGGAAAACGAGTGAATTAATGCTTGTGTGTGTGTTCACAGTATCGTGTTGATGTGCGTGCGTGCGTAGTAAATCGTGAAATGTGTGGAATTGTGAGCGAATTAAATAGCGATGCGTGTTTCGGATGGTTAGTGAAGTAATAGGTGTGTCGGATTGTAAGTGAATTAGTGTGGGTAAAGAATCGTGTGCAGTATGAATGCATTATCACGCGTGTGTGTATGTGTGTGTGTACTCACAGGCACGGGCTGGTAGTGGTGTATGGGCGCCGCTAATAGTTTGGGAGCGTCCTCGGCCTTTTCCTCTTCTCGACGCTTTAGACACGCAGCTTTAGGATTTAAGTTACGTTCTGAAAGCATATTGGAAATATAAATATAAATTACAATTGGCGTTTTTGTGATTAAAAATAAAGATCTTGTCAAACTCGTGTGCATATCACAAATATATAATAAATATTCTTTTTTATGTTTGTTTGTTTTGAGTAAACTGGACTATGAGTTAAAAGAAATTCAAATTGACATATTCATAACTTTTTATATATGCATTTTGTTATATGGATAAAAATAGACAGGGTGAAAAATAACGTTACAATAGAACTTTGTAATTCCTAATATCCATAAAAACATGCATTTAGTTAAAGCGAAATTATTTAAGGACAAGTTTTCAGATCCGACTTTAATGGGAACGCAATGAAACAATGCTTCTTGTCGACTACTTTTTGTGAAATTTTATGTGTGTGTGTGTGTGTGTGTGTGTAGCGGAGGATTGCACAAACATATGAATAATATTACTTAGTAAACCAAGATTCGGAAAAATATGTATCACAGAAAAAATGTACCCTAGGAGAAAAGATATTACTATTCTATGGCTCATTAGTTAACATCACAAACCACTAGAGTAACATGCCTTTATGTGACCTCACTGACCTCTGACTTGTTGTTCGAGGGTCATGATGACCTCCACAGCCATGTTGAGGATCCCCAGCTTGGTTTGTGGCTTGTCGCTCTTGAGGTGAGTCATGCACATCCGACCCAACTCCTTTAGGGCTTCATTGATGTCTCGGATACGTATTCTGGAATAAAGTTGACATTTAATATGCTTCTTGGTTCTAAAATTAAATACTTTATTTTGTATGAATTAAACGAAAACTATAAATAAACTTTATATAATTTATTTGTAATTAGTTTGTTTACTGGTATCGATTATTCTTGTCAATAAATATTTTGTATTAAAATTGTAAAGTTATAATAATTTAATAACGGAAATTATTCACAATTAAAACCATTTATTTAGTATTTGTTAAATACTCTCAATTACATTAACATTACTATAGATAGATAGATAGATGCTATAGATGAATGATGTAGGGTGCACTATCGCTTGTAAAATTTCATCGTGTATCTCAGATTATATGAATAAATGGTAGTGTGTATGTGTGTGTATAGTGCCGTACCTCTCTCGCACGTTATTGGCCTGTCTCCTCTCCCTCTCTCGCGCTGCCTTGGCGTCGGGGTCGAGTTCGTCCTCGTCCGCAGACGAACAGCTGTTCACACTGCACGGAACACTATACATTATATACGCTACTCTATATAGAGATTGCTTGCTTTATAAGGATAATAATAATGTATACATATCCATATTATAATTATCAAATATCTAAAATATATTACAATCTAACTAGATGATACTTATTGCTATGACTTATAAAATCCAGGCTTTTATAAAATGATAGATGATATTATATTATTACTATATCGCAACAAGTAACATATATGTTAATTTTCAGTACTTACTATCGTCGTGAGCGCTTGCCCCCGGGCTGCTTGGAGAGCGCGTCGGAGCCCGACGAAGAAGGCTTGGAATCCAAACCCGAGTCCGGAGGCTCTTTACGTTTCTCTGTAGAATTTACAAGAAATTGATTGTATTTGAATTTTATTGATACAGTAAAACCTGGATAATTTAAAACTCTATTTAATTTCAAAAAATAATATGCTTCGTTCCTATCAGACCCCTACTTTATAATTTAAAATACACAATCTTTATAACTTATATTAATAGTTTCAGTGTTGAATAATTACTTGAAAGAAATATTTCGATGCACTGGATTACATAAACTATCCGTCAATTCCAGTAACCTCAAACGGAATTTTTAATGGATTTCTTAAAAACAATAGGAGAACACGTGCAAGAAATAAATGCTGAGATTATGTTATTTTAATGAAATATTGCACATAAATTTAGAAACATAACAGATGAGGTGTTCTCTCTATTTATCATTGAAAAACAAATAGATATAGAAACTAAACTCTTAGCTAAGTGTTAGCTGACGCCCCCCTCCCCTCAACTCCCGCCATCATGATTTGCTTTCACTATAACAATCTATCCGGTATCTAACTTTAAAACGCAGGGGGTAACAATGGTCACCTCGAGGGTAACAATTAACATTTAAAGATGGAGACAGATCAAATGTATAAAATATTTTTGTATAACTAATAAAGTAATAATTATAATAACTATATCACCACAATACTGACTGGTGTTGGCCAGTAGATGCCTCTCCATCTTGACGGGAGGCTCGTGAAGGTGAGACAGAGCGCCCACGCGACTTACTGCACCTTTAAACAGTTGTATATGTTAAGTCATTGAGGATAGGTGTTAACATTCACAAAAAGTATTTAAGTAAATGTCATAGAGGTCAAAATTGAGTATAGGGTCCCAAAATTAAAAGCAACATTTGATAATTCCACCTTACGTAACATGTAATTTTATTATAGTATACTAATATGAATTGCATAGAGCCAGATCATATTTTGTAAGTTTGTTTATATATGATGTAACAATTTGTATCAATTTTGTTCTTAAATAGAACGGCAATAACCTAACCATATTTAATAACCATGGACATACCGGGCGGTGGTTGGTGGTGGTCCTGTGGGTATAGGTCGGGTGCCTCCGCGTGGTTCCTTAATACGTTGATGGCGTCATCCAGACGTTCCTCCATCCGAGCGCCCTGGGGTATGACAGGGTCAGTATAGTCTTTAACCTCGAGGTTATACATATTTTTGATTTTAATTACATTTTTTTTTGTAATAAAAAAAGAACGTCTATGGGCATATAAGCTGGCTATATCACAAGGAAGCTTCATGCTCATTGCTACACTCGGGTTATAGAGTGCGTGTATCAGTATTATCATTTCATCATAAAATTATTTTACCTGATATCACGTAACACTAAACAAAAAACAAACAAAAAAAACCACTAAAACCATGCTAAATATCACAACTTTTGATTATTAAGAATTTATTTTGTATTGAGGTCCTAACCGTGTGGGGTAACAGCTGACATGGCACTTACCCCGGCATCTGAGTGCTCTCTCAGGAAGACCATCGCCTCGTCGAGTTGTCGTTGTTCCGCCGGCGCGGCCTGTTACCCGTTACCCGTCAGAGCGTGCGGGAGCTAACCTCCGGGGTTGGATTACCCTCTCGTTTTTTTTTTACTTTTTGTTTTTGGTGCAATTATGTTTGGGCATTAATTTTTATTTTTTTATTTTATGTAATTGTTTTTAAGAATCTGTAGGGTGTGTTATGAACTGTCGAAATCGCTATTTCAAGCATAAAATATCAATCTAACAAAAAATCAATGTCTAACTACAAAACATCTACAAAACAAATGGAAATTAGCTCCGCGCTCGCTTATTAATAAAAGAAAACAACAAAAATACAAAAAAGCTGGACCATTTTTTTTAGAGCAATTGTTTTTATATGTTTGAAGTCAAACTTTTTTGCCAAATAATTAAAATCACAAAAATAGATAAAATACAAGCTTTTCAAAGATTTTTTCTATATGAATGAGGTTCTTTCAGAATAAATTACATTATTTTGAAAGAACATTCTAGTAATAAAAGAAAAAACTATTATTTTTTTTACAACAGTTAATTACAAGCATGCGGGGTCATGCCAAAAAAAATAACAAATATGGACCGATTATGTAATCACCACTCTTTAAGGTTATCGTTTCTAAAATGTTTTTTGTTGTCAATATTAAATAAAAAAAATATATTTATTTATTGAAAATCATTATACTTTATAGTAATAAAATAAACAATAAATTACAAAGTTTAAAAAGTTTAAAAAGTGGTGAAAAGACCGCTGAGTAGACCTAGTAGACCGCATGTAGATCAAATAGATCTTACCATCACCGGAGGGAACACGACGTGTTGGTGTCCATTGGGTAGCACGCTGCCCGGGAGGGGCGCGTGGGGGGTCGCCGCCGTAGGGGGGGAGGACACACCCGTTGACACCCAGTTTGGTTGCTGTATTCGGACATGCGGAAATAGCAATATCAATGAATACAGCAAGTTTCAAATGTTATTAATTATTTGAGATTTAATATTTTACATTAAAATATAAGTGTATCCTCTAAGTTTTAAATCATTTAATTAAGTAAATTTAAGATATTCGGACGTCAAAAGTCAAAACCCTTTCCTCCCTCTACGTGTTTTATACAAAAAAAAATGCTATATAAATTGCTACGAAGTCTGTTTCAAACTTATACATCTAGTGAGTAAATTGCCTGTATTTTTTCAAATATCAATGGATTTATGATATCTACAAGTAGGCTGTTATCTCACCTGTCCGTTATGATGGTGATGATGGTGGGGCGAGTGTTTGAGCGGGTAGAGTCGCGCGTGTAGCGGCGGGGGCGAGTGCACGGGTGTGGAGGGGGACGAGTACGAGGATAGGCTGCCGGCGCCGCCCGCGCCCCCGGGGGGAGCCTCGCCCGCCCCCGCGCCGCCGGGGGTGCTCGCTGACCCCGCGTACATCTGAGGGACATGCTTCTGTCAATTGGGATAAACATTTTTTTAGGATTTAGATAAATATTTAGGAATTGATTTATCTATATGTTAAACGTCTCTCGCTTGTAATTTATTTTCAAAATAGTTTTTAATTTAATATATTATCAAATAGCGAATGCAAATTCCAATTTGGATACGAATTACAATAGATAAAAGAAATGTTCAAGGTTGATTTAAAATTATCTAGATAATATAATATAGATAGTGTCACACTCACAGGCTGCATGGGTGGCTTTGCTACTATCATGGGTTCGCTGGGCGAGTGTACGGGCGCGGCGGCGCGGAACGAGGACATAGGCGGAAGCGGGAGCTCTGCCCCGCCCGCGCTTGTGTCCGTGGGAGCGACCGATATACCTGGAATTGCGTTGAATAGTATCAGTCTATACGTACTGTTAAACACAGTACTACTTTCCTTAAGCGTAGTTTTTGGCATTGACGATAAATCTTCTAAGTAAAGTGAGGAGATATTCATAAAAAAATACACCAATAAACTTACTACATTTCAAATATATCACCAGATATTTTATATTGATTAACATTCTAAGAGGAAATCCTGTGACTATAAAATAAACTCAAATCACTCAGTATAGAACTGATAGTTTTGACATTGAATAAAAATTTTTTTTTTTGTTAAAATTCTATATAGAGAGGTTACGAGAAGCTTTATCTCTAATTAATGATAGTTTTTAAATATACATAATTAATACTTCAACTTAAGTTATTCCTGACAAAATTTCAAATAATAAAATATATTCTCTGCCTAAATCTTATCTGAAGTTAATGCTGTAAACTGACCTGGCGACGTAGCATAGGGGTCGTGATGGTAGGGCGGTGGGGGCTGATAGTACCCCGCCGCCCACTCTCCGTAGTAGGGCTCCTGGTAACCCGCGCTGTTACCAGCACCCTTTGGCGACGCGTACCGACTGGGTGAGTCGTGCCCGAATTCATCACTGCCATACTGAAAAATAAAATAAAATTAATTATTTTTTTTTTTAATTTTCATTTTATATTTTTGATTACCATACGATTCATTGTCTTCCATTGGCAAGTCATTTTAGGTTTGCTTAAAACATTACCATCTGCATACAAATGTTTTTAGTTATTTAACATTAAAAAAATAAAACAGAGTAATTGAAGTATTTTTTTTAAGATTCTTGTCACCTTGAATTATTGTTATTTCAAACCATACATTTAACGTATATATTAAGTACTCCATTATAGTAAATAACATAAAAATGAAAGTGATAGTCACATCTTAGATTAATTAATAATAGCACTCTTTTAAATCAACTCGAACAATCCTATTTTTAAAACGTGTTTAAATCTAGAAAACCAAACCAGATAAATAAATTGAGATGCTGCGGAAAAAAATATAACATTTAGAAATAATTGCCTTGTACCAAAATCTATAAAATTGTTAATAAAACTCTTTGAAATGAGCTCAATGATATTGAAAGATCTTTTATAGACAATTTGATGATTTGCAAAAATATCAACATTCGACACAAATTTTGATCCTTTCAAGAAATTTTAGTAAATGAATAACATTATTGAAACGAAAAAGACGATTATACATACAAAATTAATCTAAAATTTCTCAAGAATGCATATAAATCAAGTAATAGTTTACATAAATTAAAATAATTGTTAAAACCTATAAGTCATTAGTTTCACTTATTAAGGAAAACGTATCTAAATAATTACAAGAAGTAACTGTACAACAATTCAATACGTAGTGGAAAGTGGGACAATACAGACTCCATTTTCCAGATAATACCGATTTCAGAGCGAACCAAAAATAGACCGATTACTATTATGTACCGACAGCAACTGTTAGGAGAGATAGAAAAAAAAAAGATAATTTTATTTTATTTATTTTATCAATTTTTTTTTGTTTTATTTTAATGTGTTACATATTTTAATTTATATATGTATATTGGTATATTTTATTCCAATCTAATGCAGTTAAGTACCAACAGTACTAGATTAACAAGTCGATTATAAGCTACCGATAGCATTTCACAATAGAAACGAAATGAACAATAACTCGCCTCTTGTAATAACAATCGTATCCGCAAATTGATATTTCCAGTTAAATTTATGCCTAGACTTGAATCAGAGAGAGTTAATATCAAGAACATTAATAATATTAATATACATAAAACCTCTTTTTATAAATAATCTGCATTCCTTTTTATTTATATATATTGACAGTTGATTTCTTTAATTAAAAAAAAAAAACAAAATGGTGTCTGATTATCAAATCGTCTTAGTATTGCCTGAGGTTTTTGCACCTAACAGCATTAGTCCAGCATATACAGACAAGTGATAATATTAGTTACGCGCTAAACCTCTAATTGTAAGAAACACTGCGGGTCATAAGAAGTGTACACTCTGAAATATTAATAATTCTTTGTTTTAACACTTTTTTTAGTAATCAAATATTTAAAATTAATATCGTATGTAACTCTTTTAACCTTATGTTGAATCTTTAGAGTATCAAAGTCAAGATCAAGGTTTTTTTATGACAAGCTAAACGTTTCAAAAGGGTAAAGAAGAAGGAGACTCTGTCTTTAAACTTAATTTATATAAAGTAAGAAAGCTTAATAGTTATTATCATCGATACTAGAGAATAATCTTGAGGTTTCTCAAAAATACAAAATACATCCAGACTAGGAGAAAATTAAATAATACAATTAAAAAATATTTAAAAAATAACTTTCTAATAAATCTTAACCGATAGCAAAACCGACGCAGTAAATTAACAAAGAGTGTACACTTAAATAGTCCGCAAGTGTACACAAACTAATATTAGTGTATCATTGTTTGCTACATAAGGAACAGAATTACGACTCGGCCATATTAGTTTTACCTTTAGTTAGCGAAATTACCGACACATTTAACAACACTTATATATCTAATGGCTAAGATAATGTATTTTATACATTATATTGGAAATATACTAACAGACGATGAATATTTTTAGTTCGCTGATCGACATTGTCGGTCGCCCAGGGGTCGTAGGTTCGATACAAGCTCGTAATTATAGTCTTTCATTCTATATTTATATAAAATTTCAGTGTTTCATGACATGAATAACATGGTTTGAGGTGCGTGTGTATCTGTGCATGTATGTGTGTATGTGTGTGTTTGCATGTATGTGTGTGTAATATTTTTGATAGTAGTACGTGTATCGGGATCTGCTCACGCGCATCGCTCTCATTAAATATAACAATAGACGGTGAGTCAGCCCCGGCGGGATTTCTCGGATATCATCGAATAATAAGTTTTAAGAATGAACTACATACTATTATTTCATTTCCTTTAGATGTTTTAAGGTTAAAATTATTTTAGAACTCAATACAATATCAACCTGATCCAACAGAAACCAGAGATAGAAAAATTCGTTAAAATATAATAATTAAACTTTAATATAATTAGCTATTTTAAGATAATATAAGTGTATTTATTGTTTTTGTATATAGTTAAAGTATAAGAACTATCTAAAATAAATATAATGAACTCATCACGTAACATAAGCTATTAATATACAATTATTGTAAAGCGATAAAATTACCACAGTTTATTTACAACAGGATGACTAGTATAAGAATGATAATTTAGTCACTTGTAAAAAAAACTTGTAAAAAATCTTTTACATACTTATCTGAGATTGTTTATCAGATAGATTATATTTTCGCATTCGATAGCCAAATTCTCTGGAAGGTTATACGATATATAAATTAACGACCAGTATTTAAAATATCTATAAAAATCGATAACTATTTGAAATTTCCATAAAACACTCGATAATAATCTTCTCATTTGTGTTTCATGAAACGATACTTTAGATTTAATTGACCAAATCATGCAAGCGAAGACGCGGAGTATAGCAGGTAAAAAAATATACTTCTGTAAACTATCGATATAACGTTAATATTCTTTCCTTTGATGTCTGGATAACGGATATTAATATAAGATCCCGACGTGAGAACGAGATCAGACTCGTCAAGTATCACACGAGTCCTGTTCAATGATACAAAGAAAGCATTTCCTGCCTTACATTATGTTTACACTATCAAGTTATAAGCGGAGTCAGTTTTGTAATTTATATTATTATTAAATTTATGTTTGTATATCTGTCATTTTAATTTTACTATTACTGTATAAATAATATAATTATTACTGTATAAATAATAATTAGATACTAAAGTTCCTGGTATTGTCACGCTGGGATCAACTGGGTTCACACGGGATGATGTAACGATAATGATTGTTCATCTCATATTCTAAGTCAAAGATGATTTTTATATGATAATTGTTAAAAACTAGTGATATTTAAATAAAAATATTTTCATGTACTTAAACTTAATATGTATAAATAAATAAAAAAAATCCTAATCAAGTTAGGACGTAATGACTCAATAAATGTACACATCTCTTATACATTGTACCATACAACAATTCCTTTTTATACTACAAATGTGTCGTTCCTGAGAGTATGTAATGAGAACAATTAATCATATTTTATGACTAACAATCTATGGTATTTAACTTCCTGCTATGTTACTTATAGTAGGTATGTTTGTTCGCACAGAATCTTTCGAAACAATGTACGTATATCTCAAAAACTTCTTCACCCCTTATTCTTATGTGTCAATAATTGCGTGGGGTTCGTATTACCTTCCATTAACGTTGTCAAAGTGTCAGGTATAAGGTTGCAGGAAAGAAAAAGGAATCTAGTCTAAGATGAGTGTCATTTTATGAGATCACTTTCAAATAAAAAGAGAATTATTATCTCAACTTGTTATACTAGAGGTTGTTTGTTTGCGTTGAGAAAAAAGTTTCTATTGCAAAATTATTACTGCTTATGAAAACTATTTTATCCAAATCTATGCAAGATAAATTTACAAAAAAAGAATCAAGTAGGTATATCAAATCAGTAGTTTTCTAATTACAGGCAGATAGACAGACATTAATTTTTTAATACCCACACCAAGATGTTAAGAAATACTCAAGGTTTATTGTACCTATAGATAAATTTTCACACAAAATTAATTTACCAAAACTATCAATATCTTTAAATAAACCAGCATTCTCAGCCGCTATATTTAGATAACAATCATATAAATATATGAAGTGATTTGTATCATGTACGTAATTAGTGGCCAAATTAGCTGGACGTGGGTGTGTGGGTGTATATTTTATGTGTATGTGTGTATGTCTCTCAACGTAACACTTGCGTAATGATTTGCTTGTGGTATGTACATTTTCTCCGCAAACATTCTATTATTTTGATTAGATAAAATGTACTTGCTATATTAAATTAAACTCTAAATCAATATAGGTACAGGCATTTCACATCATGTCATTGTATCTGATCTGACAGGTTTTAATCAGAATAATTTTAATTAATTATTTAATGTTGTGTAACAAATCTTTTTTTTATTGTTAGGGTAAATAATATTGGTTTTTTGTATACCGGTAGATATTTGAAATACTTTTTATCCCGGAAACTATAAGTGAAAGAAGTACACACACCTTCCGTCACCAAAGGGCGAGATTAGATTGGCACTTATCTAGATTTGAGTTTCTGTTACTTACCTATACATTTGACGACAAAAGCTGGTACAAAATAATAGTTATGAAGTTAATATAAAGGTGCCAGATTTGCCCACCTGCTGCAGAACACCGTGATGATTAACAAAGGAATTACACTTCACGTCACTTACCCCACTCTCCTGGCTGGTGGCTCCAGGTGGTTGAAGTCCATGTTCTTCATTGTATCTTCTCCTGGCTCTATGCCTCAACAACGCTGATGCATCCGGCTGACCGAACTGAAAGATCTGATCGTCCTTCCCATTCAGGAACCTCTCCCCATACTCATACTGATTCTCTTTTCTCGAAATGAAGTCAGTACTGATGAACTCGCGTCCACCATCCAGAATTTCAGACGTTATCCGAAGAGAATCCGAAGTTTGTCTGAGATTGACATCAGACTCTGGTCTATAGTTATCACATATCTGGTTGAAGGTGTTGAAGTATTCTGATGCTAGATCGACTTTCTGGTAGCCCTGTATGGGGGGTGGGTCAGCGGGCAGGAAGTTGTGGTCCATATTGGCATCATGTAGTGCCATTGGTTGTCTTCATCACTTTTTTAAAACAGTCATGTTCAGTTTTTTCAACACTTAGTTTCGCAAGAGACCACCCGGTTCACCGCAATATCGTAAACAATGGGATGGATTTTAACAAAAAATGTCTTAATCTGCGCTTTGTGCTGCCGATGTTATTAACGTTTTACGGATTTTGTCGGTTTGGTTGTAAAATTATAATGATATGTACATTTCATATTTTTTTTTTTTTTACTAGACTTAAACCATTTTGACACAACATTTTACTGTCTTATCATATTGAGGCTATTTAAAAATATAAAATACAATATATATAATAAATATAAATAAATTTAATGTAAATTGGAATAATCTGAACTCGGTTTATTTCCATAAATTTTCATAATTTCTTTAAATATCTTTTTTTTTATTATATAATTACATTACATAGACGTTACTTAATAATTAAAATGACTTAAATCTAACTTCAAACTTAGTTTAACTTCAAGAATATATAAAGTCTGTTTCCAACAAACATCTAAAGTCTAAACCAAATAATCTCAGCTGTCAAAAAAAAACTCTAAAGGTAATTTCTATTTAAATAGCAGAAGCGTGAAATAAAAGTCCCTTCCCCACACCTTGCGTCTAGGGATAAAGTACCGACCTGGGAATCGAACTACAATGAAGCAGGTAGAATAGTTGCAAGTCGATCGAAATATGACAAGGAGAAATTGTATGAATAGTGTATTCAAGATACTAGAGAGTTTGGCAGTTGTGATTGAAATTTCATTAGTGTGGGAGAGTATTGAAAAATCCGATACATCATATGATAGGACAAAAAAAGTATACACTCTCCAAATGACTAACTTTGGTACTTACAAAAAATATTATGATAATAAAAATTTAAAGTGGAGTATTGGAAATATATTTACAAAGTAGTTGTCGGTAGGCAAGTGTACGACGTTCGATATCTAAAGGACGATCCACAATAATGTTAAAAATTATTAAAGATTTCGTGAAATGAAATTTAAATAGACGAAATCGGATAAATTGTTGCCGTCTGCCGACTTCTGAAAGTGTTTTTCGACCGCTACTTAGTCTTGAAGGATACAAACTGAGATTGAAAATATAAACGAGCCTAGCGAAATTGGCCGATGATAAAAATTATAATATAAAAACATCCCTAATATATACCCTGATTAACAAGAACCCCCATACCCCTCAATGGTCCCGTATCTACACGACTGCGGTGTCGGGTGTCATCGTCGGTGGTCGGCTCGTCGCGCGGAATTCCTGTCGTGGATTATAATTAAGTTTGACCAATGACCTAACTTGAGGGTGACTTTCTGTACTGACTTCGAAAATAGCTGTGATAAAATAATTGTAATATGTTATCAATTGATTAATATTTTGCGCTCTGCCGGGGCAAAGAACCTTATCAATTCCTACGATTTAATTTAACATTAATGTACAATCAATTAAACTCAAGATCTATAAATATAAAAACGTAGTTGCATCAGTTCGCACCTGCCCGCAAGCTGTTTGTAACCGGTTCGATTCCCGCCTCGTGCAACTTTACGACTTATGTGACCCGGATTTTTTTGGTCGTCTAAACTAAAGAATGCTGACTTGACAATATCTTCAATATTTTTTTGGTATTTGATAAATTGATTTCCATCTATAACATCACAAACCTAATACCTCGGGCAATATTTACCTACTTGTTTTCGAAGGTCCGCTTCAGCTCGTATTAAAATCCAGTTCCTAGACACAGACTCACTCACATGTTCTAAGTTTTTTTTCTCTTGTTATTCAGATTTCCATTACGTAAACATTATTAATATTAAATGTTCATCATATAGTTCTAACCTTTTAACATTATTAGGGCTAAACCACACCCACCTGTTGTCATTTTATTTATATCCATCTGCATATGATATCTCCAGCGCTAATGTTTGTTTGTCTGTATGCCACGTGTCTAACAGGTGGTAGGTCAAGGTCATTAACTGTTAGAATTTGCTCAATTGAGGAAGTTTTTATTTTAATAACATTATGGGATATAGATTAATTTTCCACTAAAATATCTGGCAAGTTTAATACAATATTTAAAAAAAACAAATAATTTTTAAAAACACTTCAGTGTTCGATACCAGTCCAAAATATATGTAGTGACCTATTTCGGCGTGGACGAACAAGCCTCGGTGGCGCAGTAGGCAGCGCGTAAGTCTCATAATCTTAAGGTCGTGAGTTCGATCCTCACCCGGGGCATATTTTTTTATACTTTATTTTTATAAATATGTTGTTTAACCAAACCGTCACTAAAACATTATTATTTAATTCTTAGCGTAGAAAATCAAGAATAACAATCAGTACTAGTCATTAGAGAAACAACATTACTGTTAGATTCATGATAATACATTGAAGCGTACAAAAACACATTTAAGTGTATTTAATACAAAAAGAAATATATTTATAAAACACCAATATTCGATATTGTAGACTGGTTAGAAATCATAGTTCAAAAACGATGTTTTAAAAAATAAATCTTATTTATGTCTTAATAATTCGTTAAAACAAAACAAAAACGATGTTGAATATAAATTTATAAAAGATCTTATATTTTCCATATGAATATTAAAATGTATAATTTATTATATAATAATGGTGATCGCAGTCAGTATGTGACTTTCCTTATTAGTACTATAGACAGTCGGCCGCCAGTGTGTATATGTGGGTATATGTTTACGTGTGTATGTATGTATGAGTGCATTCTTGCATAGTTTGATCTCAGAGGTTATCTATACATGAGATACATGTTATTGGAAGCAATAAAATTACATTATACGCTATTATACTAAATTGTTTATTGATGAAACAATATATATAAAAATTATACCATTAAAAAAAATAAAAAGCAGAAACCTATTAAATATAATACCTTTTTAGTGGTCTATTCCATTTTATAAATAAAAAAGATAATAAAAAAGTAAGTCACAAATTGATAATGTCCTATCCAGTCCTATAGCTATATAGTATATGTATACATTCCTGAATGATAAACGACAGAACATTCTGATTAAATACGTTTATTACATATCTAATTAAATGTTAATTTATCTGTATAGTACCTACTGTTAATGTTTATTCATCCATGGTAAAGACACACATGCCTTTCCTTATACAAACACATTTAATCACTGTAATACTCACAACAGTGGGAAAAAACTACATTACTTATATCCAACATAAAAACCAACAAAAAAAAAAGTTGTTTTTTTTGTAAATTTATAATAAAAAAAAACATCCTCCGTAAGAAATTATTAACACCCTATATTCAAAATCATATAAATAATATAAAATATATATTGTATATTCGTTTGTTTCAGTTATAATATTAAAATGCTTAATACGGAAACAGTGTAGCGGGGCAACAACTAGCTTATATATTAGAATAAAATATTATGGGAATTTGTTATTAATATTATATATATAAACACATTCTTTAATATTGATAGGTATATCTGTTAATCTAGTACGTTAGTAGCAAGATTCTCTATTTTCCTTTACACAGCACTTTCTATTTATCATATATATATAAATAACCCTTACATTATCCCTATCAAGTGCTTTCACCTTTTAAATAGGACCATTAACCTCACCGGATGTCGAATGTCGGTTCGATTCCCGTGCAACACGATACGAAATGTCGTGAGATATACGTCCCTTATCCGGATGCGTGTCATGATTTGAGAGCAGCTCTTTGCAGGGATTTTCGTTCAAATTTCTTTTTTTTTTATAAAATTAATACCTACTAATTATTATCAGAAAAATATAAAAAAAACTAAAAGCAAGTCCAAGATATTAGTCAACAATATAAATCATATTAAAAATTTGTTAATGAGATATTGCACGTATAGACACACATACATGTGATAATGTAGACGGTTGGTCGTCGTTGCGTACGCGCATTGAATATTTATAAGACATTTAATTCTTTGATTTATTTACCAGCTATCTGTTAGTAGGAAGCTTATAAATAAAGAGGCGCTGAGCGGGTTTGTGTTATTTAATTTAATTAAAAAAAAAAAGGTTTTTAATATAACTACTTTATAATTAAATGTGTTTTACGTAGACAAGAGATATTAGGATTAAATTTTTGATATATTTGAGTTACCGATTTTGACCAGTCTGGGCAAGGACAACAATAATATTATTATTATTTAAAAAAAACCGCTTTAGACATTATATTATTCTTGTGTCACGGGGACTTCATAAATATAAATAACACAAAGTAGACCCGGACTAGGAACAACAATCTGTGGAACACAAACAATTGTTTCGTATGGGAACCGAATCCACAACCTTTGGTTGAGTAATCAGTGTTACTCTAACCACAATACCAACAGGTCAAATTTCCATTACTAAATGGGACTGAAAAGTTATCCCAACTATTTTAGGGATATCGTACCGCGTACAACGAAGAGCTCAATTAGAAGAGCGATGAGACGTTTTCCCAGAAGTCGCGGGTACGAATCCCTGCCCGTATCGATATATTTAAATTCTATATTTATTTAAAATTTTAAAAAACATAACATGTTTACAGATATTTGAAAACAGTATAAATACTGTAGAATAACAAACATAAATTTACTGAAACAAAAGCATAAGGACCAATTTCAATAAAATGGATGTATAATAAAGTGTTATTTCTAAACTAAGTATAAAAAACTATGTAATGGAGACATCCAGCAATAGGACTGGCACACGTAGTACTTGCATATTTTATAAGTAGCTTTGCGAATAAAAATCGATTATTGTACGTAATAATTATCTTAATTATTGGGCGGGAAAACTTTCTTTTGTACTTTTTCTTTTATGCGGTGCATTTTGTATCGACTTTTTATATACTTTTCTTTAGTATGCCTCTTCTAGTTAATTTTTGATGATATTTCAAGCAGTTTTTTTAATAATATATGTAAAACACACGTGTCACAATATAGGTTATATTTCATAAGCGTGTGAATGAAAACATTTTTGAGTACATTTATATGAATAAATTAATAAATAGGGAATATCAAAAACCCTTATTTTTTGACAATGCTATAAGTATTTCAAATATACCTTTGACTCAACTGCTTAAATATATTAAAAAAAACAATGTGATCATATTAAAATTAAATATTTGGTAAAAATATTTTTTCCCATCCCTTATCATAACTATCCTCAATATACGATTAATCATCCACCTCTCCTTATCCTTATTTGTATCGACACAAAATGTCAATCTCTTCCACTCTCTTCTATCATATGTCAGCTCGGTGTTGTTTTCTTACCGTACAATTTCTCATTCACTCCATCTATCTCTTCCTCGGTCACCTCTCTTCTCATAACAGAAGATATTTCTAAAACCATCCTCATTCATGCTTAAGACTCTGCTTCTTCTCATTACGTGACCATACTACAACCGTCTCTTCTATCACAGAGGTTACCTCTCATCTTCTCTATCAGAAAGGCTACTTTCAAACTACTTCTTACAAACATGTCTGACTATTCAATTTCGTAATTCCATTTTTTTGAAGTTTTATCTATTCTTTTTTCTATGAAAGTAAGTCGTATAGATATTTTAAATTGTTTTTGTCATATTCGTCATACCTACTCCTAACCTTATCACCAAAATATTTGACCAGGTGTTAACTGAGTCACACCAAATCAATAAAATAATCTTTTAAATTATCAAACTAACAATATATTATTTGTATATTGTATATGTCCCAACAATTTCTAAAATGCATACCTGAATCGTACAGAATCGATTAACACCTAGCTAACAACAAAATAGTCATTTTCTGTACACTAAAAAACTTATATTAATCTACATGATACAATGAATTGTGATATTTTCAAAATGCGATAATCTTTGAAACTAAGTGTTTAAACATATTTTTGCGCTGGATAGCTTATGTTCAGAAATATTATATTCTATATACACTAAGACCTTTGTAGTTAATATTTAACTAAAGAGACTTAAAAAATGCAGCTATTTTTTTAGCAAAAAAATGAATTTTAACCTACATATTACGAAGAATGGGGATAACACAGTTTATCTTTCAATCAGTAGTTCTGAAAGTTCCTAACGTGACACCCTTCAGTAGTACACGCGGGCAGAGTCGTGGGAATCAGTTAGTAATTGATAATCAAGGATTCCTCGATAGCAAATAACACATGATAACATGTGACGTTATCAAACACTATCAGCGCTGAGTTTTACAACTTTATTTGTTATGAAGTTTCCTAGTTCTTGATTTGCCACTAACGTTACTGAAAGATAAAACAGAAATGGCGATCAACTCAAGAAAGAAAAACCTACTCATATATAAAAAGTTATATACTTGATAACTACTGTCGGTTTGTCCAAATTAAACTGTAAACTATATAAATACATATATCCGTCTATATTTATGTACAAGTTAACTAAACTAAACTCTGATTTAGGAACGTTCTTCAAGTATCGTAATTTCTAACAAAAAGCAATTGCCAACACATTCCTTTGTAAGAAACAGGTAGTAAAGACCTTCAGCTCGCAATAGCAGAACATTAAAAATATTTTCACGATGTTACCGATGTTAAAGCAGAGATAGATAATTAATATAGAGACAATCCAAGATAGAAAGGGGGAAGCAAAGTTGAAATTTACGATTTGTAATGTGGGCGCGACCGAGCTAGATACTTCTGTGGAACAGTCACTAATAATAAATGTATATATAGACGCAACATTTTTAATATTTAACTATTTATCGAATACCGATACAGACACCGCGTTAAAGAATATATTATTAGTTGATTATGCCTGCATCGACGAAAATAGATTACTAATCAATGTTATACCGAATTTGGGGAAACGCTCCTCAAATATATAACAAAAAATACCTATATATGAATGAACATTAAATATTCGATAGCATTTATAGGAAGGTATATATAATGTATATGAAATAGTTTTATTTGTATTAGCTAAACTTTGTTCAGAGTCATGTTTCATGAATTTTATTACATATTTGTTTTATTTGGAGGTTTTTTCGGTTTCCTTTTTATTTATTAATGGTAACATACAGGTGATAAAGTTGTATTGAGTTTAATTTTATATCAACTCAAATTGTGGCTCAAAAACTAAATATATATTCAAAAAAATATATAAGTATTTATATTTATTTGAAGATCAGTTAATTTATTTACCTCCATAACCTACTACTAATAATAACATACTAAGACAATAGTAAAAATAAATAATTTTACATTACAATTATAAGCCAATGATTAATAGTAATCATTTACTAACAAGCGAAGGTTTAATTTAATTTACTTAATTTATAGTAAAAAATTAAATGTACACCTCATATTAAAAAAAAAATCAAGTGAATTAAAATATTTAAAAAAAAAATAGGTTCATAAAAAAATATATAAAATATTTTTCGCTATGGATAAATTTAGTTAAAACAATTGTTTAAAAAAAATCTAACACATCCCAAAACAACAAAAAAAATACGTCATAAAAATCCAATCCAAACCGTCAAAATCCAATCCAAATCGGAACAACGATAATATCACTATAATATTCACTTTTGCAACAATCCAACAAGTATAAACACGCTAGACAATGGTTCACAATAACACACTACGCGACGCGACGTACACGACTGAAAGACCATGGCCGACTGCCGCTCACTCACGGTGTTGCCACCCCCTTGGATGGTTTACCCTAGTCGTTTCATTGTTTGATAGGGAAATTTATTGGCTAGCAAATTAATATTTATTATAAGGTAACATTTTTGTTGTTATCATTTTACCTTTAGTAAAAATTAAAGAAAATAAATATTTTTTCTATCAGACTAAAATAATATACATTTTAAAATATTCTTTTTTGTCTTCTAGGACATGATTAATGCAAATAAAAAATACTTTCTGTTTAAAAAAAATACATCAAAAAGAAATTAAATTACCAACCTAACTCAGCTAATATTACCCCGCACTAGGGCAATAAAAGCTCTCAGGCGCATGGCATCACGTGCGACGTTGCCGCACTTCCAGCCAGTAATAAGGTTAAAGTTTGTGAGCAACTTCTTTTTAATTTTCAGCGAGCTTAGAACTTGTACAGTCAGCCATTAAACTTTTTATGGCATTATTTAATAAAATATATTGTAGTCCTTGGTTTATATTATACTCATATTACATTCAAATTCATGGCTGTTTTCTTGTATTTGAGAAATATTACTAGTCTATTTTATATTTCTTTTTATTTTAACTGTAATCTATTTTCAGTATTTACGTATTTACATTCATGATATTTGGTGTAGAGTGTATGCATTTGTTTGAGGTATCCGTTATTTTGTTATATAAGTAAGTTTATACTTAATATTGAGCGGTACGGATAACAAAAAAAATGTTTCAGTGAGAACTTCAAAAAAGTAAAACTATTTTGTATCCTAGGATTTTTCGACAGATAAGATTTGTTGTTTTATATTAAAACTATTTTCATTAACAGTGGTATTAAATACGCATATAACTTTATTATGTTCAATATTGCATTACTATTTATTACTAAAACATTTCGTAATTCCAGTGAACCTTATGAACTCCATACTAAATTATTATGCGGTAGCCACTCCTTTATATCCCTCTATATAACTATCTAAATATATTAACCCTTTTTTATATAATTTAATTTAAACCAAAAATAAAAGTAACAAAGACAACTTTAAATCATATTCTAGAATTTCAAAAATTTTTCCCGAAAATTTTTGTTAGTAGAAAATTTTAGTCGAAATAGTTTGTTTTAATAACTTTTAGGATATTATACTACTTAAAATACATCGAGAGATGAGAATAAATATTAATTTTCTAAGGGAATGTTATATAAAATAACTGGAACGTTACATAAGATGTTACATAGACAGCGTGTCTCCAACACTCCTTATAAAATAACAAATAAAGCTGTTATAGAAAATATTATTATTCAAACGTTTGTTTTGACTTTTATTTTATTATTTTATGTAAACTTTCTTGAATGTTATTATTTAATATCTATTATTAGTTGAATATATCTCAAAAGAAGAGACGGCTTAACTGATTTAATTTAATCACCGAAATTAATTATTGATCTTGAACCATTTTTGGTACTAAAGATTATAATTACTGCCCTTATTGTATTGATGCAAATAGATCTATGAATTCAGTTAAAGATGCGTTCATAAGTTAATAAGAAATTACTGTACCGGGCTGTAGATCAGTAATTAATTTCGTCTTATTCTACGAATAAAATTTAGTAGGTGCCTGTGAAATATATATATTTTAATTATAGTTGATATTTAATCAATAAATATGATAATACTCGCTGATAGCTTTCTTATAGTTCGTCAATTCATGGTATGCGTTAATTGTTATTATCATATTAGTTGCTAAGTTGTATAATCTATAATGGGAAGAACATATTATAGATAATAATAATAATATCGTAACAATCAATTACTAATTAATTATACACATTTTCCTTCCAGTTCTTTCAATACACCAAGTAAAAGTTCCGTTGGAATAATTTTCAAAACTTTTCCCGGGGCACTGCGTCTCCCTCTACTGCCCTTGAAAAAACGAACACAAGGCTTAACGTAAAAATACACCTTAAATTAAATAGCTTAAGATTCATTTTCATAGAACAGGTCCTCATTATAGGGTGCCCAATTAGAAAGACCAACTCCCCTATATCTCTCTCGCTCTCTCATCCAGTGGAGGGGGAGGTTTGGCAACGCCGCGTTGATAAGTGTAAGTTCTTAGTGATAGTAATACAACTTTGTTATAGTTTCGTTGATAATTTTCTTAGGCTGTTTGAACTTTTATAGAACATTTGTTTTAGGAATATAGAGATATTAAGTTTAGTGAATATCAAGAAGAAAATAATGTTTGAAAAAAAAAATAATAATAAATAAGTTAAAATGATATAAATGTGTTTTTACTTTTTGATATTGTGGCATTAGTCTGGCCAAAAGACGAATATGACATACCTACATATTTCATATTAAGACGAAGTTACTTTGTCTTTGAAACTAAACGATATATAAGTATAGCCTTAATACACTATTTTTTAAATATATATTGATTAGTTATGTTTAACAAGAAATATTATAATCAATGTACATATACATTAGAACAAATAAAAGAAAGGTACAAAAGGTAAATAAAAACGTGTAACTGTTTTAAATATCAAACACAATACAGACATACAGAAAGACAGAGAGGTATAAAAATATATATATATATATATATATATATATATATAAATATAATAATATATACAACTTTTTTGTTATATACAAGTACTTTATATTCAAACCCATCAAAATGCCATAACCTCGACGGTATCCCATCAGTTAAATAATGCAAGGAGCAATTAAATCTTCCTAGTTTATTATGTACCATGCTTTATGGAAGACACGATTCCTATATTGAGGTCACCACAATACTAGCTGTGTGTGAGGACTTTGCTTGCTTTAGTTTAATAAATGCATTAGTTAGAACGAGTACACTACAAAGAAAGTTCTAATAAAATAATAACAAACATTAAAAAATCACAATGAACAAAATAATAAAAAATATATAAATCTGTTTCTGCTGACGTTATTAAACAAATTTTCAGAAGTTCCACAAAACGGAACCAAAAGCATTCCACTGAAACCGCGATCAAAGTTCCGACAAAACCCGAGCTCAACCGAATCCACCCGAAGCGGAACATCTGTCGGTCGGCGCGTGCGTTGTTACCTGCCTAGTGATTTACGCAGGTGGTTACGTTTTCCTTAAACTTGTAAGATCAACGTACGCATAGAAATATTGACATATTTTAATTTAATGTAAGCTACACTTTTTCCTAGATTCGTCATTTATTGTTTAATTTCTTTTATCACCTGGCTAATGATAAAAATTCTTAAATTTTATTTAAATGACAATAAAATGCCAGAGATAATCGATATGCAAAACATAACTGACCATCATGAATTTATCTCATGAAGAAAGAAGAATGAATTGACCAATTAAATACTCAAACTTTTTGTCAATAATAATAAAAAAAAACTTAAAACTACAAATATTTAAACGCACTTGACCGGTTTTAAGAACACGTATGTAGATTTGCGCAGGTGTGCTACGAGGGGGACTTATCTACCCCTGATGGAATTCTATTTGTCCATAGAGTCGTTGACCATGTCGCCAAGATGGGTTGGACTTTGACATTTTTTTCTTTAATATATACAAGTACTTTTTATATACAGTTTAATAAAATTGTAAAAAAAACACATTCATTTTATGTACAAAAATAAACTACATTTAAAAAGTAAAAGTCTGAACAAAAAAAAATCAAAAGACTAAGAAACCAAAACCATTGAATTTCGATGAAGAAACCAAGATGATTTATGAATAGGGAAGTTCTCAAAAGATTTTTTGAATGCGTCGCGTGCTCTCGCGCACCTCTTATTAATTCCGCAATTACAATGCCCTGAAAGGTACGATTCTATCCCCTTAGCATTTTAGCCTTTTTGGTCCGGTCATTCAACCTGTCTTTGATGGGATAAAAATCGGGAGGGATCGATGAAATGGGAGCGGAGCTGAGTTATGTAATTATTTGGGTTACTTTTTAAATTTGATTATACCATCGGATAGAATTACACAATATCATCACAAAATTATATAGTTTCGTAATTACAAATTATAGGAATGACAAAGTTTACATGTGTATGTAAGTTGTGTATGAGTGTATAAAAATATTCTGTAAAGTTTTATTTCAATTCATACTTTACGACAATCGATTTGCATAATTACAAAGCCAATTAATTTCTCGTTTAATACAATATTAAATTATAAATTTAGATAAAAATAATAATAATGATCTTACCATCAACCCACTCATGATATATATTTAATACGGCCTTACGGCCATTACAATACAAGGGTAGCATACGACCCATATCCAACTATACAAATACGAATATAACTCTTATTACGTAGCAATAATACCTAAAATTCTATATATAATTAATTTCCCTGTCCCTTTGTATAATTTGAATACGCATTACCCGGTTGTGTGATTGTCTACAAAGGGTTTATCGCGCGATTACGTTTTTTAAAATTTCTTTATTATTCTGTCTCTTTTATGTTCCTCCGCATGTATGCGCACGCGCATGTTCGAAATTTAAACAGGCAAGTACATTAATTCATAATAAAAAAATTAAAGATAACATACGAACTTTTTATTATTATTATAATGTAAGGTTTCTTTAAATCGCTGAATCTTATACATAGGACCACACACTAAACTGGCTCGACTCCACCTGCCAGAGTTCAGGCTTTAAGCAGTATACGTTAACGTTAAACTATTTTTACGTAAATTCATTATCAGTTTCCGTTAAAGATATTTATCGATATTACATCGATATATTGTATCGATTTTTTTGCCCTTAATTACAACAGGCGATTAATTCGCAATAAAAATATAATATCACATAGATATGACACAATCCTCCACATATAGAATCCCTTGATAGTTTTATTTCATGTGACCGGTTGTACAGGGGTCAGTATAAAGTCGAACACCTGGTCAAAATATTTACATACCTACTACTATGTTTTCTCGTATCAAATTAACAACATGCGGAGATGAGTGAGTTTTTTTGTACTCTGGTAGTGGACCTACACTCATATCAAAATATATTCAGGGTAATTTGTAATTAATTGGCCACCTCTTACAGGCAGTTTATCTACATCAAGCCCATCAACATTTGTTCTACAACTTTTTCCAATCTTGATATAAACAACACAAAAAATACGAAACAAAACAATTTTTGCTCCCTCTTATTCTTATTTTCATCTTTGCCAGTTCAGAGGCAACAAATAAATTTTGTTTGGGAAAACTTACATTTTTAAAACTATTAATTTAAAAAAATCGTAGAACAAATATTGTTAGGATCGATGTAGAGAGGCTGCCTGCAAGAGTTGGCCAATTAACTACAAATAACCTGTATATTTATTTAAAGGAACTGTTAATGAGATTCATAATTATTTTAAATTAATCCCTTAAGATAAGATACCTTTTAGCAAATATTTACAAAATAAACCTTTAATAAAATGAAAAAGTAATGTAGGTAAGGAAACAAAAAAATGCATTTAGTTAGTTTATAACAGCGAACCGCTGTGGATATTTAAATATAAGTATACATTATTTGTAAGAAAAAAAAAAAGAAAAGAATAAAAACAATAAAATATTAAACTATGAGAACTATTAGTAGGGCCTCGAACATCTATCACCAATACGTGTCAATATAATTAGAACATTTGTATGCTAGTACGATATCTCCCGTATTAAGTTACATGAATATTTAAAGCGAAATATTTCAATAATATCATATTTGGTAGTTATTTAATTATTCTTACTTATCTCATTATTGTTCAAGATTTAGTGTTTTCCTTGTCGAGTAAGGATATATTATTTATATGAGAAGAGAGATTAATTTGTTCTAACATAAGCGAAGGTTTTTATAATATATTTTATGTATTTTTTTTAACATGGCTTATTATTTTTTATTTATTATCTATTATATATTTATAAAACTAATACAAACTATATCAGAGAACCACAACCATATATTATGTACCATGATATACTCAGATAAGATATAAGATGAAGATGTCAAAATAGTACTGACATCATTAATTGAGGAAAAAATTTAAAATAATTATTTCACAAAAATATATTTCAAAAAAAAATTAAGTTAATTAATCAAATACTAATATAATTTTGAATACTAACATGTATTTTTTAACTCATCGCCAACTGATAAGCTATCAGTAAATATTTAATGAACTGCCACGCGTCGTGTGTAAATATGTTTGTCTGTTTGTTGAGTTCAATGTTTGTAGATGCGTTTATTTATATATTTGATTTTGAGGTGTTTGAGTAAAGATTTGTTTTTATGAAGTTGATGTTGCTGGGCGACTGGTTACAATTTATTTATTTATGAAAATACAGTTTTTATACAGACACCAAGCATTTTCTTAAATATACAAAACAATAATTTATTATTAATAATTGCAATATAATATTTTTTTATACAGGAATTATACCTCTAAATAAAAAAATCTGCAACTAAAAAAAGGTCCGTATTTATCACTATGATACCAGCTATAAATACTATAAAAGAAAAATAAAAGAAAGATTGTCAATGCGCAAGAAAAACTTACTAACTTCCGAGCAATAGCAGTATTTCATCAAACAAGCAAACATTATCTTCATTGATACTTATAAATAACTCAAAGCAAGTTCCATTGAGTTAATTGTAAATTTTTCGCGCGGGTACTTGACCGGCTATTTCCGACGGGAATCGAACCCCACTCTATCGCTTGAGGGAATATCGATACGCTCTATGTTATAAGATTGAGCGTGTTTTCAAAGAATATGAAGTATAGTATTTAAATAAAAATACCTTAATAATAGGTATACCTATCATTTGTTTTTAACAGTGTGATATAAAAAATTAAAACTTTTAAAATTCAGCACGTTTTTTTTATGTTTTAAATAGGTTCTGCATTCAATGACGAAAACCATAATTTTTAAATTACATTCCATAAATTTATGATTCCGGTATAATATAAGATGCAATAAAGAAACAATAAGTAATAACAAAACTTCAGTTTCGTATAATATATCAAATTAGAAATTGTTGAGTTTCATCATAATATGCTACTGAAAACCAGCGGTCAGTGGTCCTTAGTTTTGAACGATTTATCATATCGTATTTTAAGATGTATAAAAAAATAAAGCTTTTTATTATAAAAATCGCTTCAGTTTATAACTTACTAATCACCGGATGTACTGACTCGCCTCTCCCGCATCTTACTGACCGACTATAGGTACTTACCTGCGAAAAGACAAGTTATGTGTTAAAACATGTTTTGCACAATTATTATATAAAAACAATAATACGTGGTTCATTATATCATGTATTAGCTTTTATTCCTGGCTTTGCTCGTTGACAATTTATTTTAACTCTATCAAAACACCACAGAATTTTGAGTTTTTTTTTAAGGTAAACATACCTACATGTAAGTTTTTGTAAATATTTTTTTGATCTGAACCTAGCATAGTTATGAACTACTTCTGTCAATATAACCTCTATAACAAAATCGTGCAATAGGAATATCACGCTTCACTAACAGAATTATGTATTTTAATGTATAAAAAATAGGTACTTTAATGTATAAAAAAATGTAAATACTCTTTGTTAATTATATATATATATATATACACACATATATATATATATATATATATATATATATATATATATATATATATATATATTATATAACACATAATACGATATATTTAAATAATCATTAAGCTTAGAAATCCCTAGTATTACTATTATCTGTTAAAATTATTCTCTAGCTTTTTCCGATCCTGCATGGAACCTACGACAACTATTTTAATTTGAAAGTTTAAAATTCAATGTGTTTTTCTAGTAGTTCTAGATAGTTTTATTAATTTAAGTTTTTCATGTAAAATTATATTTAAATTCTTATATTTTATCCGTCGCGTTACAATAGACATAGAGACAAAAGATCTTTAAAATTCTTTAATATTTTATAAAAAATAGTGTCTTTTATTTCTCAAATAAGGTAACCCATCAATCCTAAGTCCGTGACAAAGCACAGCTTTACAGTAAACTAACTAACTAACTTAACGGGCGCAAATAAATATCTTCAAGGCTGTACCTGTGAACACCATATGCCTTAAATCTTATGCCGCCATTGTTCCCAGCAAATCGAAAGAAAAAACTCGGGAACATCTGGCGCTTGACACCCCCCCACACCCCCGTGGAGCGAGATAGACATATACGAAATGTGAGGGAGCGAATGAGAGAGGTGAGCCGATTGTTGCGAGGCACCCTTGCAGCAAAAAATCAAAAATTGGATGCGCGCACGCATCTAACTTTGTTCCGTTTCCGAATGCGAATGTGGTATGAAAATTTATAAAAATTCAGCATTATGTTAGAGTTTAAAATATCTATTTAAAATTTAATTTAGGATATTATAAGAATGAATCAAAAATAGGATTTGATTTACGACCGAAATTAATAATCTAGCCGTCTCGTTTCTTGAGCTATCATTACAGATAACCGACCTGTGCATTGACTTTGTAGGAGGCCATCTTAGGTTAATTTCAGTCTCAGATGTAGATCGAATATTAATTTTGGCCGTTAGTCAATGTAAAACTTATAGATAGGACAATAATCTTGATATTTAAAAGCCTTAATTTCAAAAACATCATAATAGTTCAAAATTACATTATTAAATTGTGTAGGTATACTTTCGAAACCATACACAAACCAACGGATATTAATACAATAAGTGTCCCATTGTCTTTAACATGACAAATAAATATTCAAAAGTATTTATATTTTGCAAATAATACAAATAATAAAACATCTGTTCAATTGTAGGAGGCGCGAAAAACAAACAGGTCATAGATAATATTTTGTTTTTAAATCATGGATTCCCACGGACTGGCAGGAAGCATAGGCAACCCTAAGCTACCTTTCGAAATTAAAAAAAACCCGCATGCTTTCGTATACGAACATCTGTCGGTGTTCATCTCTTTTTTGCATATACTGTACATATTGCTATCTCCCTCCTACACCACGTCAGGTAGAACTTGCTATTCACTTGCATACAAATTCCCTTGTGTGTGCGTGTTTGTCATTCAGGGCAATTGAACGGTATGAGTTGAGGAATTTTCATGTTAAGGAAAACTGCCATTGTCTTGAAAGATACTTATTATGGAATAATAATTACGACATATTTTATATTGTTTGCACGCTCGCGTCTATCTGCTGGTAGTGGTTAGACGCTTTTACCTTACTTTGGGATACTTTCTACCAAAATTTAAAAATACACATATTACATTTTATTATCTAACTTTCTATTTCATAATTTTAAGACTTAGCCTGAATAAAAAGATTTTAGTAACGATGTAATTTTTATTATTTATTGATTGATACCTTTAGCATAAATATTACAAAAAAATGATTGTATATTTAAATAATCTCTCAAATCACACAGCCTTACAAAAATAAAAATAAAATGTATACATAGTATATATATTAACCAAACCATAATCCCCAAATAGCTTTAAATAAAGGCCATAAAGTACAGTCCAAAAAAAAAATCGTACGTTAATAAAATTTTACATACACTTCACCCCAGCTAGTCCATTACAAAGGACACACGGACCCCGTTCAAAACATACACACAATATCCACTTCTATTTATATAACAGCAAGTGTTAATATCCTGTAAACATTATCGCTATAGTTATTTATAAATGCATGATGCATAAAATGGGGGCGCCCGCGCATCCCGACCCGGTTTTTTGTCTCTTTCGCACAGACGAGGGTGGAAAGGATGCTACAGTACTGGCTGGACGGTAAAAATGACTATTAAATATTATTTTTATGTTTAAGTTTTAAAGAAGTATCTTATCATCTCAAGAGAAGCATATTTAATAATAATAAAAATAGGTATTTGTTGCATAAAACTAGACTATTTATTCCGATTTTTTCTATTTAGTATCGAATAAACTTTAACACTTTTTGATTTTAAACTACGAAACAATATAAAGCATATTATTTTATCAGAGAGAAGTGGTATAGTTACATTGTACAATTAAAACAATAATCGTCTATCCAGTGTGTGTAATTCCTTAGCTGACTAGTTTTTATCTTCTTCGCCCTTTAATAGGGTTGTTATTAAAAGGATAGATCTAGAATAATATTGAAAAAGTAAATGTATATAAAGATATAGCTAAACCCAAAGTCATATATTTGTCATAATATAATAAAGAAATTAATAAATAATAAAAAAAATGATTTAATATAATATCAAATAATTACACCTTAATACAAAACCAAAAAAAAGAAAAATGAAAAAAAAAACTGTCGAAAATTGTTCTAAATGTTTTAATTTTCGAAGCAGGTCAGTAGCCTCTTATGGTCAAAGGCCCGAACAGCTGTTGTTCTGACTCGCGCAACTAAACTTGCGCGTGAGTGCGTAAGGTGTTGCACACTGTTAACTATACGTTATGCTTTAATAAATTAAATTCATAAATATAAAATAAAAATCCAGCTAACACTTGCGACTCTGGACAGATTTTATGATGTCCAACTTAAAAAATTACAGAATTAATAAAAAGGCCGCCTAGGCGGAATCAAAAGTTTCAAACCACTTGCAAAAAAATACAAAATAACAAAAAAATACAAAATAACAAAAAAATACAAAATAACACATACATATTTTAAAAGTTTAATAGAAGAATAAGTAATATGTACTCGCAAACGAACCACAAACCTGGTGCAATTTTTAAACCGGTAAAAGTACTATTGTCTCTGGATACGTTACATATTAACTTTTATTAAATGTATTCTCAACATTACCGCCTTACAAGTTTCTTTTTCGTATTTAGTTCTTAAAATATGGGAGAAAGTGAGATTTATAAAAATGTACTGTATTCTGTATAACTTCAAAAGTGGTTGAATTAAAAATTAGTTTCATTTTCTGCAAGGTTGACTAATTTTAGTCCGTCTTGTTCGACTAGCATCATCCTCTTATAGAAATTTGTCTTAAATTGCTATCATAACTATGATTTTTACGATAAACACCGGAAGACAAATGTCCATCAAAGCCTCTTGGTGGCTCTTCATGCTTCCTATTCTGCTAGTCCTTTTCCAATCGTCACGGCAACGCTTTAGCTTTTCAATTTTAACAGAAATACATGTCCTTGGACCACTGACTACCTGGTCCTGGTAATTGGTGCTAGTGCTCATTTGCCATAACTTTCCAAAAATAGATAATGAAGGTAAAACCCGATAAAACGTAATTATTTTCCTTATATTTTTTTCCTATGTACACATGTAATAAATAATTCATTAATCGTTGTTATACACGAGCTCGTCTTTTCACGTGACTCATGTTTATCCACGTTCTGGAAGTATGGACGGAAAAGACCTAAGGGAGCATTAATATCTGCTGATATCGTACGTCATAGACTCGCACCAAGGGCTGCAGTCAAACTACAACGTTAGTGGTTCATTCTACTTGAATGTAAGTCAAATATGTATGTAGTCTCTTGTCAAATACATACAGTTGTTATCTTTCTCGATAATTATTATACACTGTCTAATCACACGCAAGAAAGAGAGAAAGGTAAGGTAGCCTCATTTGCTTTCTCTTTTTCTTTGTTCCTTGGTTTACATTTTAGGTTGGCTTCCCTACACATTGCTTAAAAACTCTATGAATGTCATTTGTCTGGATCCTCTGAACAGACATAGAAATATGATTTCATACAACCCTTATAGTCTATGGCACTGCTTCTACATCTACATCTACATCTAGCTCTCGAGCTAGATGTAAATATTGAAAATATTAGAAATGTACCTGAATATATATTTTTATTTAAAATAAAAATCTAAATCACCAATTATAATACCTTTATAACTGTTTTTTGTACCTGGGTTTATTACAGTTCGTAGCATTCATCGTAAGCCGAAAACCAAATAGACTTTCATGTCAACTCCCGCGCACCTGGCGCGCAACGGGGAACGTTGAACGAGAATTCTAACAATTGAAACTAATGAAATTGTTTTGGAATTGAATAAATATAATGAAATTGAAAATAATACGTATTTTATTGCACTTTCTTAAATCGATTTTCTAACAACCATGGATCGATTAATCGATTTTTTAACAAAGTTTAATTTGATGGTTCGTGACTTCACTACCGATCCGAAAGTCGTGGCTTGGATTCCCACAGGGATGATTCTTTATACGGTCCTTATATATTTTAAAACTTTTACAGATTAATGAGTGCGAAAGTTTTTATTACAAAATGTAGTATAGACACATATATATTATTTCAACATGGATAAAGTAGCTGCTGAATCTTTAAAGCTCCTTATAGTTATAATCGAAAACATACTAGCCGATGACCCAAAATGTAAGATTACCAGCGTCTCAAAAATACTGTACGAGCTTGAAATACTCATTAATATATAAACTTTTTAATTTGATGAAATTTAAAAATTCTATTCGTTTTAAGATCCTGGCATATATTAAAGGAATATTTCTACCATATCAATAAACCTAGTATAAAATAAGAATTCCATAGAACACATTTATTTTTTTTTATAAACAGTTTTTGTTTGTCACTTCTCTCGTTCCCTTTACGACGTTAACAATGATTACTTGAAGTTTACGGATTATTTTACATTCTACTAGACGAAATAAAAGTCGAAATATTATAAAAAATATGGTTATAAACAGAAAAAAACTCAAGCATTATAATTGGTTGTGCGTTACAAGATCAACCAATCAGAATGGACATATTATTAGCATATATTAGAAGCAGTCATTTTTTATATTAATCAGCATACGAGTAACTTAATATAAATGTTATATTGGATAAATAAAACATTAGCTATATTCAAAACAGTACAATTGTGAAATTCATCAATATATTTAGTTCCTTCCTCGAGTATCAAAAGTGCGAATACGTGGACAAAACAATGAGATATGATACGTTTCACAATTACTAGATAGAGCACGTAATGATACCTTTTGTAATTTATATTATTTACGTTTCGATAGTTTAATTTAAATTACGTCATCTAAATAAATATATATTTAGATGACGTAATGGCGTGGTGGTTAGTAAGACTGACTGCCGAACTAAATGTTGTGGGTTCAATTCTCATACGGACCAATTCTTCGTGTGATCCACAGATTGTTGTTATTAGTCTGGGTGAACTTGTGTCCGTTATTTATGTTTGTGAAATAAAGTCAACTCAGGGATAATATAATGTTTAATACGGCCGCGGTTATATATAAAAACCTTAATAAATTAGGATATTTTTTCTAAATCATTAACATAATAATATAAATTGGGTTATATCTACAGGATGATCATATTAGTTAAGGATACACAAACGTCAAGTGGTACAATTTCCAGTGGCCGTATTCCTTAACAGACTTGAATTGATGAAGAATCGGACACAAGAATATTTTACAAGGGAATACTTTTATTTTGAAATTGTGTATTCTTTGGTTTAGATAACTGAACTACTGACTATTTGACTATTTAACTGATTTAATAAATTATTGACATATGTTAAAATAAATAAATACACTATAAGGCACAAAACTACATTAGCTGCAAAAACATCAAAGCATCAAGATCTGATAAAAGAAAATCTTAAAAAATTACAAAATACCTAAAAATAACTTTAACATAAAACTTTTCCTAACTACAGAAATAGAAAAAAATAATAATATGAGAGAACCAACGCAACACAAACCTACGAAAAACACACAAGAAGCATAAACGCACAGCAAGAACAAAACAAATAAAATCAACACACAAATGACCAAAAACAAAACCAAACAAAACAAAGAGGTGCAGTTTGCATTTTCAAGACACTACCCGTACACAAGCTCTCACCCATTGTGGTGGTACATCCGCGTGCTGGTGGTGTTGGTGGTGGTTCGGTCGTCGGTCTGGCTGGTGGTGACCGTTCGCGGCCGCACAGGACGTCGCCGCCACCCCGTACTAACGTAAAACGTGATTAGTGATTGGGTGATAACACTAAACTTTAGTGTACACTAATAGCGTGATATATACGTAGGTGTTAGTGTTCATATTTACATTCAGGACAGGGTGATACATACAGTACTTGTGATTGCTACAGACACATAAATTATGTTACATCTTATGTAAATGATATATAATTAGAATATAATACACAAACTATTTGAAACTCTTTTCCTTTCCTTCTTCTTTCCCTTTTTTTCTTTCTTTCCTCTTTCCCTTAGAACTTATATATTAATTTAACAGAATTGTTGTGTTTCTGATATCATTTTCTTGAAGTTTCCAAAAATTACTTTTCATGACTTATCCTTAAAAAATCCTTAAGCATTTCCGAGATAATATTAAAATTTTCACTAAGAACGTACAAGTGACATAAGTCGTATGAATCGATAAGTTTACATTATTGAAGATTCAAAATCGATATTATTGATATATCGATTTACAAAAGTACACACAATGAAAGCTGTATTCATTAAAACGAAAATACAGCTTTCACATTGCTTGGCAAATAAACTTTGAATATTTGTCAAAAAAAATTAAGAGAGGGTAAAAATGACTAAATATCTCCATTTTGGGGCGTTCCGATGGGGTTACGACAATTTCTGTTACAAAGAAAAATCTGAAATAAAAGTTTTTTGTAAATTTTGACCAAATTAAGAGAATAATGGTCTTTGATTTATATTCCACATTTGTTACAAAAGCCTTAGCAAACAAGAAGGAGCCAGCAACCAAATATTCAACGTCAGGTGTAGAAATGTACGGTTTTCCATCAAACAACCACAGCCCTAGTATGGGTAACGATTTCAGGCTGAAACACTAGTGCTTTACTCACGGAGAAAACACCAAAGAGCCGTTCCTCTCAGTTTATAACAGTTCTATTACATGCAAGTACACATAGTCAGGTGGGCTATTTTCTCTTAAACTAATCTACTTCTCAGTAGTTTTTTATTTTCCAACTACCCTTACCTCCACAATTCCGTTGCGTCTTCATAAAGGACTACAAGAGGGCGCTACCCGATATGATCATTAGTTCTGAACTACTGAACAGACCCTTGAAGGAAATGGTACTATGTTTATGTAATTTTAGTAGTAGAACACATTTCTTGTTGTTAGCATTAGTGTGATATTATAGATCTTTCAGCACCACCTTTATATAATCTAGTACTAGTATTTCTAGAGTTTATAGTGTTCATGTAAAAAGTATTTAGCTTTATTACATTAATATAAAAATTAGTCAGTTGAACCAAATCAATAATAAATATATAGTAATATTACTTCAAAACACAATTATCATTCTTCTGTAATCGCAATATTTTAACACTTCTCGCAACGATTTGTTTCCTACAAGACATTGAATCAATACATTAGGTCAAGAGCTCTCGAGTCCACCCGAGATCACTTACTGACTCTCCAGGGACACATTATTATCTACAAGCTTTCTTTGTGTAGCTTTTACAGCGATTGTATCGGTTATGTTACGTCCATTAAAATAGGTAAAATTCGGTCCTTTTTGTAAATAATAAATAAAAATTTAGTTAAATAATAGAATTAGAGAAGACTTTTTGGTAATTTGTGTAATTAAAATCATACCACGGCATTTAGAATCAATATTAAAAAGTGAATTTTCAAAATATACTAATAATTACCAATGCATTTAAAATCATACAAAAATCGGCTACTATTTTCTTCCCGGATGCGATAAGTATTGAACTAAACAAAGTAATATTAACTGTCATCTAAAAACATCAAGAAGAACTCATGGGTACATTTTGTAAAAAGTTAAAACATGATTTTTTGTATAACGTTACATCCGCATAAACATATTGTATGTAGTATGTTTGTAATATATATGTATGTGTAGCTTATATGTATGTGTAAGTACGATACACGTATTAACTCGGCTGAGCGTCTTCAGTTTTATAGTCGCCGTAATGTCTTTGGACAGTTAGCGACAGAAGTGCTTTGATAACGTATTTATATTTTAGATTTTCAAGTAAAAGTTTTATTATTGAAATGATTTACTAAAATAAAAAAAAATAAAGCTTTAATTTTCTAAATTAAATCACAATTTAAACAAAATAGCTTAAACTTCCAAAAGAGTATCATCAACGAATAAACCTATTTAAAACATGAATCGTTTAAAACATCCTACAATTACGATTCTAAACTTCTATAATGACTTTCATAAGTCACAATTATTCTAATTATAAAACGCTTTACTTCCCGACTGTCCCTACTGTACCGTGAATTAAAGACAAGACGACCTTCCCTCCCCCTCCTTCCTCTAGAATGGGGTACCTAAATAGGACGATTCAGTGCAGGAATGTACCTGCTTCGTGTATTTGTTTGGGATTTTAGGATAATTGTTTCAGTAAAGAATCTTAAGATTTTATTTAAAATTATTTGTTAGTTAGGGACTCAGTTCGAGTGGACGAGAACTGAAGGGCATCCAGAACACGTTTTAAAATTGGTTTAGAGTTCGAACCCACAAAATAAATAATATTCTCTAATAACCTTGTTCGAGAAATGAGCTATCAAAATCAAAAAGATTTCCTTAAATTCGGATTATAGTTCAAGAGATCAGTGCGTTCAAACAAACAAACAAACTCTTTAGCTTCATTATATTAATAGAAAATAAAAATCCACTTGTCAATATGACATTACTAACAAGTTCTATATCGCAGTATCATTATCTCAATTACCAGTTGATCTGCAATCCAGGGTTAGGGTGTTAATATTCGATTTGTTTAATTCTATCTCTGCGTAAATAATCTTTATTTTGTCATCGAGGCTATCATTAACACAATCAAGTTGCCTTAAGATATCATGAACATAAACATTTCTGAAGCAATTTGAATATTAAATCAGTATATGGAATTAGGTATCATGATAGGAATCTGGTGACTAAACTTTTATATCCATGGTAATATCAATCTATTTCTAATAATGCTATGTGAGCGTGTGTGTGTATTTGGATGTGTATATGTATTTTTGTGTGCGTGTGTGTGTGACTGTGTATGTGTGTGTGTGTGTGTGTGTGTAATTGTATATGTGTGTGTGTGTGTGTGTGTTTGCGTATGTGTTCATCATATATTATGCTCTCATAATTTTATATACATGATATTTGTAACCAACAATTGATAAGATTTTATTTACCATGAAACAATAACAAGATAAGTTTCATAGGAAACAATATTTCTGAAAATTCAAACAAAAACAAGAGCGTAGGTACGAGATAACGCTAACATACAACCTATTTTTTATTACTAGACAGCTAGACAAACAGACGACATAAAAACCTTATACAGCTAAAATAAACGACTGAGGAGGTACCATAACTTGGGTAGTTGGTACAACTCGATGTATCGACCAAGCGTATGAAGCAATAATTCAAAATACCAATGACGTTTACCGACCGGTAAACTTAATGGCGAAGTGCTTATAAAATATAACATTTATATAAACTTATCTAGTTCAATAAAAAGCATCAGAACATCTGTCCGTCAGGTTGCATTCCCCGACAGGTTTGTTTTACGTGATCTCGTAGTTTCGGCACGCGACACAGACGTTTGACATATTTTTTTGTTGCTAACTGTTTTCTCTGACTTTGCTTTTTAATTAATTATCAAATAATTAACATAGAGATGAGAAATAATAAGCAGGTGAGAGAAGGCGCCGAGTTTTATGATAAAAAATAAGATTGATTTGGGTACCTTTATTATTAAAAGATTTCAGTCCTAAGAATAAGAGAAGTATTATTTTAAAAGGCAAATATAACGTATAAGTTATGTATAGTAATATTAGAAATATAATATATGTGATGTAACATTTTGGCACACAACAATTACATTTTGCAATTATTATAACTAGGTATTCCATTTGCAACTTATATACTTCCATTAAAACATTATTAAAATTATTTGAAAAAAAAAATACTAAATATAATAACACTATTGGAGATATACATAATGTAATATAATATAAGTATTTAGTTTAACATAAGTACCTACTGATACGATGCGTCTAGTACATTAACTCATCAGTCAGACCGGGCTTAGAATATTACATATCAATTCAGAACAACATAAACGGACAAAAAAAAAATTACTTGTATTTGTGTAAATAAAAACATAACAAACAATAATAATTTTGATATTATTTTTAGGTAATTTAAATTATAAATCTGAATATGAAGTAACTTGAAATATATTAAAGAAATATATTTTTTAATACACAAGGACCATAATAAATACTGTAGATTACGAATATCCATACATTACATTTGTCTATCTCGCTGTGAAATAATAAAACATCACGTAATATCTGCATAGATATCTGTTTGTCACTTTAAGGAAGCAAAAATACTTTACCTAAGCTTATATATAGGTACAAACATAGGATACAACAATAAAATATAAATTATAGTTATGTATATAAGTTAGCAATTTGTATTGCTTTCAAACTCTGACATTAAACTATTTTTAAAAAATAATTTGTGATTGTCGTCAATCGTTAGAATATTTGTTAATTTTAATGAAAGGTTAAAAAAACTTAGACAAAGCTCAACTTAGTTTTATTTATCAAATAACGTAAAGGCTAGATCGTCCAATACATTATCATTATGCCTTGTATGAAACAAGTTAAAGTTAACAAACAGGTTGTAAACACACGAGATAAAATTAAATAATAATTATCCGTCAGTTAGTAATTATTATAAGTCAGTAATAGAAATACAATTTTATGATCCAGTAAGTTATAGCTGAACCTTTACAGATATCAGTTACCTACAAATTAAATCGTAGGTACTGTTACCCCATATAATACCCAATCGAAATAATATTTCGACGAAATCCCGTACAGTTAGTTTAATAAATCCAAATCAGATATATTGTTTTAAATTTAAATGGTATATATTTACCATATTACTTATATAAGCCCCGAAAACAAAATAAATTGCTTATAAAGCAAGTTTCATAAAAATCCAACCAGTATTCTTTGTATGAAGTGCAAACAGACAACCATTTAATAAAAAATATGATTTGCATACTTTCATACAAATTTTTATTGAAAACCAAAAATAAAATTACCTATCATTAACATTTTTTATTATCTTGTTATGAAGAACTACTCCTCACAAAGTTGTAAGTTACCGTGACCTATTTCGGCATGAACTAACAAGCCTCGGTGGCGCAGTAGGCAGCGCGTAAGTCTCATAATCTTAAGGTCGTGAGTTCGATCCTCACCCGGGGCATATTTTTTATAAAGGAAAAATATTGTCAACTTTTTTTTCTTTTATTCAATATATGATGTAAAAGAAAGTGAAATGTATAGTTATCTTACATATGCACCTACTTAAAAATAAACTATTCAAATAAATCAAAGTTTAACCAAACCAACCTTAATGTAAAAAACATACCGCAAACACAGCGAAAGGGAAAGGATTACAATTGGGTAGTTTTTAGAGGTTTATGCAAAAACCTTGGACCCTACATAAATCATGGATTGGAACAAAAACTTGCAGTAATATACAGTTTTTTAGTCTGTCTGTATCTGCAGGGTACAATAAACAAAACAACGAATAGTAATTGTACTATTATATATATCATGTTGAATGCTAAATGCAGTTTGTTTCATAGTGGAGATATACTTAGTCTGGCCATAAATACTGTTACAATTAAAAATTAATTGAATTGCATTTGGAATCTGTCACTTTTATACGATTGTTCATTGTGTCTTCTCATTTCGGCGCCAATACATTGAACAATATTTTCCATAAAAATATGATAAAGAGAACAGAATCGCTGTGATTGCATTACACAAAGTAGGTATGGAGCCAAATGTAATTTTTAAAACTCGCCATACACTTGGTATTAGTCAAATATTTATGTACCGGGCTATTAATAGGTACAATGAGACTTCCTCTGTCTGTGACAGAGAAAGATCTGGCCCTCCACGTAGTGTTCGTATGAAAAAGGTGGTCAAAGCAGAAACGGAAAGAATTCGAAGATATCCTGTCCGAAAGCAAAAGAATTTATCTCTGGAAATGAAGATAGCACATAGAACCATGTCTCGTATTTTAAGAGATGACTTAGGACTTGCAGCCTATAAGAGACGCACTGGTCATTTCTTAACTGATAAATTAAACATGAATAGGGTGGTAAAATCGAAACAACTACTGAAGCGAAGCAAAGGGAGGTCCCAGAAAAATTTTGTTTACGGATGAGATTTTTTTTTACAATTGAGCAACATTTTAACAAGAATTTCCAAATGAAAAGATTCGTGCTTCTATTGATAATTAGCCTCAACGTTTAAAGGACTGTGTTGCAGCCAATGGACACCACTGAGAATAAGCTTTTATATTTTCAATTGTTTTATATTTGTGTATTAAACTAATACACTGTAAAAGTAAAAAATGATATTTGCAATTAAATTTTTTTTTTATCTTTTTTACAATCTTGCATTGTAGTCAGAGATAAAGTATATATGTATATTAACAAATCAATTAACCAATGAGTTGTTTACTGACAGATTCTGAAATATTACTAACTTTAAATTAACAGAAGATCTAATTTGAGTTTCAAAAATATTATGAAACTTTTCAGTTTAATGATTGTTTACCATAACGATTTTCTTTACATAATTAAATAAAATAGAAGCTGAATAATTAGTTGCTTATAACTTTAATTTAAATGTTCTTTACTAGTGAAACGATAGTAAGTAAAATGATAAAAACACCCACATTTAATAAAATATAAAATACAAATCGTGGAATCTACTAAGTTACCAGCTCAGCATATAAAATTGTTACAGTAAGCGAAAATATTATCCAATGATTCAGCACTGGAACAAACACCCTATATTAGAATAAAGAGAAAAATCAAGAAACATATATCAAACACTAGAATAAAGAGAAAAATTAGGAAACACACATTTTAGTCACATATCACACCAACCCGTATATGGTAGGCATCTTGTCTATAACCTAGATAAGAAATAGACTAGGCATAGCAACATTTTATTGATAATTATTTTTTCTTCACATCTGTAAATATCTCTATATATATTATAAAAAAGACCATAAAACTCACCATCCCATTATCCATTCCTCCATATGGTGACTGGTAGCCTGATTTTTCTGTGACTGAAAATAACAAACATAATTATTTTTTATGTATTTAATTGAGACTCGCGTTCCTCAAACATTGTGATATTCAGTTGTGTTATGCCATATACGTTATGTGTATCGTATTATTACAAAACATCCGACCTAATTGAATAATTTTCACACATTAACAATATCGATATTTTATCAGTTAAGTGATAAGTGAACTAAAGAACCAGGGCCTAACATGATGACAAAACGGCTTTGAACCCTTACAAAGGGCCGGGGTTAGGGTTGCCATCATCTAAAATAAATATTCATGATTTTGCGCTATATTAAGACGGACATTTTGTCCTAAAAGACGGACATACGTACGTAATTTAAATCCACAATTTTATATATTTTCTGTAAATTCTAACATGAGATTTTTAGACTACACAATGTATACATCATCTAAGCAATTATTTCCGTACAGGCCGGACATACAAATATTTAACCGGACACGGTCTGAAAAAGCCAAACATGTCCGGCTAAAGCCCAACATATGCCAACCCTAGCCGGGGTGCGATGTTCTTTTGCCAATATTCAGAACAATATAGCACAATAACGAAGCATTTTCATTTACAGGCCTGGTATAAAGTTTAAATATTATATCGAGATTTATTCTTGGTTTAAAGTTTGGTTCGTAGTAAATGAAAAACTTCAATTTTAAGTTTAAAACTTCTTTCGACAAAAAGTACCTCTTGCAGTAGTTTAAACTGTAATTTTTAAAATAGTGAAAACGCAAGGAATTATAACCACAACCAATGTTTTAAGTAACTTTTTTTTAGGAACATGTCTTTAATAACAAGCCAATAAGAAACTATGTAAAATATTACACAAAAATATAATAATTAAACCATCATAATAGACTTAATGGCGTGTACTTCAAAAGATTATATTAGCATATAACAGAAGTATTATTTTTATTATTAATAAATATATTATATAAAAAATATCTATATATAAATATAATTGTCAACTAGTATTTGTATTATCAGTATAAAATAATCATAGTGATAGTGAAAAGTAGTCACAATTATAACACTCAGTATTATTAAAACATTTTACATTAAAACTTTCTTGTAGATAGCACAATCAAAATATTAATTACCAGCAAATCACCATGACTATAGTTTTTTTAATTCGATGACGATGATAGAGCTTGATCGATCAACGTAAGTCCACTCTAAACCCTACTCGTCTGTCTCCCCCAAAATCCAAAGCCCCTCAACATCTATCAGATAATACAAATTATACGCTACACTTCTTTGTCAGATTTATTGTTTTTTTTTTAACATAATCTATTTTCTTTATATACTTATTAATATATCTGATTTACTATTGGCATAGTTCAAAAATATTTTTTTTATATATTCTCTCTTTTTTAAATTGAATTTCTTTTATAGTTAATCAAGAATTATTTCTAGTATAATCAAATGTCTAGGACCACTTAGGTTTAGGCTGCACGTGGTAATGTTATCAGTTATGTTAAGTAGGTAAGTGTATAAGTATGTATTATAGAGTTTACATATCACTTAACATATAAACATCATGAACAAACTACAAAATATATATTTTTGATGCTCTCAACTTAATCAAGTATGTTTCGCATTGATTGTAATGTGTATAAATATATTTTCTTGTCAATAGTTATTAACAAAAGGGCTAGATTTTACCCTCAGCTACACCCTAAAAGCAGTCAATGCGACAAATCCAAATTACATGGTACGCTGAGGGGAGAACATGTCAAAGGTTACTTTATTCCGATACAGATTATTTTTATGTACAGTTAATAAATAAGAAATAAATAAATGAAGTATATATATATAATATATGTGTGTGTGTCTGGGTATATATGTGTGTGTATAATTATTTATTTCTTTCCTGCTAAGTTAAAATAACGTATAAATTGTATTGAAGTGCATCCAAACAGAGAATAGATTAATCTACCAACGTCTACATAACTATCTCATGTCATGAATCACTATACTATATAAGATTAATTTTATTCAAGAACAATATATACATTGAGAAACAAACAAAAATGTTAACCCGACGTAGGTACTTTTATATCAAAATCATAATATTAAATTTATATAATAGATAAAAGTATATTAGCATAGTGAAATTAACATCTTGAATAGTGAAGGATCTTTATTTGATATTGTCTATAAGACAAAAAATTGACAAAAAAAAAGGCATTATTCTGCGGTTACCTATACTAGCAAGAGCGGAGAGGGTTGATTTTTAATAAATACTATATTACTGAAATTAAATGTTTATTTAGTAAGCGTACGCTAATGCTACTGACTCTAGATGCACGGTTTCAAAAAGGGTTTTAAAAGTGACGAGCTAAGAAAATTAATAACAAATAATATTTTTAGTTATTTTATATATTTTCAACTCTTACATAACAGTAACATTTAATTACTTCAGCTTACTTTATAATGGACAGCAGAAAAAAAACAATGTAAGAATCACCGTTTGATAAAACTATTAGGTCACAAAATTACTTCATATTTATAAAACTCTGTTTTAAAAAAAGATCAAAACACATGCAAATATATAATATATAAAATTAAAAAAAAACAGAATTTAAAAAAAAATAAAATGGAGGATATTATATAACCCATCCCCAATATTACTCCCAAAGCTATTCACATCATTGGTGTTAAAGTCCATAAATCAGTTGTTTCACGGCAGACGAAATGAATGGCTGCCGTGGATGGAACTTCCATGAACTTGATATACATTGCCTGCTTTGAAAAACTTGTATTATGATTTAGGGAGAATTTAAACGTAAAATAAAAACATTCATCATAATAACTGAAGTGAAAAACGTGGTTTGAAAACTTTGTAATAGTCCCAGAGTAACTTCTTCGATGGATATATTTCTCTTAAAAATAACTTAGTCTATATTTTTTTGCTAGTTTTTTTTTAATAATAATATCAAGATAGTGATAGGGATCATCCATCCGTATTAAATTAAATCTGTCATTATTTACAACAATCGCGGTCAGTAAATGTGTCGACAAATCGACATTTAAAAAAGCCGACACGTGCCGGGCGCTGTGTAGTGTGACAATTACACAAAAAGGGGGGGTAATATGGGGTAGTTTGTAAGTAGTGACATATTTGCAGGGTTCCGTAACCAAAGTGGATTATAGAACCCTTAAAATTTCTCATGTCATCAAAAAATAACAATCGGTACCCCTTCCTATCGAGGGATTATTTTTAGCTTAATAATATTTTTGAGTATCATTTTTAAAAGTGATTTTTTTTAATTGAACCTAAAATAAGCCAGGTTACGACTTACTGAACTACTGCTTCAGTAATAACATAAACAATATTACGGTAGCTCGATTGGTAGAGCGACGAGACGGTTTCCCAGAGGCCAAGGGTTCGAATCCTTGTCCGCTCTTTATTTTTCATACTATATTTAAAAAATAAACAATGTACGAGTAAAATTCTAGTTAAAAGACAGTACAAAATTTCTTGCGTCTAGTCTTACAATTCTTATTACTGATATATTTACCAACTATAAAATTCTTATAGAACCAAATTAATTTAGATCAACTCTTCGAAACTTGACGTTTTAAATTAAAAATAAATACACTATTCAATGTTTATAAAAAAAAACTATAAATAAATAAAATATGCTCAAATATATAAAAAGTTAAAAAGTAGATAAAAAAAAGTACAATTCAACAAATCTTGTATGTATGTACGCTAGATAGTGATGCCGTTAATTGCCAGGCACTACTTTCTTCAATATCTTAAAAACTAAGTTTAGTAGGTTAGTGCTGATAAACAAAACTACAGTATTAGAAAGAAAGAAAACTTTCATCGTTACTTATTATTCGTTGTTTTTTCAAACCTAATACAATTCGGATAAGCTTTTCAAAATTTTAAAAATATTCGCAGTTAAAGCGTTAAAACTTATCCGTTGTCAAGAACTAATCCATAACCCATACTACTTACAATTAATAAAAATCTGAAGAATTATTCAATTTTTTTTTAGTAAAGGATGGTACTATCTAGGCTATTAGTCAGATTAGAGAAATTCTATTAGATTTAGACCATAAGTATATAGCTATATAGTTGTCATCGTGTCTAGATATATTATAGATAATGGGGACATGATGGAATAGCGTATTTGAAAAGCAATATTGAACAAATGTTTCTTAAGGAGCATCGATCTCGATTACGGACGGAGTCACGGCTTACGGCTGGTGTTTGGTGAATTATCATAATCAATTTAATTTCTCCTTTAGATTTTTTTTTACATTTAGCTTATAAGTGCTTTTTTCTAAAGCTGGTATGTAAACTATTTCAATTAACAGTCGTCTCTTTGAATACTTCAATTAGAACTCGTAAAAGTAATTGCGATTTGATAGATCAAATATATATATGTACATATATGTACTCTTTAGCAAAATATATAATGGCCCTATAAATCATATAATTATACGCAAAACTTAACGTTTCATCCTAAATTACATTTAAAAGAACTTTCAGAGGAAAAATCACCAATATTATAACAATAGAAAAAAAAACACAAAACGCCCTTAATAATTAAAAAAAAACGGCTAATTGCTAATTGGACTACGCACGAAGCGTTTCGTACGAAATACATTTAAATATTCTGCAATACTTCAAGCATTTACTTGTTTCCGTTATTAATATTGAGCAAAAATAATCACATTTGTTTTATGGGAGGAGGGAGTTCTATTTTTTTTTGATTACTTGTTGTTACAGCGCAACGGAAATACATCATCACCTGTGAAAGTTTCAACTATCTAGGGATCAGTGATCATGATATCCTGGAGACAAACAGACAACAACGTTTTAGTAACAGGTTTCCATTTTCACCCTTTGGGTACGGAACCCTAAAAATGATTAAATACATAGACTTCCTAATCAATTACACATTGGTTATGTGGAAATCGGTACACAATTTCCATAATCTCCCCTCTCGATCTTACTACGCTCTTTGAATTGATAGGGACAATGTAGGACATTAATGTACTATGCACTTAAATTCTGTACCAGAATCACTATTTAATATGTGCTGGACTTTAATCACTCATGTGTATAAATATTTTTTAACTTAGGGATTATATTATATACCTAGTACATACTCAACCCTCAAAATTAAATTAATTAAAAAAAAAAAATTAAATTAAATTAAAATTAAATAAAAAAAATAATAATATAATTCCAAACATCTCTGTCAGATAAAAATAATACCTATTGGACTCTATAATGTCATAGTCCATGTTAACCCTACAGTATTTACAGTGGTCGTTTGGATCCAAATTTGTTTGCTGGCCTAAACAAACATGGGGCAATATAGACAATTGTATTTTCATTTCGGTCAGTAAGCTGGACAGGGTTAAGAAGGACTTTACGCTGTGTGTGGTATTTAATGGTGAAAGTCAATTTTGTTTTAAAAATAACAATATTATAATTAATATTGAGATAATATGATCTATATCTTAGAATATTTCTTAGAAAATGAATAACATATTGGAATATTGTTGACTAAAATAAAAAAATGCCAAGGTGTATGTTCTTTTAATATAATGAATTAAACTTCGAATATAATTAAAATATATAAAAACGAATACACTCATAATATAATATTATATAACAAGATGATGATATGGTGGTTAATTATTCTAGTTCTCTGTTGGTACCAGGTTCTACTTGAATATTAATTTGTTCTCACATCAACTCTTTAGTCAATAATACAAAAAAATATATAAGTATGTATATAATATTATCTAAGAAGTTTCTTCGCGGATCTTCTCAAGAGACTACCATTAGGAATCTTGCAACAAGAATTCGACCTAATAAGTTTAACAAATATTTTTTTTTAAATAAAAAACTTTAACTTTTGATATATGCCGTGAACATATATTTGCTTTCAAAAAACTATACAGGACTGGACATGATCTAGTAGTTATATAATGAAAGTTCATAATTATAATATACATTTATATACAGATATGTAACAAAATAATTTATTATAAAACATTAGTAATCTTCCACGGATGAGTCATATTCGTGTTTAAAACGTATGTTTATCTTAATTCCAATTACGGCGAAATCACCCGCTGTGTTTTACTGAATTACAATATGTTTGTTATATTATGTTACCGCGACTTTACCTGCGCACCTACTATGAAAGTGAGGATTATTTTATTTTGGAGTGTCTGCTTGTAATTGGATAACATAATAGTTTTCTTGTATAATACTTTTCTTCATACCTTTCCTGACATGTTGGGTAATTAATATATAAACCGAGCTTGAAATCAATCTTAGATAGCTCCAAAAACTTAATCTTTAATTTAGTTATTCGTGCTATTAAATCTAGAAACTGATTCTAATTTCAATCTTATCTAACAAAAAATATTAACATTATTGATTGTGATTAATTGAGATTAAATCTACCCTCTCTAAAATTGAATTTCAGTTTGTCAGTTAATTATGATATTAACATTACCAACGCATTTACGCCTGTGCTTGGCGTTATGTAACTAACTTAGCAAACCTATATACCTATATAAAGGATGAAAATGTATATCTATGTAAGTATATATAAATGTGTGATAAGGAACGGAACGATATTATAATTGAAAAAACATTATAATGAGCAACGGAACACACGCAATTACCAACGATATACATTCTCGAGTATATGAGTCGACAAGTGCAAGATCTAACAAAAACCTAACTACGTCTCAGATAACCTACCATATAAAGTGCGTGTGAAAAACTTTGAATTCCAAACGATCATGTAACATCTAAAACCCGGTTACTTTAAGTGTTAAATCTTTACAACGTATCTAAAAATCAAGGATATTTGGCTCGATAAAATAAATTCTTTTAATTGCTGTAGGTAATTAATGTTCAAGAACTAGCTGTTGCTAGCTGACTGCATTCACTAACAACCTACCTATTATGATATTAAATTTATTTTATATATATCCTCACATTTAACTAGGGTATTGTGTGTTTCCGCGGCAAATGATTAATATTTAAAAATATAATATTAGAATTAGTCGCTTTAATGAAAAATTAGACAAAAACGATTATTCAGTCATGTATTTACATGTAGTCATGTACTTATACATTAGTCATGTACTTAGAAATTAGTTACTTTATTAAAAAAATACATAGGTAGTATATATATACTAACTAATGTATAGTTTATACTATAAAAATAAAGTTAGAAATTTGATTTTAGATTAATAAGGTTATGAATTATATAAACTAAAACCATTTCAAGGAATGTTAGAACGTCTGTGAGGAAGAAGGAAAGTACAGTCAAGGAATATCACGAGTAAGAGTTAGTATTACCTATAAAATAACTTTACAGTACAACTGGTAGGACCTTCTATAGACATTATTGATAAGAACTTCGATCAGGTTCTATCAGTTCTCACTTAATATAATACAATACATAATCATTATATATAATATTCTACTTAAAATGACCGATAGTATAATTGATCACTAAGTATCAAATAACATTTTATTGAGATAACGGTGACGCATCTAGTGAAATATGATCTGACACGTCCCCTTTGATAATTTGATATTACGAGTTGAGTTTTTAGTTATACTCAAACAAATCAATAATTATGTACCCAAATGATTAATAATATTTATGGATATATATATTTTTTTATGGATAACGAGTTATATATATCCGTTATAGAATGTCAACGACACGGAAGATACATGACATATATAGAGGGTAAAATGTAAAAAAAATATATTCGATTTTTAAAAATCAGATTTTACAAAATAAACACATACTATTACTTCAGCAAATGTTGCTAGGACGTGCTAGAAACAATTCAGCGCTGACAGCGCTGTAACCAATGAAGAATCATTTAAATATATATTATTGTATTTAATTTGTTTGAAAATTATTATTCGCTAAGTAAATACACCTTCTATTAACATTATCTATCATATAATTTAATATATTGAAATTTTTAATATCCTGTATATATTCTAGAAAATAACCTTTTACATACATATCTTCTCTATGTATATGTTTTATTTGAACATAATTACACAACCCATCCACTGACTTATAGTCGTATTTCTCTTGGCCTCGAGGCGAGCGATAAAAAAAGTTTTGCCGAAATAAGAGGGTGGGAAAGGATAAAAAAGCTATAAAGAAAATTCTTATTCAGTTAATTTACTTTAAAAAGTTAAATACCACATAAATATTAAAATAGTATTTACATAAAACCTTTTTTTAGTGCATTAGGGAATGATTTTGGAAGTAAATAAATATAAAAATAAATGTTGTGTAAAAAATAAATGGTTTCATTCTCTTTATTATTTCAATGTTGAAAAAAGTTTTCAAGTGATATAAACAAAGAAAATAAAATATCCAATTTATTTATAAAAAAAAATACATTTAGGCGCTAATTTATTTATATTTTGGGGCAAAAAATCCCGAATAAATTTTTGAAGTATAAAAAATATTCATTATACTTTTTTTTAAACAGGATTAAAAATAGTTTATTATTTTCGTGTAACATCCTGAGGATTTTATTAATTAAGATTTTCATTTGCATTTTATCTATTTTATAATGATGTTAAGGATAATGTTATGAAACATTTGTAATAAACTAGGAAATGGGATACAAAGAGAAATAGAGGATGGAATCTACGGAAAAAAATAGTAGCGAATCTTCTATTATTGTGACATATAAGACGCCATTTAGAAAATTTGCGTCTACGCCATTTTGTTTGATCAGGTGCGCGTGCGCCGCCCCATAGCGGCAGCCAATGGGTTCGCCGCGTTTAAATTTCGAACGCAATTAATATAAATTATAACAGTAGTTTTGTATAGATTTAGAACAATATATAAAAACTCTTATAATGGTCTTATAAATAGCAACGGCATATTTAAAACATCAGTAGACTGTAATTACACGAAATTATAGTACTTTGACAAAAAATAGGTAACGTAATTTTACATATCATGTCCACAAATTATTAGGTTTACAAAGAATAATTTATAATAATTTAATCGATATAAATTATAATTATTTTTAAGTAATTAAAATTAATGAACTATGAGATAACAAAACAAACATAACATATAACATCTAATGAACCAAAACGTTGAAGTTACAAACATAATTAATATTACTGATAACCCATAGGTTACTACGCCTATCTATGCGCGTGTCGGTTGCACTTCATCGTGTAACGGCTTTATATTATGATATAATGTTCACTATCATCGGCATAGGTATACCTAGATATATTCTACAGTAAATTGTATGTAGAACATAGCTATAATCATTTTACTGCAGATCGTATATTGTCTGACTCGGGGTAATACCACCCTATCACAGATCGACGTAAAGTACCTATTATTGCTACATTTCTAGATGAGAAATCGAGATGGCCAGACCCCCCTGATATGTTCGTTCCCTTGTCTCCTGGAACCCTGTCATTTCAAGGGCATTTGTAACTTTTCATATTTACAGAAACCCATTTCCAGAAACACGCTAACAATAAGGTTTCTCAATAATCATAGAATTCCATAAAAGTGAAAATATTTTAATATAAAAAAAATACAAACACTGTATTTTTTGATTTAGTAAGGGAACGTCAGTCAGTATTTTTACCTTTCCAAGTTCTAGCTTTACTAATAGTACCTGTAACTGGCAATACTTATATCGTTCAAAAGTCCAAATGTATGTCGAGGTCGTCTATTCGATGTTAATTTTCTTATAATATACACGTTTATTATAACAATTATTTATTAATCTAGTAATACATTAATACATTTTAAAACTTTATTGATCAAAATAAGTTTATAAATTCATTAAAGTCAATGTTTGTTAGACAAAATAGATAATGTGTGAAATTCAAAAAAAATATATAAAATCAAGTTTTATGATCAAATACGGTTCAATTCAAATCAGTAAAATCTTCAACGACAGATATAAAAATTATAAATATAAAAATGAATATTATTTAACTAAATAATAACTTCAATTATTAATATCATATATTTTCATAAGACACTGAAATAACTAGTCAATAGTGTATTTATAAATCAGAATCATAACTGGTGACAGACAAACATGTAAGATTAATTTCTCCGTCTTGTATCCGTGACGCGCCATGTTTGGATCTAGCTATACAGGGTGCTATTTTTGTTTAGCTTACCGTTATATTATTATATTATATACATTAAGATATAATCTATGGCATTAAAATCATGAATGTTTAAAAAAACATGTGGATATGGAATTTTGTTTATAAATCACATTATATTATAATTGATGTATATTTAGTACCTGCTACATTAAAAAAAATGTATCTGTGCATAGTAGTATCTCATTAGTCAAGATAAAATCTGCTAGGATAGATCAATAAAAATTGATTTCATCGAATTCAATTATGATATAAAAAGACGCGAGAAAACGTTAATGTACAAAACTAATTATGTATAATTTGTACTTAACTGTTATAAATTGAAACATCCTATATAAGTACGGAGAGTATAAAACCTACAGGTACAAAATGTGTCACTCTATTGATGTACTGTGCAATTCGAGTTACAGGCTTTAAGAATAAAATCTATTGTATTTCGCAGCAAAAGATACATTTTTAAAGTTTAAAGCTAGCCGAAATAATAAGGAATTTAGTATCCAACTAAAGGTGAAGCAAGTCTTACATTTAAAATCCAAAAGTCATTAATTTATTCTTTATATTACGAACAAACCAATAAAAAAACAAAACAAATTAAAAAATATATAAATGACAAAACAAAGTATGAAAATTAATAGTTTTTTTTATATATAAAATTAGAAATAAATTATCCACGTGATTTCTTGCCGATTCTTGTCCATGGACCCTTTGGAAAATTTACTACTAGTCAAAAATTGCAATGAATTTGAAATAAAAACGATGACTTTGACTTTATAGTAGATACTTATTCAGTATAGACACAATTTGGTTTCAGTACCTTGTGTATTGACACGTGCAATAAAATGATTTCACAAAACGCTACACTCTTTTAACTTGTGCTGCATTATAACATTTAAGACCTGCACCCATATAGGGGTATGTACAAAAATGAACTATAAACCGCAATACGAACATCAAATTTGACCCCATTGGCTTAGTTGAATAGTTATCCTAATTTCTAACAATAAAGAGTGCCATTTTTGGTACAGGTAGATTATAAAAGAAGATGAAACGTTAAATTATCTGTATATTTAAATAAACTATATCAACTATATGATTAATACATGTTATAAATTGGTCATTGTCGTATGTCTATTATTCTGTAATTATGTGAGTCGCTTGTTCTATATCGAGTTAATAACTGTTACGAAGCAGTGTCTGTTAAGTTCATTATGTTCGAGCTTTGTAAAATCTCTTTTAAGGTTATGAGAACGTAATAAAAATCGAGGTAGTCTCGAGAAACGAATTACCGCATACTAGCTTTCAGATCAATTCCACTTGTATGGTTGTATATATTTTACATTCTTAAACATTTTAGGGCATTTATTAATAAATATTTTTTAGTAACCAAAAAAAAATCAATTATGATCATTTACGTTTTATTCCCGTTAAATTGATTTAGATCATCCAGATAAAAATACAAGATTTTTTTTGTTTGTCTATAATAAAACGATTCACAATAGACAGATAATATAATCTATATGTATACTCAACATAAACATAACATATATTATTATTATAAAACACTTATTATGATAAATTTTAAATATAACAATGTAAGATAAGATTCTGACCAGTCCATAATCTGTCCAGTACCAAACAAATAATAAAAGCTTAACAAAACATTACACAAGATCAACGGACATGATCATTGTATGTTACAAATAATAATTGTATGGCAAAAATGTATGTATGTATTTCTTTATTATGTAATCATTGCCAGATATGTTAAAGCCAATGTGACATTTAATTATTTATATCTTATAATAAAAGTGACAATGTGTTATTGGGACAACCAAATCTGATTGGCAGTTTGGCTCAGAATCTCTCTATGGTATAACTTTTGTCCTGTCTCAATATGATTTTATATATAATATTATTATTCTTGATCATTTTAATATTTATCTAGAATTATAAATGTCAAGCAAATGTTCATTTTAATTAAATATGTAATTTGTTTGCATGTTATCAAAAGTAGAAACTGTATTTATTACTCAGTAGAATATTATAATAAATTTTTACTTAAGATATTTTTTAACAAAATATTTTTTTTTGGTTAACAGTATTGTTCCAGCAGTACTCTTAAAATAAAAAAATTGAGATAAGTGTTAAAAAATATATAAAAGGCTTTAATTATTACTCATAGCTATACTAATAAAAATGCTAAGAAAAAAATATTTACATAAACAGATGACACCAACAATGTTTTTAAATGTTTCAAAAAAGAAAAAATATAATAAGCACATTTTGTTTATTAGTAATAAATAAATAATGTAAATAACATATATCAATACATAACAAATAAACCACATTGTATGAATATCACACAATACACAAACAATTAAAAAATAATAAAAGTACATAATACTTTTTTTTAACATTAAGAGAAATAATATACTTAATAAGACAAACACTGACTGACTAACAAACTAGATAAAATATAAAATAAATAGAAAATATTGTTTATATTACACTAACATAAATAAATTTTAAGAGCAGTTTTTTTTTTATTCAATAGAGATAAAGAAATAAGCAATTACTAATATTTTATATTTGAAGAAATGTTTTAAATTATAAATATACATGTGATACTCTTTTTTAATTATACCATAGTTTGGATTTATTTATAAAATTGTCTTTTAGTATTATTTTATGTTAAGTGAAGAGTAGCAGAACTTATAATTTTATAAAATCCATATATAATAGTTTCTTCAAAGAATAAATATATCACCAACCCAAAATAATATATAGAATAAAATCTATGAAGAAATAAATTTAAAACAAAGTATATGATAATTATAATATGCCAGTGTAAATAAAAAGTGTGTCTAAAAAACGAGAATGATTTAAATTTTAATATAACATCAACATTTGAACAAGTGTTACTCCACAAACAAGACATTCATATAATTTGTCATTCAATTTGTGTTACATTCAATTTCTACATTCAAATATATTATTCATATCTAGTACTTTTCTGAATTAAATGAACAATTAAATTAATATGTGAATAGCATTTTGTGTAGTTATGTTCCATAAAACGATAAAAGGGGAACAAACTTGATTACTGGTTAAATTTAAGATCAATTATAACACAATTTTTATTGTTTCATGGCCATATTGCCAAATATTTTGCTTCTTAGCTTAGTTTTAATCATTTTATATATTGTTTATAATCAGTTAGGTCTTACAAGCATTAATATAATTTATGAAACTTTTACCATCTATTATATTTAAAACGAGGAAATAAACAAATATGGTATTGATACCAATCATATGAATTAATAGACTCTATTGTACCAATCATACAGCCTTGATCCAAATAACCGCTATGACATATACTGATAGTACTTATGAAATGGGATGAAACATAATAACATATAGTTAGTTTTATAAGTAAATGTCTGAAAATATTGTTCTGCATTTGTATATAAAAGATATTATATACTGGTCATGACATTAAAGATAAAATTGATCTTATATGAATTAAAATGGACAAGTTTAAAATTGAAAATCCTAAATATATTAGCAACAATACATCTAAATGTTTGTCTAAATTTAAATAAATGTGAAAAAAATAATGTATATATTTATATAACCTACAAAGTTAAGACAAACATGTTAATGAGTTTTATATTTTTAAAAATCAAACTCCTGAACGATAATCTTCAATAGTACATCCTAATTCGCCGTCCGCGCATCGTGTAAATAAACAAATTTGAATTGTAAACATACGCGTAAAGAGAACATAAAAACGGCAATTCGCGATCTAAATCGGCTGGCGATCACAATTTTACAGGACTTGTAACGCCGTCTTCGAATACATAAAAAAAATGCACCAATGATATACTATATCCCCTTTTGTAAAGGATAATATTTCAAACATTGACAAAAAATATGGGTATTCTACCGCTATTTTACCTTGTTACAGCTACAGATCCTTATTTTACAAAACAAAGCTGAGAATTTGCCCGTAATAAATACCAAATGAAGCACAATGGACAGCGCACATTTGACAATATCCAGACTAACCAAAACATAGCCTCTGCCGTCTTTCAGCGCGACAATGAAACAGCCAAAAAATATAATAGCACATGGCTTGTTTCAGTAGGAGTTATAATAACCTGGATGGAACAGCTAGAAGCTGCTGGTTTGGGCGTATTTTGTAAAAATGCTGGAGGGCTACTACTACGAATATGGCATAACACGCAAACACTTTGACTGAATTTCACAATGAAACACTGCACTTATTCGCGGTTGTTGGTTTGAGGAACGCGTGACGGGCCACGGTATGCATTTTTTCACTCACCTTGTTGTTTATTTGCTATTTTATTAAAACAGTTTTGAAAAACTTCATATAAATGCATAGGCTCGTCATCGCTCGTCGCCATTTTGGAATTTACTGTCCAAATAAACCATAGACAACATAGACATTATTTAATTGCGAACCATTCCTGTGTACGTGAAGTCAATATACTTAATAACTTAGAGTAAAAGTCCAAAATATTCAGAACAATTTTGTGTGAAACAATCTAGAAAAGTGTTGTTCATAAAATATTAAGCATGAAGTTTAGTTTAAGTGCTTAGAAAATATTTATATTGTGCTGAGAGTTAGTAAAGAGCTTATTACCAATATCGACAACACATTTGTTAATCATCTACAAGAAGGAAAAAGCTACATTTATTAAATTTGGCATAGATCATGAGCAAAGCTGGATCTTTGCCTGGATCTTTGCTTAGACATTTCAAGATAGAAGTTTATGAGATAATCACCAAAATGTGTCAGATAGAGACAACAGGTTTTTTTTCGTAACAGATTTCATTGAGTGCGGAAGATTTGTGGGGGTCTAACGTTCAACTCATTTTTGAAATAGACTCTATTGCCTATTGTATATGTATGTTCGTGTACGTCTACGCTTCAAAATGGGCTTATTGTTGTACGTAGAATGCAATAATTACAATACGCAAATAGCTAACGAATACTTCAAAAATGGAATCACTATTTTCTTGATGGTTATATTTAAGCAATTAAGGTTATACATAATTGGTATCGATACGAGTGGCAGCACCGATGGTATTCTGATGCGCATATACTGTTATGGATTGATGGTGCACGTGACGTTCGCACATTCGACACATGTCAGTAAGCAATAAGCAGTCATAGTCATAGGTCTCAAGGTATTAAACTGTGAAGAAAACAGTGGTTGATTTGGACCCAACCGAATTCAGCATAGGCTTGTCTTTTGTTGCACTTTCAAGAATCTACACCATCGCTGGGTTGCTCGTCGATCAAACATCGATCGAAGTCGATCAATGGGCAGTCCAATTGGTCCAAAAAGCGTACAGAAAGGCCAAGATTACTCCAACTGAAACTCATTCTTAATATTCAGTAATAAAATTGATTTAATTTACTGTTTCATTCATTAACAGAATCATTTATTTTTACTATGGTAGTTCTATAAGACCCAAATACTTTCAGGATTCAGATGGACCTAGTTTTACTTAAAATGCAAAAACTAGTTAGTACTCGTTAAAACTCATGTTTATGAATAGATATGTTATACCCGAAAAAAAAATCATTAAGAAGTTTCATCATGTCTAAAAATTGTAAAAAACAATTAGTGGAAGTGCGAAATAATCGGGCAGGTTGTTTGTTATAACAATACGTTTGATATATTGATGTTGGTTTCAATACTCCCAAAAAAACCTTTGCCCACTATTACGATTATGCGACATTCATTTGAACATAACTATATGACAAACCTATCAAGAGAATTTTAAATAAACAATAGTGATGATAAGAATTAGATCGGTACAAATGGATTGTTACTCATCGAAACCAAGATACATTTGTTTGAATTCAGATATTTGACCTTCTTGATGGCCCTTCTCTTATATTATTAACTGTTGGGGGCGTAAACAGTGGTAGTTTTCCAATTACAGGCACTAGAGCGCATTATTCGGCATAATGCTTAACGTTGAATGTTTCAACGACAGCAACGCTTCGCACAATCGAGCACTCTTGAGTTGGCATCGATTGCACGTATCACGCGAAAACATTACTTTTAAGAGTGCTCGATTGTGCGAAGCGTTGCTGTCGTTGAAACATTCAACGTTAAGCATTATGCCGCATAATGCGCTCTAGTGCTGTAATTGGAAAACTACCACTGGAGGCTCAGGTTGAACTTTGAAGTATTTAATTTTTAAATAAATATGACAATGTTAGTAACGTACTAAAAGAATAAAAATAAGTATTATGAGTAGTAATCTTTAACGGTTAATGAAGTTATCTGATAGAAATATAAGTGTGTTTTTCTTTATTAAACATTTCTTTATTAAAGTTTTACTTCATATGTATAATTCTTTTTATTAGTAAATTAATAATATTGTGCTGTAATGATTTTTCTAAATTAAGTTATAGTCTTAAAATGCATATCATAATGATACATCCCTATGTTCTGATGAAATTCGCCAATCGCCATGTTTTGCTACAAGTTGACGTAAAGACGTAAGAAAAGCTTACCTACAAAATTTTCGAGTGCACTTTTATGAAAAAGAATCATATAATTCACCTACATGTAACATGTTCTCATTGAACTCTATAAACACTCAAAACCAGGTAGCATTTTAATTAATATTATGAAAATCTTTGATGTTTTCTTGAAAATATAAATTTGATCTGTCATTATAACCTTTGTTGTTACAGATTCTAATAAGTTTTAGTCAACTTTCGTCGCGTTATACCAACGTATTTAGAAATAGAAAGAGTAGCAATATTAAGAATAATGATGTAAAGGGAAAGAAAGGTTCTGCAGTACTGTATCAAACATCAATATGCCCGGAGAGTTGTGAAGAAGCCCTGCGTCACTTTGATAAGAATGTATTAACTGAGATGCGTAACATAGATGTGCGATCCGTAACATCATTAGCCGGGACTTCGAGAAATGTTTCAAGAAATTTATCGAACCTTACATCCACTAAGAAAGTATCGTTTGTATCAACTAGTTCCTTCGAGAAAAACAAGAATGGATGGCTATCCACTCCAACAGTTACTATAGATTTACGAAACAATAACACGAAATTCAGTTTCTCAAATAACTTTATTGGGCTACTAAAGGATAATTCATTTAAATACAATATACAATTAAGGGGTTTTAAAACTGAACGAGGTATACATGCAGATCTAAAGAGAAATCCTAATCTGTTTAACAGACTACGTAAGTGTTTCAGTAAATAAAATTAAAAAGGGGCGCAATGATTGTTAAATTTTATTGTTATAATAATTATACATTATTTCAATATTTTATAATAATATGTATTTTAAATTGCAATAACATCTCTGAATAGTCAATCCAAAGTAATAGTATTAATTTATTATAATAACAATAGACTATATTTTCAAAACTTTGTCAATTACTGTACCATGAACACACAACAAAATAGCACATAATAAACTGTAATTATTGTATCCACAGATTTGGTTGTTTAACATTTAGAATCAAATGTATAAACTCGGCTTTTGCATTTACCATTTATTTACATTACATGGGTCAACCCTTCATTGATTTATTATTATTGAATTATTTATAAAATGAATTATCTAAAATATTAAGGCATAATGTTATCTAATAGAAATAATTATTTAAAAAATTAATCTTTTTCCAACATTTCAGGCCTAAATGTATCAGACACATCTGAAAACAAGTCCAACCTTGGCCCTGATGTGGCTCCAAGGTTGGAAAAGCTGCTTAATGAGGACTCGGTACTCACTCACCAACAGAAGGATAAAATTAAAATTGCTTTTGCCGAAGGATACTTGGCAGGTAAGTGCTTCAAGTTTATATAGTCTGTAAAGCATATACAAATTATTGATTGTCTGCTAGAGATTTTACCTAGCAGTAAAAGCCATCAGTCCAAGCTATTTACTTTGTTTGTTGGTTTCTTCTTGATGAATTAAAAAAGTCTAAAACTCAGGTCACAATAAACAAGAGATATGATATTGTGATGAAATATAAATTCAATTGTATCATTCATTTCATAATTATCTTACCCATGTTTTGCCTACACTAGGAATTTGTAATAGATGATAGAATACATTTAGGTTGAGTTCCATTTAGATGACAGTATTATTATATATTTAATCCTATAAAAACTACAATGGCATTAAAACATACGGTGAAGGTAGTCATTTGCTAATTTTAAAACAAGATAATAGTAAGCATAATTCTAAAACACATTCAGTTTCCAACTTAAAACTATTACAGACAAAACAGTATTCAGGGTACACATATGGAAAACCTCATAAGAGTGACCTTGAAGTTTATTTAAAAGAATAGAAAGCGGTTAAAATATTGTTTTCTGACCCATTTTCAGAATTTTATTATCAATTACAGGTTCCCATCCAGATAATGTCAGAGGCACTAAAGCCTCAAAGTACTTGAAACTGGTGCAACAGTTGCTTACCATAGTATTGTTCCTAGCCATTTTTGTCAGCCTGATGGCATCTGTCAGTGGTACTGTCTTCCGGTAACTGTCTATATTGTATTGATATATTTAAAATTTAATTAGTTCCATTAATTTTAAAGAAGTTAATAGATGTTTATGTTGTATTGTGATTATAATTACCGAATTTTTTACTTAATTAAAACACATTTTATAATTTATATTTCTTTGTAATTTTTAAGAAAATTGGTAAAACTTGTTGTTTAACTTAGAGATCTTTTGACCTATAATCGGAGTATAATCAGTTTAGATGTAAACATACGCAGGATCCAGCTGGGTAACCAGGTGGAGGTGGACCCTGAGGACATATCTGTGACCTTTGATGATGTCAAAGGAGCTGATGAAGCTAAGCAGGAGTTGAAAGATGTCGTAAGTGTAAAGCCTCCATTTCTGTCCAAGGAGATCGTAAAAACGTAAGATCTATCCTAATAAAGTTAATAACTGATCAAAATAGGTATATAGTTTATTTGGCAGAGTGATGACCCTTTTCATAAGATGGTTTATTGATGGCCAAAATGTATTGATAAGATTGATATTTAAATATTTTTGATTAAGATCTTGAATTGATATTAGAGAAAAGTGACAAAATATGTAGTTTTCTATATATGTAATTCAACTACTCATTAGATGTTGTGTCAATATTTTTATCAATACTACTTATTCCAGGTGGAGTTTCTGAAATCTCCTGAAAAGTTCTCCTCTCTGGGTGGCAAGTTGCCAAAGGGGGTACTTCTCGTAGGCCCCCCCGGGACCGGGAAGACTCTCCTGGCTAGGGCTGTGGCGGGTGAGGCCCGAGTGCCTTTTTTCCATGCTGCAGGTCCAGAGTTTGATGAGATCTTGGTTGGCCAGGGAGCTAGACGAGTTAGAGATTTATTTAGTGAGTATAGATATACTATAGATATAGTTGGCCTTTAATCTATTCTACAAAAAATTTCGAGAATGACGAAAATATAATGCTGTAAAAAGTATATTTTTTTGTAACCTCTACCAAAGGGAAACTCTCAAACAACATTTATATATATTTTGAAATTATTTTAGAGGCAGCAAAAGAGCGCGCTCCGTGCGTCATATTCATTGACGAAATAGACTCCGTCGGAGCCAAGCGTACCAACAGCGTACTGCATCCATACGCCAATCAGGTATTTCTTATAACAAAAATATATATATTTGTGTTTTTAAATATTAATTTGAATGTTGTTAAAATGTTTGATCGGCGGTATACTTCTTTATATACGATTTCAATTATAACATAATATGCATTATTTCTTAATTTATTAACATAAATTAAAATGTGATTCCAGACAATAAACCAGCTGTTATCAGAAATGGATGGTTTCCATCAGAATGAGGGAGTCATAGTGCTGGGCGCAACAAACAGACGTGATGATCTGGACCAGGCGTTGCTAAGACCTGGACGTTTTGATGTTGAGGTACCGACCCTTTACCCTTCCAGACCCAAATTATTTTTTGATCATATATTATAAAAACTCTAGCCCTTGTTATTCTAAACGTTAAACCTTTCACCATGTACATATTATCATCTTGGATGCAGTGGTGAGACCCGACGGAAACCAAGGTACAGCTGCTATATGTGTGAGATGTCCGCAGGTGTCAGTGCCGACGCCGGACTACGGCGGTCGTCTGGAGATCCTCCGTCTGTACGTAGCGCGCGTGGCCGCCGCGCCCGGACTCGACGTGGAGGCGCTGGCCAGGGGCACCACCGGCTTCACCGGGGCTGACCTCGAGAGCATGGTCAACCAGGCCGCGCTCAAGTACGTACCACACGGGGAGCGGGGGGGGGGGGGACACGTGTATGTTTTGAGAAATTATGTTAACTTGCTTAACGTTATATTCCGTTACTCGACTAAAAATATTTTGATTGAACGTAATGTAACTCAAGCTGCGACGTCACTACTCCAGGGCAGCTATCGAAGGTGCGAAGACGGTGTCGATGTTTCATCTGGAGGAGGCTCGGGACAAGGTGCTGATGGGACCGGCTCGACGCACGCGCCTGCCGGACGATGAGGCCAACGCCATCACAGCCTGCCACGAGGGGGGACACGCCGTAGTAGCGCACTACACCAAGGTACGGGGACACCAATTCAGGGGGCACGCCGTGGTGACTAGTAATGACATAGGAAGATCTTATTACCTGAGATATATATGTTTTGAATGTTCCATGTACATCGTTTCACGGATGACTCCTTCCTTAGGACTCTCATCCACTACACAAGGTTACGATCATACCACGAGGTCCTTCGCTCGGACACACGGCGTACATCCCAGCGAAAGAGAGGTAATTAAGGTTATATTATGATATAATGTTTTAAATATTTTTGTGCTAATCCATATTATGTTACCAGGTACCACGTCACGAAGCAGCAACTTCTGGCTATGATGGACACCATGATGGGAGGACGGGCGGCCGAAGAGTTGGTGTTCGGACCGGACAAGATCACTTCGGGTATTTGGTTTTATATGTAATTATATTGTGTGTAGTTGCAGAACCATATATTCCATTTACCGTTTTTTATACATTATAAATGTATTATTTATCATGATATATTTAATGTAAATACAAAACATATCTCAGGCGCGTCATCCGATTTAAAGCAAGCGACCTCCATCGCGTGCCACATGGTGCGTGAGTGGGGCATGAGCGAGAAGGTCGGGCTCCGCACCATGGAGCCCCAGCGGACCTCGATGACGTCGGAACAGTTAGGACCCTACACCAACGAGCTGGTAAGAACACACACACATACAAACCCGTGCATCGTTATAGGCAGACACAACACGAGTAAACCATATTGAGTCGAAATTGGAGTGAAATAACAAATACATATTGTAATACAATATTTAACTTCAGGTGGACGCAGAAATCAAGAAAATCTTATCAGAAAGCTATGAACGAGCGAAGACTATACTGAGAACACACGCCAAAGAACATAAGGCATTATCGGAAGCTCTATTGAAGTAAAAATATTATTTGATTGTTTAAAATATGTTCTCAAACACATCAATTTTTCCATGAATTTAAATCAACTTATTAATTCGCTAACTTATTATTATTTAAGCTCAAAGATAACACTGTATATGAAATTTTAAAGATGGATAACAAATTTAACTCTTTAGATAACCATCTACTATACATTTAACATAATCTTAATTTTCTTGTATTTTATTTTTCAATTATTATTTACACTCCATGTCATCCCTAAGATACGAGACCCTGGACGCTGAAGATATCAAGGCCATAATGTCCGGTGAGAAGGTGAAGATGGACCGCGGCCGAACTACCACTAACAAAGAACAGACGCCCGCCACGCTCATACCACACACGCTGCCCGCATAGACGTGTGAGTGTTACAACACATACACACAACAACTTACACGCAACTATGTACACAAGAACACACGCAGGTAATACAAACTACACGCACGCAAACACGTACTCCATACACGCAAATATTATTCTTCCATTTTTTTTATTATTGACAAACTCCATTCTGTCAGTGTCTGGTCACTCAGAGAAGTATCGTTATGTCAACTCTCGCGCATCGACCGATAGCAAAAATATAGACAACTTTGTAGGTGTAATATCTGAATATAGTATTTTACCATAAATAAAAAAGGTATTAAGAATGTGTACTTAATATTAATAATATCGGGACAAATTACACACATTGATCTAACCCCTAAGTAAGCAAATTATTTGCTTGTGTTAAGGGTGTTAGTCCACGATACTAATACATAGAAATAAACATATAAATACTGAGAATATATTTTTAATAAACGTCCAAACCCAGAAACTCAGACATCTATGCTCATCACATAAATGCCTGTGCTCTGCCGGGAATCGAACCTGATCCCCGTTGCGCCGTGACACGTTAGGCGTCTGCGCTAACCACTCGACCAACGGGGCGGTTATTAAACATTTTATATCAATGTTGTTCGAATTCATAAACATAACATACACCTCTTAAACATACTTTGCCCTTTTAATTATCTCAATAAGTCTTAACATATTAGGTCGTTTATATCTGTTAGGCAAGTGGAGTAAAATGTCCCTTCGCAATAAGGTGACACTTTACAAAGCTTGTATACGTTCCGTCAGTCCTATGCGAGCTCCACTTTTGCGCACGTTAATCTGAAACCCCTTGCAACCGGGGCGCCGTGGTTCGTACGCAACATCGATCTCCATAGAGACTTAGACCTTCCTACCATCGCTCATTACTTCAAGGGGCTTTCTCAAAAGCAAGTTCAAAACGTGCTGAGCGACACCCGAACCCACTGGTGGCTGACGCCGCAGAGTATAGACTACTTTAGTCAGAAAAAGAAGACCCAAGTCGGTACTCTTTGACCCCGACGACGCTGTAATAGCCAACAGGGCTAACAGTATAGACATACAAAAAAAAATAAAAAAAATCAATAAGTCTACAATCATTATGAATCTTCAAAAATAAGATACAAATAACATTTATTTCATTTACAGGAGTTGCAGACAAGAGATGAAATAAATGTCTCGATGTACAAAAAATGTAAAGTCATTTTGAAAATTTTGCAGGACGCTCCATTATTGTTATTCTCCACTGAATTCAATAAAAATAAGTATAACGTTAATTGGTTTCTTTTTAAATGTAAATAAAAAAAAATATAAATTAAATGAAAAAATTTGGTGAAAACTTCTACCAAAACATTGGTAACTGCAAAATAAAACAAGAAAATGGTTGTTGAAATAAAGTTCAGTGTAAAAGGCTTTTTAGAATAATACAAAAAAGTATAAAAATATAGTAAATACTTTGTAGGATTTCATTTCATGATTTATTTTTATATTATGTAGCTCTTCCATCCATAACTACCACTTTACTGCCATTACTTTTTATTTCCTGTAGTTAATTTATCAATAAAATACACAGAACAATTGTTATAAATAGTCCTCTAAAAATATGTAACAATCCAAACGAGTAGGTCACTATACTAAATTATTCAACATAGTTGAACAATTATTATTTACAATAATTGACTTGTAACATATTTAAATGCCTAGTTTAATTTAGGTTAAGCGGATAAAGAATTTTGGTTAAACATCAACAATTGTTTTTTGTCTGTTGCGAAATAAACATTAAATGTATACTTTAGTTTTATTTAATCTTCTTATAATAACCTGGCAGTGCTGGTAACTGCCCATATATATTGGCATTTATTTAGACCAATACAAAGAAAATATGCTGAGGTGTGTTTTGGTCATTTACTATATTATATAGCAGTCTGTTAGATCAAAACTTATTAAAATAATACAAATAGACGACTTGTCGGTATCCTAATAGTATTATTGCAATAAAAAGTAGATACAAAAATTTAAAATTTTTGTATCGCATAACTAGCATATGGTGTATATAGTACAAATAGCGGACGTGGCGGTGTGTGTGAGGGGTGTAAATGAAACGCACACATACATGCAGGTCGTGTATTAGAGCGGCGGGTGTTCGTGCGGGGTCGCGGGAGCGGCGAGCTGTGCTGACGTCACGAGGCGCAGACGCGGTGCGCGCGCGGCCGCCGCAGACACGTGCTGTAGGGACACGCGCGGACGGGACCAGCTGCGGAGTATTATTAAGTAATTGTCTTATATTATTCAGCCAAATGAATTGTTTAGTCTTAAAGAAGGTGAAATTAAGATATAAACTGCTAAGATGCAGCTTTGACATTGGCATATAAATGTACCGTACCCGACCCACACTCGCCCCCCCTCCCCCTCCGCGACCAGTTGTTTCGCCAGCGCCGTTCTGATCAGTTCCTCCGCGAAACACTTGGCGGCGGTGAGCAGGACGGAGTGTACGGAACTGAAAACATAGATTATATTGAAATCACATAAGAAAGAAAGAGATATCGGCAGACAGAGCTTGTGAGAATGAATTTGAGAGAAAGAAAGAGAAATTTTCTACAAACTACGATATGTTAAGTTAGTAGATTTGTATTTTACACATACAAAAGAAAATCAAATAATTTGTTTAATAAATAAAAACAATAATATTCAATCCTCACCTGTACGAATACCCGTGTCCAATGTCCTCATTCCTAAGCTCAATACCAATGTCTTCACATTTCTTTTCAATAAACAAAAACTTTAGTCTATCGTCATTATCAACTGGCAACACATTTTCACTTACTGGTTTATCTGGCAACACTATTTTCTCTTTAACTGGTATGTCACCAACGATTTCAATTTCTTCATCTGATCCACTTATATCTAATTCCACCACTGAATCGTTTGTGATATAGTCACTGCTATTAAACACACTTAAACTACACAAATCACTATCGTTAGGAAAATGTTCTCGATTATTCGATTCGAACTTTCTATTATCTTCTAGATCGTTCCATGACGACCACTCGTCTGCTTCTTTTGCTTCTTGACGTGTTTCTGGTCTTACTGGGTAGTAACCGTGAAATCTAGAATAGACTAGTATTTGCTTTGTCCGCCATATTTTACTTGGATCGGTTTTGAAATTGTCTGTTAATAATTTATTTATTAACTTTGCTCTGGACCACTGTAATTTAAGATTTATATACGTTTATTAATAAAGAACTGTTTTCTGATCATTAACCTTATTCTTGAATCTAAAGAGAGGATTTTTTATTTGAAATGCATAAAAAATATGTATTATACATTCAAAGAAATTTATAATAAAAGCACACATTTATAACAGAATAAATATTATCGATAACAAAAATAACTGTGTCGTTCCTGCAATAGTAATCTCGAAAACAAACAAATGATGTTCTTACCTCAATGTTTCTTCTTTTCGCGAAGTCCAATTTCCAATATTTCTCATCGCTTTCAACCGCAAACGGAAAAATTGATAAAAAATTAAGATCTTTCGCATCTTCACTTATTAGTGGTATGTGTTTTAGTAAATAACTAACTACAGTTCTAACGCAGCTAAACCTAGCAATAACCTCCTTAAATGTACTTTGAATTAATAATTTCGATTTGTCTTTGATTTCTTCCATTGGTTCTATTTTAACTTTATTCCTATTTGTTGCTAAATAACAATGATCGTTCTCAATGTGATCATAATTATATATTATAGGTTCATTTTCCAATTCCTTTTTAACTTCCGGTTTCAATAAGGACTCACCCTTTTTCTTTCTTACAGATCTAAGACCATTTGATTTTATTGGACTTATCTTTGCCGTTTTAACATCACCGTCAGAATTTATGACAATTTCTTTTACTTTAGTCAGATCTAAGGTCCTATCCATTTCTAAGTAGTATATTTTTCCTGTTGCAGGATTCATGTATTTCATTATACGTTTCTTTGGTATGTTCGAAACCACCTCTGGTATTTGATCTTCTAAATGTGGTTCGTTGTTATCTGTCTCAATTTCATCATGATTATGATTAGATGCTAAGTGTTCTGTATCGTCAAGATCCATTTCTTCAGTCTTAATTTCTTTTTTTATATTTTTCACCAGCATTTCGTCAACATTCACCTCGCTAGTATCTTTTGAAAAGAAATCTAACCAGCTATCTGTCTGTTTATCGCTGCTTTCACTTAGCTTCTTCTCAATAACATCTGGTTCTATTTCCTCTTTAATAGTTGGCGGTGGTAATGTGACCTCGTCCTTCTGTTCAAATTCTAGCATTTCAGGTGTACTGTACAACCAGACATCGATTACTGTTTCCGCGCCTGAAATTGGAAACACATGAGTTTTTTGTGCAGCAAAAAGGGAATTGCAAAAGTGTTACCTACCCAAAGTCTGCAGCCCAGTGTAATGTCGGTCCAGTTTGATGGTGTGAGTGATGGTGGCGGGTCGGTTGAGGTCAGGCATCGCGAAGTGCAGCGTTATACGAGCGGGGAACTCCCCCCACCCTCGCCGAGACAGTTGGAATGGGGGTTTACTGTCAATTGGACTCGCTGTCAGCTTTGTATACGATAATACTTCAAACATGGATTTAATTTAATATATAACGTTCTAAACCAAATTCTTTCTAAGTGGAGGCTATGTTTATAAGAATTTAATTGCAACATAGTTTATCAAATTAAATGAGACAAATATGAAGGAGTGTCCTTAAATGTAATGTTGAAACGTCTACATTTAAATAAGCTGAAATCTTGGGTAGCTGTATTCAAAAGACACCAAGAATGTCGGAACGTGTACGGTGTGGTGCGGCGCGTACAAGTTGTGGAGGCGCACGATGACATCTGGTACGGTGGTAGGGGAAACTCACTCGATGTGTACAGTGCGGTGCGGCGCGTACGAGTGGTAGGGGCACTCACTCGATGTGTACAGTGTGGTGCGGCGCGTACGAGTGGTGGAGGCGCACGATGACATCTGGTGCGGCGCGTACGAGTGCTGGAGGCGCACGATGACATCTGGTACGGTGGTAGGGGACACTCACTCGATGTGTGCGGTGTGGTGCGGCGCGTACCAGTAGATTAGCCGCACAATGACATCTGGTACGGTGGTAGGGGACACTCACTCGATGTGTGCGGTGTGGTGCGGCGCGTACCAGTAGATTAGCCGCACAATGACATCTGGTACGGTGGTAGGGGACACTCACTCGATGTGTGCGGTATGGTGCGGCGCGTACGAGTGGATTAGCCGCACAATGACATCTGGTACGGTGGTAGGCGCCACTCACTCGATGTGTGCGGTGTGGTGCGGCGCGTACGAGTGGTGTAGGTGCACGTTGACATCTGGTACGGTGGTAGGGGATACTCACTTGATGTGTGCGGTGTGGTGCGGCGCGTACGAGTGGATTAGCCGCACAATGACATCTGGTACGGTGGACACTCACTCGATGTGTGCGATGTGTGCGGTGTGGTGCGGCGCGTACGAGTGGTGGAGGCGCACGATGACATCTAGTACGGTGGTAGGGGACACTCACTCGATGTGTACGGTGTGGTGCGGCGCGTACGAGTGGTGGAGACGCACGGTGAGCGCGGTGAGGACGGGCGCTCCTCGGGCGTACAGCAGCCACTTATGCGTGGAGCGGTCGCGACGTGACGCGGGTGGGGCATATTTTGATGTGTTACCTAGACGTATCAAGTTGTTTTTTCAATTTCGCATTTCATTAAAAACTTAAAAATACAATCTACATCTACCTCACTAAATTAACTTACCAATAATAATTCTATACCGGTGTTTCATTTGATTTCTCGTCACCTCGTCTACTGTAATAACATTATTAATTTTAGGGTCTATCTGTCGGGGAACCTTCTTGGGTTTGCTGCCGCTTGGTACGTGAACCTCTTCATTATCAGCTTTGTCACTCGTTTCAGTTTCAGCTGATTCTTTTTTATCTGGTCGTAAAGATTTAGTGGCGTCTGCGGGTATTGTATAATCTTTCTTTTGGACCATTGCCTGAAATAAAACATGTTTTTTTTTAATCTTACTAATACCATAAGCCTTAGAAACTTGAATAATAATACTTACAGAATAATCTTTCCTAGCCTTCCTGGGTGCTCTAGATCGAAAGATTTCTTCGATTGGAACTGCTTTCTTGCCAAGTAGCTTTTGCACTGACGGATGAATCCGACGCTGTGCGTTACGCAGTATGAAGGATACCTTTAACAAATGTGGTAAAAATACACGCTGTAGCTTAAAACTAGTGTTATAGGTAAAATAACTTCCCAAAGTCTGTTATTACAGAATATCCACCAATGTAATAGCTGATTGTGCAAAGAGATTATCTTGAAAACAACCGTAACAATTCTAAAAATTTTTTTTTTTTATTTAAATTTTTTTTTCTTATTAAAATTATTTTACTTTTTTCTATGTTGAACTAAATTAACCTACGAACGTACTAATTTCACTTGTTTAGTTGTTAACGTAAGAAGAAGTGTAAGAACCATCTAGACGAAGCAAGCTTTTATTTAAAAAAAACCACATTCATATCCGTTGGCCGCCACGTTGCCACAGACAGACACACAGATACACATTTTTAACCCCCCACCCAAAGTTTGGGGGTAATATAAAAACCAAATGTGATTATATACCACCACTGTATTTTTATATTCATTTGTAAGTCAAGTTGCTGGTAAAAGATAGTGTTAAAATCAACTGTATGTCTTACATCAACTCTCGCTCGAGGTTCAGTCTGAGCAGCCACTTCATCCTCAATCTGTCCTGAAGTAAGCTGCAGCTTCTGATCATTGTAATAGCTATTCACAATTGCATGCCTCAATTGGTGCAGGTAATGACGGGCTTGTGACATTCTGAAAGTTATTTTGTTGATATATTGCTTAAATAATATTTGTCTAATATGAAGCTGTAGTCTCTTTTCTGGTTTATAAGCACTAATCTTGAAACTAGAAGTAGGTTTTTATAAAAGTCATGAGTTGCCTTTTTATAACCTATTTGTTAAATGTTAATTGTTACAGGTTAACATCACACTATAGCTACCAACAGTATTAGAGAGCTTTTAAAAAATATACAGTATTTGTACATAACACCAGTTGTGGCTAGAGTTCAATATTGACACCCTTAGATTGTTGCAATGAGTCAGAGAAAACAGGTACAAATTTTAAACTAGAAGTTTCAACAAATAATTTGAATTTCATTAATATGTACTGATAAATCTTTTACATGTATGAAAACCCTAGATTTTTATTCATACATGTACATTTCACTTATAAAATAAAAGACATGACAAAAACATGACACTTCATGAGTATGGTATTGATTAATTTACAGAATACTGTTTTGGACTACTATTACTATTACTTCTGTAGTACTTTAAGGAATATGTGGGCAACATTCAGTCTGCTGTATAATTTTATCTGGCTCGCAAGACATTTTTAAAAACCCAATTTAAATACAATAGAAACACTAAAAATGTACACTAATTGAGTGCACAATAATTTCTAACTTAAATCTCATTAAATATAAAAAATATTATATTTGTACACTAGAGCTTGGGCCACAATGTGTCAAAGGTTGCCTATACCTGCATTGAAGTATACAGACAAAGTTAACTTCCGAGCCCTAACAATCATTACTAAACTTATTATTTTAATCCATAATTTATTTTGAATCAAGAAAAGCCAAATGGATTATATACTATGTAACACTTAAATGGTTGAATACTAATGAATATCAATAATATATTTCTGTCAACCAAAGTATAAATTTAACTTAATTTCTAAGAACATGTATATATATATATATATATATATATATATATATATATATATATATATATATATATATATTAATTTATAAGATGTATAATTAGAAATATTGGAAATTTTCAAAGAGTTTGTGCTTATCTATATTATGTCAGAGGGCAATCATAATTGTATTATTATTTATAATATATATAATACAAATAAATAGTATTTTACTAGGAACACAATTAATTATTTATTTTCATGACTTGTAAATATAAACATAAGAAAGCAATCTGTTCATAAGACGGACAAACAACTTTGAGAATATATCATTTCTAACAAATTCATGAATTTAAATATGATGTCCAAGAACTAGAAGAACCAGCTGACCACATGTTATAATATTAAGTATCATTTTATCCTTGTTATTGATAAAAGAATAAACATATCTAGAATTGTTGTTCTTGTAGAAATGTAAACATATTTAGACAAACCTTTGGTCAATGAGGTCCACCTCTCTCTCTCGAATATCTAACTCAATTTGAAACTCGCGGCGGACTATATTCTTAATTATTTGTATCTTTCCCTCTTCTGAGACTTTCGGCGTCTCTTCCTTCTCAACTGCTGGTGCTTCAGGGTAGTCCGGATCGTGATATTCTTCATTATGATCCATATTTAACTACTTTTAAATGTAAACCTGTGCACGTCCTTCTAATACTAACAAGTATGTTTTATCATTTAATTAACTTCACGGCACTCACGCAGTAAATATTTTATAATGTTCACTTTCAATGACAGTCAATGAGTATAAAATTTTAATTTAATAATTTTACTTATTATAGAAAAATATATTTATTTGAAACAATTTTCAACCAAATAACTTCATGTCGGACTTGGGATTTGTCATTTGACAGATCGCAGACGGCAGAAGTATCAAGTAAGGTCAACAACCGAATCATTAGGGTGGGTATTTTTTTCGTTCGAAATTCGAATACTTTAGGCCACGGAATACTAATCTGTGACGAGATAGAGCTTTGGACAATTTCACAAAGACTGTATTTAAAAAAAAATAAGGTTATGACCATGAACAAAAACCTATTTCAAATAACTTATATTTTGTAATAAACTTATCCGCGTTATTCATTAAAATAGATAGATTGAGAATAAAACATTGTAATAGGTAATTTATATAAAGGGTAGTAAGAGTCTGAATTTTTTAAGACTTCATAATGGTTACGATAAAAATAGTAAAGATACTTATAATAATATCCTTTTTTCCTATTTTATGAGGTTAAATAACAACTCTAAATAAAAACTAGAGAAACACATCTGACGATTTCTACTGACTATTAACAATTACTAAAAACTATTAGCAACTACTCTAGCAACATTCTGAAACTGTCACTTGTGACTTTTACAGTGACGATTGACGTAAGTCGTTCTTGGATATTCCATTTATATTTTGTATTATTTTTGCAACCAACGTAGTTTATGTGACGAAACTGTTTGGAACTTTGAGTCCTAAATCAAAAGCCTGGATCGTAATGTAAGAGCTCGTTTCGGGCGAGCGTCCATGTCCGACTCTCAAGCTCATGGCCAGGGGGCCATGTTAGAACCACGCAGACCTTTTTTCTACCCTGACAGCAGCAGTGATACAGAAGAATATATGACAGATACAGAAGAACGTCGTAAGTGTCTGTCCAAACGTAACGGACCAAATATTAGAAGGATTCCACCAAATATGCCACCAAAAAGCCAAGCATCTAATGCTCCCGTAGCGTCGACTTCAGGCCAAGAACTACCTAAAATCGGGCAAAAAAATCAATTGTGTGAAGACAGGATCACCTTAGTAGTAGATAATACGAGGTTTGTTCTGGATCCTGCGCAATTTACCGCGCATCCAAACACAATGCTCGGCCGTATGTTTAGTTCTTGTAAGTACTTGCATTTTTTATTATGTTACATAGTAAATAACGAGATAGTTTAGTAAAACATTGCTTACTATACTTGTGAAAACAACTTTTAATCAGATAGTATGAGGAGGACTATAAGCTTATTAGGTATAGTTAATTCTCTTGGCAACATTAATTATATTAAATTGAACAGTGCAAACAATTTGATAATTCTTCAGTAGCTTGTTCTTTTGAGGCCAAATTTACAGTTTGGACTAGGCCTTGTCCTAACGAGGACAACTAGGATAATAATGCATACCATAAGAATATAACATACAATATATTTGTTTATGGATATATAAAATGTTTACTTAAAAGCATTTATCTCTAGCTATCTTTCTTATTCACATAGCTAAAACTGGCTAGCTGTAAAAGGGTAAACCCTTTTTAGTGACAATATTCAAATAAACTTCATATTTAAAACATATAAGTAATTTCAGAATAAAGAAACTTTCTTGACTCATAGTTATTTACATTTTACTGAAACTCAAACATGCAAAATATTTTACACATGGGCAGGGATGGAGTCAACAAAGTGTGTCATCATAAAAAAATGTTGTGTGACTGAATCATAACCTTTGTGATGTCACATTATATATGTAATATAGAAGTTTCCACTCAAATGATAAACTTTAAAATTTGACCCTTATATTTTTTATAGCATATTATATATAATATAATCAGTAAAAGTTGAGTTTGAGCATAATCATTTCTATATTTGAGTGTGTTCAAGTTTGGTCTTTGATGGAGAAGGGCTCAAAAGGCATGTTCATGTGATATTATTTATTTGTAGGTCTAATGTATGAGTAATATTTGTTCTTTTGCCTGAAAAATATTCACAATGTACCAATTAAAAAAATAATGATCTTCGAAAATATTCATGTAAACTACATGCTGTAAAGGACTATATTGTTTAATACTAAATGTGAAATGTATTTCAGTTACTTAATTCGATAAGGATTTAAAGCTGTAGGTATTGCTTAAAATCGCTTCGTAAGTAAGCCATTATTTCTCGTAAAAAGTAAAGGATCAAAATTGGCTATTGTGGGTTATCCCTAAGAGATAAACGTATACCATCGCGGACTTTCTTGTAGAAAATTTTAAGGTATACAATACTTAGTACATTATTTAGATCTATCTCGTAAAGTTCAGCCAGCGTTTGCAATGTGAGAGCAAAACAATGTGTTTGTTTGCGACTTCGAATTAGAAATCTTGAAATAATCAGTGGTTGTCTAAAATATTAAGCATGTAATTGTACATATAAACCTTTCTCTTGAATCATTCTATCTATTTTAAAATCCGTTACATGTGTAGTCTTAAAGATCTAAGCATATGTAGTTTTAAAGATCTAATCATATATATATACGTATGTATGTATGTATATACAGACGTAGGGACAGACGCGGTAAGAGACTTTGCTTTATACTATGTAATTATTAAATGTTTGCTGTAAACTTAATTTTCCAAAAAAAACCTCAAATACTTTGTAGATGCTTTTTCAAATGATATAAGCATAAATACAAAATCCAATACACTATTATGTTCTGTTTTATTTCTTATTTGAAGTAGTAATAAAGACTATGACTTTGTAATAAAGTCACTGTAATGATGACTACATCTAAATTAAGCTTTAAATATAAAATTGCAACGTCTGTTCATAATTCTTCTCTGCTGAAAAGATTGTCTTAATTTAATCATTTATCTTGTAGTTTAATTAGCTACATAGTTCTTAGCTTTATATGATCCCAATTATTAAAATTCAAACCTCTTAACTTTAATTTTCATAATATTTGATTTATTTTCTTTGGATGTCATACATACATATTTATACCAAAATTATTATTTAAATTTCAGGCATCGAATTCGCCCATCCAAACGAACGTGGAGAGTACGAGGTAGCTGAGGGTATATCTGCTACTGTGTTTCGAGCCATCCTGGAGTACTACCGGGGTGGTACCATCAGGTGTCCACCCACTGTGTCTGTTCAGGAACTGAGAGAGGCTTGTGACTATTTGTTGGTTCCATTTGACGCTAATACTGTGCGATGTCAGGTAATATATGTGTATATAATATTTGTATAATTTTTTTTTATGATAATGATACAAAATATTCCTCATTGAACTGAACCTTAAAAAAAACATGCGAGAAAAGATGATTAATTGTGAACAATGCACAAGTGAATTATTGCTAAAAAGCAATGTCTAAAAATAAAATAAAATTAAAAGTAAAATAAAATTGATGTAGTAAAATGAAAGTAGCAACCAAAATATTTTGGGAAATTACTTATGATCAATTTAATAATACTGGTATGATTGCAGATTGTGTTCAATATTAAAGAGACTTAAAATAAACTAAACTTAGTGTTATTAGAATGAAAATGAATCATAATTAGACAAAATAAAAATTAAGTTATTAGGTTCTTTTTTTCTTTATCTTTTATTTTGTGTTTACTAGTTATTAAAGGGAATATTGGAAGAAAATGCTTGTGGCATTATGCTTGCCTTTGCAGGATGTGTGTAAAAACTTATAATTAAATAAAAAAAAATATGTACATAAATAAATAAAAAGATTTATAATTATCTCTGTCAGTCATTCAGAGGCAGTCTCATTCTCAAAACCAGTTGAAATGCCCTTGCATACAATATTTCTTTTGATAAAAATAAATATAATATATTTTGGTTATGTTGACTGTGAGCCACCAAAACCTTTGAACAGATTTTGATTGGACTTTACAGATGTTATAACAGTACCCATGGGTAAGTTAGGCAATGATTATTATAAATTGTGTATAACAAGTAACAATGTTAATCAGATATTCAGAAAACATTTCTATTTACGATTAATTTTGTATTATTTTCAGCATTCCACTTATGTTGTACTTCATGTTATTCCAGTAACGGATTCTAATCCAGTGTTGATAATTTTGAAAATTTTTCAGAACCTCCGCGGTCTTCTCCACGAGTTATCCAACGAGGGAGCGAGACGTCAGTTCGAGAGCTTCCTGGAGCGCCTTATCCTGCCGCTGATGGTGGAGTCAGCAGAGCGTGGTGACCGTGAGTGTCACGTGGTGGTACTGCTGGATGACGACTCCGTGGAATGGGATGAGGAGTACCCGCCGCAGATGGGGGATGAATACAGTCAGACGGTTCTATCCACGCCGCTGTATAGATTCTTCAAATACATTGAAAATCGGTAAGTGTTTTTTGATGTCCTACTGCCTGGTGGTGGGAGTAAAGTACGTAAAGTTGGGGGTTACGTATCATAGAATTTATTACAAGATATGTTACTTTAGTAATTATGTTTTGTTTGACTAACATGAACGACATAAGTCATATTTTTTTACGTTGTCGAAATCGAATCAGGGACTTATAATACGTCTATTTAGTTTTTAAACCTATACTTTTATAAGAAAAATTATATAAAACGACTAAAATATTGCTAATTTAAAATAACACCAATAAATTTAAAATTTCAGAGATGTTGCGAAACAAGTGATGAAAGAACGTGGCCTAAAGAAAATACGTCTGGGTGTAGAAGGATACCCGACGTACAAGGAGAAGGTACGGAAACGTCCCGGGGGGAGGGCAGAGGTTATATATAATTATGTACAGAGACCGTTCATACACATGTCCTGGGAAAAGGAAGAAGCTAAGAGTAGACATGTAGATTTTCAATGCTTTAAATCCAAATCTGTAACTAACTTGGCTGAAGCCACTGCAGATCCTGTGATAGAGCTCGAACCAAATAGAGAAAGGGAGATTGAGGTCCAGGATCCCGGGGAGGTGGTGGAAGAGGAGCAATGATTCCAAATGCCTCGTAAGGTCAAAGGTCTCATGACCCTGTTCTGTTGGTATACTATGTGAAGTGCTTGATAGTGATCTGAATATTTAGTTCGGAAGGACATTGTGAGTAAATTATTTATTGATTTATGTAAATTGTTTTGTACTAGTGTGTAATGAAAGTGATTTCAGGACTTGTTGAAGGAAGTATGCACAGATGTGCTTTTTTCAAATTTATACTATTCCAATAAAAATAAAAAAATATATGTTTCTTTAATCGTAATTTGCAACAATTAGGTGTTAAGCGTTAGATAGAGGTAAAATAAATTTTACACTGTTAATGTCCGCCATTTTGTTTTCATATATAAAATGGCACTTAAACTAAAGGAAACTCTTATGATATTATCTTAGAGTTGATTTTTGTATGTTGTATTATGTTTATAGAACGGCTTTTCGGCGAATACCTAATATATTCCAATGGTACTGTGTTCTTTTATATTATATTGATTATATTCATATTTATTGGTGGTTTTATTCCTGACTAGCTACTCTGTTAGTTTATAATCCAGTAACGACATCAGCTTTCAACACATTAATAAATAAAAGGCAGCAATATGTCATAAAAAATATAGAATTATAAGAATATCAAGTTAGTATTTTCTAAATTAATTAAAGTCCTGGTCCACATAAATTCCTATTTCGTAAGCCATGGAAGTCCCGCGCTCACTCTTGAAGCGTAAGTTGACAAATGTGGAACCGACGCCGCCAGCTGTCACGTTGACAGATGACTTTGTGTGGAGAGTGTCCAAAGCTTGAATGCCCTGGTAAATAAAATTTTATTTGTTGAAATTTATATCAGTAATATACATCCATTTTTAATGATATTAATATTCGTAATATTATTATTGATATTTGTAATATTATTATTGATATTTGTAATATTATTATTGATATTTGTAATATTATTATTGATATTTGTAATATTATTATTGATATTTGTAATATTATTATTGATATTTGTAATACTATTATTGATATTTGTAATAATAATTCAGTATCTGTTTAGATAATTTAAATTTTTATAGGTTAAATTTCTATTTGATCACTATATTGACATTAACATTGTAATAATAATAATTACACACATTGATCTAACCCCTAAGTAAGCAAATGATTTGTTTGGGTTAACAGTGTTACAACGATACAAATGCATAGAATTACACATTATAAGTACTGCAAATATATTTAATGAAGGACAAACCCAAAAATACAGACATATATGCTCATGACATGCCCGGCCCATTTCAGGAATCGAACCCACGTCCCATTGCGCCGCTATACGTTAGGCGTCTGCGTTGACCACTCGATCAACGGGGCGGTGGACATTACATTGTTCAAGACATTAACCATTATCATTAAAAAATATTACGACAATCTATGTTCAATTAAGTGGAATGTTGACTGACTAAAGAGACAAAATTACAAGATAATGGCGTCATCTATCTAATTAACAACATTTATGGCCTTAACCTACTGATTATACGACCTTATTAAAAAAAGCATTTTATATTCGAAGGACGATTGTATCGAAGTAACACTCGCAATGTTACATAATATTAAGTCATTTATTAAAAAAAAACTTAAATCTCAATAGAAAATTATTTATTTTTAATTTAATTACATAAATAATTAGATACAGTGAGTTGATAATTTCAATTATATATTTTCTTTTGCGATTCAAAATTAAAACTTTCTAAATCAAGCCTTAGCTGTAGGTAAAATAAATTCAGATCAACTTACCCTTATAAGTTTATTATTTGGTGTTGCATAAAAGAAATATTTTATTCTTTTAATCAATGGAAAACCCATATATTCAATTTTCGTTTGATTTGCTAACGCTACACGGTCTGCCACATTCCCTACCACTAAATGTGTGGCACTCACACTAACATACGCGGTAGTAAACACTAAGAAAATTAAAAATAGGCGCATTTTGTAAAATAAACGTGTACTTGAGTGGAAATCTCGAGTTGTAATGTGGGTCGTGGAGTAAGAGGTTATCGGTAAGGCAAATGGTTTGTAGTAACCATAGAATATGATTGTATAGGAACTAATATTCGCGCGCATTTTTATACGTTTACGTACGTTATGTAGTTAAAATGTCAGAAGTTTTGGATTTGTCCCAAACATATGGTTTTGGTAGTATAGGAAACACTTTAGAAAGTTACAAAAATTTACTTATTTTTGAATGTTTATTTGTTAATAAGTACAACTCTATAAGAGTTATATTTCTCACAATTTGACAATTTTCAAAACTCTTTAGGTTGTATAAATATGTTTCCGGTGTCAATGGAAAACACATTATGGTGACCAAACCACTTATGATACCTACTACATTTCATGTGGACAATTTTAAACGATTCACAGGTCCTTTATTTACTATTAAATACATTTTCATATATATACATATATATTATGGTCACCCTGTATTGGAGATTATTATTTCTTCTATTGACATTGTATTTTATAACATGTATGTGAGCCAACCTTATACATACGATGGAGGAAAACTATATCTGATATGTGTATATACATTATATGTATAATACAAATTACAACTCGTTGACTAATCTGTACAAGGTCTATGAATCTTAAGTTTTGCGTAGGCGTTAGATTAGGTATATAGGTATGTTCTAAGATTAGAATTTTGTGACATTAAGTCCCTAAGATTTTTAATAAAGGCTTAAACCGGGAATGAAAGTAATAATGTAGGGTTTTATATTTACACTTAAATATGATTTAATTAGGTCCAAGTAGAAATCAGTCAACTTTAGGTATCGGTCAAAATATTATCGTAAATGAGTACGTAGATTCACAGACGGACAGCTAGCGGTATACCTATAAAATTCTCAAGTCGCGTGATTTGTTAGAAACATTGTAACTTTGTTTTTATTTAATTCACACAGTCGGACAATACGGTAATATATACAGAATGATGCAACAAAACAAGTCCAAGTAATGATTGAATTGAAATCATGTGAGTCACAGCTAACATATACCAAGAATACAAGAGTAATATGTTATTATCAATGATATTATTAGTAATTATATATAATATATTCCAATAATTATAAATTCTGTTTTTTACAGTATGTTATTCTCGAATCGTTTTTTCTGACTAGAATTACTGAAATAAGACAATATATTATGTTAGGTATATCATTTTTATTACAAATCTTTATTCAAGAAGTCACAATATTCTTTTTCGAGAGCTCGTAGAGCACCATCTGTCTGTAACAAAGCGTTCTGCTTCCTCAAGTTGTCTATGAGTGAGGTCTGCTTATCTATGGTGCAAGTTAGTGCTTTTATTTTTGTGTCCAGACGTTTTATTGTGGTCTGGTGTGAGGATGAGAGACAGCGACTGGAATCGCGAAATTCCTGGAAAATAATTTTGACTTGGTTACTCCCTGGAAAAACAATATTGACTATCAATTCCAGGAACGATAATAAAATGAATAAATTCAAAATTCTTTATTCAAGTAGGCATTTATACTGACTTTTGATCGTCAATGATTACTCATTAGGTACATTAAATTGGTAAGTATCAGTCAGTCTGTGAGTAAGCTACCACCAGCTCGGAATGCCGTTCTGTTAAGAAGAGCTGACCAGAAACTCAACAGTTGCTCTTTTTAAATGAAATTTAACAATATTTGACTTATACTTTATAATATCAGCCCTGCAGATGAGTCAACCTTATTATATATGCGTACACTCAAGCCCATGAAGGATTTGTTAACTTTTTGAAGTCGAAACTTAGGCGTTACGAGTTTATTACTTTCTTATTACCTTTTCCATCAATTTGGTTGTCTCCAGCTGTTGTTTGAGGGTAGATATAACTTCTTCTTGTGACGCACACCGCGCTTCCAGATTTATATTCCTTGATCTAGTCTGTTTCAGTTCGATTGTTTGTTTGTCTGTTGTGCTTCTTTGTTCTTTGTATAAACGGTCTTTTTCCTGCAAATGTTAGTAGTATACCATTATTCAAGCAAAAGCACTTTTTAACACGTTGAATCTGATAATTTCGATAAAATTCCATTACGGCAGAATTCTGTAGCAGTAAGTACTGTTTCCGGATTATATTTTTTTATTTACAAACAAATATAGTCCGTATTCCACGTACATTAAGTTTATTCTGCAGTACAGAATACTTGGCCTTCATATCGGCTGTTTCGCATTTCATGCTGTTTGCTCTGTTCAATAGTGCCAGTCTCTCGCTCTCGTATTCAGCTAGCTGAGTCATGTGATTATCACATTGTTTTGCCTGTTATTAAAAACAAATAAAACACAGAATGATTATTTTACTGGAACAGCTTGGAATCTACAGGGGGATATAAAAATCTTTCTAGTCTTAGTAACCATTTCTTAATTTTATTGTTAGAAATTTTGTCAGACTATAATCATCAGATATTTGCTCAAACGTGAGTTGTCAATAATATTAGTACAAATGTAGAAAATATTATATGAAAAACAATCAACTATCTAAAAACTACATATTTCTAAATATACAAAGAAAATTATAAATAGTGTATTTTATTTCTGTCAATCTCTTTGACTTCTGTTCAAAAGTATATATATATATATATATATATATATATATATATATATATATATATATATATATATATCGATACCTCGGGGTAGAAAGGTCGTAAACACTAAAATCGTAACTTTACAGGAGACGCAAAAAACGTAACAAAAAAAAAGTTATTGCTCATAACTTTTTTGTTTTTATACGTGTTATTGAATGAAAAACTGTTAAATCTTTTGTTTTAAATAAATTTTAACGCCACATAGTCTGCATTTGAACAAATCTCATAGGTTTTAACTTAGCATGGAGTTACGACGTCCAAATTTGAATAAAATGGTGGATACGTCTGTTCAGAAAGCACACAATATGGCGTAACTACATTTATCTTGACACTCTTAGCGGATTGGGCTTAAAAGTCAATGTAATCTTATCAATATATTGTACTATAGTACAATTATAATTTCGTTATACGAGTACTTACCTTACTTACCTTCCCTAACTTTAAACTATTCTCATATTAAATTTACTTTAAATCATTGCAGGTCCGCAGTATAGGCGTTATGAATCAGTAGATAGTTAGGTAGATAATAACCAAGTTTCAAACATTATGATTAAAGAAAGGAAAACTAATAATCAGTCATAATGAATCAAAATAATCATTGATAATAACCAAGTTTCAAATTTCTGTACCTACTTATTCATGAAATAAATATTAACTGTTATTGCCGTACCTACTTCAATAAAGAAATTTTTTTTTTTTTTATAATTTAATATTAATATTAATTTATAGTATATATATTTTTTATACATAATCTAGGGCAATGTTTGACTGCATTCCATCTGATGGTAAGTAGAATGTAGTCTAAGGTGGTATGGCCATTACCCTAGCAACCTTAAATAGTTCTTCTTCTTCTTCTTCTTCTTCTTCTTTTTTTTCGTCTTCTCTTGAAGACACCCACATTGTATTCGGCCGGAAATACCGACGCAGGCAATCTGTTCTAATCCTTCGCTGTACGAAGTAAAAAAGACCAAGCAAAGCACTTCGTTCGGACAGGTGGAATGTCTACATCAAAAGGATGGATACCTGCCGTGCGTCCGGACGTCTGGTGATGGTAGGGGGCCTGGGGAATTAGGTCTTGTAATTCCTGCGCACACTCACCAAAATGTATCCTATAGAATACTGAGAGGCTAGCAATTCTACGCCTGTGTTCAAGGCTGTGGAGGTCAGCTTCGACCATTTCGGGATCGCCTATAAGCCTCTTTGCTCGCTTCTCAATTGAGTCCAGAACCGCAAGATGAGACTTTGCGGCACCAGCAAATATGTGACCACAGTGCTCAATACACGACCGGATCTGTGCTTTGTATAAAACAAGAAGCTGTCCCGGTGTAAAGTACTGCCGGAACTTCGCAAGAACGGCAAGCTCTGCTGCTGCTGCTCTTGCTCTGGACTCAATGAACCGACCAAAGTTGAGGTTCGAGGAAATCTCTAAGCCTAAGAACTGAAGCCGGTCACTTTATTCCAAGGATACATTCTGGAAAGTAGGAGCCAAGGTGAAAGTGCTCCTTTTGGCGGTGAACAGACACGTCTGCGTTTTGGTGGCGTTGAATTTTACAAGATTGGCATTGCTCCATGCGGAGACTGCCTGAAGTTTGTCACTCAAACATTGCACCATAGCTTCTCTTACAGACTGTACTTGATCTCTACTAGCCCGAATACTCGGCAGATATCTTTCTACAACTGTGCTGTCGTCTGCATACCCATAGATACCGGGCTTCAACAGATCGTTAATTTGTAGCAGAAAAATAGTTGCAGAAAGAACGGACCCCTGAGATACTCCGGCATTTATTGTCAAGGGTTCCGAGGAACACCCGTCGATAACTACTCGAAGAGATCAGAAAGCTCAGAAAGTCCGTTATCCAGCCGATCATACCAGGAGATATACCGTACGCTGAAAGCTTACTTAAATCATTATTATAATCAGTTTCATCTTCGGTGTCAGCGCCAATAAGTTTATTTTTAATTATCTTATTAAGAGGCAATTGCAGATATTCCTGGTGGTATGCTTTAGGTATCACTTCGCTATCACAAAAACGTTTCAAATAATAAAATTTGGCAATTGAAATAGGTAATCGGGCATTATATAAATTACGTAATACAAAATCTGTATTCTGGATTCCTTCATCTTTGACATCCTCTTTTTCAGTATTTTTGTTACTCTTTCCCTTCTCTTTTCGTATAAGTATCCCGCTCTTTTCTAGCTTCCTCAAATAAACTAACTTTTCCTGCAATGGCTTCTTCATTGGTGGAGTATTTAATACAAATTTAATTAGGTGTTTTCTTTTTGAAGGTAGCAATTCGAATAGTTTTGAACTGTTCTTTTTTTAGAGTTTCTTTAGTGAAAGTTTTTAAGGCAATTTCTTCCCAATTTATAAAATCATTGTTGTAATTTTTCAAAGGTCAGAAAGGCGTAAAAGACAAATACTTATTACATTGGCTTTTACGCCCAAATATTTTACATTAATAACAGTGATACAACCAAAACAACTTTATGATCCCATGCAATTGGTATATACACCATTATTTATTTAAAAAACTGGTTTAAGGTATAAAAAATATGGGTCGTATAACACATTTTTTCTTAAATAATAAAATTTTGTGAACACAGATCGATAGAGCTTGAAATTCTAAACAAAACTATATCATTAACTCATTTTCGCCAAAAGTGGTCTTTACGACCTTTCTACCCCGATATATATAAATAATAATGAACATTAATTTATATAGAGAAACATTTTCCACAAATAATTTTGTAAAAAGGCATAAAAAAACATACCTTACTGTCTATGGTTGATTGCAGTTTGTCAATTTGTTCTTGCATTAAATTCGTTTTTGCTGATAGGAATTTGCACACACCTTCCACTGTGACTTTATCTACAAATATAAATAGAATAAAATAAATATTGTGCCCTAATACTCAAAGGAATATTAAATCTCCTGTCATATATCACTCAAATTAACAGTTTACCTTTTAAAAAAGATGAGGGCAACACATTATCCTTAACATTAATAGATACAAAAGCATATAAAAACTCCAAATCCTTATCCAAATTTTTGGCAGATAAGAGACAATTACAGCTTTTTGTATCTGACCACTCTTCAGTATATGTGCCTTTCTCTTGTGTGTTTAATTTCACATTATCCTTTACTGGTGTAAAATCCCGATTTTCAACTGCCTTGAATTCTAAATTTAAATTATTCTTTTTTATTTGACCACCCTTTTTGTTGTTGGAGATAGTTTCTTTAGAAGTACAACTATGTTTGTTTGTATGTCTCTCAGGAGGTGAGGTGACATTGGAAAAGAATTCAGAGAATAAATCTTGTTTTTGCTGTAAGAGAACACATTGGTAAATAAGTTCAAAACACTTATAACAACCTAGTTTAGCTCTGGATATTATCTTGTTTTACAGGATTGCAGATATTATTACAATTTTGTACTATTAATGTGCATAAGATTTATACCTGACAAAAGGTAATAGTTTATAAATACGTAACCAAAGAATTTATTAGTCTCATTGTAGTTTTAACATAAGTTTTTTTTTAAATTAAAGTTTTACTAGAAAATAAAATTTAAGAAGAGACACATACCACAGAATTTTCAATTTCTTTAATTAAAATCTCGGATTTCTTTTCGAGTTGCTTGTTAAGTTTTTTAAATTCATTTTCACGTGCTAGTAAAGCTTCGGAGTCCATGTTTTTGGCACACAACGAAGGAAACCGTTTAATAATTCGTGTAACTATTTATTAAAGTATCCGGCTTTATTCGCAGTAATGCATTCTTCTTACAAGAACACATGAATTAAGTTACAGATTCAATAATACATTGATAAGATTTATTATTTCTATCGAGAGTGTGACAACTGACAAGCCAAACATAAAAACAAAGCACCGTTGCTATGACAACTATATGATTTGATCATAACAAGTCCTGGGTTTGTATAATGTAAAGTCAGTAGCTTGTCTTATTTATTTCACTTCATTATTTACCCATTTAAAATGTATTAAATGATGAATTTATGATTAATAATTTATTTGATTTATAAACAAGATGAAATATTAATTTAAGAATGTCTAATTTAATTGTTGTTGGTGCTCCCGTGCTGCCATCTAGTATGTGTATTGAAATTCACACATAAGCAGAGCAGGCGTCAAAAACAGCTGTGCACGAACCAATCAAAACAGGTTATGCAAATGTCAATAAAAGCGACGTAGTAAGTTGACAGATTGCTTTGTCTTCCATATGATTCAAAACAGAAAATCCCAGCTCAAAACTTGAATAAAAATAGTTCATAATCATCCCTCATGATAAAAAACATGTTAATTTGGTATTTCTTTTATATTAAATGGGTCAGATTTTGAGAAAATTCAATTTTTTCAATAGTGAGTGAGTGAGAGCTCCAAGGAAAGACCGAGAAAGATGTATATCTAAGTGTCTGTTTTGAACATTTTAAATCGATTTACCAATGAGAACACTATTCACCAGCTGACATTTTTTTAGTTCTTGACTACAACGAGCGTCGATTGCACGCTCGTTTGCTGACGAAAGCATTTTGTTTTAAATAACACATCCAGACAGCGTTTTCGCTAAGGACATATTGATATCAGTGCATAATGCATTTAAAGAGAAAAAGAAACGATTACCGAAGTGTTATATTATAGCGCAGGTGCTTTTGTGTGGAGTCTGACGATTTTGCTTGCTATATTAAAGGTACGTTCTTTGTTTTATTTGTAGTAGTATACCATATGTTTAGATTTCTCACTGCAAACGGTTGTTTCTTCGTCTATACTAACACGGCTTGTTTAAGTATACTTGTGCAAGTTTCCTCGAATTTAGAAAGTTTATTTGACGGGTTTTAAAGCGTAGGTATAATGCAACCGTTTTAAAAAGACTCCTCATTATAAATGATTATATATATATCTCTATATATATGTATATGTATATATATATTAACAGAATTACAATTGCACTTTATTGCATTAAAGTTAATGGATATATAGCAATTTAAAATAATAGTGGTGTAATATCAGCTGATTACCAAATTGACAGCTGTTGTAAAAAGTACGCGATTCTAAATCTTAAAATTGTGCTTTTAAGAAAACGGTAGTACTATAAGTGATGGTAAAAATATTTATCGATAAAATTGAAATGCCATTGACGGTACTGCGTTTTGTTTCATTTGCCAAGTTGATTAGTTAATAATGGTTACGTTTCGTGACATTAAATGTATACGACCTCGTTATTTAATCCACGTGTAGGAATCTTGATGGAAAATTGTTTCTACTATCAAATATAGACTTGTAAAAAAATTATATTATACCTATAATAATAATTAATAATACCTCTTTAGAGTAAAAGTGATTTACTAATTTTGTATTGTCTATTATGTTGCTTGGTACTGTATAGAAATTAAACAGTACATTGGTTGCTCGTTTGTTTCGGTCTGAGAAAATAATTAAAGAGAAACAACGGAAGCCACACTTTAATAGAATCTACTTCATTATCATTTTATAACGACACACTTATTAATAACGTAACTACGATTATTAAATGATGTTCAAAACGCGAAAATAGTATTACAGGAAATCATTAACAGTCCGACAAATTACATTCCAAGTTTACGTTTTACTAATGAAAGTTGTTTTAAATTAGTTTGAGCATTTATTAGTTTATTACAATAAATTATGTATTATTGTATTATATACACATGGCGTGTTTGGCTTTTGCTCTTAAGAACCTGACCTAGGTATTTCGTATTATATTAATTTTGTTTAAATTATTATTACAAAATACGTAAATTGGACATATTTACAATGAATCAAACCACAATCACCTCATCCGACCAAATCACCACATAGCTATTTTTTTTATTATATTTGTACCTGAAATCCTATAATTTATTATCAAATTATATGTATATTTAATAATAAAAAAAACCTTTACAAATAAACCATTCAAGTACGTGTTTAATATTTCTGTATGTTCAAATTAGCTTTTTAATTTATTATTAAAATGTCGAGAAAAACTTATTATTATTCTATTTTATTGGTTTAACAAAATTCTATATTTGTAAGTCGTTACCATATTAATTAATTCATTGTCCTTAAATATTTACTATAATTAATTATATAACAAATTCTGGCCTAAGTATAGATATTGTATTTTTTTATAATTAGGTATATAATAACGTGTAAGACTCGAACTCGGAGTCTTGACACGATGGGTCTGTTGACCATAATCTCAGTTACAGGGACAGAATTCCGAGTTTATAAACTGTAGTTATTTTTAAATACATGTCAAATAAAAAAAAATAATTATTGAAATGAACAGCTGTTAACCGAAGGTTTGTTTTTGTTATTATATCTAATACGAGATGTTTTTTATGAAGAAGATTGTGTTTCTCAAATGTTATTATGTTAAGCCATTATCAAATATAAATGAACAAACTCCTAGCCCTTTGTCCTGTCATGCTTGTTGCATATCCTGGGCTACCTTCAGACACCTGGTAGTATTTCCCAATAGATCCACCGACTGCTTTTTGCCATTTTCTGCTCACCCATCTACAACGAATGGAGTATACAGATACTCAAAGATAAAATATATAATATAATTCCATGACTTGACACAATATTGGTTTCCTTCGTGATTCATCCCAAATGATTAAGCAATTATGATCTTTATATTCATTACAATGTTATCTAGATTGCTGTAGATTTAGTTCCCTGATCTCGGTGAAGTGTTTCGTTTGTAACAAGCTACAAGAAACAAGAGGCTTGATATAACGTTCAATTGCCCTTTTCCGATCACGAGTAGGGTGACCAGGCGAGGACTTTTTTATGCTATTGGTAGATAGAGATGGATGTTTGGGTTTTTCAAATGGTTACTTGATCTTTAACCAGCTCATCTGGTTTTTCATTATCACTGAAGGAAAATACTCTTATGTTTGTTTAATATTAAAGAAGTTCCAAAGATTATCTTTTGGACAATAAAAGTATTCCAAATTAATTATAATTTATGATAATTACTTATTATTAATAACACATAACTTATGTTTATTTTTTTTAAGTTTAATAAACTGCTGATTTTCCTACCCATAATACGAATTGCAACTCGCAGAGAATATTTTCTTAAAAGAAAAGATTCTATTTTATTTATGCTATTTATAATACAAATCATCTGATATTAAATAATGAACTATCGATTAATATGTCAGGGTTAAATATCATTAAGACACGTGGCCTGGTTATAAAAACGAGGCATCGACAGAAATAGGTCATGAAATTATTCTTCAATATTATTCTTGAATATGAATGGAAAACACATAAGAGGGATTATATTATTCCTTTAATATACAGAATTGTTGGAGGTAATGACAAACAAACATGACTCACAGACAGTCACCTACATCCCGAGTTAATGCTTACATATTCTATTTAAAACGGAATCATTATACATAAATATATAATTTATTTTAATAGTATAAAAAGTATAGTTTTTTTAGCTTTGTAATTATTTATACGATAGAATGGATATAGTATAACATATTTATCTCTCTTATCGACTAGAGTTTATCGACACTTGCGCATCTCTAGTTCAATTTTAGCTCAGAGCGAAAGCCCTTTATCGAGGTCTGTAACCCCTAAGGGTTTTATTCGTTTTTGTTTTGTTCACTGATACCAGTTATGTTGAGTATGGAGAGAGGTTAAGCGTCCTCGATTCCAGTTAAGAACTTGATGGGTGGACAAACTGTACCGAGATATATATTACATATATATCTTTGTATTGTAGTATAAGATATAAAGTCTTAGCATTGACTATGTACTTGAGAGCACCGGAAAATAATAATAGAAATAATAATATTTTTTAAATTCTTTACTAGTAAAGCACCTTGAAGTTTTAATAATTATTAATATTGACTGGTAAAAATAACATTGACATAATAAAAATAGATGTTATTTCTTTATTTATATTAATTAAAAGAAAACACAGTAAACTTACATGTCTTGAAACGCTTTTAAAATCTTTGACTTTAAACATATTAGAGATATTTTAATAGCTTCTTAAACAGCGCGACGTCACAGTGTCTTAGAGGTAGCGGGTTCATTCCTGTTTTTTTAACGAATGTATATAGTATATGTATTATGAATAATAAATATAATATATTTTATAAATTAAGTTTAATCCGTGCGTTATTATGACTATTTGTGTTGTATTGTAGGTATACATAATTGACATGTGATAGAAAAAAACTTATTTGAATACTGAAGTTCAGGGGGTCTAAGTATCAACCTGGGGGATTTAATAGCAACCTCATGTTACCCTCACCCTTACAAACAAGATTCCACTTCGATAAAAAAATCACTTAAAAGAAGAAACACCCTTTGTTCTCTATATTTTGATTTTTAACTTTATATGGTATATACACGTTGGTTAACAATCGTTAACTTAAGTGAGTTGTTTAAAAATAATGTTAATTTACGTGAGTTGTTTTAATATAATGTTAACTTAACTAAGTTTTTATCCAAGTACTACTAAGTATCATACAAAAGGCCCGCGTTTTTGTAAGACATACGAGGTTAATGACCGGACTTAGGTCACCTGACTTTATTTTGTATACAATCTATTATTAAAAGACGCTTGTGTGTTTGATTGTAACAGATTTATTTTGTAATTGTTGTTACAATTACATACATACATTTATTCTTACAATTACTTAGTTTATTTTAGGGTGTTAATAACAATTTTTTATGAAATAAAGGAAAAGTTGTATATTCCGACTAGTAATTATACTTAGGTTGCTATTTGGGCAATGACATCAAGGTCAAAAAATACAATTCATCAAATTATAATTTATTTCTTTATACTAAAGTTTTTTAGGTACATGGTTCTAAAATAAATTAATTTATTCTAGTCTGTACGTTGGGGCATCGATTTGGTCATGCATATCTACTACACAATAGTATACGGTCTTCAACGTTATTGTCTGAAATCAATAATCGATCCAAGATTGAACCTTTAACTAACTCAATTCACAAGTCCGTTATTGGAACTAACGCAAAAATTGAATTTAATTCGATTATTAATTTTGGAAGAAGTAAGTGAAGTCAAATATTGCACTTTACGAATAATCATAGATTATATTACAAAAAAAATGTAAAAAAAAACACCTATAATAGTGATTGCTGTAATATTCTATTTTTGTATCTGTGCTTGTTATGTACTTGTGCTTGTAAGGTAATCTGAGCTAGAGTGACACAATAACCGCGGAATACGGCTTCGTATGAAGGCAAGTTGGGAGACTTATTTATAACTAGCTGCTCCCCGCGACTCCCACCACGTGGACTATGGAAGGCCGTTTACGTGTTAGTACACTACTAATTAATTTACATATTTTCATTTAGACACTATTATGAATCTGTTTGATAGAATGATATTTGTTTAGTCTGTGGTCAAACCTTTTTCAATAATATGGCTACTAACAGATAAAAAAAAATGTACCATAGAGAATATATCTTAATATTTTGGAAATCTTATATTAATATGTCCAACTAATGATTCTTAATTGGTTTCACAAAAAGACGATAATATTATTTCAGTAATATTGCCGAGGTGCATTGCACTTTTTCTTACGGTTTCTTTTAGGGTTCCGCAGGCAATGACCTGACGTTATATGGTTTGCGTATTGAGAAGTGATTTAAATTAAGTTATGTTTTTTATAACGGCCATATATTTATTTTATTATGTTTTTTTTCATATAAATAGACTTAGATAGATTAAACGTCTGCTATTTTATAATGAATTTGCACGATCCTATTCGGAGATATTTCCAATGAGACAATAAATTCTAATAGACCGAGAAACTCTTTGGATATTGTTTCTTATTGTTGTATTGCAATAAAAAAAAACATAACATCTGTTATGTTGGTTTTTCTATTACGTCATTGAGTTTGACAGTAAGTACAATGACTGGGCAAGATACCTGCTAGTTTATTTCTTACCTGCTATTGTAGCTGAAATATGCAAAAAAATATCCTAAATACTACGACCTTGAGTGAAAAGGGTTATGAACCTGTTTCCTGTAGAGACGTTTTGGTTTTCGGGTATTTATAACTTTATTGTATTGTTTTTTTTTTATTTAAATGTAGTATGTACTTCCGGCGTTTCGGTGTAATTCTGCTAGAGATTGATAAGTTCTGTTTGTTTAAGGAAAATATGTTTAATAATGATTTGACTCATTTTCTAGTTACCGGATGGCGCATCGTCATTCACCTAACAGTCACAAAAAACATTACTAAATATCATTATATATCATATTTATAACATATAAATAACCTTATGCTGACATTTACCATATTTTTTACAATTACTATATCTATGTATTAACTCGAAATATTCTTTAAATGTATAATTTTCTCCCGAGATATGTCTAGACGTCTGAACAAGAAATTAAAATTTCTATTGTCTGATAACGAAAAGATTCCTGGAGGGTAGACGCAACAAGTAACAGCTGATCGCCACCACCGTTTTGCGTCAGTGTCGAGTTAACTGTTACGATGGAGGCACGTGTGTCCTGTTAATATATATTGTTATTTTATTAATTTCATATGCATTTTTTTTGGTTCCTATATATCTAAATTTATTTTTATTTTTTTATTTTTTTTTATTATTTTTTTTTTGATAAATCATAAAATCAGTACTGGAACTACGAAAAATGTTAAATATTTAACAAAAAAACTTATGGAAATTGAAGCGTTTTTCTTTCATATTACTCTCCTAAAGTTACAATTTTAAGCATTTTTTGTAAATTACTTGCTACTCAACTTAAAATAAAATACACAAAATTACTTACAAAAAATTTAATTTACTGCTACTTAAACTCCGATTCCACTGGATGTAACATCACAAAATTTCGAAGGATGCCTGGTATAGCTCTTAACAGTTATTAAGCAAATATATTCCCTAAGATCATCCACCTCATTGGTTAGGACCATTCTTCATCAACACTGTGGGGAAGTGCATCACCCCCGTCTAGACCGAGGGTACCTAACAGCTGACTTTTGCTTTATATGTTCAGTCTTTTGAAAGGCGCTGCGGTGAGCGGTCGTATTGTTTTAAAGAGCGTTTATGTTTCGAGTGCATTTTGTATTCTTATTTACTCGTATTACATTTTATATAACATATTATTTATGTTTTAAAAGAGTTATTCCAGATATTTATTACATTGTGCATGTATAAAGTGCATTCTAGATCCCCTACCCCCTAGTCTAGACAGGGGGAAGGGAGAAAAATACAGGTAGTTCTAAACTGAAACAGCTGATTCGAGATTTCAGTTTGTTGTTGAATATTGCTTTGTTCGGTCATTATTGTGAATTATTTGAATATAATAATTATTATATTTTTACGTATATAATATCTAATGATATTGTACTTAAATATATTTTTCTTTTTTATAATTTCTTTTAGACTCTACTTTCAGTAATTTGTTACTGAAGCCAAATTTTGGTATGTTTTTAGTGTTTATATTAATAAAAATATTTCATACATAGCAAGTATCTATTAATTAATAACGTAATAATTATATAAGTGATAAGTTATCAACTGATATAAGTTATCATGTTTTGTTTATTCGGACGGAGTAAGTATATTGTTTATTTTGTCCTATTAACACACATTTATTAATACTTTTTCATATGTATCAAGAAATTACAGAAGTTTTGTTATTTTGGTATTTCTATTAGTAATTGAACTTTGTATTTTTAATGGGTTTTCTATACATTTAATAATTAATATCAACACGCATTGGATAAGAATCTGAAAAATAATTTATATTATTAAATTTAAATTAATTTTATACCATTAAAAAAGTTTTAATATTATATATACTTAATATCTCGTACATGAGAAGTGAGGAATGTTTATAGAAAATGTCTTTAAATTTCTCTGTTTAGAGTTACCGCAGCGGTTTAAAAACCCCATTAAAATCAATGATGGGTGCAAATTCATCATACATCTACCGGTATGGGTGTTAGGAAATGAGATCCGTCTAAGTCTAGTCTAGACCTGGGTCAATGGACAGACAACAAAGAGTGCAATGCGATAAATATATGTAATGCTGTATCGATTTTTACATGTTTTTCTTTGAGTGATAGTTATATTTATTTATGTATAAGATTCTCAGAATACGCTTGAGAATTTGCCAAATTTAATTTTACATAGACAAAGGAAATTATGACTGTAAATAAAGATTCTTGACCTGTATCTGGTTTATTTATTTTATGGGACACGTGTGATATGTTTTTAAAATATGCACGAAAACCAGGAAATCGCATATTAATGAGAATATTATTGACCTTTGAATTTTAATTGGCAATAATTATTAATAAAAACAGTAAAAAAATTAATAGCTAAATTATTTTTTTTAAATAATCGGTGCTACAGATTATACTTCTGTTACATATATTTCATTTCTATTAAAATATGCTCTTCGCTTTCGCTATAAAAGTATATTTGTATCTATCTATAAGATACTTAATTATAATAATATATTTAAAAACAATGTTTTCTGAATCGGCGATTATTTGCATTGTTATTCTGTAGTAACATTATCAAATTGATTTAATAAGAGCAGACGATACATTTGGTGGAGTCGTTCACATGATGGTGGTCCGTGGAGGTCACCATCATCCATGATCAGCTGTTTTTTTTATAAAATAAGTACCTATTTATTGAGTATTTAAAATCATCATTATATGTGATATTATTGTATTCGTAACTGTGAAATGTACTGAGCGATTCAATCGCCGCGATTTAAACGCTAGTCAGTTTCGATGTCAGTGAAAATATACGTATAGTTATAAAATCCGAGTGTTTGTTTATAAGGCAATTACACAATTGGATTATTATTTATAAATAACTTTCTCTTGTTTCAGGTGAGTGTGAAAATATATTTTATGTAAAGAAAACTGATGACGATGGAACTCAGGTATTCTTTAAAATGTTTTGATTTTATGTATTGTTACGAAATAATATTGTTTTTTGCATATACCTAATAACTGGATTAAAATTTGAAAGCGTAAAGTGATTCACACTTTTTTTGCAGTCGGGTAAATAGCGTGAATGTAACTTTCACTAGCACTTAGCTTAGCTCTTAGTAATTGATGGTATTCTGGTACTTCAAATATTGTCAGAAATAACGACAAAAACCTTAATATGTAGAAAGGGTTTCTTTTATTTTGTCTTTTAATTTTAAGAGTTTAAGATGAACATATTTTTTACACAAGGACATATTATTATACAAAAAATCATATAGTAAAAAAATTAAATAAAACACATAACATTAATGGGAAAAATATTATAGCAACATTTATAAAAGCCTAGAAACTGACATCCAAAACACAGTATTTATATTTATATGAAGGGGTTCCTTCTTTTTATCTTTTAATTTATTTTAATATTATATTATATTTATTTTTAATTTAAATAGCTCTAGTAGGAACATAAAGGCAACAAAATTCGAAGTCAATTGTTTAAATATTCAAATCTAATAGTTTTGTGGACGTCCTTGTATCTGTTTGTGCGCTGTTAAGTTTTTTTTATTTCATCATTACAAGAAACTAAGTACTAGGATAGCATATTTAATGAAGAGATGAAATCATCACTATGAAAGACATGACAATTCTAATTCATTCACGCACGCACAAATTAAACGCTGTGAACTTTCTGCGGAGTACCTATTATTGTAGATAGTCGTGCTTTGAAGATTTTAAAACGTGATCGTTAATTTGAAATTTGTGCCAAGGTTCGTTACGGTTGCGTCAAACGTATAGACAAACTTGTCTAGACTATTGGACGCCGGCATAGGCACAAAGTATTATCTATTAATTATTATTACGCGCTAAAGCGCTGTATCGGCTGTAATTAATATTCATATTAAGCAGTTGCAGCGCTTGACTTAAAAAAACGTGTTTTTTTGTCCTATTTTGAGCTTAACGACAGCGTATCTATGTCAGAAGGGTTCGGGGGGCCGTGACGTAAAAGTGCATTCGGGTTTCGAAATTTAAAACGTGATATATTCACGTCATTTGACTGAAATTATACCCTATTTCCTTTCTTTAAAGTTCTAAATGTGTTAATTCAAATCATCGGGCTTACCTTGATGATTTGAAGTTATTATATTGTGTAGGAAGTGGCGTGCTATTTTGACATTTATTATGTGGATTTAAAGTGTGTTTTTATTTGAATGTTTATTGGATATTGGCATTGATCACAATTAATATACAAAGGTAGTTCCGATATGGTCTCCCCAGAGACACATACTTAAACACAGTGCTCTAGATAATGAATCACGGGCGAAGAAGCTATTGTACATCGGCCTAGAAAACTATTTGGTATTGTTGATTCTTGAACTTGAATTTTATGACCAGGAAATAGAGCTTGAGTTCCATTGTTTTGAATTTAATATCGTTTTTTTCTTCAGTAGCTTGCTTGTGATTCATGCATTCCTAGTAAATTTGTGCGATTAGTTGGAAAGTTTGAGGTTTCTTTGTTACCAAAAAAAAACAAAAAAATAATAAATATTTATAAAAATTATTTTAGATGATGGTGATAAAAATTATTACTACTTAATAAAAAAGCATAATGAGTTTATGAGTGTGCTAAACTTATTTCTTTAACATACTATCACTAATACTAATTAATAATTTTAGTCAAAAACTGACTAATAATAGTTTTGCCGCGGAGTAAGTACACAGATTTTTTCTATAAACAAAACAAACAAGAATATATTCCAATATGAATAATACAAATTATGTAAAAAAAAGGTATAAAAAACCAAAGCTAAAAAAAAGTGTACATTGGGAGGAAATAAAATAAACTCAGTTTAAAAACCAGTAGATTTGTATGCATATAAAGAATCGTATAAATTTTTTGTTTTGGTTTTTTGTCCAGTACCAGTACCTATTTTCTACAGTCCTGGAGTAACTCCAAATAGTCCTCTGCTACTAAAATCTCTGAAGGGGTTCGTGTGTAATTAATTGTAGTTATCAAAATCAAATCTAGTATTTAAACATATAAATTTAAATATATATGTATATACATATATACTAGGCTCATTTTGTTTATCGACATAATGCTTTTATTTTTGTATCATTTTTGATCCTTATCATATTCTTAGAAAATTAAGGTCGATGTCCTGTGCTTTACTTTTAAAAACTGATATTTTCAAGAATTCTTTAATCATTATCGAAGTGAATCACAATAACTCTGGACTGTTGACTTTTCAGTTAGAGGTTAACGGACCAAAAAAATACAAATTCCCGTTTGGTAATTTAAAAAGGTTGCTGGATTCTTTTTTCATTATGAGTATTTTTTTACAAATTATATTTATGTATATTAAAAATAAGTATAAAAACATAATAAGTCAAGCTAAAATATGATATCTAGGATATTATTAATTTTGCTTTCATTTTTTTTAAAGTAAATGTTAAAACTATAAGCAATAAGTCGTCGATAAATGTATTTATTGTATCTGTTTTCATTAAAAAACAAAATTAATTCCCATAATCTCAACTTACAACAACAAAAAACTCTGCAATCTATTTTATTCTCTAGTGCTATAGCTTTAATGTTCAAAATACCATACATTAAATTATTCCTAACAAAGTAGTTTACCGTATTATGTTAATGACATACGCGTGATCATCTGGGTCGGGAACGGCCATGTTGCTCATGTGAGGGAGAAAGCTATACATGTCTATCCATATGTAAGAGTGAGATCAAGCAATGTTTGTCAACATTAGCGGGCGAATTTAAATTTAGAATTACTTCCGTGTTTTCTATAGGTAATGGCGTCGTTGCCACATTCGAGGATTGCTGTATCCACTTCTATTTTACGCAATAAATTACATAAAAGTATGTTTATCTAGAACAACTAACAAGTGTTATAACGTTTTATAACGCGAAACTGATTTTACGATTCGATCTATTACGGATCGTCATACCTAAGACCTCTTCGGATATATGTACATATTTTAATATTGTTTTTTTTTGTATAATCCCGCTACATTATGTAAAGTATAATGCTTCATGCTTCTTGCTTTATTTTTTTATGGGAGAAAAAAGCTTTTAGGGTTAGGGCCGTAAATATTGCAAAAAAAAAACTTTTTTGAAGAAATAATGTAGGTATAATAATTTATACATACATATATATTTTATAGAAAAAAATAATAATAATAATATGCCTGTTATATATACATTCTTAAGTTATATAATCATGTATGTGTTAAAAAATATATCTTTATTAGTTCCAAAATATTTCTTCATAATGTTTTATCAAAACACCATAACCGATATATCTGTAGTTTTTAAAACGCCCTTGTGATAACGCGATAAGATTTATAATGCACTGATAACAAACTCTAGGCTATTAGGTCACAGCTGATATATTATTATGACTATATCTTTATTTCATAACTTTCATAATTTTCTTAACTTACCCAAAACTAAACAAAAAAAACTTAGAGTTTGGTTCAACGTTGCCCAAACTTGATGTCACAAGAATTTATTGTGACCAATGTTCTACTCATTGCTAAAAATATTAGTCATTTTATTATCTATTCATATATAAATATATATAATTGGAAGTCTTGTACCTTTCGCACGAATTTTGACATTATGAAAACAATGACAGTTTAATTAAATAACTCTCTATGAATATAGGTAATTTTAAACAGATTATTTTATATATGTCAATAGATTTTCATTCATAGAGTGTATAATATACACTCTGTGTCAATTGTATAATAATTCTATGTTAATAATAATATTATAATAAATGGAAATATATTTTAAAATCCCAATGCACTTATTTTATTGCTTCTGTAATATGCTCGCTACACACACTTGTAAAGATAAGGCCTAGTCTACATGATAGTGACAACTGACATATTATGTCAGTTTTAATTTATTATTTTTGTGGTTTTTTAGTTTAAGTTGAACACATAGATGGCGAGGTGCTATGTAATCAAAGTAAAATTTTATTTTTATAATCTGTTATTACAGTATTATTTAATAAGTATTGAACATAGTTATGAAATAGAACATCTCAACTAATCATGCTTATAAATGACTCCAGAAAGTATATACATTTATGAAAGTTTCGTATTAAAGAATGTTCGTATAATTTATTATCAACGTTATAATTAATCAGACATTATTCAAGAATGTTTTAATACTTTACCATGTCAAGGCAGAATGAAAATTAAAACTAAATGCTACCAGAAACAAAACAGATATTTGCTTTGTATAGTGATTAGATATGAACTAGTTTTAATACTTTATTAGTCATTCAGTGGTTTTGTATAAAATACAAAAATGATATATGTTTTTTATTTGGGCTATTTTAAAATAATTGTTCTTGACATCAACATTCCAATGTTCTGTCTTTTGTTTTGTACTGAAATAATACATATTTTAAAACACATTTATTATTTTCAACTATTCTATTTTTGTATTTGACCAGTCTTATTTTAATAATAAACTTCGGTTTGGACAATTGTCTTTGATATCACGACAAGAGCTCTGAACTGTATCCATAGATAATTGCTTTTAATAAAGTGATTGACCTTTGCACCCAATCGTAAGGACACACTTGCTTTTAAACTTTATTAGTATTTCACAATATGCCACCAATGAATACAAGTGTAGCCATGCCCTAAATAGGAAGAGAACTGTTGCTAGCGGGCCACGTTGTAAAAATAGAACGCTACTTAACAAGTAAGCCGCTACAGCGACCTACTTTTCTAGTCACTGGACGCACATTGCTTCAAGCGCTGTATCTAGGTCGAATAAGGGTGCACCAAATGTGGGCCAAGGTTGGTGCAAGCCACGCCCAAGCAGATTTTCGTTTGGAACAAAGAGTTTTCCATACTCCAGTTTATGTGAATGTTACATAATCTTGTGTTTTATGTTACGAGGTAAATTGCGTTATGTGTTATAGAGTAGGTATTGGCGCCTATACTATTGAAAAATGAAGTTTTTAACCAAATTGAGTTATAGATTCCTTCTAATATCTCAATTAAGTTACTTTAATATAAACTATTAAATATGTTCTTAGTTATGAAGTTGTTATGTCGAAAAATACTATAATAAAATATAGTTTCGTTTTATTTAAATCTTTCTATTAAAGTAAAAAACTGAAGAATGTTTCAAGATCACAAGGCCACAGTTCAATTTGGTTTTATTTTCCTATTAGATTACCGATAAACCTTAAACTACAGTTGTTACTACCAAGACCGTTCCTTTCACATTAACTACATTATTGATAAAGTGGGCCATTTAAGTTTCGTAAATGCAATCAAGGTCATATTTTATGTTTTTTTATCGTAGAGCCATACAGTACGTACATATTTTATGTTTTTTTATGATAGAGGGGGGCTTTATAGTGCCAGTAGACTTATATTGGTTCTACGAGTTTGTTTTTACCATTTTCCAATTTCTAAACCTGTTGAGCCAGATTGAGGTTCAAGATCTCCCCATTTCACATACTTTTTCTATACGACATACTTGAGCATATCTTTTTAGGAGTCTATTTTGTGTCTAAGTTATTATAATACGTTGATAATGCGATTTGACTACAAGACTATCTTGTAGAACCGTCCGCAATGGAAGGTTGATTTATTATTGATTGAATGATGATGTTAATAATTGAAGGATTATCATGTATAATGACGTCATGAACAAAATATCGATCTAAACAGATAATTCTTAGTGTACTATACTAATTATGTAAAACATTTTCTATTTATTTATATCTTTCCCACTTTAAAACCACCATATCATATTTATCTAAATAAATATGTAATTTACGAAAGACATTACTCAACTTAAAACTAGAGGTCTAAGAAGAACTACACAACTCAGGTGGTTATTCATTTCTTTACTGTGATCACTGTTTCACAAACGTCAATATTTTGTTAACAATTTACGAATAATTAGAACGATTGCAATCAATGAGAAGAAAAAGGAAAAACAAAAACAATTATTATGGTTGCAATTAAAAATTAGATTAAGCAACCAAAAAATTGCACAAAACACAATATATAGTCGCTCATTATTTTTGTATTTATGTGTCCAGATGCACAGTAACGAGTCCGCCCCTCCTCCCGTGGGCACGGCGCTGTTGCTTCAGCTCGGGCGGCTGGTGGTGCGCGCGCGCAGCCCAGCGCAAAAGAGTTCCGACGCCTCGACCAGCCATCAGGTGGGGATATTATCATTGATTTTTAAAAGGGGGCCTCAGATGGAGCAAGGCCCCTTGACAATATATATTATTAATTATACAAGAAAAGGGTTAGTTATAAACTCTGTGGCCCTTTACAGTAATGTCTGCAAAAGGTTATAGGAAAGTATAAGAAAATATCATTAATTACGTTACAGGTTAACACCCAACCCAAAGCAGATGAGCCTAAATCAGCAGTGGAAGTGCAACTCAACAACCATGTTCAGGCTTTGTGGGATGAGCAGATACCTATCTGTATCGAGGTACCTTTAGTATTCATAGTACGTTTATATAATAGCAAAACGATTAAACGTTTAATTTTGCTAATATTGTACTTGTACAGAGTGAGAAACCGAATAATCCATTTCTATATAAGTTATAAAAAATGCATAAAATTTGAAGTCCTTCTGAACTGTATTTATGCCGTGACGATCTAAAATAAAAAGTATTGTTTAACATATTTATTATTTAACTACTTTCAGGCCCTTTTAGCCCCGGACTGTCAGGAATGCTACACGTCTCTGAGCCGCGTAGACGAGTCCGCGTTGTATGACAAGCTTCACACGCAGCGGGCGCTGTTGTTGGAGAGGTGGACTATACGGACTGTTGCTAACAAGTAAGTAGTATAGGCAATATGATTTGGTATTAGCATATTTTGATTATGTTTTCGATTTTGTTTATACGGGCATCTTATTATTTTTCATAAAAACGTGTTGATATTACTTATTCGTTATAAAATAGTTCATATTTTTTTTATTGATTACCGTTGATAATACTAAATCGCTTGTTAGGTATATGCCAATATCACATTTTATGTTAAAAAATATTGCTGTCCTTTATCAATGGTAAAATGTTATTTAGGCTGACCAAAATATTGATAACGTTATCTTAATGGTTTCAGAAAGGGTAATATTGATAAACAGTAAAGATAAGAATTTGATACAACAAAATGTTTGTAAAAAAATATATAATCTATTATATTACCGACATCACAAATAAAAAACATGCAAATGCATACCTATACTTATTTTATTAATAAAATATTGCAACAATATTAACTAGTCTATCAAACTCTTGACTAATCTCGTTTATTTCGTTTATTTTACATAAAATAGACGTTTGTCAAAAGAATAAACATATATTCAAATATTTGATTATCTACATGGGGCAAGGAAAACCTTTATTTTAATTACACAATTACAAAAAGGGGGCCTATTCCACTTGTATTTTCTAAAGGGGGCCACACTTATCAATGTTACAAAACTGTAATATACTAATTAACAATCGTATGTATTAGTTCATGCGTGTCACAGTGTGATGTGTTGTTCAGAACCCAAGACCCGTCCACGATCAGTGCCCACTGGTTGCTGAGCGCGGTTCGCTCGCAGCTGCACTTCTCGCAGGTGTCGGCGTGGCGCGCGCGCGTGCAGGACCGACCCGCCGAGCGACGGTAGATACTTACCATTACCATACTTGTGTTGTGGTTATTTTTATTTTGTACTTTAACTACGATACATTGTATCTACCTTAATTTCCTACAATCCTTATGATCATTTACTCGCTTGGATTTTTTCAAAATCTCATCTTGGTGCATGGAATATTTGATCTCTTAATTTTTATCACTGCTACGTTATACCACTTGGGGACGTTAAAGGCGATACTTATAGCCGAAAAAATGATTATTTAAATTAAGTCGCTAGCGTATGTGTTATTACTTTTTTTTTTCATTACTTCATATAGGAGTATACGATGTTTTAATATTATACAATAACTATTGTCATGTTAAGGTATTTTTTTTATTAAACAATACGCCTGGACTTGTCGACATTAACAATACCTATATAATAACAATACCTATAATAATCTTACCAATCGTCTAACGCTTAAATACATACACGTCAAGTTAAACATGTATCGTATAATGTATAGTCATAATATTAATTTTAGATATTAATATAAGTGTAAAAAAAAACAATAAATTGTTTATAGGCGAAAGCTGAGCCGCGAAACGTGCAATTTTAAAAAAATAGAAGCAAACTGCGATGAAACCGAACTCGACCGCAAGCTGAACATCGTCTACTCCATAAAAATCCCCGGGGAAAGTTACAAAATAGCCGACTTCAACCGACCACCCATCAGCCACAAATTTCCCGTCACCGGTATAGGAAATAATGTGTTTCTCAAAGTGGTTCTCGAAAGTCTGCCACGTTTGGACGACATACCCATAGTTAAATGTACCTGCCAGAAAAGACGCGCCAGTAAAGAAGTACCTGCCAACGTCCACGAGGAGTTGGTGGGTAAGCTTAATGATCTCACACTAGGTCCAAGGAACGTTAAATATCCAGACGCCATAAACTCTAATATACCCACTAGTCGAAGACTATCCATAATTAACTCAGATTATAAGTACTTAGATGAACACAAGAAGATTGTTGATGACAGAATGTTGACTCCGTGCAGTGAGAGTGGGAAGCACAAATGTAATTGTGATGACGAATCAGATGACAAAAATCACAGATCTTCCGCTAGTTTAAGTCCACAAGAACCTAAAAAGTTGGATGAGCGGCGGCTGAAAGAGATAGCCAAATACAAGCGCCGTTTGAGGAAAGAGAGCAAGCTTAAGCTATGTGATAGCACTTCGTCTGAGGGAGAGGGTTTGAAGGTTAAAGAAACTCATACGTCCATACCAATTTTACAAGCGGCTAGATTCGATAGATTTAGAGCAATCGGTTGTTTTAGAAATCAGACATATTTGACGTTGCCAGCCAGTCGGATCGAAAGTAGATCTCCTTTTATCGAAACCATTAACATACCACAGACTGAGTTCAGACGGACCAATACAGTGGGAACTCAGACTGATGACATCACCTGTCAGTGTGGCAATAACTTATCAATGAGGTGTTTAAGTTGTTCAGATAGAGGTATGGTCAGATCCGAAGGGACTTTCAACTTCGCGTCCATAGAGAAAGGGGCCAGAAGGAAGTGTGAGGAAGATGAGAAGGCGTTAAAAAAGCATAAATGTGATAACCCTAGCAGTAATTCACAGTGTGATATAAGTTTAGATAATTCTAGTGATAAGTGCGATATAATAAAGCGGCCGAAATTGAGACGTTATTTTCCAATTGTGGACCGTATCGAGAAGGTGATAAGTGACAGATTCGCGCAAAATAACGATATACAAGAACTGAATTTAAGGGACGACGACACAGTATTCTCAATCCCGAAACCGGAAGCGAAACGACAGAAAACATATTCCATAAACGAAGACTACGTTCTTTTTGAAAAGTGTGACTATGGAACCTTCGATAAATGCGAACAAGATTCGCCCAAGGAAGACGCGGATCAAAACGGTTTTAAATTTCCCGACCCTAAAAAGGGCGGACAGGACAACCAAGTGCCTTCCCCAACAGAAATGGACCGATTTCGGTGGCGTTTCGATTCCGCTGCATCGATGGTGTTTCATAATAAAACGGGACTTCCCCTCACATCCAGTCCAGCGCCGTTAAGAAGAGGGAACAACTGTTTCGATTTTGACGACTCAATTAACGGCGTTTCCGGTATTAAGAGGTATGTTTAATTATATTGCTTAATCTTCTGACTATAAATATATTGTTTCAGTACAAAAATCCTAACTATTCATAAAACAAAATTCCAATTTTCAAATAAGAATGTCAAAGCCATTAAGAATATAAATATATATATTTGTGCTATATTTCAGTGCTCTATTCCACCCCATAAGTCCCCCAGCGGTGTCCCCGGCGTCCCCCGCTAAGCTGACCCCTCCCCCCCGCCCTCCTCCCGCACACAGCAAGCTGAGGATCGGACCTAGCACGGGACTGTTGGGTGAGGAACCATTTCTATATACATCAATTATGATTTTGTACTTGTTTTTTGAAATTACCATGGAACAACTTGCTTGAATTAACAAGACGACTTCGAGTTCTTAGATTTACACTCATATTGAACATATTCAATTGTAATATTATATTCTAATAATAATCAACATTCATTCATTCATTCCACTCAAATTGTTACTATATATCATAGTAAATAATTTTCTTTCAATACTAGTCAAATGGAATTATAGTTTTTTCTTTTATAGGATTTATATAAAAACTATATTAATTTATTGGTTTTCTTTAAACATGTTAACGAAGTATAACCTGCCTAAGCAGGTTATACTTCGTTAAACTAAAGCACATATACATAAATTTGCAATCAATAATTTATTTCTTAATAACAGGTAGTTTCGAAGAATCGGCTCTTAAAGGTCGACTAGAGCCCGTGGCGACCGTGCATGGCTTCATCGCTGAGCTGGGGGCCTCGGGGGCCCTCTGCCCCCCTCACCTACGTCTACCAGTCACTGTGTTCTTTTATGCTCCAGGAGGCACCAATGCTCCTTATATGGTAAGAAATATGACAGAAGATTTTTTTTTATTTTGGGGGCCTTTCTAATTTGAATCGCTTTAACGGACAATATTACGCCATAACTCACTAGTCAATTCTATATAAAAATATATTTAAATGAGTTAAAAGAGTGTACATGCGACGAGAGACTGTTGTTTTTAAGTGAAATGTATTTGAAATAAAAATCTTTATCTCTGAGTTTATTTTTGATCTTTTTATCTACGTTTTTGTGATTCAATATTTTATTAAAATTTATTAGTACATGTGTATTATAATAATATTTATATGTTATTATTATAATATTTAAATGTTAAACTGAGAAAGAAATCTACCTAATTGGTATAGATTTTTTTGTCATAAAATAATATTTTCCAGGGTCACATAAACCTGGGCCCGTCTGGTTACCGCGTATCTCGGTCGGGTACCATCCAGGTGTCTCTATTCAACCCCCACGGGACCTTAGTTAAGATGTTCGTAGTTCTGTACGACCTCACTAGCATGCCCCCCATGGCGCGCACGTTCCTCCGCCAGCGCACCCTGTACATGCCGGCCGGGGCGGAGCACCCTCAGCCACATATGGTGCACAAGTGGCTTCGGTATTTGATACATTTGAGGTGGGTTTTCGTGGATTATTATAATGAGGACTGAGTTTTGTTGTCTAATATAATTTTGATTTTCAAAATAGAGCTACGTACATATATGTTTACTGTATATCTTAACTTCAACCTTAGAGGCTTTCTTTTAAAAGATTAACTTAAAAATATTTTATGACTCTCAGAAGTATTCGATGCTGCTGGTAATAGTTGTTAATAAATTATAAAACTCAATTATGTTTTCAGGTTCATGACTTCAAAATCCGGCAAGCTGTATCTCCACACGGATATCCGTATCTTGGTCTCTCGGAAGGCGGATTTGGACACGGCGACTGCACACTCGGCTTTATACCGCCCGCTGAGCAATCAGGGCAAAACACCTGACAGTAAACCGACTGATCCGTCACCAACCACTAATGGGAAGACGGTACAGCAATCTATCGGTTCAAGTGATACTGTCCCGCCATCGTCCACCAATGGGGAGATAGACAGTAAACCTGACGTCATGAAACCGACCAATCGCACGCCGAACCGCGTTTTTGGCGGCTGTAGCGAATTTGACAGTGAAATAAAGAATGAAATGCGCGAATTCGGGTATGAGAATCAAAATGGAGTGTCTTATGAATTGCGGAGTTTTACTTACGCCCCAGAGAACCCGAAATACTCTCCTCGATAATATTGGGCGAGCTTAATGGACATTGTGTATTTCTTTTTTAGTGGCTGTCGTACGTATTAATTTTTGTGTTAAAATATGTATGTACTAATGAGAAGAATATATTTTTGGTTTTATAATACTGTCTTTTATTTTTAAACAATACAATGTTTTTAAGAATATAAATTAAATAAAACTGAAGTCAGTTTCGTCGTATTGTCGGATTTTGAACAGTTTTTAGTACTTTGTTTAAAAAATTTTAGGTTTTAAAACATCATTTGACGACTCTTAGAGTACTTGAAAGTATATATAATTAAAATACAGTGCCATAGTGACAATATATATAAAAATATTTAGGTATAATTTTTTTTTTTAATTATCCCTTTGGAATTTTTCGCGAAATTACTATAATCCCATGCATTCGTACTCTAACGAAGTATATCAATATTAAATAGAAAAAGATAAATAAACAACTGTATAATAATTATAGGTGTTCGAATATTAAAAATATATGTTAACACTGTAGTCACGGCCCAAGTAAGCAAGTCGGGGCCCCAACGTATTAAATGAGAGGGGCCTTTCCAAATCTAATCAAAAACTAGCTATTGTTTGCGACAAATAATTATTATCTGGTTCTTGCCTGTTTATATAAATTTACTACGTATGCAATATATAGAGAAATCAGACCATTCAAGCAAACAAAAAATATATACTCAAGTTTATATTTTTACTAAATCTAGTCCGACTACTATTAGTCAAAAAAAAGTATGTTTCATATCAAAAGTTTGTTTCATATCAAAATGCATATATTTATGTAATGTAGTACAAGCTACTTATTTACAAAATTTATTATCTTAGTAAATTAATTAATTAGTAATAATCTACATTTGAAATAGTTATCTTTTTTTGATACAGTCTATAGCCTGGCCAAGCATCTATGGTTTTAAAGTGATTTTTATGAATTTTGTCTCTGCATTCTCTTAACACATCTCTAGTTTCAAACAGACCATATTTTTTAGTCCAAACGGTTTAGTTTAGGCGACCAGGCTTCAGCTCTCACAAAGTTGTAACTAACAAAAGAAAACGGAAAAGTAGTCGGGCTTAATACAATTTAAAAAAAATAATTGTTGAGATGAAACGACCCAAGGAAATTTCTTTTTCATAAAAATAACGCTTTGTGACTCTTCATTCTATGTGCCTTTCACCTGTGTATCAGATACCTGTACATCCGATCTCATCAATCTACTCTTTTAACTGTAGGGATTGATGGAGGGAATTGCCTTTAATATCGACTATAATTGTTTTATTATAAGTTGATTTTGTTTTCTAAACGGGAGGGGGTGAGCCTACAACACAGCACTACACCTACCTACTACAGCACTTTCGAACGAGGAAGCGTTCGTTTATCTGTCATTATACGATCATAACGCTGATACTAAGCTGATGCAAGTGTGCAATCAATGTAGTTCCGTTTTCTTTAACATTGTGTTCCATTTTAAACATTAAAAAAAACGGGAATGATCAATCGTAGTTTAAATATAGTAAATTTTATAAAAAGTTGTTAAAGTTTAAAAATTTTAAAATAAACCCAAATGTTTTTAAGTTGTAGCAATGCTTGATTCTTTCTTAAGAAACATCATCACCGATCTCATTTAGAACGTTGTCTTTCCCAATAAATAGCTACAATTGTATAGTACTATAGTACTTCTTTAAAACCAAAAGATTCAGAAAAAAAACTATTTAAATTATTGTAAAGGCAGATCTTCAAAACTGTTTCTAACTGACTTCGAAATTGGAGGAGTTCTATGTTCGACAAGTTTGTAAATAAACTAACCGGCGTTCTAAAAACTCAGTTAATATTTTTTTCTATAAAATAGCTATAAAATTAAATCGGATTCAATGTTATTCAATTGTCAATACCCGTCAATCAGATTGAATTTTGTTTGTTTACACTAGCGAAAACATTTTTTTTTATAAAATAAAGTGGCTAAAACACACGTCAATTCAAAACGAAAAGAACTTTCTTGATAAATCAGTGAGTACGTGTTATTGCTCGTGTTATTTCTTGGCTTGGTTTTGACTTCAAAAATTTATTTGAGTTCAAGTATCAGTCACTTCCTAACACATATTTTATTAACTGCACTAGGTAAAAGACAGGTTAAAAACAATAAAGTGGCCGCGTAATAGTTCTGCAAAATTGTCTTTTAAAAATTGACCCGGAAATATTTTTGTAGGTAATGACAATTGTAGATATAATTGTAGATAATATTATGATGATAAATGGTAAAGCTTTACATTTATTATGGAAAACATAATAATAATATGATTTATTTGTGGATATTTTTTTTTGTTTTTTGGTTAAAGAAGTTTTGAATATACATTATATGTTTCCCAGGGTACTAATACATAGAAGAGGCATAAATTGTTCTAAATGTTAAGTTAGAACACACATTTCCTATACCAATTTTAGGTAAAGCAAAGCAGTAGTTTCAGAATAATAAATGATAACTGTTATTTAATGATTAATGACGTATCGATATAAAGAATAATAAAGTCTTTTGGTGATACGTAATATCAAATTGTAAGAATTCCTATAACTATAACCTAATACTGAGACGTGGTATACTATGTGTTATAAGATTTAATTTCTCTATTGTTTCCTAATCAGTCTTTTCTCACCTAGATCCTCCCAACCGTTAAAATGCCGGCACCCAATTGCTTACTCATTGAAAGTCAAAACCTTGAAGCAAGTCATTGTTTTAGGGTACGGGGTCACTAAGGGTGCAGCCCCTTTATTTCTGCTGCTGTTTCCTATTACTGCACATCGCAATCGCCTACAATACCAACCCTATTATCTGCTTGCCGCTTGGTGTTCAGAAATGCGCATCTCAAGGAACCTGTTCTTCCAAGAACCATTAAGATGTGGAATAAACTTCCTGTTCATCGAAGATTGGGAGAGTAATGTAAGAGAAGTGAATGTAACGGACAGGCAAACCTTAAAGTCCTTCGAAACGAAAAAAAATATCCAAAATAAAATAGTTTAACATTAATAAGAACAAAAAAATAATTTAATAGGTTCAACAGTTCTCGAGTGAGTTCAATCAACAAAATTGGTTGAGATACGCGATCTCTACGTGAGTAGGTACATACATACACACAATTGCCTTCGCTCGTTTAGTCAAATAAATATAACTTTATAAGATGTAAAAAACAATGCGAAATAGGTTTTCCCTGGTTAGTAATTGATGAAGCATTTGAGGCTATCAACTGGTAGGAGACAGGGGCTTACTCACCCTCTAGTTTTCTAGATATCTTTTGTTTCTTTATGGTGCATTTCGTTTGATCTTATCAGTTTCTTTTAATATTTAAAATAACACATAGAAATATTTGAGGATAAAAAAACTTTAATCTATAGAATACGTACGTACAAAATAATTTATTTCAAACGTAGATGTGAAATTCTCATAGAGTTTTTATAGATAGAGTAGGTGCCATAGACGGGCCTGTGAATGTGAATGTCTAACAAATAATAAAGGAAAGATGAGAGACCTATACTTATTATTGTCTAATCAAACAAAAAGAGACAAATAGATATACTTATTTGCTTTCTCTTTTTATTCTATATACACATTATAGGTTGGCTCCCCTACTCTATGTATAGTAACTCTATGGAATTCCTACTTCAATTTAGTCTAATTTATCAATGTTAGACAGAAGTAGGTAACATAAGTAGGCTTGTGTTGGTAAATGATTTTCTTTTCACATTAACCTTTACTGATGAGAACGGCTCCCTTGCGGTAATCTATAAATGTATAATGTTAACGACATACATCTGTGTGTCGTCAAATTAAGATAAAGTAAATCAAGAATTTAATGTCTATTTAATTAATCAGCGTGTAAGGAGCGAAGTTTTCTATTGTTGGGTCAAATTTATTCTATGTCATCGAACTTCTCTGCAATAACGGAACTTATTTGATTCATTTTTTTATCGATTGCTGTGGTTCTCGTGATTTTTTATAATCAACATTGGTGATAGGTCATGTCCTTGAGGAATAATCAACCTAAAATGATCTTCAATGGTTGGCATTGAGTCAAACTGGCGCACTCTTTTTGTTTACATTAGTCGAGCAGTAGTCTCGATTCGGGAATGCAACTCTTTTCGGATATTTTCATGTTACAGTTTGAAATTAGAACATATCATTTCTGACCTCATATTTCATTATACTTATAATACTCTTCTTCTTCTTTTATATTATTATGGCAATCTCGAAGGTTCGAATTCTGCCAGTGTCCAGTCACTCAGCTTTTCTTAACAGTCAGTCAGAATGGCTGTCAACCTAGCTTATTTTTCGTGACGGTAAAAAGGTCCCCAGTGTTGGGTTAGAAAAATAAACAAAGAAATTGAGTTAAAAATAAATATATTAATAACTAATTAATAAATATTTCATTCACACAATAAATTAACAAATATTGATTTGATATTAAACCAAACGGAATCCCTTAAAATTAACACACATCACTCATAAATAAACTTAAATAAAACCAAATATTGACTTAAGAAAGTGTTAGAAGCGGCCGGTTGGGAACTATCTGTTGGATTCTCTCATGAGCTCTGTAGGGAGAGTGACTTACTTCAACATCAGCTTCCGTTTCCTGGAACGATTTTATTATGTAATAATATTTAATTCAGATACTAATATTGTACGCAAATTATTTCGCAATCCTGTTAAATTTCCTATTAAATATTCACTATTATAATTTCCTTTTAATGATCAATTAGGAAACAACTATATAGAAAAAAAATAATTATGATAAGTAATATCAAATTAATTTTATCTTCTGACAAAGATCAATCTTGTTATTAGTACGAAAATTGCAATAATGGCCCCCTTTCTCTTACCTCGGGCTCTATGCTTCTGGACCAGGGCCCCCATGCGGGCTCCTCTTCATGTTCGTAATGGTGCTGATGTTGTGCATGCTCGTAATAAATTACCTGATAAATATATTTATATTTAATTATGGTTCAGGTCTATTTAATTATAATTCTATAGACTTGGTGTTTATGTTATTATCAATGATGGCGGTGTCTTTTAATATATAATTTAGATATTGTTTGATATTATTTGTACACTGTATTTTCATCGTAAGTAGATAGGTACTATGTAAAGTATGTAACACGATGTTTTTTAAATTGCCTATTTGGTACGTAATTAAATTGAAATTCAACACACTTAACATAAATATACTGATATTATCTACATGATTTTCTCAAATAACTAGATTAAAAGGAGAAAGTTAGTAATTTATTGCAGTATCATGTAGACTTGCAAATCATATGAATGTTGCAAATTTAATATTTTTTTTATCTGTTTGTTGTATTTTTTTAATGTTATGTTTCTTTTATAATTTTGATATAACGGTTAGAAGACATTAAGACAAGTTTTTCAGCATAACTTTGATGAATTGCATTTTCTTTTCCTTTTTATTACTTAAGTTAAAAAAAAATAACTTTTACTTTTGTAACGAAATAAACCAATGACTTGCAACGACTTCTTAAACAAAAAAACAACGAAAAAAAGAAATAAGTATTTTGTATATGTACATGGGTAAAGTAGAAAATAAAATATAAAAGATCTATAATTTCGGTGAATGGTAACATGTAAGAGAATCTCTTAATAATATTAGAAGAAATAGAAAAAAGATGTTAAATAAGCGAGATATGTTAATTACTCAGAACAATAACTAAAGCTAACTATGCTTTAGTTATTATTCTGAGGTTAATTATTACAACAGACGAGATATGCTAACTGTTAAATAACTTAAAATTATACATTATTTTAAATGTATAACACTTTCTTGTAAATTGTATACGACATTTTATAGTTTTAGATTTGTCATTTCATCATAAACTAATTTAATTTACGCCTCGCTCAGTATTGTAATTATTAGGAAAGTAAAAGTATACTAGTCTAAATAAAGTAAATTATAATTTATAATCTATTTGTAATAGTAACATCTGTGACAGCAGAGACATTATTTTCACACACTGAAGTAAAAGCGAGTGTTATAAGCTTCATATATACCCTGTATGTGTATGTTTGTCTATAACATTATAGCTCCCAAATACAAGAACTATGAAATCAAAACCGTCTGTACATGATTCATAGCTATGCTCGGTCAATAACATCAGTCTCCAAGATATTACCTCTCATTGGAACTAGTCATAGATTAATGATGTATTGTGAGAGGTTGTTAGAAATAACGATTGCTATTTATATCTTTATAGGAATCATTTTGTAGATACATAATATTTTGTTCATACATAATGATAAATAAATGAAATATAATGTATTTGTTTGTTGGTTTAAATAATATATAATTTTATATATTTAAAAACAAAGGTATGTTAAAGTATGATGTGTGGTCATATGTATTATAATATTATATTTGATTAAAACTCACAAAAAATACATTTACATTTTCCGTGGAAACATCAAAATAAAATGTATGTAAACTCATATCTAGATACTAGTCTCATAAAGACAATGTATAGAAAATCAATACAATTCCCATTGAAAGTTATAAACAAATATTCGTTCTTGTAGAAAACATTATTCAAGGAAGCCGTACGTTAAAACAACAGCTGATTTTCACCCAACAGAGGCAGCACTTTCACTGACCTTACACTGTGACCCCCTGACCTTAATATACTCGATTATCGGCTTCGAGCATTGCCTTTCCTTCAAAATTACATTACATTCTTCTTAATAACAAAGTGTGAGATAAAGTTATAATGAGGTCAATAAACTTATTTATAAATTAAAATGGTTTCCTATTATATTGCAATTTATTTGTAATTATAAAGACGTTAATAAATATAATTCAGTGTTTTATAGAACTTAAGAAATTTTATTTCAGTTAGAAAATATATTACTGTAAATTTTTGCAAATAAGTTCGCAAAGTTCTCAAATCAGTTCGCAAAGTTCTCAAATAACTATGAACAATTAATAATCATTGTTATGAAATTTCTACAAAGATATCGATATTTTAGGCTTATGTTAATGATAATGTTATGTTTATGAGACAAAGCTACAGGTCGAGGGAAGCAGGTCAGCATTTGTTCAAGAACTTCGAGGAAAAATTAATATGAGCAGGGAAACTAAAACTATAAACAATTAAAAATAATTGAAGTTTGTGTTAAATAATAAATATACGGGATATTTAAATTTATAATAAAATATATAGAGATTGCAACTAATAACTACTAAATCAACATGTGGGTCACGCTGCAAAGTTCAAAGCAATTTATAAAGCGTTACGAATATTAATATTGCTTTTACTATTGACCAGTTTATATTGAAAATACATTTAACAATAAATATTAAATATTATGTATTGATATATTATTAAATTTCAAAAACTTTTCTGTTTGTTTCGTGAATTTTAATAGTGACTATTATAAACAAAGATTTAAAAAATTGGCAGATTTTGGTAAGTCTAAAAAGAAAAAGTTTTTAAATTATATTTATAAATATCAAATTTATATGACTAATAATTATTTATCTGATTTTATATGACAGTAGCGTAAATAACTTAATAATTGACATAAAGAAGAAAATTCCAAGATACAAGATAAACTACAATAAATTTTAAGATATAAGATAAATTCTGCGATCTAAGATATCATTATCACTATAGCTCGTAAAATGCTTAACTACTTTTTCCAGGGAGTCGATCGTATATATGTATATTGCGTTTCTATTTAACGAAAGCGGTCAAGCGTGACCCCAATACATAATAACTGTTATTTCAACTAATAAATAGTAGTTATTGAATTAAATTATTACTACTGATTAAAAATTAAAACAACACTCTGTATAATATCACTGTTCCATTCACTCACTGAATGAAATTTCCATTCAAGAATGATAGAATGTAGTTTAAAGTTATCAACATAACTTCACTAGTCCCTTCATTCCCTGAATGACATTTCCATTCATCTATTGAAGGACTGAATGAATGATAGTTTAGGATTATTAACGTACCTTCTGTGGTTGTTGCTGGTGTTTATTCTTCAACTCCACCCAGAACCTCGCCAGGTTGATTCCCAGACCGATCAGAGCGATAATGAAGAATTTGACCTGGAATTTATCACTGAATGAATAACTGTTGTAATAATGATAACAAGTTCTTTATATGTAGTGACAATAAAGTTGAGTATAGTGACATTCAGTTTTTTTCATTCACTCCTTAGTGCCTGATTTATTTTTGCAAATTTACTGTTTGCTAAGTTACTGTCCTGTGTAATGTGTATCTTTGAGAAACAATATTTGCATAGAAATATATAAATAAGATATTCGAGCGAAGAGGAACTAAACATAAAAGTTTGAATCGAAAAATGATAGTATATACGGTAAGTCTTTTTAATTGCTAATGTACCTGTAATTTAAATGACAATATCTGTAAAAGAGTTCCAATCTTAGCCTTCAGCACCGCCCCCAGGATCAAGAGCTTGAGGATCGCCTTCTTCTTCTTCTTCTTTTTACCTCTTTGTTCTAGAAGATATTTAATGCTTAATTAAGTCTGTTTGTATAAATAAAAAAATATGTTTTGAATATATTATTATGCATTCCTGAATATTTATAACATGATGTTCTGAAAATGAAACATGCTTTACTAAGTGTATTTTCTACTACAACTTCTAAAATAAAACCGTGCAGGTAATATATAAAACTAAATACAAGTACTAAATATAGTAACAAAACTAACTTTCAGACACACTAATTCTTTTCAGGGTTTATAATTTCTATTAAGTCTAATACTAATATAATATACCGCCATACGTGTGATATAATAAAATTGTAAATGATTATCAACATTATTTTAGTAAATTTATATATTTTTTGTTGACGTTAAATAAGTTATAATAATATTATAAGCTCTATTTAGTATGCTACTTTTAATGTATTCATAATATAGTGTGTTTTACTCAAAATAAAGAATTTTTTTTTTTTAATTTAAAGAGCAATGTACCTAACATTAATATTATTCAATGTTTTTTATTGCATAATTATAATTTACTAAAACAATTTTAATAATAACGACAATACTACTAGAAGAATACGATAAATAACTATCTACGATAAAATATACAATGTAATTAATTCTAAGAACTATTTCATACTTGCGAGAAGAAAATAGAAGTAGGCATACATTCAGGTCATAGTTAAGCGATTTCTAATAGTAATAAATAACTAATAACTTAATTGTATTTTTTTTTGTTCCTGGTAATTTATGTCAATATTAAACGTTTTTAGTAATACTAATTAATGGTCAGTTTTAAGTGCTTCATTGGGTAAGTGCTGAAATTACGTTATCTTTCACTTCGAATCACGCAATACCAATACTGGAACCAACATTGGCCCAAATTGGTCGAGTCAAATGTTTTGTGTTATATTTGAAAATTAATGTCTAAGTTTTTTATTATTTAGAAAAAAGTTTTATACATTATTAATTTCCAATTAGTTCGGAGAAAAAAAAACTACAGACAAAGTAAAATAAACTTAAAAAAAAAACAACTAAATTGTTTCTACATACGTTGAGCCAACGATAAGCCAATCATTCCATGCAAGAACGCATACATATAAAAATAGTTTTACCGAATTCCTTTGAAAATGACAGCTAATACAAAAAAATATTACGTGAGCGCCGCCTCTGGAGGAAAATAATTGAACGAATGAATGAATGATTCATAAATCACATCGAAAGCTATTAGATACTGGAAATTATATAAATTATATAGACCGAGTTTATAACAGATAATTAATAATATTAGAGAGTTGTTACTTATAATACACAATATTATTCGAAAATTCTCCATTTCTGATACAATTGCTGGGAAAATATATCTTCAAAGAAAACAATAAATTGATCACCCATTGAAGTCTGGACTTATACCTCATTATTTTCTTCAGTATTATATTATATACCTATAAATAGTGATATACAAACAGTCAATGTTTAAGAACCATACTATATTATCATGCCCATGCACAAACCTGCTACAGAACTGCGGTCAACTACTCCATTTTCAGAGTTGTCACTCTCAATCGCATGCTCCGCCATAGCATCCAGTGCTTTATCCCCGAAGTTCCACAGATCATCCATTATCCCCCTCCCTTCCCTCAAATTCCCCTCCATAACACCTTTTTTCTCATTTCTCATCATGACTGGCTGGATGAGGTGGATCTTTGCAGGTTTTTGCTTCTTCTTCATCTTTTTCTTTTTGTCGCCTCCAGTTGAGATGGTGATGCTGTCGATGCCGCCGCTGTCGTGCTTTTTTCTTGCGAGAGCTCTGTAATAAAAGATTATATTTATAATTAGCAGCATTTGGCAGAACTTGTGATCTCTGTATAACAGTTATAGATTGGTTGAAGAGTATAGAAGTTGGTATAACGCAGTGTCATCTAGTGTGAGATATATAAACAACCACTAAATTCTAGCCACATTTTTTTTAATAAGGACATTGATCATATATCACAGTTAATAAAAAAGTTCAGAGTCCAATTACATTGGTTTGGTTTACAAATAGAGTAATGTTTGCCAAAAAATAAAAACGAAAATTAAAATAAATTTAATTAAAAGATAACTTAAAATGAAAACTAAGTTCCTACTATATTAGCACTACTAGAGAGTCGGAGATGAATAAACATTTTCTTGGTAAACAGAAAGCTGTGAACACACGGACAGATGTTTACTCTACGTGTTTAGTTTTAACTGTTAAAGGGACAGTTTACTTTAATTAAATTTTCTTATTGTGTAAAAGTCTAAACTGAATGTCTGCTTGAGGTCAGTTTAGTGTCATTCAGATTAGTATTATTATTTTCTTTGTACTGTGCTTTGAATGAATGAATGAATGGATCAAAGAGCTCTTTAAATTGCTACAATGGAATATTGAATGAATGATAATAAAGACTGAAGTATTGCACATTACTGAACACTGCACCAAACTTACATCACACTCATTCATTTAAATGTATTTTCAATTAAAGTAAACATGGTAAAAATATTTGAATGACGTAAAATATTAAGGATATAAAGTAAATATATCTATTTTCCTACAACAATTTACGTAGAAGAGTATCAAGAGGTCATGGCGTATCCTTTAGGAATATTTATTTTTTATTAAAAAATACTGTACATTATTTAAGTCACTTGTATTCAGTCCTAGTCGAAATTTCTCTTCCATTTTGGAACTTCCGAATCAATCAAAGAATATCAATTGACAGAACTTTCTCTCACGTAAATGCTAATATAACCTAATTTAAAATACATGAGGAATTATATTTAATCAATAAGTATATTAGCTTCGAATACAAACCAATATTAAAAATTGGTCCTAGACAAATGACATTATGCTAGTCGAATAGAATGATAAATACTGTAACATATGCTATCCTATCTCTTACAAATAGAGAGAATTGACAACTAGCGCTTTTTATCACGCTAAGAGCTTAGAGAGCCTAGACAAATAACAAAACGCTAGTCGAATAGAATGATAATATATATTTGATTTAAAAATACGTTATATTAACGCTTAAGAATATATTTAAGTAGAATCGACAACGAGTGTCTCAGTTTGACCTATTATTTAACGATATACTGATCTTAAAACTGACATTGTCACACACTAATTCCGTTTATTCAAAGGTTATACAACCGTTTTTTAAATAAATTTGAATAAGTTTCTAAAGTGAATATACTTGAAGTTATTTTGAAATCCGTATTTCAAGGTTTTGTGTGGTTTAATGACGCGGAATATTTTTTTTGTATATCTTTATTTGGACTTCCGTCATTTTATTACAGTTTATATAGATTAAGTAGTTCGAAATTATAACAATTATTGTTCCTTATGTCTAAGTTATTTATAAGTGGCAATTCATAATGCTCTTAACGAGAGCAGTGAATGAATGAATGAATGAATCACAGAGCTGTCAACTTAAATGATATAATGTATTACGAGCAGGTTGACTTGCTGAATGGAATGAATTATTATGTAAAGTAAGCTGTGAAATTCTTCCTTTATTTAGATAATCATCACTTAATACGCTCAAGTTGAGAAGTACTAAATGAAAACGAAACAAATAATAAATGTTTAAATAACATTAGTTAGAATGAAGAGAGAAGGTTAAATCGTAAAGACTTGTTATGATAAGCGTTAGTAATGTACCTAAGACAAACTGACATGTAAAACGAATTACCATTCTTTGTTGAAATCGGGTGATTATTTATCTACAAAGGACATAGTTTTCTCTGACACAGATATTCCTTTGAGGAGAAAACACCAAACAGGTTTTACTTTCAATAAGGAAACGTACACTTGTGTGAAATGTCGTCAGAATAGGTTTTATATAAACAAACTCTTTGGTGAAAAGCCAATGGTTGGAAATATTTAAAAAGTATCAATATCTTTTAAACATTTGATTTTTTAATAATTATTATGGTTTGCATGTTGGTTATTATATTATATTCTGATATTAGATTTTATATGTTAAATCTGTCAATGTCATTAGAATATATCAATTGACATGTATTTCCATATGGTAATACAAACAACCTTCCCACTATGTTATATTATGTGTACATTTTCTTATATATAATATATAAGAAAATTTACATATGGCCTATATATGGTGCTTATAATTTGAATATATCTGAACTCGTATTAGGTATATTTATTACGAAGAAAAGAGATTTACTTACTTGAAATATATTAATATTAATTAACAATGTCATATTCTGTCGTGGGTACAAAGGTCGTATTAGAAATGTAATAAATTATTAATATATTATTGGATTATTTTTAGAGGTAATATATTACTACTTATAATACAGTAAATTATAATAATAACATTTGTACAAGTGTTAATTACTTTTAACGACTTGTTATTTTTCATAAAATTTTCAGTACAAATAACATTGACGGACAGACATCGATTAAAACAAAAATTTGAAGTTTAAGAAACTATATACCTACATTGTAAATAAATACAGAGTGAAAAATAATACGGGCACGGATTCGAAACCGTCGGGTCGCTCTACCAATTGAGCTATCGTTTACCAGGGGTCGCGAGTCCGGCTACACATAGATATTTTCAAAAACTATATTTAGCAGGAAGGTACGAGGGAGTGAAATTCCATATCAAGGTGTGAAAATTAGTGTTACTTTGTCATTTCATAGTTTCTATACATGTGTTGGTCTAGTTGTTAGTGACACTTATTGTATATCTAATGGTAGTGGGTTCGATTCTCACATGGACAATTCTTATTCACGACTCCGTTAATTATTCTATAGTGTAGGGATAGTTTATTTAAACATAAAATTCTATATCTAATTACTGTTTAATTGGATATCTCATTTAGTCCAATTATTGTCATTTATTATTATTGTAGTAGTTTGTATAATAAGAATTGAAACTTATTTTTAAATATTACAATAGAGAAAATCGTACAAATGGAATATTAATTTGAATCCAGTATTCAATTGATTATTATTTCATTTTTCATTATTACTTCACTGATTAATATATAAAGGCTGAAAATGACCTTTACTAATTCAATACAAAAATCAAATTATTTTGTAAAAAAAATATACAACTGTATATTGATTGAATATTTTTTTTATAAAGATATTGTCTATGGAGAAAAGACATCTATCCAACACGTACCTGGCCATTGAGTTCTGCACCAGATCAGTAGCAGCCCACAGCGAGTCTTCAATTTCTTGTCCAAGCTTTGAAGGCATCTCCTCGAAGGATCGTCCTGATGATACCACTTCAGCATCAGCTGCATCTATAGGCAATAAAATATTTTCATAATCAATTTTCTATATCAAAAAAACCCCTTCATGTTTTTTTATACTTCATTTTAGTCGGTGGCAACATATTTACAAAGTGGTATTCGAACTTGAGACTTAAAGTGTATCATGCAGTTTGCAAACTGAGCTATCGTGTATATATGTTTAAACTACCTATTTTATGTAATCTTATATTTTTCTAATGAATACTTTACCAAAAAATGGTGTATCGGACTCAATCACAACGATAAACAATTTTAAGAGTAGCGTATGTGAAGAAATTACTTGGTTATGAACATATTGTCAAGTAAACAATGAAAAATTATTATTTTGTAGAAAATGATAATTAAAATAATTATATCATTAACTTTCTTGCTTTGATTTTGAGATAAACATAGTGTTGTGTATCATTTAAGAGTATAATTATCTGTTGAAGATTTCATCTAGTTTTATTTAATTTTCTTTATATTTGAAGTAACTGCAAAAATAATAATAATTATAAATGATTTTTATTGTAAAAACTGAAGATTTTTTGCAACTCGATTTAGTAAGATAGTTAATTTGATTTTATACGCCTACTTGGGAAAGCAGTGAAAATCCAATTCAAATAAAATTTTATCCCTGCTTCAAAATGTTTCAATTTTTTTTGTGAGTATAATTTTCATAGTTTTTATAATTTAAAATCAAATCAGTAAGTGAGGATATCTGTCTCTTAAAATAATTAGAAATCTAATGAAATAACATATTTTTTTAAAATTTCTTTACTACCTAGAACGGTTATTTGCTTATTTTAGATTTTTTTTGCATTATATTTTTTTGTATGTTGCGTACATGTGTGTTTATGTACGTTTGTGTATGTGTATTAATATTTGTATCTAAATATTCGTTATATGTGTTAGTATTCGTTCCAATGCTAAATTGTTTTCCAGTATCGCTCAATTATAATGATTAGTGAATAGTTTCTCTAAAACTGAACCACATAACCATATTACGAAACTTTCTGCATAATTAACTTTCTCTGATTCACAAAATACCGGTTTTCTGTATCCGTGAAAAATGCACGTCCTACATCTACGAAGCTCCAAAATTTTTGTAAAGGAAAAGAATCCGCTTTCTGTTTAATTCAATGAAATTTAAAGGTTAAAGTTGAAATTCTTTCTTCAACATCATTTTTGTAAAAAAATATGATTGAAGTATTATATATATGGTTCGCGACTTTTATATTTTTTATACCATTTTACCACTTTATACCATTTGGTTGATTCCACAAGATTTTTATTTTTTATAATTACCATATATCACTTTGGAGCAATTTAGTATTGTTTTTAAGGCAAAGTAGTGCTTTGGGGCAAATTGAATATTGTTTTTAATTTAAAAAAAATAGAATTCTTTTTACGTTTTATAAAGTGAAGATTGGATAATTGTGATAGGTCAATAAACCGAAGTTTTAATATTGAGCTGTAGAACTTTGATTCCATATTGTGATTTTTAGGTACAAATAAGGACAGACCTTTCCGACCGAATACAATGTGGGTGTCTTCAAGCGAAGAGTGAATAGGTTGCTAGGGTAATGCGCCTTACCACCTAAGACTACATTCCACTTACCATCAGGTGGAATGTAGTCAAGCATTGCCCTAGAGAATATAAAAAAAAAAAAAAAAAAAAAAAAAAACCTACCTAGTGTCTTATCGAGGTTATATAAAAAACTAGATGAATTTGTTGTTTAGTTTCATTGATTGGAAGTCAATCATTAGTTTATTTTACAATACTTATAATGACAAAAATAACCAATTTGAGTATCACATATTTTTTGGCTGAATACATCAAAAAAGAGACAGATGTGTCATTTTTGGATTTAACATATTACATAATTTTAATATATAAAATAATGTATATACATAACATTTGTATTATTAAACAGTTTAATAACGGCAATAAATAGAAAATGCTTGTTCAACCGCCGTGACAGCGGGTAATTTAAAAAAAGTGTACAGCCCACAACAAGACAAAATACTTCAAACAAATAACATCTTTATATAAAGGTAATATGTATTAGTTTAGTTTAAAGATCTATGATGTGGTGTTAATAAGAGAAACACGGATGCGTTCAACGAGTTCAATAGATGAGATGAGAATTGTAATTAAGACTCTTTCGTGTATTCTTTATCTGTGATTTATGTCTTTTTAGTCTGTGATAAACATGTCAATAAAGAAATTTTAAAAATACTTTTTCAGTTGTATAGTTATATAAAAAAATAAGTTATTATTAAAATTCATAGCTATGATATTTAAGATATATTGCAATATATCTTAAATATCATAGCTATTTTTTTTTAATAATTGGCTAAAAAATGGTAGTCTTGAAACGATTTTACAATCGAAACAATAAAAATATTTCGTAATTTTTGGCTCAATGTTAATTACAATAGTTTATGTAATTTTGATTTACACTGTCTTATAAAAATTATATTACATTTATTGTTTAAATATTTAAAGGTCTATAAAATTAAAAGATCCATATAATTTTAGAGCTCTATTATGGAGTATGTTATGTATGTATATTAATTCATTTCATACAAACTGTAAATTAAATATCTTTTCAATTTATTTTTAAAATAATTATAGAATAAACAATCATGACAAAAATCGCCGGTTCGATAATTTATTTATCGATGAGCTTTTATAATGAAATTTCTTAAAATTCTGATGTTTTGCAAAAACTATAAATTATAATCGTTGATTGATGTTAATTTCCCTTTCTTTTTTCGGGTCGTTATCCTTTATTAATTTTGCTTTCACCTTAATCTGATTGTATGATTTTGTGTTCCATTCACTTTATTACCGTAAAAACGAATGGCTGAGTAATAAATACCTTGCCACGACCTTCGTTGTTTTCGGACTTCCTTATCCCAGCTGTCAAGAATGTTTCCCGCCTTTTCCCTCGCACAAAACCAGACGTCTTCCTCACCGAAACAGTCTAGGATCGACATTAAACTCGGAGCTAAATTTTTACCTAAGCCCTTAACATATTCATATGACCGTTCAAATAAACTATCACTATGCACGCTGGTAAAAAATAACATTAATACAAAAAGATATATTTTTTTCGACGTCATATTGACGTCGGTGTCAAATATCGTAAATGTCAAAAATAAAATTTCACTTGACAGTCATGAGTTCGCGCGCGTTTGTTTTTTTTTAATTTATTGCGTGTATGTGCTTTCACGTTCAAGGCTGAACTGCCGGATGGTGTGAGAGACATCTTTATAGATACTACTTTCTTTTATCCAGTTTGTCTCAAACAAGGCGCAGCGCACACTTAATTACGGCCTTATTATATTAATTCGTACGTGTTTTACTAATTTGTTTGCGTATGCCCATGGTTTTAGAGTTATGTAAAATGCGATAAAATTATATTGATAATATTATAGTTATTGTGTATGTTAAGTAAAGTTTAACATCTATAAAAAATACGATTATTTGATAAAATAAATAAAAAGGTTTCGTATAAATTGTAAGCAACTATATTGGGATTATTCTTTTGTAATTTCATGATACAAATTATAATAAAAAATAAATAACAGATAATAATATTGATATATTACATTATTGGTATTTACGTTTGTTACGTTTTCTCAATACTTTACTTAACTAAGGGAGTAATTAAATTTAAAAATAAAGAAAGGTTAGGTAAACATATTTAGAAGAATAAATAAATATTAAATACGGAACCACAGTTCTTTATGACGGATCAAGCTTGTCAATGCGTGAATTAGTTATGAACGCGAACATTTTATAATTGTTTAAAATCAATTTTCTATGGACACACTTTCATTCAATATTGTAACTGCTGGGTTTTTAAAATAATGAATATATGTATGTGTGTTATGATTTTCTTATAAACTATTTATTTTGGGGTAGCATATCGGTGGTTTTTAAATACTAATTATTCTATTAGGATAATAAGTTGTTCCGGTCTTTTTTTGGTACAACGTTTTACTTGGATAAAGAAATTAAAAGAGTATTCATGAAGTTTTCTGTAGTTGTCAGTTCTTCGCCATCAAAGATCTATGTTGGGACCGGGCAACTATAGTTTGACTTTTAATAAATGCAATGGGACGGTTTCCCAAAGGTCGCGGGTTCGATTTCCTGCCCGTATAGGTTTATTTTTCATTCTATATTTATATAAATTTAAATAAGCTTAACATCGCTATACATGTTTATAGATATTTTCAAATAAATGCAATGTGGCTTACATTTCATTTAAAAATAAGTAAATGTATGTACAATATACTTAAAAATTTAAATCAATAATATAAATAATAAAGACCTAACAATTTTATTATTTTTTTACAAATGTTAAAGTTTAATAGTTTGGGAGATCTCGTCGTGAGTGAAAATCGCCATTTATATTAAAATTTATATATAATAGAATTCCACCGTAGAAAGCTTGTGACTCAAGCAATTATAAGATGGCTTTGAATTTGGTGCGATTAGTTATGCTTAACTGTTTTAAGGAACTCGTATACATCTGTGTTTAAAAAACACATTTCAAATCAAATCAAATCAAATTAAAAAATATTTCACTTGGAATCTAAATTAAATTATTATAAAAAATGTAATACTTTAATATAATTAACTATAATCTTAATGAACTACCACTATATGTATTACCTAAACTTCTTGTGATAGCTGAATTGTCTGATTTTTTATATATATTAGGTATTCAAAGATAATAGATAAATGATTCATAATATTTTATTTGGAAGGTAAATTTTCAAATATTTTACAGAAACCGATGTATAATTATTATTCATATGATACATATTATTATTATCTTAATATATTCGTATTCATATTCTAAACTAGTTACTGTCCGCGACTCCGTATTTATAGACTACAAGAATCCTTATCCTTGGTCTAATTCCAATTTTGGAGTCGGCGCAGTTTGTTTTTTCTGCCATCCTTCAATGCCACCCATCCTTTCTATAGACCACTCCCTTCTGCTTCATACCGTCTTTCACGCAATGTATCCATCTTTTTTTTTTTTTTTTTTTTTTTTTTTTTTTTTTTTTTTTTTTTTTTTAGGATATCATTTTCCTCTCCATCACTTCCACTCTCATAAATAACACTCTTCTAATGATAGTCCTTTCATCCCTCCTTATTATATGTCCATATCATGAAAGACGACTTCCTTCATGACCACTTCGAAGTGCTACACGTGAACATTGGTTTAGAATTGTTCAACTCTAGAAAGAAACAGCATTAACATCATTTACCATATTCTTGTAGAAGATAGTTCGAATATTTGTAAGAGTCATACTGTGATGTTATAGAAATCCTTTAAACCTAAATATATAGACTATCAATACTAAAACCTTTTTTAAACACTATCAGAGCTTAGTGCGTTCAAACAAAACAAAATCTGTAACTTTATTATAGATATTACTGTTATTAGGTCCGGCGTCGTTATTAATTATTTTGTTCATTTCCAGTGTAAATTCCTATTAGTAAATACCAGTTGGAAAACAGCGTGAGATAGCTATTATGTTTCGTTCATAAGAGAACCGGATGTCCAAATTTTGTTTCTCTTAGTGTGTCCCAGTATCCAGCATTTCTCCTCATTTTGAATGGCAACACTACCTTCCAGCACACCAGTTGGTTGTCACAGTATTATATAAAAGAAAACAATGAAATCACTTACAATTCCACATTCAACTATTATCTTATCTTAATCACGTCAAGAAATCGCCAGGTCCCGATAGGATCACTAACAAAGTGATAAAGCTTCTTCCGCCTCCTTTAATTTACCTATTGGTTACCATTTTTAACGCTCTACTGGCCGGTTGCTCGTTTCCGGCCCAGTGGAAAGAGGCCATAGTGATAGGGTTCCATAAGCTGGGCAAACCCCGGCATCTGCCTAGTAGTTACCGTCCCATTAGTCTTTTTAGTTCCTTAGGGAAAGTATATGAGAGAATCATCCTCTGTAGACTTAGATCGGAAGTCGAGAGACTCAAAATCATCCCAAATGAGCAGTTCGGCTTTAGAGCCAACCATTCATGTTCCCATCAGGTGCAACGCCTCACGGAGCACATACTGATAGGGGCCACTGTGAGGGCCAAGAAGCATAGGACAGGAGCGCTCTTCCTCGATGTAGCTAAGGCGTTCGACAGGGTCTGGCACAATGGACTGGTGTACAAGTTATACCAGTTCAAGGTGTCGGACAGACTCGTACTCATCATACAGGACTACCTGACGAATCGCTCCTTTCGCTACAGAGTGGAAGGCATCTTGTCAACCCCCCGCCCCATCAGGGCGGGTGTTCCCCAGGGTTCAGTTCTCTCGCCCATCCTCTATTCCATCTACGCTAGCGATATTCCTAGACCGCGATCTAAAGTGCACCTTGCCATGTACGCGGACGATACCGCGCTTTACACGTCCTCTAAGGATCACTGGGAGATATACCAACGTCTCCAATCCGCAGTCGACTCCCTTGAGAGTTGGCTGCGGAAATGGCGGATCGAGGTAAACCCTGAGAAGAGCGTTTCGGTGCTCTTCGAACGGGGCCCCCCAAGGATCCTCCCGCGAATCAAACTCTTTGATAAACCGATACCTTGGAAAGACGAGGCAAAATACCTAGGAGTAACGTTAGATAGAAAGTTAGTTTTCACTGCACATATTAGGACCGTTCGTAGCAGAGCGGCCTACATATTAGGTCGTTTATATCCGCTGTTAGGCAAGCGGAGTAAAATGTCCCTTCGCAATAAGGTGACACTTTACAAAGCTTGCATACGTTCCGTCTCGCATGACTCGCATAGGACATGTCCTATGCGAGTCCCGCTTTTGCGCACGCTAATCTGAAACCCCTTCAGGTGATTCAGAACAGGTTTACACGGATTGCAACCGGGGCGCCGTGGTTCGTACGCAACATCGATCTCCATAGAGATTTAGACCTTCCGACCATCGCTCAGTACTTTAAGGGGCTTTCCCAAAAGTACTTTGAACGTGCTGAGCGACACCCGAACCCACTGGTGGCTGACGCCGCAGAGTATAGACCACGTAAGACTACTTTAGTCAGAGAAAGAAGACCCAAGTCGGTACTCGTTGACCCCGACGACGCGTTCACAGTAGGTAATAACGTGTACGCGTAGGCATAATTGACACCACACAACATACAGACACACACCGTCTGTACCGGTATAGACGAGGTCCCAACTGAGTAAGTGCTCCGTTGCTCCGGCGTTCTGCCGTCGGAGGACGCTAGTGTCCAAATTTCCTTAGCTTCCCTCCTGACTAACGACGCCCCGAGCCGAGGTCCGTGTCTCAATCTGAGACGCCCTCGGGACGTCGTTCCCCATGGGGGCCCATCTGGCCCCCCCTTTTTAAGGGTGGGTCTCCAGACCCACCCGTTCCCCCGGTGACGCTGTAATAGCCAACAGGGCTAACAGCATAGACAGACAAAAAAAAAAAAATAATAAATAAATAAATATTATCTTAAAATTTGGAATAGTGTGTTCTTTTGGTTATCCTGTGTTTGTTCTCAATACAGTTTTTGTTATTTTCTATTATGCATTTCTCTGTTAAATTTTATAACGCCTAATTATATAAAATTTAATGCAGTGCTTTTGTTTTATTGTTACTTTTGTTTATATCCTAAATCAGAATTAAATATCTCGTACAAGTTAAAATAAATCTTACTCAAACGTCAATAAAATCTTTTAGCTTTTTGAGAGGTTGCTTATATTAATACGAAAAAGGGGCACAAAATCAAAAAATAATACTTATATGTACTACAGTGCAACTACTTTTTAAACATTTACCTAAAATATAAAAGAAATAATAATAATAATATATAGACTTGTCTTAGTTATTATTTTTTCGTATATAATAATAAAAAGTTAGATATTATGTAAAAAACATATAATTCTTGATCAAATAAAAAAAAAAAATACGTAATACAATTTTCTGGTGAAATGAAGGAAGGGGAAGAAGGAAGAAGCATGATAATAAGTTTTGTACTTTGTACATCGTTTTTTTTTTATATTTGCAGCACTTGTATATTTTATAAATCTGTTTGCGTAATAAATATAATCTGTCCTTGTACGTAAAAACTCCTTTTAACAATCTAAAATAATAAAAAAAATACTGTACTTTCGGTCGTTAAGACATTATTTTAATTAGTTTGAATCTATTTGTATGTATGTAAAATTGAGTGCCAATATTTACAATTAATATACATATACATTTTAAAATATAGAACCAATTATTAAAAATAGGTAAATTGATTCTAAATTGTAAATTAAGTATTCCCGAATTATTAGTTGAAGAATTAAGAGTATTTTTTATACATTTATATAAATATAGAATGAACAATAAACCGATACGGGCAGGGATTCGAACCCGCGACTACTGGAAAACTGTCCCGTCGCTCTCGACATTCTATATTTATATAAATTTAAATAAGCTTAACATGTTTATAAATATTTTCAAAATTTTTTTAATACATTTTTGTACCTTGTACAAGGATAGTGTTAAAAGTGATAAGAAAAGTAACTGACGTATAGTATTAAAGTCAAAACATTATATATATTTTTTTATATATTTAATATAGGGGAATGCTTGACTAAATTTCCCCTGATGGTAAGTGGAATGTAGTCTTAGGTGGTAAGGCGCACTAGCTTAGCATCCTATTCACTCTCCTCTTGAAGACACCTACATTGTATTGGGCAGGAAATACCGGCGCAGGCAAGCTGTTCCAATCCTTCGCTGTACGAAGTAAAAAAGACGAAGCAAAGCGCTTCGTTCGGACAGGTGGAATGTCCACAATAAAAGGATGGATACCTGCCGTGCGTCGGCCCGATGATGGAAGGGAGCCGGGGGAATTAGATCGTGTAATTCCTGCGCACACTCACCAAAATGTATCCTATAGAATACTGAGAGGCTAGCAATTCTACGTCTGTGTTCAAGGCTGTGGAGGTCGGCTTCGACCAATTGGGCGTCCAATTGAGTCCAGAAACCGCAAGATGAGACTTTGCGGCACCAGCAAATATGTGACCATACTACCCCACACACATCCAGATCTGTGTTTTGTATAAAACAAGAAGCTGTCCCGGTGTAAAGTACTGCCGGACCTTCGCAAGACAGACAAGCTTTGCTGCTGCTTTTCTTGCTCTGGACTCAATAACTCTACCAAAGTTGAAGTTCGAGGAAATCTCTAAGCCTAACAACTGAAGTCGGTCACTGTATTCCAAGGATACATTCTGGAAAGTAGGAGCCAAGATGAAAAGGCTCCTTTTGGCGGTGAACAGACACGTCTGCGTTTTGGTGGCGTTGAATTTGACAAGATTGGCATTGTTCCATGCGGAGACTGCCTGAAGTTTGTCACTCAAACATTGCACCATGGCAGACTGTACTTGATCTCTACTAGCCCTAATACTCGGCACATATCTTTCTACAACTGTGCTGTCTTCTGCTTACCCATAGAAACGGGCTTCAACAGATCGTTAAAGTGCAGCAGAAAAAGAGTTGCAGAAAGAACGGACCCCTGAGGCACTCCGGTATTTATTGATCAGGATTCCGAGGAACACCCGTCGACAACTACTCGGAAAGATCTCTGGCTCAGAAAGCCCGTTACCTAGCCGATCAGACCAGAAGATATACCGTATGCTGAAAGCTTGCTTATAAGGCTCGCATGTCAGACCCTGTCAAATGCCTTTAGTTACCTTCTAGGTATGCCTTTAATTACCTTCTAGGTATGCTAGAAGATGCGAGTTCAATACACGCTCCATAATCCTGCAGAGTATGGAGGTGATTAAAAACGGTCTATAATTGACAGGATCGGCACAGCTGCCTTTTTTGGGCACAGGTTTCATGTTGGTAAGTTTCCAGGATTTCGGCACTATTTTTGAAAGTCAATCTTGAAAGACAGGCGATACAGACGTGTCAGTACAGGAGACAACTCAGCTGTGCATGTCTTGAACAGAATGGCTGGTATACCACCAAGACCACTGGCTTTATTCACATCTAAACGACACATTGTTCTCCATACCTCTTTGTTAGCGATTCGATCGAGACGAGCCTTCCGCAATGCCTTCTTGTAGAACTTGGCAGCTTGGGTAAAGAGTCTCTTCTTTGAACTTACATCCGGGGTTTTTGAGACTTCAAGCATCAGCACAAATGAGGTATGCCGAATGTTTTCGGTCTTGAGCATGACTACATAAAAATAATAAAATACTCCATTGCCTGATGTACTACATCGGTTATAGCATCCGAACAACTCGATAGATCCAAAGAAGAGAAGCAGACCTGCTGACAAGGATAAGACGCAAAAATGTGCCGCATGTGATCCCAATCTGCTGACTTGTATTTCATACTCGCCTTACACCATGAGGTTCGAAAGTTGGTGGGGAATATGTAAACACAGATTTCACCAGACAGTGATCGGAGGTTCTCAAGGGGGAGGTGACCTCTACACGATACCTGTTCGGATCAGTTGTCAGCAGAATTGTCTGTATGGCCTACCACATCTGGAACCCTTGTCACTTGCCTCACCAGGTGAAAGAGATCCAAGGATAACGCAAAGTTCAACGCTTCTCTTCCAGCATGGTCGGTTTTCTGGTACTGGAGCACCCAGTTCTGATGCCAAGCATCAAAGTCCCCCAGCAAGATGACCTGCGCTGAAGGGTACTGATGCAAAGCCATATCAGCAGCCTCACCGAGATACTCAAATAATTTAGTCGTCTCCTGGTCACCGCTGTGTGAATGGTAGACACAGGAATACAGGATTTTTTCGTTTCCTGTGTCTACTTAAACCCATATAGAAGAAAAAGTGGGGTCTTCAAGGTTACGGAGATGCTGAATACAGAGGTCGTTCACAGCGCTCAAAGGACATTGTATCTGCGTCTCCGTCAAAAAGAAGACGTGCAGCTGCTCTGTCTCCAGGTGGTGATGGACAGTTAGGATATTAGAGTGCAAACCCCTGATATTAGTGAGGTGCACTTTAAATGAGGAGGAGTGCAACCGCTGTAAAAACATTTTCTTCTTTTTGACTTTCTTCATAAAAAATAAAAATAAAAGTGAATAGGGATGGGAAATGGCAGTTGAACGAGGCGGTACGTATCGAACCCGACGTCAAAGTTGGTTAAGTTATGCCATTGGGAGGCTAGCCTGGAGACTGCGAGGACGCCCGAAACCCCTCAGGAATCGCCATCGGGCCTCCCCGTTTGGTCACCAACCAGCACGATGGAGCCACCCTGGAATCTTTCGTAGCTGGCAGGGCAGCCTTTCGTAAGTTGGCTAACCCACTAATTATGCCCCCAACTATCCGAGTTGCCAGCGGAAAGCCGAGGCTTCGGATCCCGCTGTCCTGCTCGACTAGACAGCCGACAAAACAAACACCAACTCGACAGCCGACAAAACAAACACCAACTCGACGTCAAGTTCGCCAACGCACTGCAGCTGTTCAGACCCATTTCTTATAAACGGCTTCATCGAGCAACGTGTCGGAACATATAGTAGACTTTTGTAAACATTCCTAAATTCAAACTAGAGCAAAAAAAATACGCAGTTAGTCTATACATATAATAAAACTGTAACTGATCGATAAAATATGTTTAAAGTTCTTTTTGGCATTCTCATAGAGAAGCAGGAGAATCTATAACAATGGTTTTTTATTTTTTCTATTTGTCTCTATGTTTGTGCATGCTAATCTCAGAAATAAATTCAGCGATTTGAAGCAGTTTTCGGAAATATATTGTTATGAACTTCACTGAACATTTAGTGTTTTTTTTCAATTTAATCGATTAACAAATAAAGAAGTTAATAATCTCTTAATGTTACGAATACCATTGCGGTAAGACATTTAAAAAAATAATAATAGTCGTCCAACCGTCACATTATAATAAAACCCTCTCCAATAAAAAAAAAAGAAATGGGACTACCTACTCTGTAAAAAATATCTGTGATTAAATATGAAAAAAATATATAAAAATAAACTAGAAATACTTCTACTCGCAAAAACTACTTGTCGGAGTTTTATGAAACTTTGAAGGTTTATAGTTTATACATTCGAACAAAAAGTACGTTTTATCGAAATCGAAATGTACGCGTACGAAGTCGCAGGCACAGCTAGTTTTATAATATAATATGTTAAGACACAATAGAGATATTATTAATTAATGTGTTTTTATTGGGTTTTACAACTTAATTTACATAATCATGTACCTGCCGCCATCGCAATTATTTGCCACGAAGAAGTGTTAAGTATCAGCCACCGACAGTAACCCTCCTTGGGAATGGGTTGGTGGGGTTAACCTCTTCATTCAGCTATAAGTAGAGTAGGATGGTATCCTGCTGTTGTTGACTTTTACAGTACCCTCGGGAATATATGAGACAGTTCTACTCTAAGCCTAGATCACACATCTAAATATGTACACAATATAACAATAATATCAAGATTTATAAAAGTATAAAATTTGTCGTTAAAGTATTATATTGCATTTAAGACCGCTATCTGGTAGCAGGAAATTCCCTACTATTAAGATAATACTATCGAAAATAATGTATGATATGAAATGATAAATACTCAATTATCTCAGACAAATTGTTTAGACCTTGAATCTTGACCTGACATACATCGGCTTTCACATGACTGCCTGAAATTAATAATCTATCCTTATTCAACTTTAACTGCTAAAGATTCAAATGACAGTTCTTTTCCTAAATATCAATGCCAATAAACTGCCTGGGGATTGAGTTTGTAAGAAGCCATTTAAGGTTGATCTTAACCTCGGAATGTAGGTAATCTAATTCATTTCGGTTGTCACAAAATACAATTTACGTCTATCTGCCGAAGAAAATTTTAAAATATATTTATTTGATATAACAAGGCAATTGAAAATATTATAATTTTATATTTTAGAGAAAATTAAGTACTAATTACGTAATTCTCAAGTATATTAATACAAAATAGAGACTGTTATTTTATGAGGCTATTTGTCAGTGTGTATTCAGGCTTAAGCGGTTAAGGTCGGCAGAACTTGATTTTTAATTGACATTCGACTGTACATAAAAGAAGTTTGCTTTTTCGCGCCAACACAAAAAAAAAGTAAATAAAAAATTTAATTATGTATTTCGTTTAGTGCATTTATTAGTAAAGCTTACAATTCGGTTTGAGAAAAATAAATTAAAATATTTATAATATTTTTTATACCGTAGAGTAGTGAAGTGCTGTAAATAATATAATATAATACAAAATGTCGGACATTGAAGCCTCAGTATCTCAAAATGCCGCGAAAAAAAAAAGTGTTAATTTATTTATACGAACAATTTTTCATACGATTTATTTTATATTATTTGTTTTTGTTTTGTTGTTTGGAATTAATATTTGGTTTCAAATAACTGAAGAGAAGAAGGAGCAACCTTTTTTGGGGGATTTAAAGGTGCTTACACCATTTTTTTTCACCAATTGGAACTTTGTAAGTATTTCTTTTGTTCGTAATACTATTATTGTTAAAACGTTTTTTGAAAAACTCTCTTTTTTTCTTATATATAATTTAATTACCATATAATATATATTTTTAAGATAGCTTATACTCATTTACATGCGGTTAATTATAAACTAGAAATAACTGATCTAAAACAACTTAAACGCATTGCATCTTTTTATTTGTTTATTCTTTCTTGCTGAATTGATCAAACGGAACAATAAAACTAGATCAGTAAAAAGTTTAATTATAAATATAAATGCATAGTTTTATTAAAAGTTATTTTTGGTAAATATAATAACTTACGGGTATGTTTTACTTTAACGACCACTTGCGCAACTTAGCTGGTTGTACTGAGTGGTGCTAGTGATGATGACGAAGATGGTATTTCATGGTCTGTACCGGGACAGAGGCGTTAATATCAATCCAATATCATTGACTGTGAGGACAGAGAGAGTACGTGTTCCGTAAATCGAAAATGCATGAATGCAATCCTATTTCGTTTTCTTTAACACCACAGTCCATGTTATTTCTATAACCATGAAAAATGATGTAAAACGGCGAGATTTTTAAAGTCAAATTTGTGTTTTGAAAATTACCCTTATCCATGATATTTCATGGATTTTTATTATATTGAAAATCTTATATATATATATATATATATATATATACATACATATATATTACTAATATATATACATATATATTTGTACAGATAAAATCCGTTTTGTGATATAACTGTAATAAATAATAGAATACGCAACAGTACAAAAAAATCCTTTATCTTGACTTAAATACCGTACAAAATTAAATTATAATCTAATCTACTATTTTAGTTTCATTAAAAATTGACAAAAAACCCAAAATTCTCTTTCTTGTCTCCGTAGTAAAAATAAAATTTTTCATTGCTTATACCTGAAACCACTCCTAAATTCATCAAAATCCCTCCAGTACTTTTGTTTTACTCAAACAGTATGAAATAGTCTTTGAAATACCTACAAAGTACAAATTATAAAAAAAAAACAAAACAAAAACATAAACCTTAAAGAATATAACAATTATATTTTAACGACTGTTTAATTTAAATTACTGCATAATGATAAATGATTTAACTCGAATTATACAAAAGTTATCTCAATATTATATTAATACTAAATACTTTGTGTAAGGAAGCGTGCAGACGAGCGATATAATTTTGGGTTTTTTTATCTTTTTAACTTAACATCAACAAAAATGTTAATAGACTAATAAACTTTACGTTTACGAATTATGATTTAAAAAGAGCTTAAATTTGACCATTAATTATTATATTTTATTTAACTTTTTAGTTTTTTTTTTTTTTATACAATCTAGGGCAATGCTTGACTACATTCCACCTGATGGTAAGTGGAATGTAGTCTTAGATGGTAAGGCGCATTGCCCTAGCAACCTATTCACTCTTCTCTTGAAGACACCCACATTATATTTGGCCGGAAATACCGACGCAGGCAAATTGTTCCAGTCCTTCGCTGTACGCACTAAAAATGAGGAAGCAAAGCGCTTCGTTCGGACAGGTGGAATGTCCACAACAAAAGGATGGATACCTGCCGTGCGTCGGGACGTCCGGTGATGGAAGGGGGACGGGGGAACTAAGTCGTGTAGTTCCTGAGCACACTCACCAAAATGTATCCTATAGAATACTGAGAGGCTAGCAATTTTACGCCTGTGTTCAAGGCTATGGAATTCGGTATCGCCGATAAGCCTCTTTGCTCGCCTCTCAATTGAGTCCAGAACCGCAAGATGAGACTTTGCGGCACCAGCAAATATGTGTCCACAGTACTCTACACACGACCGGATCTGTGCTTTGTATAAAACAAGAAGCTGTCCCGGTGTAAAGTACTGCCGAACCTTCGCAAGAACGGCAAGCTTTGCTGCTGCTGCTCTTGCTCTGGACTCAATGAACCGACCAAAGTTGAGGTTCGAGGAAATCTCTAAGCCTAACAACTGAAGCCTGTCACTGTATTCCAAGGATACATTCTGGAAAGTAGGAGCCAAGGTGAAAGGGCTCTTTTTGGCAGTGAACAGACACGTCTGCGTTTTGGTGGCGTTGAACTTGACAAGATTGGCATTGCTCCATGCGGAGACTGCCTGAAGTTTGTCATTCAAACGTTGCACCATGGCTTCTCTTTCAGACTGTACTTGATCTCGACTAGCCCGAGTACTCGGCAGATATCTTTCTACAACTGTGCTGTCGTCTGCATACCCATAGATACCGGGCTTCAACAGATCATTAATGTGCAGCAGAAACAGAGTTGCAGAAAGAACGGACCCCTGAGGCACTCCGGCATTTATTGTCAAGGGTTCCGAGGAACACCCGTCGACAACTACTCGGAGAGATCTGTGGCTCAGAAAGTCTGTTACCCAGCCGATCAGACCAGGAGATATACCGTACGCTGAAAGCTTGCATATAAGGCTCGCATGCCAGACCCTGTCAAATGCCCTCGAGACGTCCAGAGAGACGGCGACCGCTTCTCCGTTCTTCTCGATGGCCTCGCCTAAAATGTGTGTAGCATACACTAGGAGGTCCCCAGTAGACCTATTACGGCGAAACCCGTATTGTCGGTCACTGAGGAGATCGTTACCTTCTAGGTATGCTAGTAGGCGCGAGTTCAATACACGCTCCATAATCTTGCAGAGTATGGAGGTGATTGAAATCGGTCTGTAATTGACAGGGTCGGCACGGCTGCCTTTTTTGGGCACGGGTTGCACATTAGCAAGCTTCCAGGATTTCGGCACTATTCCAGTCATGAAAGAGAGACGATACAGACGTGTCAGTACAGGAGACAACTCAGCTGCGCATGTCTTGAGCAGAATGGCTGGTATACCATCAGGACCACTGGCTTTATTCACATCTAAACGACACAATGTTCTCCATACCACTTTGTTAGTGATGCGGATTTCAGGCATCGAAATACCGCAGTGAGGAAGATGTGCTGGAGAAGCATTGCCAGTGTCTAGATGCGAATTATCAGCAAACAGAGAAGCAAATACATTCGCTTTCTCTGTTGCTGTGTGGGCCAGGGATCCATCCGGCTTCAGCAGAGCAGGCAGTGAGGGCTGGCAGAAATTCGACTCGATCGCTTTCGCAAGAGACCAGAAAGCTCGACTGCCAGTTGGTCTGGCAGAGAGCTTTTCGCCATTCTTAGCGATTCGATCGAGACGAGCCTTCCGCAATGCCTTTTTGTAGGACTTGGCAGCTAGGTTAAAGGCTCTCTTCTTTATACTTACATCCGGAGTTTTGCGGCTTCGAGCATCAGCCCAAATAAGGTATGCCGAATGTTTTCGGTCATGTGCATGACGACATTCGGCATTAAACCATGGGCGAGCTTTGCCACCGATGGGTACGTCAGCAAAAGGAATAAAATACTCCATTGCCTGATGCACCACATCAGTTATAGCATCCGCGCAACTCGACGGATCCAAAGAAGAGAAGCAGACCTGCCGCCAAGGATAAGACGCAAAAAAGTGCCGCATCTCATCCCATTCTGCTGACTTGTATTTCCATACTCGCCTAACACCATGTGGTTCGAAAGCTGGTGGGGAATATGTAAATACAGATTTCACCAGACAGTGATCGGAGGTTCCCAAGGGGGACGTGACCTCTACACGATACCTGTCCGGATCAGTTGTCAGCAGAAGGTCCAGGCAATTGGCTGTATGGCCTACCACATCTGGTACCCTTGTCGCTTGCCTCACCAGCTGAAAGAGGTCCAAGGACAACGCAAAGTTCCGCGCTTCTCTTCCAGCATGGTCGGTCTTCTGGTACGGGAACAGCCAGTCCTGATGACAGGCATTAAAGTCCCCCAGAAAGACGAGCTGCGCCGAAGGGTACTGATACAGAGCCATATCTGCAGCCTCACTGAGATACTCAAATAAACGAGTTGTCTCCTGGTCACCGCTGTGCGAACGGTAGACACAGGAATACAGGATTTTTTCGTTTCCTGTGTTCACTAAAACCCATAGGGAAGAAAAAGTGGGGTCTTCAAGGTGACGGAGACGCTGAATACAGAGGTCGTTCCGCGCATACACACTGACTCCGGCCCGTGAGCGAAAGTTGTGCTCTAACGAGTAACCGGGATAATCCAAGTATGCAGCGCTCAAAGGACATTGTATCTGCGTCTCCGTCAAAAAGAGCAAGTGCGGCTGCTCTTAGTATATGTTATTAATAATTTTAACCTGTTTTAAAATATTTTTTATTAATATTTCTATTTAAAGTTGCAACAGTCATAATTACTGTCAATTCAAGATATTCTCTGTGTATAAAATATATTTTTCAATATATAACTGTCATTTATATTTCAATTACAATTTTTTTTTTCTGCAACCTAAAAATGACATCAATGTGAATATATATTTTTTCTTATAATACGTCAAAAATAATATTAATAATAATGATATACACGACTATCTGTCTGTCAAATATCTTATTGTTAGTGGTACAACTCAGTTTGATAAATTATTATATTTAATGATCAATAAAGCTTAAAATAAAAGAAATAAATAAAAACTGCAATCCTCAAGATCATTTCGTAATGTATCTCATGGGTATTTTTTGCATAATTAGAATATGTTTAGCTCTAAGTCACTTTATAGCTTTGTTAAAACAATTATTTACATTCGTAAAGTGTACAGTGAAGTCAGTTTAAACAATATAATTATCTTGCTGTATTATGAGTGATCATTGTATAATATATAATAATTAAAAGTAATTTATATGTTGTTTTATTTTCCTAATAATTACTAATTTAAGTGATATTATAACGTCTCTTCGGAAGTTTTGCTTGTTTTTAATTATCTCAAATAGCCTAATTATTAATGTCAATGTTACGAAGTTTTGTCACAAAGAAGATTTTTGTTATTGATATATTTATGTTAAGTCAAAGTATTAATTAAAATTTTGTTTTATATTTAAATTGTATTACAATACTGGTCCGTATATTACTACAATAAACTTCATTACTTGCTTGCATTTATTTTTTCTAGAAACTGCCGCGTTTTTATAAACGCTGATCTACTAAACGTATTCTTTATTGCATACGTCTGTTCTACTTTTAGTTTAATTAAATATTTTATTTATGTAGTCGTATCTTTTTAATATTTTAAATTAAATGAAGTGACCAATACTAAATCCAATGTTAAGATTGATACAATGTTATAAATAACGCTAGAATCTTCATGATATTTGGTTAATTATGATAAAAAGCAAATGTGACAATTATTATTACATATGGGTTTCTTTTTAGTGATTCAACATTATTATACGTATAATAAAATATATTATACGTATGTTCAGCTTATTTAAGAATTAATTTGACAAAGTGCAACAATTTGTATGAAAATGATAAATTTAAATTTTATGTAATGACCTGTTGGTGGTTAATAACTCTAACTGCTGAACTGAACGGTTATAGGTCCGATGCCTATACGGGACAATACTTTGTACGATCCACAGAGTGTTGTTCCAAGTCTGGGAGTTTGTATCTGTTATATATATATATATATATATATATACAGATACAAATAACTGTCGCAGGTGGCTGCACTAACATATATATATACATGTATATGTTAGTACAGCCACCTGGGATAATATAGTACCTAATGTGAGTGTGTATCTAATGCGTAAAGAAAAAAAAAATACATATATACAAATTTTAACGGGTAGCCTGTCAAGCGGGCACGGAAATCTTCATACAATATTCTGATTTTAAATATTTGTTATAATTTATTTAGTCATAATTATAATTATGTATAAGAATATAATTTTAAATATTTCATTCAACAGCACATTAGTGAAATATTTGTAGCATGCAATCCAATACCAGTTCTCTTATAATGTGTAAATCAAACAGGTTTCCTAGTTTGCCAATTAGACCATCGCTTGCAATCATTACATAAATATGTCTATTTGTAGTGATCAATATATATATATATATATATATATATATATATATATATATATATATATATATATATATATATATATATATATATATATATATATATATATATATATATATTAAGTTGCCCTGACCGATTATCAATGTATAGTCTACGTCTTGGCCTAGAAACTAGACTGTTTTTATGTAAACTATCACTAATACATAATTTTTGTATTTATACAAATATACAGATGCCCTTATGTAGATAAGATATATCTTTTCGTTTTCTCTGAATTATTTCTTGTGTATATTCAAATACACAGGGTTATTTTTTATTAGTTGGCCACCTCTTGCAGGTAGCCTCTCTACATCAATCCCAACAACCGTTGTTCTTCAACTTTTTACAAATGTTGATAAACAACACAAAAAAAAAACTAAAAAATTGTTGCTCCCTCTTTTACTTACTACTCTGTATTTTGTAAGAAGTAATTAACAGGTCAACGCTCACAATTAATGCCATTTCATAGACAACAAATAAATTTTGTATAGAAAAAAAAATAATTTTAAAAACTATTAATTTTAAAAAGTCGTAGAACTAATGTTGTTTTTATAAAAATAAAAAAATACATTTATGAACAACTAAAATTAAACATATTTTTTTCTTGTGGTTTAATGAATGTAACTCAGATAACTTTTCCTCTAAAAGGGATTGTAATTGTAATATGAAAGGACCTTGAATTAACAGAGAACACCTACTACGGATACCATTCCAACTCTAAGAAAAGAGTTTGGGGAGAATTCAGTACTTGTTTCAACACTTCATCCATTAAAATGTACGAGTAGAAGAGTCATAAGTCATATACAATTACCACTTCTGTGAAATAAACAATAAATGAATCATTAAAGCAAATTATATTAATAATATCATTATATATTCTTAGGTTGTGACTGTGATGTGGAACTCTTTGAGGACACTTAGGAAATTAAGTAATTATATTAATAGGAAACTAGTTTACTACAACATTGTTATTTTTTCCTTGATGGTTATCACGATAGGAACAGTTATTGTGAAGGTTTTGTTACAAATGTATTAGTAGGATATAATACTTGTTGGTTTATTTTTGTAATAAAAAAAACTCATTTTTAATGGCATTAATATCAACCTACTTTTGTAATTCTATTGATTACGTATATGTTTATTATGTGGATGCTAATTTCAGAAACGGTTTAACCCGTTCGGATGAAGTTTTCGGGAATATATTATCATGGGCTTCACTTTACATTTTGATTTTTTTTAAATTTAAATCGGTTAACAAAGAAAGAAGTTAAAAATCACTATTTTCGTACCATTATGGTAAGTAAGCAAAATTTACTTGTCAAGTAAACAATTTACTTGTCGAGCAAGAGAACCCAAAACAAGGTATTTTTTTTGTCTGTTTGTCTGTATTTTATTGTATTTCCGCGACTTGTATTGATAATGTGTTCTGTCGCTGTAACATTTATGAAGAAACAGTAATGACAAATTTAAGTTCAGACCACTGTGGTCTAAAATTTTCTCTATTAATTAATCACGAAAGTGAAAAGCCCCAAAAGTTTACTTGTAGACCAATTACAAAAAACCGGGTCCTAACATTTAAGAATACTGTTCAGCAAAAAGTAGGTAAAGTAGACATGAGCGATGATAATCCAAATAATTTATATAATAACATTTTCGGTTTTTTGTTACAAGAATTTAATAATGTTTTCAAGCCAAAAACTATGACTAAATACCTAAAACTTAAATTTAGTGATTGGGCTACGGTGGGAATATATAAAAGTAGAGATAAGTTATATGATTTATATAGTGAGAGGCAATGGAATCAAGATCCGGTATTCTTGAATAAAGTTAGGATTTTTTCTAAAATATTTAAGACCGTTTGCATACAAGCTAAGTCGATTTACATAAGAAATAAAATCTTAAACTCAGAAAATAAAATAAAGGCAACTTGGGATGTTTTATCTAGTGTTTCTGGGAAAAATAGGGCTGCTAATGTACCTATTAAGTTAAAAATTGATAATATTGAAATAAATTCAAATTCAACTGTGGCGGCTATTTTTGAGACTTTTTTTAACGAAATTCCTTTAACAGTCACGGGTAATTTAAATTCTTCACCACGTGATGCAATCGTCGAATTGACGAATAACGTAAGAGTCAGTAATAAATGTTTTGTTTTTAAACCTGTTACATCATATGATATTGTTAAAACTTTTAGAAATCTAAATATGAAAAAAACCGGTGATCTTTGGGGTATGTCAGTAAAATTACTAATAAGTATTATAAATGATATTGCTCCACAATTATCCTTAATTTTTAACAAATGTATTGAAACCGGTACTTTCCCAGACTTAATGAAAAATAGTAAAGTAGTTCCTTTGTTCAAAAGTGGCGATAGACTAATTCCCGGAAATTATAGACCTATCTCTATTTTACCCACTTTAAGTAAAATTTTCGAAAAAATTATACTAAACCAAATGTCAGAATTTGTTTATAGCAATGAAATCATACATAGTGAACAATATGGTTTCACCAAAGGCAAATCAACAACTGATGCGGGTGCCGCGCTTCTTAAGCACATTTACGACGCATGGGAAAAGTCACAGAATGCAATCGGAGTGTTTTGTGATTTATCTAAAGCCTTTGATTGCGTGGACCATCAAACATTACTTTGCAAACTTAATCACTATGGCGTGCGTAATGCTGCGCTTGATCTTATTGCCTCTTACTTGAATCAAAGAGTTCAGACGGTTGATGTAAATAATTGTAAATCGGTTGGATCTCACCTAAAAATGGGTGTTCCACAAGGATCTATTCTAGGCCCTTTCTTATTTTTACTCTATATTAATGATTTGCCCTTTTACGTAAAAGGACTATGTGACATTGTACTTTTTGCTGATGATACCTCACTTATTTTTAAAGTTGATCGTAATAAACCTAATTTTGACAAAGTTAACTGTGCTCTGTCACGTGTTCTTCATTGGTTTGAAATTAATAATTTGGTATTAAATACTAAGAAAACTAAATGCATGGAATTTACACTTCCTAATGTAAAAAGTCGGGATTGTAGTTTATTCCTTAACAATGAAGTGTTAGAACTGACTGACTCGACAACTTTCTTAGGTATAACTTTAGATAAAAAGCTCCAGTGGAACCCCCATCTCTCGACACTCGCAAGCAAACTTAGCTCAGCCGTCTTTGCAATTAAAAAAGTAAGACAATTAACAGACGCTAATACGGCTCGACTCGTTTATTTTAGTTATTTTCACAGTATATTGTCTTACGGTATCTTACTATGGGGCAGCGCTGCCGAAATTAATTCTATATTTATTTTACAAAAACGAGCTATACGGGCTATTTGTAACTTAAAAGCTAGAGACTCCCTAAGAGAAGTTTTTAAAGAAATCGGTATTCTTACGGTCGCTTCTCAATACATTTTTAATAACTTACTATATATACGCCAAAATTTAAATGACTATAAAAAAAACAGCGACAGACATACTATCAATACAAGAAATAAAAATAGGCTTGTAACGCCTAAATTTAGACTTCAAAAAGTTAAGAAATCCTTCATGGGCTTGAGTATACGCATATATAATAAGGTTCCACAAGATATCTTAGATCTTCCTTTTCTTGGTTTCAAATCTAAAATTAAAAGTATACTATTAAATAAATCTTACTATAACATTCAAGAGTTTTTGGTTGATCGAAATGTGTGGAACTTGGGTCATTGTATCATAAATCTTGGGTCATAAATCTGTATTGTATTGCGAATAGCTAGTAATCTCCGCAATTTGTTTTTTGTTGTAAATTAATTTTTGCTTTATCGACCTTCTGCATCACACCGATTCCTTAGAAGTCACTACTTGCGGTAGCATCGGGAGTCGGGTTGCCTCCCTCCCTCAAATATGTGCGAAGGGGGTGATGGCTGGCTCTTGTGTTATGCTCGTGAACGGGTTCTGCTTGCGGTGACTGGTTGTGTGGCAGGCCGAAGATTTGTATATATATATGTATATATATCTATATATATATATATGTTTACTGTTATTATTATTTAATTTTCGTTGCCTGAAATCATTGGGCTTCTTTTCCGATTAATTGCGACGGTTCTAGTTGTTCCAAAATTGCATTTAAGTTTATAAAATAAATAAAATTGACTCATTTGCAGGGTTGATGTTATAATTTATAAGTCAAACATTGTTAAATTTTATTTAAAAAGAGCAACTGTTGAGTTTCTGGCCAGCTCTTCTCAGCAGAACAGCATTCCGAGCTGGTGGTAGCTTACTCACGGACTGACTATACTGACCAATTTAATGTAATTGACGATTCAAAAGTGCGTGTAAATGCCTACTTGAATAAAGATATTTTGAATTTGAATTTGAATTTGTATGTTTGTGCATGCTAATCTCTGAAACGTATTAACCGGGAAGGATGAAGTTTTATTGAATATATTGTCATGAAGCCCATCTTTACATTTTGTGTTTTTTTTTTATTTCAATCGGTTAACAAATAAGATTCATAATCTCTTTTTTTCGTACAATTGACATTTTTTCAAAACTTAAGTGGTCCTCCCGTCATTGAGTCTTAATATTTTTTCCAATAAAAAAAACACGAAATTGGACTACTTTCTCTGTAAAAATATCTGTGATTAAATATAAAAAAACATATAAAAACAAACTAGAAATACTCGTACACGCAAAAACTACCGGTTTTATGAAACTTTGAACGGGTACGTTTTATCGAAATCGAAATCATTTGTTTATATATTCACTTGTATAGTGACCAATCATGAAATTCTATAATTTGATAAGGGCTGGTATAAGTACTCGCTAGGATGTCATCATCTTGCTGACCTTCCCCCTAAGCAGCTTCAATAGGGGATGGAGGGTTCCTGATTTTCGAAAAAGAAACATGACCGAAGTGTAAGGTATAGTTAGGTTTTTTTTCGTATTGAATTACAAGTAAGGACTTCAGATAGAAATAAAGAACAAAACTTTTATGTGAATAAAAAGCTAGTAATTTGTGAAATAAAATACCTTTATTATATTTTATGCTAATTGTGCAGAAATTTACAAAAACCATCATTCCGACAAAACATCCTTTGTTTGTTTTTCTAATGTTCACAACAAAAGCCTCATTTTTTCTCAAGCGTTGATTCACTTTAATGATTTTTATGGTAATTACCTTATTACATATTACTACCTACTGGGTGTTGCTGAAACACACCAATACCCGCTTCGACGCTAATTTATACTAACAACTGTCTATCATCACTTACAATTAATACAAATCCATTTAAAAAAAAATTATAACCCAAACCAACTCATTTCATTATTTATTTATGAATAATTAAATAAGTTGGTTTAACAAAAAATACAAGAAAACAATAACAATACAAACAAAATGAACAATCTAAAAATAGCTTTACTAAGGATATATAAGGCTTTGTTTATAAGGGTTTGATTTATATTAGGCTAATATAACATATATAAAAAATATTTTCCTCAGAAGTTTTTAGATAATTTTATAATTAAAAGCATGTAAAACCCACAACACACCAATTTCCATAAAAATCAATTATTTCTTTATATTGCAATTAACCCTAAACTTTTTAATGAGGGAAATTTAAGATAATCTATTTATTGATTTAGATAATAAACTAAAACTACACCAAATTTTATTAAAATTCGTTCTTTAATAATTCGTGAAAAAACATATAACATATTTTTGCATTTGTTATAACATTTGTTGAAAGTCTGTAAGATAAAAAAGATAGACTAGGACACCTACACTCACTTTTAGAAAATGTCTTAAAATATATTTAATATGTGGATTCATTTTGAAGACCGATTTCGGTAATTTTAATTTCGATAATTTCACTCTTTGTAATAACCCAGAACAAAATCGGGGGTGTTAGGTAATATTATATGTATATGTAAATAATGTTTGTCTGTTTAACCTCAACTATAATTTTATACTCAATTGCTCCATCTATTGTTGTTTATTGTTTTCTACATCATTGTTTATTGTTTTCTACATATATAGTGATTTCGAAATACCTCATTAATATACTGAATGAGTGCAATTAACTATTTAACTTTATAATAGACATGTGCAAGTTCGTTAAAAATATACTTTTGCGGATAAGGATGATCTAGATCCGCTGTGTCTAGATCCGCGAATATGGTTGATATGGATGTCAACTGTCTTGGATGGAACTTTATAATTATTATTTTTTATTTTAATATGCATATCATAAAAAATGTAACAAAACTTTCGTGTACCATGATGATTATTAAATAAATATTATTAAATTAATTATTAAATAATATATTTACCCGGGAACATTCAAGTGAATTAATATGAATTTTGACCCGATTATCTTAGAACCCATTCGGCGTTCAGGTTACGTCGCGAGTCCTCCATGACGATAAACGTGTCGCATAAAAAAGTGCTTAAAAACTATAACATGTATATAAGTTTTTAAAATAAAACCGTTTTTTTTACCTCACCTTATTTTTTTAACATTACGTTCAGAAATAAATGAAACATCCATATTTTTTAAATATGGATGTGTAATTGTGTCGGGCACTAAACCCTAGCAGTTTGGGTCCATTTTGGGATGCGGGAATGAGCTACACCAACTGGGCGGTCACCCCAACCGGATGACACCTCTGGTTACCGAGGGTAGGTCCAGATTAGGCGACCAGCGACCACGGTGGCAGCTCCATCATAACTGAGAAACAGAATACTCTAGTCTCTACATAAGTCTCAGATATCAACAACTGATACAGAAATGTAGAATACAAGTAGCGCCATCTAGTGCGTGTATTTGATACTTCAGATGGTTTGTGTTCAAGTTGACATATTTACATTTTCATCATTCACAAAATGCTTTGTAATAATTTTGTACACAGGAAGATAAAATGTAAGTCACACTGGATTTCTTGAAAGCCGATTAATTAACAATTAACTAATTTGCCGTTAAATCACCTCATAATATTTCCTATTAGTTGATACTGTGACATTTTTTTTTTTTTGTCTGTCTATGCTGTTAGCCCTATTGGCTATTACAGCGTCACCGGGGGAGCGGGTGGGTCAGGAGACCCACCCTTAAAAAGGGGGGGCCAGATGGGCCCCCATGGGGAACGACGTCCTGAGGGACGTCGAGGTCCGTGTCTCAGATTGAGACACGGACCTCGGCTCGGGGCGTCGTCAGGAGTCAGGAGAGAAGCTAAGGAAATTTGGACACTAGCGTCCTCCGACGACAGAACGCCGGAGCAACGGAGCACTTACTCAGTTGGGACCTCGTCTATACCGGTACAGACGGTGTGTGTCTGTATGTTGTGAGGTGTCAATTATGCCTATACGCGTACACGTTATTCTACTGTGAACGCGTCGTCGGGGTCAACGAGTACCGACTTGGGTCTTCTTTTTCTGACTAAAGTAGTCTTACGTGGTCTATACTCTGCGGCGTCAGCCACCAGTGGGTTCGTTGCCCGGCTTATGGAACCCTATCACTATGGCCTCTTTCCACTGGGCCGGAAACGAGCAACCGGCCAGTAGAGCGTTAAAAATGGTAACCAATAGGTAAATTAAAGGAGGCGGAAGAAGCTTTATCACTTTGTTAGTGATCCTATCGGGACCTGGCGATTTCTTGACGTGAAGCGCCCTAACTATGGACGTCACCTCGTCTAGGTTCGTTTCCTTGATTGGTGGACCGGCCGGTGGCTGAGAACACATTATATTGACCGATTTGTCGACTATTTCGACATGATCGCGATCAACGGATTGAGCAGACAGACGGCACTGGCTCTCTAGACTGTCGGCTAAGCACTCAGCTTTGTCAGAGTCGTCAAACGCGATGGCGGAGTTAGGTCCAACCAAGGGAGGCATATCTGAGACAGTGTCCGCCTTCAACGCTCTCTGCAATCGCCAGAATGCCTGGTGTGTTGGAGAGAGCGTCGCAAGCGTCCTATCCCAGCCGCTATCTCTGAAGTCGTCGAGAGCTTGTCTCGACTCCCTCTGAAGACGGCGCAGCCTCCGTCGGTTGTCATCTGTCGGGTATCGGTCATGGGCTCTAATCGCGGCGTTTTTACGGGTGATGAGGAGTCTAATGTCCGGAGGGAGTGCTCGGTAACCCTCGAAGTTCACTCGGACCTCCCTCGAGGACTTTCCTATGCTGTCTACCAAATGTTCTGTGAAGTTAGTCGCGGCTGAGACAGCGTCCTCGACCGATGTAAGCTGGTCAGGAATTTTGTCGAGGTGCGCTGGTACGGGGGAATGGAGTTGCTCTCGAAGCTTCGTCCAGTTAATAATTGTTTTGGTCGCGGGTTCCCTAAGGGGAGGAAGTCCTAGCTGAAATAGGACCGGTCGATGGTCAGAGTCTAGCTCGGATAGCGTCTCGATAGAACGTAACTGGAGTGTCACGCCCTTCAAGAGTACTATGTCGAGCACGTCGGGTCTGTCATGTCGGAAGTCTGTGTCGCAGTATCGCGTGGGACTCAAAGAGGCGGTGATCTCGAAATCGAGACCAGCCTTGTAACTTAGCCTATCAAGGAGATTTCCTCTACTGTTTGCGACAGTGGAGTTCCAGCGGGGATGTTTGCAATTTAGGTCGCCGGCCAGAATGGTTGCGTTACCTAATTGGAGTAAGGACTTAAGGTCCCTCTCAACTAAGGCTTTATTGGGAGAAAGATAGACGGATGCTAGTACGATCGACTGATGGCCGGTCATACCCACCTGACATAATGACGCTTCTACGTTGACTAGTTGGGGCGGATCGAGCGGAGTGCAATGAAGAGACCTTCTGTAATAGATGATGGTTCCCCCCTTCGCGAGACGGTAATTTGCGATGCGCGGATCACGATTACACGGCTTCAGAAAGGTCTCTTGTACTAACAGGACGTCTATCTGGTGCGTGACCACGAAGTCGCGCACTAGATCTATCTGCTTAAGTAGCCCGTTCGCGTTGAATGTAGCGACAGTCAGAGAGCGAGGTTTTACCCTTCCACGCGATGTCATCATGTTGACATCGTGTGTTCGTATATCGATTTAGGACGGCGTGCTTGAGGAGCACTTCCATCCTCGCGGGAGGGTTCCGCGCGGAATCCCTCATTTCATTTGAAAAGACTAGGAGCTCTTCGATGTCTATTACACCGAAGAGGCTCGTGACGCACGCGAGCGAACTCGCAACTCCGTCGGTGGAGTTACGAACCGGCGGCGGCGGCAACGACTGGGGGACGGGCTGTGGGATAATCCTCGGTGGCTTCACCCAAGCGTTCGCGATCGCGTTCGCGGGTGCCTGAGGGGCCTGGGATGCCTGAGGGGCCGCGGGCCTCCCAGGGGCTAGAGGAGCCCATGGAGGCTGTGCGAACCGAGGAGGATGCCTTGCCGGCTGTGTCCTGCGCGGCGCTTTGGGGCACCCGCGATAATTCTCAGGATGGCCCTTCTGTCCGCACAGGACGCAGCTGGGAGGATCCTCAGGGACCGGTCCCTTCCGCGAGCAGTCGGCTGTCGCGTGGTCGTCCAGGCACTTGACGCACGCGCTTGGATGGCACTTGACGCACGTTTTTGTCACGCGCTTGGACGCGCGTGACAAAAACGTTGGGAATGCCCATAGAGCTGGCAGCGATGACACTGACCAGGAAAACCGCGACCACGTGGAGGTTCGACCCTAAGGCCGGAGAGTTGGCAGACTGCCTTAACGTTAAAAATTTGCTTTCCTTCCGGGGAAAGCTCGAGATGGACGAGAACAAGATCGAACGGGACCCTAGTGGTCGCTCGGTACATGCGGTGCACCGAGATGACGGGGAAGGATTGGGACTTAAGGTCCTCGAAAATCCGCTCAGTAGTGAGCTCCACGGGGAGCCCTCGGATGACCACCGTTAAGCGGCGGTCATCCTCTAGCGCGTAGGTATGGTATCCGTAACCACGTTCGCGGAGGAGACGAGTCAGACCACGGTGGTCCGACGAAGACGCGGTTTGAACGCGGATACCGTCGGCGGTATTTCGGGCGGACGTGAAATGGAGCTTGTGCTCCGTCATAAGTGCGGACAGAGTGTCCCACTTAGACTTGTCCCTTATGTAAAGCGGCGGCGGCGCGGGGGACTTCCGTGGCGCTGAAGGCGCAGGCGCTGAAGGTGCCTCCGCGGGCGCTGAAGGCGCGGACGACGGCGACGCGGACGCGGGCGCTTCGGGCGCGATCGGCGCGCGTTCGCGAGTCGGGCCCGGGCCCGAAGAACGGTCGGGCGACGCGGGTTCGCTACTAGCGGGTTTTGAGGCCCGTTTTCGCGGGACGTTCGAGGAGAGCGCTTTCGTCGCCTTCCTCTTGGCCGATTTGGTCTGCACGGTCGTGAAACCGTCGTCCTCGTCAGCGTCCGAGGAAGGGGACGAACTCCCCGACTCGGAATCCGAGGCCGTCTGCTCCGTAGGAGTGGCGGCCTCGACCTCCATGTCGGAGGTGCTCTCGGTCACGATCGCGGCGCGCGAGGTCGAGGGCGGAGACTCGATGCCTAACAAGACAGAGTAGCGCAGGCATAATTGAGGCGCAATTCCGTGGACCCAACCATAGAACTGCGACTTGGACAGATCTTCGGGTTCCGCCGCGGATTTGGGGTCCATGGTGGAGCCCGGAGATATGAGCCGTCCTCCCTGCGTGAGCAGGGAGGCGAGTGCCTAACGTGAACCCTATCGAATCTCTGTCAGTAGGTGACAGAGGTGTGCCTAATACCCTAACGACTGTGTACTTACACGACGCAGGCTATTACGACGAAGTCTTTGAATTGCGTTTCGTACCCTAACTAGGGCGACGTCGGACTTGTTGGACCCCTATGCAGGCTCGCCGGCCCGCAGGTGTGCTTGCGGCGATGACTCACACACAAACACAATCACACCGCTGGCTTGCACACAATGGAGGTCGTTATCTTGACTGGCGCAGGTGTACGAACGGTCGATGCAGGTGGCTGGGCGGTCAGCGTGACGGCCCAGGTAGGTGGCGCGGATAGGCGGAGCAGGTAAGAGGGACATGTGTCCCGGTCGACTGCTCAACGGTACAATTTAGTAGTTCGAAATTTTGATTAGTATGATGCAATAACGTCGCTAACTACGGTGGGAAAGTTACACCATCTTAGCGCGACAGTACCGATGCCACCCAAAGGTGTTCTTTTAGTTTTTTTTTTACAATAGGGTAGGGCGGCGGCTAATTGAGCAATTTTACACTTTATCGGTTATAGTTCCTTAACGAAAATTCGTAATGGCTTATGATGCATACTGATGGATGAGTATCCCTTAGCAATACTGTCCATACTAATTCGTTTTTAAGAAGTCGAACTGTAACGAACTACATGTATTTTAATGCAGGTAGTCAGGTATGCTCAACGTCCGCCATTTGTGAGGTAAGTTGAGCAAGGGTAGGGGGGTTTAAGAGCAGAGTGGCGCAGTGGAAGCGTGCTGGACCCATAACCCAGAGGTCCGTGGATCATAACCACGCTCTGCTAACACACTTTTTTTCCCTCCGGCCCCTCAGTCGCGGCACCTTCCAAGGCCTTATAAAGCACATTTGCGAAGGTGGTGCAGTTACGGACAATTGGCTAAATGTAGTCAGTAAAAAAAAAAAAAAAAAAAGTTTGGGGGCTAGTTGAGCACTAACAAAGTTTACCCAAATCATAGGTCCTATGTTAGGTAGATTTACAATAACTTTACATTTTGATAATTAACTTTTATTTATAATCTTATAGTGACATAACATGAAATCTAAAAGTAGATTTCTTGGAACAATAAACTACTTTCGCGAGCGAGCGAGGTCCTTCGCAACCCCTTGTTTTCGTTATATGTTGCGTTCGCTTGCGGAGAATAGTATTCGAGATATTTTCATTGTCCAACGTACCCCTATGCTCTACTAACCCCGCCCTACCCTACGATTTAAAAAATGTATTAATTCTGAGCTCAAATAACGCACTACCAATTGACTAAAGGTACCTATTTCTTCATCTTTAAATTTATTATTATTGGATGAAAAATAATATTATACTAAAATGCAATTCAATTAATATAAAAAATACTTATTGAAGCAGTCTTAAAGTTAAATATATATTTATTTACTATACGTATATCCTCTACAAGTACCTACAAAAAAAAATTACCATAGCTGCAGTTTTGGTAGCTGTTCCATTTTGTTTAATTATCATCTGGTTATTAGTAAAATTGTATTCGTCTCACTAATTAATAATAATAAAAATATGACTGGACAAATTACACAAATATATCAAACCTCTGAGTAAGTAAATTATATGCTTGTATTAAGAGTGTTAAAAATACATAAAAATACACATTATAAATACTGAGAATAGATTTAATAATCCCCCAAACCCAGAAATACATGCCTGTCCCTGTCGGAAATCGAACGCGATTCCCTTTGCGCCGTGATACGTTAGTCGTTTCGAGTCTTCGCCAACCATTCGACCAACGGCGTTGTAAATTTTAATTTTAATGTAGATTTTAATTATAATATTATCAATATAATAAATAATAAACCCACTCTGCCTTCCTAACACGTGTATTTAAGTATTGTTAATTAAACACTAAAAACTAGACCAATTTGTTGTTATACTAAAGATTTTAAGTCATTAGTAAAGGTCATGATAACAATGACGGACAGACTGTCAGACAGCTGTAGTTAGTAGAGAGTAGATATTGCAGTAGATATTATAAAATAGTGATGGTACATAAAAAATATATAACTTTCATTTTATTCTAATAATTATTACATTGAAACTAGAATTGTATTCATTTATTTTGTCAAAAATGTTTTTGATGATAGTTTATTACTAGGCACTGTATAATATACTAAAACATAATTGAAGGCACTAGATGAAGTTTCAGCTCCTAATTATTATATTATCATTCAATGAAGTTTATTAATATTATTATTATTATATGATAAATAAAATATTTACTATATTGCTAAGAAGTAAATAAATTAGAGATAGCATTATAGATATCATTGTTACGACACTGACCATGTTGCCAGATGCAATAAATTACCATTAATTTAAGTAATTTTTTGTGTTAACATTCCAGAATTTTAAACAAATTATTGATTAATTAATTATCTTTATAGTTAAATTATTGACTTTTTTGTAGTAATTCTAATAAGATAGATATACAATTTTTAAACTAAACATTTGTAAGATGTTTGTATGTTTCCAGTTTGTTTGTGTATTTTTGTGTCTGTTTAATGATTTTTTAAAATCATTATTACATTAACTTTGGAGTGTGTACATTAGTGTTATTATATATGTTAATAGAAAGACTGTCTCTGTGTTATTTTTCAGTCAATATTCATCAGTCATCAGTATTCTGTTAATTAATTATATTAATTAAAACTAAATTAAAGATTGTTTATAAGAACTACTGTGTTTTAAGTTGATGTGTAATATAATAAAACAAGTGTTAATGGATTATTATATTGTATTTTAAAATCTATTTATAATAATCAGTATTATTTATTTATTTTCGTGAAGTTTTATTATTTGCCATCAATATCATTGTTTATATAAATAGATCTTAATGGTATAATGTTTTTTTAAGTATTCCATAAAAAAGTGTTAATTTTAATCGAGAAATAGCAACACTTATCAAGTATCGAAATACCCTCTTGTAATTAGTCGCCCGAAAAATAAACTCGGGCGCAGTTAGTTTGTAATTATTTATAAGTTAATATTAATAATAAATATGGAGGAGTTGTGTAGAGATAACAACATATTTTATAATATATTATGTTTTATTATAACTGAAAATGAGAAGTTATTTGATAGGAGTGATTCTGTTTTGTACTGGCGGACAGTTTTTCATATGTTGGCGATTTCTCACCACGCTTGTATAAGTATATTTGCTGCCTCTCTAGATATTGAAAATCACCCAAGTCCAGATATTACTATTCTGTATACACTCCGAGGTGCTTATTTAACTGGTTGGAATTTTGTGAGTATTTTTTTTTGTGAATATATATTTTTTCATTTATAGTGTTATAGTGTTATAAGTGGAAATTTTACCGATTTCTGTGTTGTCTTGTTTCCCTTTCAAATGAATAAATAAATAAAATAAATTATTTGTATTGCCTAAAATTACACACTAAAGTAATAATAATAGAGTTTATAAAGTTATATATTTTTGTTTTTAGTTCCAAGTTATGTTAAGGTGTTCTTTTGAAACCAATTGCCAGTATCTGAGACGAATTACTTCCTTAATCTAGACATTTTTATTAGTATTATTTCTTCCCAACATTTTTCATAAAAAGTAGGTATTAGGTAGGTATTTTTTAAATTTTATGGACTTGTAATATATAAAGATATAAAAGTTGATGTAATAGCCGTGGACTCTAACCTGAGGATAATCAAATAGTTATGACGAACATAAATCTAAGAACATACATACATGCTAATTATATATATTTATTTATTCAATTTACAAGAATCTAGAAGAATACTTAATTAAATTTACAAGAATACTAATTCAATTAGTATTCTTAAACAATCGTCAAAGAACGAAAAGATTTGTTAAAAATGTTTTATATAATGCATGTAATATAAAACTCATGATTGTTAATACTGAGATTCTTGAAGATTATTCTGAGAAGATTTCTTGGTGTTAAAATTCTAAATGTTAAATCTGACAATAAATAAACGGACGCGCAAACATACAGACAATTCTTTCAACTATTGTTTAAATGTCTGTAATATGATATGTTATGTATACATAACACTTGGTAAATAATATTCATATTTTTGAAGAATTTATAATCATATTTTCAAAAAGTATATACTTATATTTAATGTAGATACCGATTATAACTTGCAATGATTTTATTAATCTATTTTAAAAAGATTACATTTTTTTTCTACAAAATACTTATTTCGGGTGAAGTAGGGCCGGATGTCTAGTATCAACATTGTTTATCACGCGGAAATTACTCGAACCCTTGTCCTAAAAAGCAACCAAATTGCTCAAATTATTCTTATCAAGGGACAGCCCTATCACGCTTTATCAATTCTTATCACGTGGCCAGCACGTTATGCACTTTGCTACTATTCGGTTTCGGTATATACATACACATATATGTATATATATACATATAATTTCATACATGTTTGTTTCGTTTGTCATTGTTTTTTTTATTGTTACATTGATTGAATTTGTAAGAATAATAAAATTTTCTGTTTTATTATTTTGTAACGGATCGTTTTAATGTTCCCTTAATCTGCTCGAATGATTTTTTTTCATGTTATTGAGAGTTACATATAAATATTGATATTTCGATTGGATTTATTTTTAATGGATCCTGAAGAAAAAAGTGGATTCTTGTATGTTATTTATATAACTGTATATTATACTTAGACTTACATGTTTATGAACGCACAACCCTCACTTGTAGAAAGTTAATATTTTGCATACTGGCGACTGTTTGTGATATCTAGAAGTGGTTGAAAATTCTAAAACAGTGTTTTTGAAATCTGTCACATTATTAAAGTCACTAGGATACTATCTTATCTTTTTCTTTTGGATTAGAAATACTAAATAAAGACTCATATTTCAGTATGTCATAAATCAATTCTATACATATATCTGGAGTAAAGTCACAGTTAAAATTTAGTTAATACATAATTATATTAGTTACCACAATCATATCTCATTAAGTTAATTTGTTCTGGGTGTAATCTTTTAAATCTTTTAATCATATTATCATTTGGGTATTACAGTTATTATAATTTTGTAGATATTTGACACGGAACCAGGAACTTGTAAATATCTAATATATATATGTACATTATAATCAAATAATAAAGAAACAAAATATGCATATTATTATGTTTGAAAAGATTGCTAGATGTCAAATACATTATACAGACTTCTAAATAATGTGTTTGTTTGTTCGCTTGAAGCAAAAACTTTGCAAAATTTGATGATGAATAAGACTTAGAAGATTAGTCTTCTACATTGTGAGACAAAATGTTCACTAAAACTGATTTTTTTGTGTAAAAAACAAAATAAATTTAATATCATTGGATCTCTTAAATAATATATTGTAATGAAGGACATAAATTATTTACTTAACATCAATAGCACCACCTATCAGTTGTTATTGTAAATCTAAAGTGTCCAAAAACTCACAAAAAACGACATTAATTTAAATCAAGCAAAATACGTTATCCTAAAAAAAAATATTAAGATAAGTTCCAATGTCTAATTCAAAATATAATTTTAAAATATTAGTATTGGAGCATATTACACATAATGTATTTCAAAAATAGGTATGCTGGTGATCATATAAATTGCTAGAAGTGGTGCTCTACCATCTGGTGGTAGGTAACAATAAATAGATATCGCATTGAAATAAAGAGATAGACCATTTCAGACCAGGAAACCCTTTCCTGTTCCGGAACAAAAACACTTCATTACAGCGTCATCTTTCGCTTTCTATTGTGAATCTAATCCCATTCAGGTTCATAAAATAACAATATTCAAAACTAAATGTATGTACACGCACAGGAGAGTAAATTAGTATGTAGTAGTAATAATGTAGTATGTTTTTATTACGTAAAATATGTTGACTGTAAAATATATAAATAAGATTAATAAACTTAATCTTCTTAAAGTTTTTTTTGCTTTAATATTGTTTGGGAGCGAACCAGACAGTCAAATAGATGAAAATAATATTTTAGTATATGAACACACAGACACACATACCTATACATAATATAATATATTCCAACTCCCCAGACATTTAAGTACGTCTATGTGATAAGGAAGGTTGAAGGTCTGTCTGGTTCAATTACACACGTGTTTTTGACTTACTTCTTGATTATTTAATTACATTATTAAATATATATAATAGATAACGTAAATATAATTTGTATAATCAATATTTAAATATTTGCTGAGATTAGGTTTTAGAAGTTAAGGTCATTATCCTCACGAATGCAACAATAATTGTTTTTGTTGCATTACACTTACAGTATAATATGATAGAAACAACTAATCTGTTTGCAAAATTTATATTGTTTTTAATCAAATAGTATTAGAATCTGATTTTATAAGTTTAAAGGTATTTATTTAAAAAAAGACGTCTCTTACATAAGACCAACACTTAACTACATTTCGTTATATTTACACTCTTCTAAAGCGATAATTTTAAGATCTTCAATTTGCGAGATGTGACTTGAACCGGTAACCGAGTAACTTTTTATACTATTTGGTAACCTATTGTATATTTGGGTTGGCCCCAACGGGCCATCGCACAGAGAGTGGCGCGGGCTTTCGCCACGGTGAGTCATGGGACGGCTTGCGCCAGTGCGGGAACTCCACCATGGCACTTGGAGGCTGAGGTGCTATCCGCCGTCTATCACTGGACGGCGGACAAGAGGGCGCGGGGAGAGCGCCCCGCACCAGAGGAGAGGGCCGCCGTCCGGCTGGCGGCCCGCGAGAACATTTTCCGCTAATGGATGACGGAGATGGCCGAAGCCAGATTCGGACGGTGGAGTCTGGACGCCATCAGTCCAGTCATGAAGGGATGGACTGATAGGAGGCACGGTTTCCTCACGTACCGGTTGTCGCAGGTACTTTCCGGGCATTAAGGTTGCTTCGGGAAGTTCCTGCACCGGATAAAGCGTGAGGAGACCCCGGCGTGCCACCACTGTGGCGCGCAAGTTGATTCGGCGCAGCACACCCTGGTCGAGTGTCCGGCCTGGGTGGAGCAGCGCCGACGACTCCAGGCGTCGGTAGGCCCGGACCTAACGCTGCCTGCGGTCGTTACTGCCATGTTGGGCAGCGAGGAGGTCTGGGTGGAGGTGGCTTCCTTCTGCGAGGAGGTAATGTCGCGGAAGGAAGAGGCGGAGCGGGCGCGCATGGACGATCCCCTTGCGCCCCCGCACCGCAGATGTCGAAGGGGCCGGAGAAGACGTCAATTCGAATTTCTCCAGCCTGGTGGTGGCCAGTGGGCAGGGGGTGTGGGGACACTCCCGCCCACATTGAGCAGGGCACCACCCGCGTCGGGTGGGAACGACCGGGCGCTCCCGGTCGCTCTCACAGGCCCCCCCAGCCAGGGAGGCAGGTGGGGTCCGTCGTGTAAAAGACGGGCCGTCGCCGGCGGGGTCGTGGTTGAAGGGCTAGCCGTACCCACGACTCCGCCAATAAGACGAGGAAGGTGCGCCGCGGGGTTTTTAGTGGGTACACCGTTTTCGGGAGTCCCACACACGTCCCTCGCTTCCTCGGCGAGGGGTACGGTGCGTAAAGCATTTTCCCCGCGGAAACAAAAAAAAATAAAATAAAATAAATTGTATATTTGGGCTGCTTAAAACGTTTTCATTATTTTGCTTGACCTCGTTTTTAGTTTGGGTAGAATATGTTCGTTTTTTTATTTGTGGCTAGATGTAAATTTTAAATTTCAGAAAAAAATATAAAAATATGGTATTCAATTCTAAACTCGGCGTCACAAAAATCGCACCTCTATGTTTTTTTCAGTAAATCGCTCCTAGAATCTAGCACATAAGTACTGTATGAAAAAAATATATCATTCTAAAGTGCACTTCAATACCTTTATATTAATTACCTGTATCATTAAAAAAACAATTACCATTTCTAACCAGGGACCAATCAAAAAAATGTTTAAAAAAATGCTCACTTAAAGAGCACTACTTGTGCTACCTTATAAGGGTATAAAAGCTCATGTAAAGGTAAAAAATGGGTCAGTCGCTACTCAGACTTCAGAGTGAACACACCGGAACAACATACGCAAGAGAACAGTACCTGAAGATGGATACAACCTCTGATAAAGCCGCTCAAATCATTGCGTTATTGCAATCGGGACTACGACAGGTTGACGTTGCTCGACAGTTGAACCTTAGCCGATTCTCAGTTCGACGAATATACCAACGGTTCCTTGAGACTGGTGGCTATACTCGAAGACGTGGATCCGGAAGAAAACGCTGCACGTCAGAAAGAGACGACCGCTTCGTTGTTTCCACATCCTTGCGGCACCGCTTCAGCAATGCTGTTGAGTTGCAACAAGAGCTCCGATCAGCTTGCAGAACGTCTGTGAGTGTTTCTACGATTAGAAGAAGACTGAAAGAAAAAGGAATTGAGAGCTCACAGACTGTGCAGCATCGAAGAGAGCGGTTACGATTTGCCCAGGAGCATTTCAACTGGACGAGTGAACAGTGGAAAGCCGTTCTCTTCACCGATGAGACACGAGTATGTCTTTTCTGCAACGACAGATGCAGAAGAGTATACCGAAGACGAGGAGAGCGAGGAGGCGAGAGAGGAGGCGGCGAATACCGAGGTGGTTCCTGTATGTTCTGGGGTGGCATATCCGTCGAAGGGAAAACGGAGCTTGTGTGCGTCTCTCGGACTGGTGGTGGTCGCGGGCAAGGGTCGCTGAATGCTCGGCGGTATATAACGGAGATCTTACAAGACCATGTGGTTCCGTATGCTGGTTTTGTTGGTGATGGGTTCATGTTAATGCATGATAACGCCCGTTGCCACACTGCGTTTTGCTGTGCGGGACTATTTGGAAGAGGTTGAGATCCCTGTTATGCAGTGGCCAGCACGAAGTCCAGACCTGAACCCGATCGAGCATCTCTGGGACGATGTAAAGAGGCACGTACGAGCACGAGATCCTGCTCCCACCACTCTACAAGAGCTCCAGGATGCCGTGAAAGACGAATGGGACAACATACCCCAAGCAAGAGTGGTGACCCTCGTGAGCTCCATGAAGGATCGGCTGGAAGCTACCATCACAGCAAGGGGTGGAAACACTAGATTTTAAGGCCTCATATGTAATTTTTTATGATGTTAATTATTTTATTTTTTGTCACTTTGTCATGTTTTAAGTTTTTTGTTATTAAAGAATTAAAATGCATACACATGTTTTTTATTTTCTAATAGGCAATTGAATTACCTTTCCAATGATATCCTACAATCATATCCTTACAATTCACAAAGTTTGAGTAAAATTATTTTGAAGTTGCTTTTTTAAAAGGTGCGATTTTTGTGACGCCGAGTGTATGAGACAAAACTCTTAAACTGTTAACAGGCGAGATAAAAATAATATATTATTCCAGCTCTTCCAGACGATATTCCTGGGATTGTCTATTTTTCACGATATTCTGGAATGGCTGGACAAACAAGACAGCACGCTGGCCAGCAGGATGAAGTACTGGCGAGATGTTATCTTCTGCGGCATGGTGGTGCCTTTCACTCTGGTGAGTTTGTATAAAAAGAGAAGACTCAGACTCAAAAACTAATTAATTTATTAAAATAATAATAATAATAGTCTTAACACTGGATAAATTACACACATTGATTTAACCCCTAAGCAAATTATTTGCTTGTGTCAAAGGTCTAACACCCAAATGACAATAACGATACAAATACATAGAAATATACATACTTCGAATATATTTAATACTAGCTGTTGCCCGCGGCTCCGCCCGCGTGTAGGTCGCTTTTCGAGTAATCTGTGGAAACTACAATTATCCAGACCTATAATAGACTTATAGTTAATTCTATAGTATCCTATTTCCGTGGAAATTTTATATATATAGGCATTACATTGCTACGATATCAAACTGAAAATAGTAACATACATCCACATCGCACACACACGACCAGGACATTATTCAGATTATTTATTGGATAAGGAATAATATCGTAATTATTAAAACACCTTCGAAAGTGTATATTATTTTAGAACTAATTTCATAACCATAGAAAACGTTATAGTGAGTCAACCTTAAAAGCTAGATATATCTTGTCGCAAACTTCTTTTTAAAACTTTTAAAGAGAAACAATTTCATAGAACATCATTTTTGCGTAACTTTCACCGTTTTCGCAGAGCACGCAGTTTTTTGTTTATTTTTTTACACCTTGCGTTAGAATATTCAAGTTTTAGTAATCATCCCTAATTTTTTGAAAATGAAACATAGCCTTTGTCACTCGGGAATAGGGTAGCTTGCCAACGGTGAAAGAATTTTTGAAAACGGTCCAGTAGTTTCGGAGCCTATTCATTTCAAACATACAAAAAAATAATCAAACCTTTCCTCTTTATAATATTAGTATAGAAAACAGCCAAACCCAGAAATACAGGCATCTATGCTCATCACATAAATGCCTGTCCCTGTGGGAAATCGAACCCGGAGCCTCTTTGCGCCGCCATACGTCAGTCGTCTGCGCAAACCACTCGACTAACGGGCGGTTATTGGTAAAAAATCTATGAATATTAAATTTTTACAATTTAATATTTTTTGGTTTGCAGTTCGTTACATCGATGTTCTGGTGTGTGTACGCAATAGACAGGGAGTTGGTGTTTCCTAAAGTATACGATGAGGTAGTACCATGGTGGTTCAACCACTGTGTACACACCAACATCACTGTCATGATTGTTATAGGTAACATTTGACACTTTTGTTTTTAAATTACATTTTATGTGTATTCCATTCTATACGCTTTTTTGTTTATTTTAACTATATGAAAAGTTGTTTTTGTGACTGTTTGATGTTTGTGTAATTTACAGATCTTAAAATATTTTTTTTGTTCAGTTTTTTTTTTATGTCTGACTAATTTAAAAGTAATTCCTTACTTCTCAAAAAAATACTAGTGATGTCAATATTTTGTTCAAACAATAACTGTTTTGTTATAATATATCCTATATATTTTATTATTATATACTATAGAAACAATTCTCCAAGCGCGGCGAAATCCTACGAACAGAAGGCTGGAGCTCATCTTATACTGGACGGTCGCGTTTGCGTATGCCATAGTGTGAGTATATTGTGTTTTTAAAAATAATAAAAAATATTTTTCTGTAAAACGATTTTTAATGTAAATTTGTATTTAATCCAATAAAAAAAATGCAAATACGATTTTCTAATAAAATCAAACAATGAAGAAAGGAAATGATCATATATAATTTATTTTTCAGATATTATACAATATACTTCATCACGAAAAAATGGTTGTACCAAGTCTTTGGGATAATGACGTGGTGGCAGGTTTGTTTGTACCAGCTACTGATATGGGGTGGATCCTATGTGTTCTATGAAATACAGTTCCCCATCAACAGGCTGTTCCATAAAGAAGAGAATGATGTTCCAGAACACAAGGACAGCAATACAAAAGTAGAGACAGAAGAAAATAACTTCTCCAAAAGTTGGAGCATGAAGTTTAGGAATGTTAGTCGAAACGAAAATTCTAGACTTTAAATAAAACTTCTCCTAGAAATTTCAATTAATATTAGATTTTGTCGGATCTTTTTTGAAGTTTTGAAAACTTTACCGAGGAAAGTTACTTAAAAACTTCTCAAAATCCACGCGTAATCTATTAAAAATAGTTTTAAATAAAAAAATAGTCATAATACAAATTTTACTTAATGTATATTATTATAAGTTAATTAGAAGGAAATACAGTGCTAATGTATGTATATAGATAATAAAAAATAAAGGGATAAATAAAGTTTTTTTTAAGGCACATATCTACGAAAATATAATATCTTTTATAAATGTAATATTTTTTAAATAATGTAATACAAGAATGTGGTAAATGTTTCTTATATTTTGTAATATTTTATTTAGCAACAAAGTATCATAATGGTATTAGAAAATAAATAATTTTATTGACTTGTCGTTTTTTATTTTTCCACAATAAGGAGCAGATTTATAAACTTTTAGATAGGGCTAACTCGTTTTTTTTCAGGAACCTTTTATTTTTCTAGAAAAAAAAAGTATGTCCCTTTCTGGTTTTATCATAGTGTTCCAGTAAACACAATTGTTAAAAAAATCAAAAGGCAGTTTGTATCTACATTTATTAGGTAATAAATATAAGATTGGCGTTTTATACGGGAGGAACACAAAGTCGAACATTTTTAATATAATGTATTTAATTATTCAAGTTAGAACCATTGTGTTCTATGCACATTTGCTATCTTATAAGTAGTTAGGTCTGGAGAGTACGGTGGATGTCTTAGTCATTCTAATTGAAGCTCTTCTAATTTGGTAGTCATCTGTTGTGCAGTGCGTGTTCTAGCGTTGTCGTGAAGCAGCAATGATGTGGAGCGATTGACCAGCCTAGGATGTTTAGCAGCTACCGCCGTACACATCATTAACCTTTCAAGTCGTTTCCGTTTTTGCCGAGTTTTGCCCGGCATTTTTTGGTGCCTGGAACATAATTCGTTATTTAATATCGGAAAGCCTTAAAGATGCTAGAACTAGTGAGAGATAAATTACGGTTTGTTGGATAGACTTAGAGAACGCCTTTGGGTCGGTACGGCATGAACTGATGAGGTTCGCGTTAAAATGGTATAATAACTTTCCCACGGTAGTTAGAGACATAATTGCATCATACTATTCAAAATTAAAATTATTATAAATAATGAAAACCATTAAAAACCACTCAATTATAATATAGGTTTATTTCAGGGTTGTTGTATTTCTTCAATTATATTTAATGGTCATTAATATTTTATTAGACAAATTAATTAGAAATGAAAAAAGTGGGGTTATCGGTTTGAGTTTAACAATAAATACACATCCATACTAGCTTTTGCAGATCATCTCGCGATACTGACACGTATTTCAAAACAATGTCAGGTAGTCTTAAATATTGTTGAGGATTTTTGTACGTGGACGGACGGATTGAGGACAAAACCAAGTAAATGTGTTAGTCTGTGTCTGGATAGACGGAATACCAAGTATACCTCTTACGATCCGGGTCTTATAATAGGCGGTCAATGCGTTAGTACGGTTACGGAAGCAGCGCCGTTTAAATTTTTAGGTAAAAAAATCGATTACCAAGGCTGTACTCCATCGTTGGAAATAATAGTAGATAGCTTTTTAAATGATCTTAAAAAGGTAGACCATGAACCAATAAGTAACCTCAAAAAATCTTGGATATACGATAATTTTGTAACATCACGACTAAATTGGCCTTTCCTCGTTTATAATATTAATAAAACCCTTTTGTCAAAGTTAGATGCAAGCGTCATAAACACATTGAAGTTATGGCTCGGGTTAGCGCCAGTGGCGTAGCGTGAGTGTCGGCTGCCCGGGGCGGAAGACAATTTTGCCGCCCTCTTATTTAGGTATTTTATTTTAATGTATACTATGCATTACATACATTAATTATAGAGAACTTTTCGGAGAGAACAGTCATCATTATTTTGTATTATACAGGCTAGATTTTAAATAAAAAACAGTTTATCTAAGTTTTACAATCACGTTTATTAATACAAAAATTCTTTTACTTTAACCAATTAGATACATTGATTTAACTTAGGTACCTATCACTTAAGATTAGGTACACCTTGAGGATCGACAAGATTAAATAAAATCAATTTTTATTTAGAACTAGAACGATACTATTATATAACATTTTTATTTTTATTGAAAAGTAATATGAGTATTTCTTAAAAAAACAAAACAAAACTTCCGTCTTTAATTAAAAATTTATACGTCTACTTTTTTTAAGAGCAAAGTCTTTTATTGCACCGTCAATGTCTATCGCATCACACACCTCTTGCTCAATAGACAAAATAGCCAAATTAGTTAGTCTTAGAGTACTCATTGTCGATCTTAAATAATTTTTAATCAATTTCACAGTTTCCGATCAAGATCCCTTTGAAATGTGAAAATACTTTTATGCTTCTGTTTCTTTTTTATTTTAATAAATTAAAGTTTGAAGTTTGAACAACATATCAGATAGTCCAACATACAATTAGATAAATATAATATTTAATACTCACTCAGTTGAAAGTTGTTCAATAATTTCACAACCACTACACGCACTTATTTGCACAAAAATCACAATTTGGAAAGCGTAACATAATTAAAATACGAGACAATGTGAATTGGACAACTGACGATCCATCAATAAAACTTTCTTTGAATTGTCAAACTTTGTCAAAGCACGTAATTCCCCGTACCTTAAAGGGGCTTTCTCGTACGTGTGTTAAACTATATTGAACTTAATATATATGTAATAGAAGTCATTCTCGCTGATTGTTAGTCATAAACGGGGAATTCCCACAAGTCAGTATAGACGTTGTTGCCAGTCGCTACAAAATATCATTCAAAGAAAAGGAATTCCCCGAATTCGTCACAAAATAAGTAATGAAAAATTCCGTGCTCCTTTCAATCGGTCCAAATTTGTAGTTACGATAAAAATATATATTTTTTATTTATTGTTAAATTTTGCCGCCCCCTATAAAGTGCCGCCCGGGGCGGGCCGCCCCCGCCGCCCCCACTACGCTACGCCACTGGTTAGCGCACTTAGCGGACTCTTCAACCTTGTTTAGAGACCGAAACATTTTTGGGTTAAAATTAAAGAAACCATTGGAGCTTTGTAAGAGTAACCAAAAGACATATCATCGGAAATTCTAAAGATGATACTGTAACATCTCTCTCAAAACATAAGGTTACCTCAGAGCTCGAGTCACAACTGCCATTCCATAAAAAAATTATGATAGGTGCTCAAACGAATAAAGTAGGGCTAGGATCAAGTTGGAAAGATAGAGACATAGACATAACAGAATCCTTTATTAGACAAGACGAAAACGATAACCACCGTCTGCACGCGATGAGCCTAGAAATCCAAAACGAATGGATGGCCATAGGAGGTTTCGTATTCCACTAGCTTTGGAGTTTGTAAAAGAAGGTTATTCCAAAAAGTCAAAACCGAAGCCCTATTCCACTTTAGGCGCGGCTCCTGATTGGAGTTTCATGATGGACACGAATGAAAAACATTACAAAATCCGTGGGGATGTTGGTGTTTCGTCATCCAGACCGGACTTATTCCTGTATTCTAAGCGTCTAAGGCTCGTGATACTTGTGGAGCTTGCTGTGCCCTGAGAAACAAACATCCCCATTTGATCTTAGCGACATCTTTTGCGAATAGGAATTATATACATATTTGGAATCCACGACTTTTCTTATTCAAAATAAGTGGGTATATTTCTCCATTTCGCTTAAAATTTCGCCTAGACCATATAAAACGATAATAAGTCTAAAAATTTAATTAGGTTTCTATGAGAGCACTGTTTTCAGTGACTCTTCTGTATCTGGGTGGCAACTCAGGTTGTACTAAAATGCTATATTTCATAGTAGCAGATATAAAAAGGTTTTAGTTTTCTACCTAAGTTAAATTAACAAGAATTTCTACATAGTCATGGAACTTTATGATGATTTTTTAAATTTATATAATACTAGCTGTACCTGCGACTTCGTACGCGTATTTTTCGATTTTGATAAAACGTACCCTTTGTATGTGAAAACTATAAACCTTCAAACTGGTAAGCAGCAATGGTACTACAATAAGAGATTATTAACTAACTTTATTTGTTATCCGATTGTTAAAAAAAAATATAAAGTGAATCCCATGACAATATATTCCCGAAAACTGCATCCAAATCGATTAATCTGTTTGTGAACTTAGTGTGCACAAACATACAGACATACAGACGAACAGACAAAATGAAAAAACATTATTTTGGATTCTCTTGCTTATATAAAGGTCACCCCTGTAAGAATTTTCTGAAAATTTTTTTTTCGTGTTGTGTGCACAACTAAATGACAAACAGATAAACAGACAAAGATTTAAAAAATGCTGAAAATGGATATTGTTAGTTATCACTTCAGATCGTGGTTTATTTTTTAAATATTTTCAATGTACAAAGACTCTACAGATTTATTACATGTGTAGAATAAGATTTGCATGTATCTATTACGTGATTGACTTAACTTTTTTATTTCTTAACCGATTTAGATGAAATAAACACTAAATGATAAGTGTAGACTGTTATAATATATTCCTGAAAACCACATGCAAATTGGTTAAGCCGTTTCTGAGACACACAGACATACAGACAAACAGACAAACTGAAAAACCATTGTTTTGGGTTCTTTTGCTCCTTTAAAGGCCCCCTATGATATTTTTTTTAAATATTTTCCATGTACAGAAATGGATCAGTGACAATTTTATTATATGTATAGATTTTTGTCTTCTGTGTAAAAAAAAATACTTGTGTGTAAAAAAAAATAAATGTGTCTTTAATAGGTAATAAAAGAGATTTTTTCTTAATTTTTTATTAAATTTTTACAAAACCTTACATAATATCTATTAATTACATTTACCAATAAGTCAGTGCTTGTTAATCGAGTAAGTGTTATTTATTTACAAGAAATAATACTTACTACAATCTCACGAACTCTGGTAACCTTTGAAAAATTCGTATCTTAATAATATAGGTAACTAGGAGTATTTAAAATAACATGAACAAAGAACAAAACAATTAATACATTTTAAACCTTATTTATTTACAAATATATTTGCGTGGTTATTATAATCTAAAGGAATAATCACTAAACCGGAAAAGGTTGTGTTTTTTTTAAATATGTTTCGTTCTTTGTTTCTTCATTCGAGTATAGTCGGCAGTGTGAACTCAGATGACCTTTTACGTGCATTTTAATAAATGATTAAAATATAAATAATAATTATTTGGAAGCTTTAAATAAATATTAAATAATTTTGAACGTACTGCTTTAATCTTAATTAAATTAAAATATATCGTTATTAATTAAAATATGGGCTATTTAGTTTTTAACATTTACGTTTTGATAAAAAAAAACACGTTTTATATAGACAATAATCTCATTGACGTTATTTTGTTGGCCTAAAACCGTAGGCGTCTTTCGACTCCTAGGTTTTCCATCTCTCAAAGGTTACCCAAATATTATTTAGTATATATCCCCTATTTGTCTATATAACAGCTGTCTCGTCTGTCGGACAGAACCGTCGTCATAAATTACTCTTTGCGGTAAAAAATATGAGGCGGGAGTCCTGATTGTCACCCCAGTTATTTGAGGTCTTTTCCTTATTTGAAAATTCCTTATTTCAGAAGCGGCATATTGTGGTTCAGAATGTAAATGATTTCTAAATCGAGAGAATGTATAGTCTCTATCAGATTGGACCATAAAACCGCTTGGAGTTCGAACTGGTGCAATAGCTTCATTGAATCTAATATCATAATCATTTTCATTGGAATCAGCTAAATTTTGTTTTATATCTGGTAATGACAACGGTTTTCCGGTTGCGGTGTAACCTTTTGATATTTCCGGTCGTGGTAAAGGCTTGTTTATTTTTGGTTCTCTATATTGTAAATAAGGTTTCAAATAGTCACCAGGTGATAATGTTGATTCCAGTTTTTCTTTGATAGCTTCGTAATTATCATTAAAATTTCTCAATACTTTTGTTGCTAATTTCTTCGCCCTATCTTCTGTGGTTTCCTTTGTTGTAGTTGTTGTAATGTACGTTGTAGTAGGTACTGTTGTAGTAGGTAGTTGTGTAGTAGGTACTGGTGTAGTTGTAGTAGGCGATATTGTAGTTGTGGTAGACGGTTCGTCTCTAATTTCCTCAAATTCTGCATTTATGGTTGTGGTTGGTTCTTTTTTATCTTTTGCTTCATATTCTATATCTTCCTCGTCATAATACTCGTATTCTTCTTCAGGTACAGTGGTAGATACAGGTTTTTCTGTTGCAACTGTTGTCGTAAGACGCTCAGTAGTAGTTGTTGGGAGTTCTGTTGTAGTTGTCGTTGTAGTGGTAGTAGTGGTCGTAGGCTTAGGAGTAGGCTTAGGCGTAGTCATAGTGGTAGTAGTTGTAGTAGTCGTAGTTGTAGAAGTAGAAGTAGGTTTCGGGGTGGTGCTATGCGGTAAGCTTACATCTTTTCCAGCTACCGGTTGTAGTCCTCTTGGAAGGTAAGGACTCCCACCCCTAGACGGTAAAAAAGGCCTTCTGACAATTTTGACGTTTGGCCTTACATCTCTTATCTTAGTGGTTATATCTTCTTGTTTTTTCAATTTTTCATTTGCAAGTGGTCTTTCTTTTTCATCGTAGTAATAATCGTCGTCTTTAGACTTGGACGGACGTTCGTCTTTTGGACGTTGGTTAGAGGAATATTTTTGAGATCGTTCTGGAGGCTCATAGTAATATTCTTCTTCATCGTAATCAATTGGTACCTTTGGGCTTTTCACTTTTTCTGCGGGTATTGTGTAGTGAGGTCTTGTGGGTTTGAATTTTTCCCTTTCTATTGGTTCAAGCTTTGGTATTTGTTGAATAGTGCTTAATTTTGCTGATGGCAACGGCCTCCTAGTATCTTCTTCTTCATATTCATCATAATATTCATCATCGGCGGCCTTAGGAGGAGACTTTGTAGTAGTTATAGGAACATATTCATATTTCTCTTTCTCGTTTAATGGTACAGGTCTTTTAATTTTAGGCGCCATTCTCGGTTTGCTAAAAAGACCATGCCCGTTTGGTTTCACTAGTGTTTGTGTCTCAGGTGCTGATGGTACTTGTCGAATTTCTACTTGTTTTTCTTCATCTTCATTTAGCTCAGGTTTTGGTCTTGGTCTTTCATCCCTAGTTCTGTAAGGCCTGTCGTATAACCTTCGGCCTTCATTTGATTGGTAGCGGTCGTCTCTTACCCTTTCTCTGGGTTTAGATTCTCCTGTTGGTGGCTCATCTCTGAACGGTCTAGGTCTCTTTTTATCTCTAGGCCTTATTTCATCTCTTGGTCGTATTTCGTCCCTTGGTAAAATTTCATCCCTGGATCTAATTTCATCCCTTGGTCTGATTTCATCCCTGGGTCGGACTTCATCCCTGGGTCTGATTTCATCCCTGGGCCTGATTTCATCCCTAGAATTTTCTTCGTCTCTAGATCTGTCTTCATCACGGGGCCTGATTTCATCTCGAGACCGTGTTATATCTCTGGAACTTGTATCATCTCTAGTGTTTAATTCATCCCTTGGCCGAATGTCATCTCTTGTTCTAACTTCGTCCCTCGATCTTTCTTCATCTCTAGGTCTCATCTTTTCTCTAGGCCTAAATTCACTTCTTGTTCCACCTCTGGGTCTCTCCTCTTCTTCATCATCAGGTCTGTATACTTCATCTTCACGAGGTTTCCCTTGCCTTCTACCACCCTTATACGGCCTTCTCTCTTCTTCCTCATAAGGTCTTCTATAATCTGGTCTTTTAGCAGCTCTCGGTCTTTCATACGGCCTTCTCACTTCGTATTCCTCCTCATCTCGTGGCCTTGACCTAGTTTCATATCTGCAAGTATAAACATTCAATTAACCAAAAATCCAAACAAATTAGAATGATTTATAGGATAACTGTTTTTATTCTTTTATTGTTAGTTTTAATCACCTGTCATCGTAGTCGACTGGAGGCCTGCGCTTGCCTGGTCTGCGAGGTCTGTTCCGTCTGCCTCCCCTAGGAAGAACATGCAAGCTTTATCATAAATTAAATAACTCACTCACTCACTTACATTGTAAATTTAAAAAAAAAAAACATATTGTGCTTAAGAATAAGATAATATTAATAATAATTTTATATATACATTGGTTAAGTATAGCTAAAAGTATTCTAAGATCTATAAAGGGAATTAAGAAGTATATAGGTATTTAGTCTGGTCATAAATATTGTTACAAATAGCAAAAATATAATATTAAATATAAATTTAGAATCTCTTATTCTTCAATGAATTTTCGTTATGTTTTCTCACGTTTGCCCTAATTTGTGTTCAAAATATTTATGATGTTGAAAAAAGGGTGGGGTGATAACAAGAACCCAATCGCAGATAGCATTACACAAAGTAGGTATGATCTTCAATGCAATTTTAAAAATACCATTCATTTTGTATGATTCGAATGCTTGACTACCTGGTATGATGAAACCAATGTTTTTAACAGAAAAATATCTGGTCATCCACGTAGGAAAAAGTTCAAGAAATCTAGTCCAAAACCTAAAGATTTGCAAGAAATTAATTATAGCACTTATCTTAAAAGAGAGAAAGAGAGATCATTATTTTGTGGACAAGGACAAGTTATATATATCATATAATAATTTTGAATAAGCTTAATATAAATTAAATGTTATTATATGAATTTGTAAAAAATACATATACACGTACCTACATATAAAGACGCAAACACAGACATATATAAACAGCCTCTTCAGCCTCTTAATTTTATAGCTGATACAAAGTCTTCATTTAAATTGGCCTCTTTCAAATTAGTCATTATTCAATATTTTATACGTACCTTTCTTCATAATCATAATCATCTCGGGCTGGATAGTAGTAATCCTCGTCATAATATTCGTATCTGGGGTGTGGTCTGCGGCGGGCGGGGCGTGGTGGGCGGGTGGTGGTGGTAGTTGTCGTGGTAGTGGTGGTGGTTGAGGTGGTGCTTGGAGGATCTGTTGAGGCGGATTTATAGAGGGCCTCGTTCCTAGAGACAAATAGAGTGGATTAAATACACTGGAGAAGGGTTATAGATTTCTTAAATCATTTAGTATTATTTAATGAATATTGCTAAATTTTAATCAGGTTAAGTAGGATATTTTTTTATAAAACTATTTAGATAAAAAACACTACTGACATTATGATAAAAATGTAGATAATAACACAAGGTACGCTCAGACTCAGAACTACAATCTGTGAATCACACAAAGAAATGTCTGGTGTGGGAATCGAACCCACAATCTTTGGTTCAGAAGTCAGGGTCATTAAGCACTACTCCAACAAATCATGTATGGTTTTTTATAATTACTTTTACTTTAATCAAATTAGTTAGTTATTGTTTCGTATGTGTTTTGCAAATCAAGCAAATACAAAAAAGTTAGCAACGTGTCTACTTAAAAAATATATCAAAGATGTACTTAAGTTTCTATTTACCTGCTGAAATATTTGGCTGAGTTTTTACAATCAACTTCTGATGCGAAGTGACAGATGAAGGTCTTCTGATCGAAGGCTGTGTAGTTTGCGCACAGGAAATCGTATCTGGTACCAAAGAGGCAGTGGTGGTAAACCTGGGAACAATATTGTCTTACAATTATTAGATATAAGTTATATTAATTATGCCCAGTATGCACACATCACTGTAGGATAAAATATAAGATTTAAGATAGTTTATACCTGACAATTATGAGGAATAGAAGCATAAAACCCATCGTGGAGTCCATCACATTTGAAGTCCATAGTCTCTGGAGGTGGCACGGTCTCATAGAATGGGTAATTTGATAAATTATACCCATTTAGTTCCCGGGGCAAGTTCGGATCAAGAACGTAATCTATTTGGGGAATTCCCGTATATTTACTAGTTGTGTTTGTCTCCCCTCCCTCTGCGCTTGCGTCAATCTGTAGATTATTATGAAGTTAATGGTATTACTACAGTAAATGCTATTGTATACAAGACAGAAGAAATTATAATCATCAATAACATAAACTTTTTAATACAAATTGGAGCACGAGAGATTCTTTAGTACCCGCAAGAAAAGCGAAAGTTCTTTTATTTTAATATTAATTACTTGTGACTTTTAAGAATAGATGGTAGTTTTGAATAGTATTTTATAATTTGATTGAAGTTCGTTATTTAAAATCTTTAACGTTTTATATAAATAACGTATGAAGGCAAAAGAAAAGACCGGAAAAGATTAAAACGGAAACTGCAATATTGGAATCACTTAACAATGTATCAAGGTTGATTGGTTTTTTATTTCCTTTAAACGTACATTCTTTAATAATACATTTATTATTATGTTCTTGCACATACATATTTTGTATTATATTTATTTAGTATTATTATATTTATTTAGTATTTAACTAATAAATAAATATTTTTAAATCTTTTTAAAATCAACAAAATAGTTTTTAAGCAATTTTAAATGTTATTGTTTAAAAATGAAGACACAATCTACCTGTGCTTCATCATCAGGCATGGAAGGTTCTTCCTCAGGAGCAGCAGTGGTAGTTGTTGTCGTTTTCGCAAAGATTAACGACGTTGCTCGTGCAGCTGTTGTCGCTGGCAGATTTGAGAATGCTGCTAGAGTTACACCTGGAACGATTTTGATAGAATAATATTTTTGAGATTCAAAATGAAATTATAACATATGAATTTTATTTTTTTAACTATCATGATTTCACACTTTAATCCTTCTGTTACCGAAAGTGTATGTTTTGAAGTTATTCTTGTCAGACAGATTTCAGACAATACATCATTTTTTTATAAGTTAAAAATGAAAAATTAACGATACTAAACCTGCGACCTCTAGGTAACCTTATCATCGCTTTGGCAATTGAGCTATTAGATCTCTAAATGCTTCTATGAATTTATTATTTTATATAAGATCTTGTTTATAAAACCTATCTAATGTTTCTAACTTTGCTTTGCGTTTCTAAGATTAAAATCTTTTTAATTCTTTTAATAAATATTTAATGAGAAGTTTATCTACAAGGGCAGGATTTTATCTTGCGTCTGGAAACGTATCGTATTAATATCAAACATAATATATTTGCTATATCGAGACATTTTTTATTAATATTGATTTGAAAAAGTGTATGAGTAGTATCTGTATAGTTGGGTTTTTTTCAACTATATAATTAACGGATAATCTAAGGACACGATGGAATCAAACCCACAATCTTTGGGTCAACAGTTAGTCACTAAACACTAAACGTTAAATTCGTCTGGTTCGTCTAGGTCAAAGAAGACTTAAATTCAAATAGGCCTATATTGCACTTATGAAACCTCAAACTCTACTTGGACGTTACATGGCTACTCTTGTAAAATCACAAATACTCATTGTACAGAAAATTTGAACCATAAGTAATAGGTAAAAATAGTTTAGAATTTAAGCAAAACGTCGTACCGAAAAAAAGGCTAGAATAACCAACTACGCCACTACTAGTTCTATGATTCTTTTATATGTACAAAGACCTATTATTCTTATTATTATTAAATTTAATTGTAAACATTGAAAACAACAGTAATTATAAAACTTTGTGCTAAGAACGCTAATAAACGAAAACTCTGGAAGTTATTACAGTAAAGTTATTTAAGTAAGTTATATTAGGTTCCGATACTGGGCGCGCTCTAGTTATATAATAATGGCTGTTCAATTATAATAATAAAACCCCCTATATATTTACTAGAATAAACTTAAATATATCTTGTTAAAACTAACTTTGGAAAAACCGCTTTATATTTCCAAGAACTCATATATCGATGATGTACTAACACATAAATCCTCATATATTTGGCAATCCCAATTCTTAAAGTTCAACTTAAAAACCAAGGTCATTGAACACCTGACACACGAAATACATTTCGTGATTCATTGGAAATTACTTGAAATATAAAGGATTAAAAATAAACATTATATAGTTTATTTTATTACCAGTTGTTTATCGTCGACATTTTTATCTGCTCTCGGTAAATCAAAGAATAAGCGATCCTCACATGCAATGGGGACAATATATATAATTCGGTTTTTGTTTATATTTTAGCATTAACCAGTTGATGTGAAAATATATTTTACTTTAAATTAAAAAGTATTGTATATATTATTTCACATAATTAGGTACATAGGTACATAGAATTTCTTTACAATCCCTCCATAAATTTTTTCGTGATGCGCGAACAAACAAACAGACAAATATACAAAAAATTCCAACTATTATTTGGGAGCATGTAATATGTATTTAGTACTGGTTATGAACAGAAAATATACATATATGTGGCCTTGTCTTCTATTTTGTGTAATTTATGCTTGATTACTAGTTTTTGGTTATCTATATTAATTGTCGAAATAGTATTATTAAATACTATTTTTATGAAAAGCCCATAATAATTTACACAGAAACAAACTTTCATATATGTAAACATTGTAAGATCTACGCAATAAATATACACAAATTATTTATATTGATGTCCTAACATTTTTAATAAAAAATACTCCATAATGCAATAAAAATCATATGAGTCTTTTAATCTGTTGGCATTAACTTAACAGATAATATAAAATGGAGGCCACTTCTTCAATAAAATTAGCAGTTTAGATTCCACTTCAAGTAAAGAAGACCATGACAAAATGTCAAAGCATAAATTTATTTGAAGGTTGTATAATAGCGTTTGTTATTATAGTCACATCTATATAATGACTTGTATTTCAATTTAAATAAATAGATAATTAACTATTCATCAACACTGGTTGGACTTGAACTTGCGACCTCAGGTATTCTGTTCCCGTCACTAAGCAAACTGAGCTATCGTGTCGTTACCCGTCTCAGTGGGTAAGCATTCTATATAATTATGCCTATTATTTATATAAAAGAATACCTAACTTGCTAACATATTAGTACTAAAAGTTAGTTATTCACTTTCGAAACGGGTTTTTTTTAAAGTTTTTTTTTTATTGTATGGGGTAATATGTGTAGGTGAGGAGGTAAGTTTAGTATGTAATTTGGTAACTTCTGATGTCAGGTTCAAGTCAGTTCAGATTCCGGTTCCATGGGTTGGAAATATTAATTATTGTTTTTATAAATATCAATAGATATGGACTAAACACTTGTAGATCGAGAAATATTCGAATTTACCGTGAGTTTCATATTTTTACTGAAGATATCGGGGACATTTTCGTATCGGTTTATTTTTCATTCTATATTTATTTAAACCTAATCAACCACTGTCACTTAGTTTAAACTAGACTTTTAATATATTCTTAGTGTTACTAACAAATTATCTGTTATTCATAATTAAGTCGCAAGAGCACCATTTATAGTCCTATTTTTCTGATTTCTCTTGTATAGCGTATATATACTAGATCGTTATACTATAATTTGTATAATAAATCCAAAGTGTGTCTGCTAAATCAATATAATATAATAATAAAAAGTCACCAACTTTTTATAGATCTCAGTTAATTGCGCGTACGCATTGAAGACGTAGGTATACCAACGCACTACTTTGTATTTAATAATAACAATGCTACATGCAACAAACACATTTAAATAGATAGTATATTTAAAATTATTACTTACAAAACAACCAGAGTCCCAGCCATCTATGACGAGCGCGAGTCATTGTGTTTCACCTGGAACAATAATAAAAAAAATTAGATCATACCTAGGTCATACCAAGGTCATTGTAGGTCATTGATATCAGATAATAATACGTTTATTCAATTGTATCAAAGTCGGTATGAAGTTTATGAACGTATATTATCGAATTCAAATCGGAAAAATAAAACATTATAAAAGCGATAAAAACACAATGGATAATATACAAGAAAAGTTTTTGAGCCTCTAGTCTACAAGTTGTCGGATTGGATTGGATTCGGATCGAATGTTAAGCGATATTAAAATTCAATCCAGTATTTTGTCGGATTAGAATCGGAAACTCTGTTTAAGATCCTTCGCAAACTTCAATATTAATTTTAAAACGTGTACTAAATTTATGAAATAGGAAAAATATCTGAGTGTGGAACTAATGTGTATTCCACGTCCTTACTTTAATAATTTTATTACAGCTCATTGTTGAGAATTCCATTGTTTAAAACACAATTGTTAAAAAACATTATTGTATAATTCTTGTACTTCTTAATACTCGTACGTAATTAATGTAATAGATTAAGAAAGATTATACTTGAATAATAACTGAAATTTCGTAGTAAATTTGTATACATGTGCCATTACACAAACACAGACACACACACACACACACACACACACACACACACACACACACACACATCAAGTAAAGTCATCCGTGACTTATTTAATTTTATCAGGCATCTTTCATGATTCCCTTCAAATTCCAAACTAATTGGCATTTATAACTGAAGGTAACCTGAAAACCTTTCACGATCATAACAGGATACGAATCATCTTCGAAACATAAGCTATTGTTTACCTTAAATTAAATTATCGTTGTTTTATTCATATTAATAATACTATGAATGTAGCAGTTTTATTTTTTTTAAACAATAATGTCTAGCTAATATCTAGCTGACTGCGTGTTTGTGCCAGCAAACCTTTAAGGATATTATATGAAATATATTAAAGATTTCAAAATTACATTATTCAATGCTTTAGTTTTACTATACTCCCAGTACTAGTTTTCACGTTAAGAAAACTATGACAGTTTATCAAATCATAAAATCAAAACATATAAATATTATACAATCTATAAATCAAAATCTATAGACATATTTAAAATAATCAATTAAAGAAATATCTTTAGTTATTTAGTTTAATATCAAAACTGAGGAAATATTCAAACTTATCGCCATTAAGATTATTTATTTCTTATAAAGCAATATAATTTCTTTGTCTGGATATTTATCCAATTCCTCAATCTACATAAGGCACCTTGTTATCTACAGCCGTAGGTAGTTCACCTTGCTTCGCCCTTGTGCAATAACTTTTACTATTACTCTGAGATATTGTCAGGCTTACATATAAATAAATAACTATTCTTTATAGTTTAGGTATGGATTGATAATTAATTAGAATGTTAAGTTTATACTTTAGTTCGAGGCCAGTTTCTATTGAAGTTATTTATAATATTATATATTTTGTAAGGATCTAGATACTCTAGTTTAGTTAGTAGTCAATAGTAGTAGTGATTAGCTATTCGAGAAAGTAGTGCAGTTATTAAATTACTGACAATGTTTTATTTATGGGCCTAAATCTACATACCTTAGTTGAGAGTATAAATAATTACAACCTAGAACAGTATACAGAATAATTTTCAGTAAAGATGAGAATCAAACCTGTTTTATAAAATAATTGTCGGTTTGTCTGTAAGTGAACCTTTAAACTATTTGGGGAGGCCATATTCGATAATATAGTTATGCTGTTAAGAAGCTTAAGATCTGGTAGGTGGCGCTGTAATCAAGATGTAAATAATAATAATAATTGTAATCACGGGCAGAAAGGAAAACAAATGTTAGTTCCATGATAAAATCTAAATCTTAATACAGATAAATTATTACGTTACACAGAATAATAAACGTTTTTTTTACGTTAAGCGTTATCGATATACAACAACAAGATAACGAACCGATACAAAGTGGATGCAACTGATGTTTATAGATGTGAAAGTATTGTCTATGAAACACGCAAAAATTTATGGTTGGATGGAAATTGTGGACGCAGATCCACCATGTCTTGGAAACGCATGTGGTTTTTAATCCCTGAAAAAATATAAGGTTCCGCAGACGTTTTAAGGGTCTAAGAGCTGGGGCTGTCTGTTGATTCGGTTACAATTTTATTCGTTTTTTTCATGTAGAATTTCCTTCCTATTCACGCGTGAGCAATACCGCGGATAAAAAGTAGTTTAGAACCTAATAAATAAAACTCGAATGAAGTTTATTTAAAAAAAAACATTAACCGTTTTGGGACCTAAATTATCTTCAATTTTATTGCAAGGTCGATAAACATTTTAGGTTTTGGGAAGTGATGAGATCATTTGAGATTTTTCAGAATACATTTAAATTTGTGTGGGTTTTTTGGGGTTGTAAATAATTAAGAATAAATAATTATTATATGAATCTCGTTATAAGTATGACCTTTCTGTCAGTGTCATTAAATTTCGATAAAAGATTCTACAAGGATTTGGGAAAGACTACAGAATTTAATAGAATTTATGAATATACTACCACAGTGTAAAGAACTTGACCCTACTTTTATTGAGTACACTGTGGTTATTGCAATAATGAATATTATAAAATTCTTAACAAGTTGGATTTTAATATTAAATATAATGCTATAAATGTGCCGTTAGTAAATGTTAATATAAACATATCTTTTAAATTATACAAAGGTCAGGCATTTTATATTAACTTTAAAATCATTATTTTATCTAGAATATTTCTTTAATATACTTCAAATTAGGTTATATATGAATTATTTATTTTTTGATACTGTTAATGGTCGTATAATTCTGAATATTTTCGGTCCGTAATTAATAATTGATCCTTGATCCAGTTTTAGTAAAAGTACTTACTTAACATAGAACTTAGTGCTAGTTTCTTGGGTTTACGATCTATCAAATATTTATATATATATTTATGATATATATCATAAAATAAGATTGAAGATCATTCAATAATTTCCGAAATATACGCACAGGTATTGTTTGTCGAGACGATTTCAGATTCTATAGATGTGACTATAGTCAAATTATTTATAACATATTTATTCATAAAAATGATCACAAATTTGTAATATAAAACAATTTTATAATCCATGAATCCAACCGACGCGACGATTGCAAACTAAATCCTCTAGCTGTATATAGTCACTGACAACTCAAGATACTTACGTATTGCAAATTTAGTCTATAGTGAAACTGGATCAGGATTGTTTATTAATTTCCAGAATTAGTGTATTATTAATCACAAACTTTGAACTTATACTAGTATTTGAAATATTAATAATAGTTATTTGGTCTAGCTATGAGTTCTATTAAACAAACAAACAAACAACGTTTATATATTTATATTTGTTCATTACATAACAGTTATGATACGGGTTACGTAAAGAATGCGTTTGTTAACTGAGGTCACACGAAACTGTGGTAGATGTGGGTTTGTTTCCATTTTAAATATTTTGGGCTCATAATTAATAAATAATTAGTATAATAATAATATAACAGGACAAATTACACATATTGATCTACCCCTAAGTAAGCAAATTATTTGCTTGTGTTAAGAATGTTACACAACGATACAAATACATAGAAATACAAATATAAATACTGCGAATATATTTAATAAACGATCAAACCAAGAAATACAGACATCTATGCTCATCGCATACATATCTGTCCCTGTCGGGATTCAAACCCGAGCCCCTTTATGAAAGTCGTCTGCGCTAACCAATTGACCAACATTTTATTTTTAAACCAATATTCCGAAACCAATTTCTACGTATATTTTAGTAGTCCAAGTAGTCCATTATATATTTTACCATATTTGAAATAATTTATTTAATAGTAAATCAATAAATTATTTTCAAAATAATTGCTGAGAGAAATAGTAATTGAAATATGTATACCAGATAGCCCTATATTATCTTGTTATCATATTTTTACATTACAATGTAATCACTGGTATTAATTTATTATAATTATTTGCGTGTACGAGAAAAAAGACGTGACGTGTGCAATGGTAACAGTGCGATGCGCTCTGGTACCCACTTTCACTGGTTGATTTATAAAGTAAAGTAGACAAACATAATCCTTATATATGTAGAAAGTATAGTTATCTTGCTCTTTATATTTAAGTAAAAAGGGATTACCATGTTGTTATTTCGCACACAATTAACATTCTGAAATCGAAATAGTTTTTTTTCTTTCTAGTTTAGCTACCGTTGAATGATAATGTACTTTAGTTGGTATTTTCTATAATGTCTTAGTAATTAGTAATATCTTAGTAATTTGAATATTTTGACATATTCATACTTTTTGGGGAATCTTTTTTTTACATGTTCCAGTGAATTTAAATTCAGGCCGCAATAGCGATGTTTAGGCGTAGACAAATGGATAAAAGCGTGAAGTTACCGAAAAAGTTAGACATACTATTTATGCATGGTAACAAAAGTGACGAAATTTTTACTTATATTATTTGGCGATTTTATCTTAGTTCGTACACTTAGATTTGTTAGTCTAAGTCTACCTAGTTCTCAAAACTAGGCTTATCTACAATAAATATAATGCTCACAAATAAATGAAGTGTTCGTTAAAATCAAACGAAATATAAATGACAAAATAGCAATACGGCGGAACTAATTTTTAGTTTCAAACTGGGTCTGCACTTAACAAGTCTTGCACGTCTGTCTGTCCGTCACGTTGCATAACTGTAGAAGTATACGTGGGTTGATTATTATTGGGGTTTTTAAATAATTTTGGTTGCAATATTCTAAGGTAGCAAAACTCACAAGAAAAGTATATATCTTGTAGAGAAATTGTATTTATTTTTCCGTATATAAAAATACTTATATGTATCTGGCTTCTTATGTTTATCTTAAGTTTAAATAAACTAAAGATAATGAAAGATGAAGCTAGTAAGATAAGAAATTTTAATATTAAGCCGGTTCCTTTGATGACATAATTAGTCAAAAGATAGATTTTTAATTTTCACACCTAAGTGACTTAAAAAGGGGGTGGAACTTATGTATGGAAGTCCGCCATTTTCTAAGAAACATAATTTTTACTATTTGTCCTCGACTATAAGTCATGACCCGAAGCTAGACTTAAGTATGTATAAGCATATTTTTAAATATTAATATTTTAATAAAGAGAAAAATAATCATTGACCTTCCATTCTAAATAACTCTCGTACAATTAATGTTTGTTATTTTATGCCGCCTTTTTGAAATCGTATAACTGTTTGCAGAAAAACAAAGTACTCCATAGAATACACAGACTGTAAGTAATGTTTTGACATTAATAACATTTAAAAACATATTGTTGCAATAAATGTTTATTGAATTATCTTTTATTGCAATAATTACATTGATTGGTTGGATTTCTATTTATATATAATAATTGTTTATAGAAACTTCTTTTTTAGCAACGGTTTTGTTTATGATTTGATAATGAAAGCTTAACTTTTATTTTTTGTTATGGTCCAGATTATTGTAGACCGGAATCAACAGTCGATCTACAGTCCGAGATTGAAATCATCTTTACATAGCGCAGATCGGCTATCAATTTCAATCTGTACAAACAAAAATTGGATCAGGATTGGTAATTAATTCCGTAACCAGTGATTGGTTCCGTAACCAGTTTGGATTCCAACTCTCGGAAATAATTGGACATACACGAGAATTATTTTGACAATATCTTCATTTGTGTCTCGTCATGGTCTTTGAAAAGAAATCGATGGGATGAAATTAGATACCTATCAGCATTTTATTTACCATGAATACTAAATCAATTTTGTTTAACTTTCATTAATAATCAAGTTGATAAATTGAATTATCATCAAATGAAAGGGTTAGAAGTCAATGTTATAAATAGGGAACTATTTCTGAACTCTATTTATAGAGCCGTGTGAACTGACACCAATTTATAGTCTTTCTATCTGGACTATAAGAGTTTTATTATTTATTTTAAGGGACTGTTTTTTGGCAACCTCATCGAACGTAAGTAACAATGAGGTAATTAAATTATAACCAAATGTAAGAGACATAAGTCAAGAGATATACAAAATATGTTTGGTTTTCTTTTTCTTTTTTGCTCGGCATGTATTTATATTTGATAAAATATTCTTGTGTTTTTTTTCTGAAAGCGGATCGTAATTTGTCATTGCATTGTGCTTAATACCTACATAATTGGTCGCTTAAATTATAAGCTACTTGATGGCACCCCCTTATATGTCTGAGGGCTCATTACTCCTTATTTGTAAGACCTATTGACCCACTGTATTGGCCTTCATAGGTCACTAACACAATAACTGGCCATAAAATTGGGTACAGTATTAAATTATTTTATTTTATTTTGTATGTAAATTAAATTTTCACCATAGTTGCGTTCTTTTCAATACTTGTTTACTGTATTTTAGGGTTTTTTTTACGTAATGGATTCTAGAACGTTCTTAAGGGAAAGGATTAACAATAACTGGTCGTGTGACAAGGTTATAATTTTACAATTAATACATATCCTTGAACACGGAAGAAAAATATACATACGTGTTTGAGAAGTTGTATCTTTACATATGTCATAGTTTCCCAAACTCAAATTATTATATTATTTTTAATAAAAATTATAAGCGTCCTTAGACTATTAAATAATATCGAATTATAAACCACTGCAAGTAAAGTTACAAAACGCGAATAATTCACGTATTGGGGTCATGTTTCAAAACTTTTTGTCGTTTGAAAGTCGATACGTTCACTTCAATAGTTATAACTATACATGTCTTGATACTTGGTCTTGTCTTGGTTTGATTGATTGATTGATTGCCTGGATGTTGTCACTTGTCATAATAATCCAGTTATGACTAAAACTATTAGTAGATAAATATATTATCTAATGTGTATGTCAAAGGTCAAGCAAGTAGAAAATTCCGCCTGAAATTGGGTGGCTATCATCGCTTAGAAACGTCATCATCATATTGATAGCAAAAGAGTTACCATCCTAAGAGAAATATTGTTTGGGGTAAAACTAGAGCTTTCAATACCGGGGGGCGAACGCCGGGAACCCCCTCGTGATGCTCCCTGGGCAACAACGGTTACTGAGAACCTTCGGGTTCTCCCGTTGGCTAATACCCGGCGCGGTGGGGGTTGGTCATGGGGGTTTGTGCCCGGTCTATGGCAGGCCAGGACGGGTAACTTTTCGGGGTGGCCTGCCCGCGGGGGGGAGGGCTCGGGCCTCTTTCCATCGGGCTTCGTTGGTGGAGAGTTGGCCTGGGTTTCGAGGGTGAGAGGGCTCAGACCCTCTTTGACGGGGCTAGCCGCGGGATCGCTCCTGGTACTTCTCTGATTAGCAGAGTGAACTGTGGAGTGGTCCCGCGGCTGTATAGGGAGGGGTGCGCGACGGTCTCTTTCTTGCTGAGGAAGAGGCCGTCTGCGTCGTTTAGAGGAAAGAGGTCCCTCTTTCTACCAAGCATTGACAGAACATTGCTTGGTGGGGAGACGGTCCGAGACGTTGCCTGGGTTGATCGTTGCCGAGTGCGATGCCACGGTTGCGCTTGGCGATGGTTAGTCTGGGCGTGCTGGGTTCCCGACTTGTCGGGTTCGACGTTGGGTCCTCTGCCTTGAGTGGGCTTTGGTGCGGCCCGGCGCGTGGCTCGCGGTTTGACCAGAGCCGCTGAGCCCGCTGGGTCGTATTGAGAGTCTGCTCTCCTAGGGGGCTTGACCGATGGTCGCCTCTCGGGGAGACTACCGCGGTGGGGCTGGGCACGGGTGGATGGAAAAAAGGAAAAAGATTCCTTCGAATACAACCTATCACATCTACTTTTCCCCCACCGTATTTTACCTGGTGGTTTTTTTGAGGGGGAGTCATGTCGTGTATGAGCAGTTATTTAAATAAATTTGTCTTAACTGCGCTCTATAATGATTAAGATTTTTTAATACATTTTACATAACTTATTTTTATACACTAAAAGTTATTATTTTTGATATATTATATAGCGTCAGTCAATAACCAAAAACCCTTTAGTTTCTAGGGATTTTAAAATAGTTATTTATACATATCACGTAGTCACTGAGATAGTCCTTACCAGCCCTTTGTCCTATCTATCAGTATGCACGTCTGGTCGTTTCTCAGAAACAAAGATACATAAATCTCACTGGCAATTCCAATTTTATTAAACTTTTTCAAGGAATGTTTCTTTATTGTGACTACAAATCAAAACCTATTATTGTGTACATGGGGTTAATATAAACAAATAAATTACCTGCAATACAGGTTTATTCTTATTGCAGGTAATTTTATACTGCATTTGTTTTGTAACTATTTTTGTACCCTATTGTTTTTAATATTTTAGTTGTACCTTTTGAATCTTTTGGAAATAAATTATTATTATTATTATTTACTTTTTAAATTTCTTTAAATAGTGAAATAAAAGATATATGATGTAAGGTATAACAAATTTGTTGGTACAATTCTGTATTCCTGAGGTTTTTTGTATTTATCTAATAAAGAAACCAATATCTTAACATTTGTTAGTATTATAGTAATCGTTGAATGTACATATTTTGTTCTGATTAGGTATTTTTTTTATTGTCAAGAGTAATTAATATTCATTGGGAATTTAAATAAATACCTGTTACATACTTTATTTGCTGTTAGCATCAAAAGCGTTTTTTTATTGAAAAACTACCTTAGATTGCTACTTTTTTTTAATTAATGGACTTTATAAAAAGTTTTTTTTCTTGTTCATTCCTGTTAGTAACTAAAAATCCTAACCTAAAAAGTCTCTATGGTAGAGATAGAACCTGCAATAATCCAGTGTCTATCCCCGTTGATTCTGCTAGAACTGTCAGTCACTAAGTCTTTATATTTTTATTTATTTAACATTTATGTACACACAGAAAACTTATAAGATAAATATATTTTAACATGGATTTGTACAAAGGCACTATATTATTTCAAAATCTCTTCCAGCAGACCTGTGAAAAGAGAGTACAAAAATGAGTCGCAGTATATGTGCACACCATATGAAAATCGTGAGAAATTAATGTAAAAGCAAACTAAAGCTATTATACATAATTACAACTTTCTTAACTAAAATAATGTACATATACAAACTTTTTATTTCATTCTACATGGATAGATAATGATCGTTTACTCGTTTTTTTAAAAGTAGATGTGGATTACGATTTGCGTATTGTGTTCCACAACCTCACTGCTTGAACCGTAAAAGAATGAGAGTAAATCTTACTTTTATGTACAAGGAATTTCAGCTTCATACGTTGATGCGGCCTACAAAATGATTCAGGACCGTGTAAGAAAGAGAAACGATCGCGCAAATAACCTGGAAAGGAAGGATTGTAAAAAATATTGTATTGAACATATAATGCGAGTATTTCTTCGAATGCGAATAGGGAGCCCCTTGAGCTTTGTACGAAAGTTAGATACATGCTCGTATTTCTTTAATCCAAAAATAAATCGGATACAGAGGTTTTGCAAACGTTCAAGTTTATTATTGAGCTCCTCCGTGACATCCAAGTAACAGGTATCTGCATAGTCAATAATAGGCTGAATAAGAGTTTGAGTAAGAGATATCTTTGTTTTTAAAGGCAGGAAATTTTGTAAACACTTCAACGAATGAAATGTATACTGAGATTTAGACCAACAGTTAATGTGTTCAAGATCTAAATTAATTGGAGCTAAATCCTGATCAGCATCAGAAATATTAAAATTTCGGTAAATTTGCAAGTCGTCAGCATTTATGTGTGAATCAGTGTGTAATAGTAAGGTAAACATAATAGATATTGCATTGGTATACAAATAAAAGCAGTATATTGCAATTATGTGCACAAACATTTGTACAAACTTGGCAAACAGGCCACTATTTCAGATGCCAATTATATTGTTGTATAATACGTTTGTTATTATTTACCGATTTATCAACATCATACAACAGGAAAAATTAGCATCTTCTTGCTAATGAGTAGAGCCTCCATCCCCTTTTCTTAAATAACACTATAATTAGATAAAGAGAGATGGCACTAGCGTTGGTTTATTATTTTTAAATGCCTTGAACTTTGCACTTTGTATACACTTAGCAATTGAGAAGAAAATTTAAAATACTATATATATTACAGTAGACTAGTAATCACAAAAAAAATACGGGCCAATGAAAAAGGAATCGAACCTGCGACTTAATGGAAAATTGGTCTATCTCACTGCACACTAAACTACAGTGTCATTCATCTAATTTTCTATTTTTAGTGGAATATCGCTGATAAGATGATTTCTTAGTAATTATAGAGAATATTAAGGAGATGGAAAGTGAGGAGAAGTTTACAGTAACTTTGTTTTATTCATACGTAAAAAATAGTACTATATGTACGTATTTTTATAGCTTAAGTAGCTTACGTGCGAAGAGGACGGCGAATATTCTCGAACAATACTTACATATTGTATTGACCTATTGACCGACTTACCGGAGAGAGGTTTTTGTATTATGTAATATTATTAGGGGTATTGTTCTGTTACGTGATGGTTTTTGTTGTTATATTATGATGGAGTTATTATAGTACCGTTTATATATATTTTATAACTAAATTTCATTCGTGTAGTTTAACATTTTTAATTTACACATGTGGCATTTTCTATATAACACACTTTATTGACTCCCCCCCACAATATTTGAGCACACTATCACATTATCACTCCCCCCCTCTAACCTGCGACAAGTTTTAGTTGACCTTCTATTGGTTATAAAACATGTACAATGGTTCCTAACTCTACTGTAGAGCCACTTACTTAAGTCACTGAACAAATGTGTTGTATACAAATATGACCCCAATTGGGCAACCGATCACTACAGCTGTATTAACTATTATATACCGACCATCAGCCATGTCCTCCAAAAACTAGAATTCGAAGTGCTAAGATTAAAAGTTGTATGAAAATTATGGTAGATGTTGAAGAGGCGAAAGAGTTGTATCAGGTCAAAGAGAACTGGCGGTCCATAGTTTGTGCCTACCCCCCTCGTGGTATAATGGCGGGAGCTGTATGTATGTATGTATGTATGTATGTTACTGTACTTCACACTAATATTATTATTAGGTTTTGCTTGCTGTTTCGTCTGAACGGTAAACCCAAGGGTCATATAATTTTTGATAATAAAATGTTTTTAATAAAATCTCCAAATATTTTTTAAAGGTTTTCGTTGGATTCAAATATTTTTTACAACAAAAAATATATTATATATAAAACTAGAGAAGTAGTTATCAGTAAACCAAAATCTTATTATAATTCATAAAATACGTTTTATGTGATGTAAAAATCAAAAAGTATACCAAATATCCATAATGATTTGTAATAATTATATTATATGTAACAATATAACATAGGATAAAAGATTATTGCGATAACAGGTTAGATTTCCGCTTCGAATCCAATATATAAATAATAATAAAATATTTTATATAACAGCATCGTGTCCGGGAAGATTTCTCAAATACATTTATTGCATTTTGAACTCTATGGCTTTACTAATAATAACCTTGTATTAAATGTTAATGATTTTAAATTAACTACATGCACATATTAAGTGAATATAGCTTTATTATAACTGCTTTAAGTTTATTTCTCTTTGGCAGGTTTTAAGTGTCCATACGCAAGGCCGTCTTGTTGAAGACACAATAAGTTATAGAAGTGACAAGATTGGATTTGCATTTTGAGTATTTATTTAAATTAAAAATATATTTTTTTCTTACGTACCAAATAAACTTTTAAACTAACAACCTGTTAAAAAGATAATTTTCTTATATATTTTTGTTATGAGGGGAGGTCTATTTATTTATAAGTCTTCCTCGAGAAGTTTTTGAACAAGTGATCTTTAGAGACATTTAAAAAAGAGATAAAATAAAATTGAACCCGTCGCTTTTATCTCTCTTTGGAATATGTTAAGAATTATTTTTATTTATCAGCTGCAGCAGCAGCTAAATGTTTTCCATAGTTTCGTACTTTATAACTGTTAAAAATTGATTGAGCAATCTTATGATTATGTATACATTATTCTTACATTATACTTTTTTCAATTTACGTACAAAATACAATCTATTAATTAGATGTTTGTTCACAGATTTTTATTGATAAATAGTTTAAGTTCCATTACTGTTCATTTAATTTAAAAACACGTAATAACAATAAAATAATCGTAAATAATCATAAAACTGCATCACATTGATTATCCAACATTATAATCTCATTAACCACGCTTTTACTTACAAAATATATAAATTAGTTAAGCTACTGTTTATGTTTATAAAAGATAGCTAAAGAAAAACTCACCAAAAATTCAACCAATCACAAATGTCCAACTTCTTACACTTGCTTCACTTCACTTCACATAACTGTCACTTATTATTCAAAATACTTATCGTAGTAATAAAACAGGATATATACAACGACGGCGTATATAACAAATTTTATATATAGATATAAGAAGTCCTTAAAAAAACACCAAATTGTTTGTGATAGATTATTTTGTTTTTCGATTTCGTTCATTTATGGTATATTTATAACTCTGTGGATAATATTTTAATTTAAGGTAAGGTTTACATTTTTAGTAATCTACAAACTGACGTCTTTTTGAATATTATTGTTATATGGTTAATTGAAACATTAAATATTTATGTTCTAATAAACGACAACGCTTCTAAAGTATGTATGACTAGTTCATGTACATTATACCTAAATCCTGAAATAATTAGTGAATACTACAATTTAATTATAAATATAATTTACGTCGCGGATATATTACCAATTAGTATATAGTATATAATAAAACTGGTCAATTTATTATTTCAAACATCAGTCATTTCCTATTTGGAAATCATTTCGAAGTTTTACGGAACGATGGATATGAAATATTGTTAAAAATAAGGCCGAATAGGTAATTTATAATTTTATTTTAGTTCAAATTTATGTTAATAAATTATAAAATATATGATGACAGCTGTGTATAAATAAAAAAAAATGTAATTGTACAGGGATATATACTTGCTCCGGATTACGTCTATCTGTCACTAAATGTGGTCAAGCTAATTAATTTCCTTGAGCAATATGTGAAGGGAAATATGATATAGATTGAATTGCTTCAATGTAGTAACTGACTTATTAAATTACATATATCGTGAAATAATAACAAGGATTTGTCTGTATATTTATATGTAAAAAAAGATACATAAAAATAGATAAGGTTAAACTATTTAAAGTTGAAAAGTTGAAGTTATATTCTGAATATTATTTATATAATTTTAATATATTATCAAATAAAATGAATTACAGTTAAAGTTCGAAAATATAATTAATATTTATAAAATAAAAATGTAGTTCTCAGTATTTATAAATTAAATTAACATGAAATCTATCACACTGAACCTAAAATAGATTTAAAAAAAATAAGTAAAAGAAAACAACTGATTAAAATAGATAAATGAACAAAGAAATCGAAAAGCACAAACATAAAAAAAAACACTTTAATAAATAAATAATTAATACCTTATCATCATAACGACTCCCACGCACTTTCCCGGCGACGGTCGAGCCAGAACTAGCCAAGTAGCAGAGCGCTGTCTAGTGGGGGAGTAGCGCAACCATGACATTAGATAAACTTAAACATTAATTAGGAAATTTTGTCTAACACGATAAATATATCTTTATTGAGTAATCAATAAAATCTAGACCCTGACATTTTGATTTTAATAATTTATGTTACGGATGTATATATTTTTACAATTCATTAATATTTGGAATTTTAATATTATTTAACAAAAATAACAATTTCTTAAAAAAAATATCCTACAAAATCAAAACCGATGCCCACACGACAAGATTGCGTGCGACGGACAATGCAGTTGCGCAGGCGCAAGAAACTTGCATTAACATAAAGACTTGCCCGATCGAGTTCCTCGCTACTTTTATTTGAACGTTATGAAATTATCTCCAATCGGTATAAATAGTTTTCTGTTGTGAAATTAACAGAGCCCAGTAACCTAAGTAGATTTCTGGTTATGATACAATTTTTGATAAAATTGAGGTTTTCGTAGTCGTTTATTTTTAATATAGCAAACAAATTTTGTAGCACATTTTTGGCTGCTTATTTTAGAATAGACTTTTAAGTTAGTTTTATAATTATTTTTTATAATTAGTTAGTTTTATAATCAAGGCATTTTTTTTCAGATTTCTATATCGAGCTATTTAGTTTTTAAAACAAATCGCAGCATCTGTAAAAATAATCCTGCTAAATAAAAACAAAAAGATAGTACTTCAGGGTTCGATATTTAGCCCTAACCTTCTCTTCACATATATAGACGAGTCAAATACAAAATCACTAACCGGTTATTACACAATCACTAATTGCTATATGTTTTTAATCAAACATGAAGCTAGTCTACAATATCGCCTGACCTATTAACATATAACCAAAGAAACTTCCTATTCGGAATATAAGTGAAATGTTTTTTATCACTTCCGTATCTATTTCCTTCATTTAATACAAGTTATTTGCAAGTTCCTTTTTACAGACACGCGAATAAAATTCGTTCGCAGGAACCAATAGCATGTTCAAAATAATTAATTACATAATAACTTTTTTTAACGCTTGTCACTTAAAAAAACAACAAAACTTTTTTTGTAAGTTTTTAATTAGGCCATGCTACATTATACGAGTCCACAAAACGTTAGAGATAAGATTTACGACTGGCTTTTAAATTGACAACGTACCGCCTCGATTTACCCAGAAGCTATTGATCTGTGAAAAAAATTTTGAATGCTCATATCTTGTCTTCAGCTCTTGTTAATATATTTATATTTATGTCCATACTTTCTGTTAGTATTAAACTAACAAATAAGCCTTCGATTTTTTTATGAATAGCAATTTCGCAACCACTTCCACTTCAGATTTTCCATCTTCCATGAGACCTAAGGTTATTGTCAATGATCTTGCAAGGCCAGAACGCATCGCGTGACGTGCAGCGAAGCATAGAGCTTTCTACTGCGGAATTGTATTATATCACTTAGTTGTATTTAATTAGAGTTTATTAATATTCTGGTTATAAATGTATGAAATAAGTATAATTAATCATTTTTATGTAAGTAATAACTTTTACATTTTCGAACGACCTGTTTTTAAATTAGTTATAACAATTGAAGGATTCAGATTTAGCGTCTTAAATTTGTTTTTCTAACAAAACTATATTATATATTAGCTATTTCCAGTGATGTCATCTGCATTCCCTACCCTGAATAATAATTCACAAATTCAAATTCAAAAACCTCTAATAAATATTGAGGTTTTTGACCTCTTAACATAAAATAACTTGATATCAACAACCTATTGACTAAATAACAAGCCGTCAATCTGTGGGTTGAAAAACTGTGTGCGCGTTGAAGTCTTTTGTTCGAGTTTTTTTTTCCTATTTCAAAGAAGAAGAATAATTACATTTTTTGGTGATTGATTTTGGTTGAACCCGTTTTTTATAAGACTTTGTTTATTTAATATTTTAAGCAAAAAAAAATAATAGATATTATTATAATAGTGTAATAAAATATATATTAAAATTAAAAAATAGTAAAATTAAAAAATGGTGAATATGTTTGAATTGTGCTAGCGTTAATACTACATTAAGAATTTATTGTTGGTAGTAATTTAATTTACTGCATTTTTTATATTTCTACTTCACTTCTTATATAAGGCTATTAAAATTGGCTATAAAAATTACGTGTATTTTTAAAAAGTTTTCATTATCAAATTAAAACATTGTTTGGCTACAGCTTAACCAACACAATAGAACCACAAAACAATAGAATTAAATTAATTGTTAACTTTCCTATAAATTAAACATATCACCAGGATTTTCCTGAATTGTCCAAACAATTATACAAAGATTGATATCATAACAATGGCTACATATCAAACATGAAATAAATTACACAAAAATGTAAACAAAATAATTAACAAATGATACAATTTATTTGTAATGTTCTTTATTGTGTTGAAACTTTACTTTCACTCTTACGCAAAACTAAAACGCTTCGTGGACGGAATTCAGAGTGAAGAATTGATTATTTATTGAACAATACTATTATATTAACAAAAAAAAAATATTATTTGGTTCATATTTCAAACTTTGTATGATTTTATTAACAGATTAAATAGAATTAAATTAAGAGGAAATAATCCTTGATTATTATAAATTTAAAAAAGTACTGTTTGTACTATTTCAAATAAAAAAAATAAGATTATAAGCACTAGTTTTTCTTTATTTAAATCCAGTAGTAATATGTTAAATCAATTTGTTGTTATTTATAATACGAATATTTTATACGTCTTAATTATGTATCCAAAGAATGTTTAAATATAAAGTAAAATATTTTATAATAAAGATAAGTGACTTATATAATTTCGTCAAATAATTACCTAACAGTTAATTATACTATCAAGATATAAATGAATAAATTTATATTATAATTAGAATTAGAAACGTGTTTGGAAAAGCTAGAAATTATACATATATAAAATTTATTGTTATTGTAAATCTAGCAAGAGTTGTTTGTAATTATGGGTTAATATCGATATAATAATCGATATTTTTTCCTATTTAGAAAGGAGGGCTACCATTAGGCTACCATTAGGTCATAAATAGGCTTCTTTACCATAGAAGACGAGAAATCCTTGAAACAAGTGGAACAAGTAAAACGTGATGGATAAGAAGAACTGAAATTAATTAAATTGTTACTTCAACTAAGTAATTATTAAGTTTTTGTGACGAGCTTTAGTAATTAGAATTTAAATTAGAAACACCTCAAAAGTTTTTTAAAGTTATTGGTAACTTGCATCTATTTCTAAAGTAATCATTGAAGCAAAGAGGTCTGGACATTTGTCAACTTAAATGAATAATTTTATTGCTTCTAAAATATTGAGAAAAAATAGAGGCTGTTAATGTTATACATTAAACTTGTGCAATTGAATTATTTATTGCTAACTTTGAACTTAGCTAATGCTAAATAATATGGTTCCAAAACGTATAAAAATCTTTAAAAAATTTATTTAACTGGTAATAAATGACAATCTGGTCAAGTATAGAGAATATTGCAAGCCGCCCTTGAGACAAGTTACGCAGCGGTTTCAAAACTGATTACGTAACTGTTTACGTAATCTGTGCTATTTGTAATCTGTATTGATCACCTCTCAGCTATTGAGAACTGACAGCTGTCGCTTTGAAAATTATGACTACTGTCAAAGTGACTTTTATCGCCAATAGTTGAATGATATACAACGGAATGACAGATTTGAGCCAATCAGTTTTGATAAGTTCATTATTGACAAATTATAGACAACACAATTTAAACGCAGTAGCGTCGAAAAAAGAATTCGGTACTTATTTATTATTATTGAAATATAAATGTTTTAATTTAAGAATATATATCAGACATTAAAAATAAATCTAGTTTTCATTGACGGCAAAATAATAACAACAGGTTAAAACTAAAAAAACCAAGAACTTTAAAAAAAATGTGTAAGTCAAAATAGAGACACAGTCTGAAAAATGTTTTGTTAAATATCATATATGTAATATAAAATTTAGTAGAGCTTAAAAAATATAATGGTATTTCAAATCTATAATATTTCAGCCACTTAATGTTTAACACGTTTTTTTTTACTTTTTTAGTTCTATGATTATTTTTGACAACAAAAAACATTGACTTCGGTACTTACAGTTTAAAATCTAATAATACATATATTGTATATGTATGTGTATTTAAATTAAATATAATAGATTATTATACATATAACTGAACTTAGTTCTTATTATTTTTTACATATATTATGTCTAGATGCTTGGAAACACAGTGCGGCCTTCCATAGTGAAAGTACGTATTTGTATGTGTGGAACTACCAGAATACGCTGATACGTTAGCACGTGATGTTTACTTTAAATAACAGATCTTATTAAATGGACGGGTCATTCATTATTTTGTCGCTTGAAATGATATAATATTTATATTTTAAGGCTGTTGACTTTGGTTTTTTATATAATTTTGTTTTATATTAATGAAATGTATCTGGATTTTGAGTTAGTTTTTAATGAAAGCGTTTACACGTTAGGTAATACTTATTTTAACGTGTTCTTTAATAACATTTTGTTATTATTTTTCAGGTAAAGCTACCTTATACATAAAAAAAATATAAAAATGCAACAGGTTTTAAAATGTATATGGATTGCAAAAAATCAGGTTCGCAACGAAAAAAAAAGTAACGGAAAGTGTTACGCAATTACCTACGTACTTCTTAGCGAATAAAAAAAATAACACGTGTACACATGGCAACACAGAACTCACATTAGTTACCAATGAGGCTGTATGTTTTATATCACTCGCGTTGGTTAAATATTATATTTACATTGGAGTACACGACTTTACTAAAGCGAATTCTGACACAGACTGAACGGCCATTGCTTGGTTTGCTGTTACCAAGTTACGTGCACACTGGCTGCTTTTCATTCGATTTTTGTTATAATAATCCATGAAATGTTCCTACACTTCTAGCCTTATAATTTTTTTTTTCTACTTACATAAACAATAAAATATTTCAAGATTATCAAATGGTTAACTGAAAGTAATCGTTTTCGTCATGCACCATATCATTAAATTTATACTGATCAAAAATCATTCATTTGCTAGACTTTATTACAATTTATTTATGTAGTACATTTATTTTTATCATTCAGTTAAGACACATCACTAGTCATACAAGTATGTATGAATCTTTACATCAATTGCAGTTTCAAACACGTTTCTTAGCACAGATTCTATAAAACATACAATTTGTTTGTTTGTATATCTGTGTGTGTTTTCTTGTGTTTTGTTCAACGAAATGTATATTTAACGGGTTTTTTTAATAAAACGATGTCCCAAATTCCTTTTTTTCTTATCGTCAGTATCTGTATGTATATTATATTTTGGGTCAAACATTATCTTACATATACAAAACATTAAAAAAATATTCAGATATTTTCTTAGAATAAACTGTATTTTCGTTTTATTGTTTCTTAAGTTGATTTTAGTTTGCTCGATAAAAACATTACATTTTAAATATTTTTAACCTAACAATCACAATATAGGATTTAAGATTGTAATGTCTGTTCCTTGCCTCCATCCATCATTAATATCATCGCCTGTCAAAATATCATCATCATTGTAATTTTATCTTTTTTCTGCTCCTCCATCACGTACCGCTCTACATGGGCAAACTGTTCTAACAGAGGCCCTCGGAGTGACGTAACTTCAAGAAAGGTTTAATGAGCTTCTTAAAGTTGTAATGAATTCAAATAATTTAGTTTCGGAAACACATAATATGAGCAGATTCTAATTAAGACATACGTCACTTTTTGTATTTTTTTCTATATGAAAATATTAGTCTAAGCTTAATATGTTGATGGTCTCACTCATAAAACACCTATTTCTGGCCCCATTGAACTATAATAATTCCCAGATATGGTCATACTGATAAGTAACTAAAATGTTACGTGTGGGATGAAACGACAAACTATACATTTATGTAAAGGTCAACTAACATTAACTAACTAATAATAAAAGACTAGCTAACATTAAAAAAAAGTATTAAATAAACTTTAAATGAATTACATCCAGTAGAAAAACAATTAAAAGGACGTGTGAAAATAACAATTTTATTTTTATCTTAGGCGACTTTATATGTTTGGTTTTTTAATTAACATATAAATGGATTTATTTCTTAAAAGCCACGTTACATCACTGCTATTTTTGTATTAGGCCTATATCATTTTTATAGAAAAAATATTGATCTTGATTAAGTATAGCCTCCATATAGGTATTGAATAAATTAAAAGACATTGGATAAAGTTTTTTTGGATTTTAGACCCCGTTAGAATTTCGCTAAAAATCCTTTGATTACAACACCCATAGGATGGCATAAAAACTATAAAAACATACTTTTCCTTAATTCATTTATGTATTGAAGCATTTCTAACAAAAATGATTGGTGGTATCAATAGCATCAGTAAAGTCATATTTTATTTTAGGAGCAGATCTCATTACAAAGTTAGATCTGATAAGTTTATTAACTCATGATTATGCAATAAATAAATAAGACGTTGTATCAATTAAATCAACTTTCATGTTTTATATGTCAATTGAAGTTTATTTATGATATAGATGTTTTATTTTATAATTGACAACTTTCTTGAATAAGACATACGTATCTAAAAACACATCGTCTGAGTCTCGCTTTTGTTATTTATTACGTTATACGTAAGTTAAGGAAAATAGTATTTATAATGTATCATGCAGGTTGCAATTATTAATAGAAATATATATTTTATCCTGTAACATATCACAAATATATTACAATGTTATTAATGATACACTTCCGCCAATATTATTATATCATCCTTCATACCTAATAAGTTAAAAATGGATGAATTCCTCCATAACTGATAAATTAATTGTGCATTTTAATAATAAATTTCTTTTGCGTCATTTGGATACTTTTACACCTCCATTATGTTGTAACAAGGGTTGGTTTTTTACATTGATTTTTTTTCAATTCTTGGTATCTTCACCTATCGTGATTGAGAAACCTTAGATCAAAGGGATATGAAAAAAGGAATGAACATCCATTCAAAATAATTAATTATAGCTAAGGAGAGATAACAAAATATGACCCTTGAAAACATCTGTTGAAGATATATTTTGTTGCACTTGCAAAATGTGAGTTATAAAATAAGTTAACACAGTAATACAATAAGAAACACAATTTATTTTCATATAAAAAATATAAAGCCTTACACACAATGGTAACTCATGTATCACTCATTCAGATATTTTTTTATACAAAATAATTATTTTCAATAAAACTTTAGGCAACAAAATTATCAATTATTTCTCATGGCAAGAAACATGGCGTTCGATTTTATTAAATATATCTTATAATTTAATAAGGAACGCTAGTCTGTATGATGGTAGTCGTTTGAAAGGAAATTATTTAAATTAAAATATTAGTCTCAGTAATATAATTTGTCTGTCTATGTCCTTGTCCGTTCTCGTCTTTTTCGTCTCGTTGTCTGTATGTCATTAGGTTTGCGTCCATATTGTCTGAAATTATATTATTAAATACTTTAATAAAGTTAGGTCCCAGTTTGTTTTTATATATATTTTTTCTAGACTTGAGATAATAAATTTGTACATTGTTATGAATGAATGCCTTATTACAAAACATACTTTTGAGACGTTAATAATATGTCTTTTGATTGCTTATGTTTTACACGCCTGATTGATATTAAAAGCAACACACCTAGGCACATCTTTTTTTTGCTATATTAAACTGGAAGGCGATTTGATTATCGAAAAAAATATTATATTGTGACTTTGTTTTCATAAATTGAATACCAATTTATTTCTAACATAAAAATAAACTTAAATTAAACATATATTCTACTTCTTTTTCCCTGCGATGTAGTTGCCAGCTTCGTCTTTGTATAGATCTTCATTTATTGCATAAAACGCAGGAGAACTTGGACAGTCAACCTGAAATAAGAGACTCTTCTATATAAGGACTTTAAATACACAGTGTGATCCATGCATGGTATCCAGTTCAAGCCATCTCAGAAGGTCATCATCAACCAATTTTGAGAACATTACCCGTTTTATCTACACTTGATTTAAAAAATGGCAGTTTGTTTCGTTCCAGTTCTATTGTAAATTGTATCATCAAAAAGGACTAGTAGTAGACTTTTTTGTTGAAGAACAGTTAATACATTGTTATTATAATAGTAGATAGTCTTACCTTAAAGAACCAATCGCAGACTCTGGTTTGCTGGTTGAACACAGTTCCAGGTGTGCAGATGAATGAGTACTTAATGTTGCCGCCAATGCTCGGTACACACCAGTGCCAGACCTAAATGACATAATCACCATCATCAATCTGATTAGCTCATCTAGAGATTTTATGTGATTTTTTCAATTACTAAAAAAAATTGCAGAAGTACTCATAGCAAAAGTATTGTTTCTTTCTCTAGATCTAAACTATTGCTATACAAGTGGTGTTTACTATTTTATAGTATTATGTTACTATTAATCTGTATTTTATGATTACTTAAGAGTTATTTTGACGTGCATTAGCACGTTCTGAATAGAATTTTCTAGCACACAACTATAAAAATAAATAAGATAGGAAACATTTTCATCCTTGTTAAGCAAACTGTGACAAGTCATGGTTGAGTGGGAAAGTGAACAATACAGGTTTAACTAAAGCCAAAGAAGACCTTTTAGAGACACCCACTGAATCAGTAACATAGATGTCTAACATAGTATCATATATGTGTAGTGTTATGTTTTATTACTGCTTTTAATTATACCTGGCACATGGTTTCAGTGTCCGCGTAATACCCAGGTATTTTGTCGTCACAAGTGAAGGACAAGCCCTGGGGCACTTCCTCATAGGCCGGGTAATCCTGCCCGGGGATGTAGCCGTCGAGAGACTGTTAAATAATATAAATATGAATATATTCCGAACTGTACCTGGCATGATTGATAATGCCTACTTAAATAATAGTTTTAATCTGAAATATTGAGTAACTAAATATTTTTTTTTTTGGAGCCTTCGGCTACTGTAATCTTGACTAACTAAGACAAACTTCAAAGAGCCATTTCCTACCCATTAACGTTCATATACAGAAAATTGAAAATCGAAAATAAATATTTTTTTCAAATTTATGTATTTAAGTATACAGATTTTCCAAGAAAAGTAATTTCAAACTTAATAAAAACGCACTTAGTGTACGAGACAATTGATTGTTTTCAGTCTAATAACAAATTTACTTTTAATAACCCATAATTATGATAACTGTTGTCATTAGCCAGAGTTATTAAAATGTGTGAACACTAACATTGTTTACGAAACAAAAAATACTTTAACATGAATAAACTCATTAATTAATAATTATATTTAATTCATTCGAGCAATAACTGGAAACCTTATTCTCAATTAACTGATAATTGGATTTAGTTACTTGATTGCGTTAAAAAATATTAAAGCTTAAAAGAAACATTATTGTGTAAAAAGACTTAAAGAATTTAATAAAACATTTCATACAAATTTAATAAAAAAAATATATATGTATTAACAATTTTCAAGACAAAAACCTCGAGCCCCACTTTCCTCATGAAAAATACAAAACCTACAAAAGGTACTTTTTGGTTAGATACTTACAGCTATGGTACTGTCGATCAGATAAAGTAAAACAGCAACCACCCCCACGGAACCAAGCTTTATTCCACATATCCGTGACTCTGTCATTGTTTAACGGAACCCTGAATCTGGCAAATCTGGAATAAAATGCATATACTTCGTTTTAAAAGAAATGTTATTTGTGTTGTCAATCTCATTTTCCGAAGCAAATAATAACTATTCCATGACAAATTCCTTACGTATGTGTGTGTGTGTTTGATTATTGTTTTTTATCGATTATGCAAATTCTTGGGATATTGTCCCAATGAACGATTGTTTGATATGAGTTGACAATCTAGAAAAAGTTAACCTTACAAACACTGAGTCTTGTTGCTGGAATGGATTGAGTTTTTGTGAAATTTCCTGTATCTACTGATATGAATTGCTCTGTCTATTAACTTTTATTGTGAACATTTACTTTTACGTTTTGTTACTTATGTTTTTATCCTATACGAACATATAAGGAAATGTATAAATATATGTATATGTTAAATTTTAAATATAGAATGAAACGATTCCAGTGGGGTTCAAAAATGCAACCTTTGGGAAACCATCCTGTGACTCTATCAAACGAGCTACCATGTCGCCTATATCGGGTAACCATACCGGTATCAATTAAATTGCTTAAAAATATTTATACATGTAGTAAGCTTCTTAACATCAAGACTATCCGTCTATAAATTTTGCTATACAGTATGAAAATAAAATAATAAAATATTTCATAAGTTTATTATTCTTCGCTTCTGGGTCATTGTCTATTTATGCGACGATAACAATTAAAATAATTATTATTATGTGCTTCTTCACTATTAAGAAATAAATTAAATATGTATTATTAAAATTAAAATGATAAAAAAAAATTAAATGACCTTTAGGAAGTGTTTTGCAAATGTAGACTTTAATATATTGTAGATTAATTTATCAAAAATGATGATTATGTTGACAATGATGATGATGATTTTGTTGACGATGATGAATATCTTACGTCACGTATTCCGCCAATGTATGACGACTTTAGAGAGCCATGGCCCAATGGGATATTCATACGTTTTACAGTTTAAGCCAACGTCCAATATTGGTTGAAACGATTGACAAATTTTCTTGTTTTTTCTTAACATTACATGACCGCTGTTTTGTGAAGACTTAACAAATATCGTGCGAATTTGATACCATCTTCACACAATGGTCGCAATTGACCCCCTTTTTATGGTAATTAGGGGAAAAAATATAATAATATTATAGTTATATGCAATTAACTATTCACTGGTTAGCGTGGTAAAGTTTCGTCTGTCTGTAATAATTAATGATTATGATTATGGTGTAAATTATTTCGTTATTTTCATTGTTTTAACTGTTTGAACTTGTTGCACCAATGCTTGCGTTTGGATAATAGGTCCTGGGTTCGATGTTTCGCGATGGTATAATATTTAACCGATTTTAGTTCCTGAAGAAAATTTATATGTTATTATATTTAATATCCATTTATGAAATTATTAATTTATATCTTAATTAGTTTTTGATGTCCCAAAGATAAAAGAAGACCATTTTTATAAAAAAATAATTAGCAATAAAATAATATATAGAAAATCGAAATATATTTGTTTGTTTATTTTTATTTATGATATATAAAAATATAAGAGTTAAATAAAGTAGAGTTGATAAAAACATCTATTCAAATAGTAGGACGGGCAAAACCTAAAAATAATTTTAATATCAAAATAAATTAAAACTAATTATAACATCTTAGCAAATAATTTAATTTTATGATTATATTTCAGCAAAATTACTAAGTGCTAAGAAATGCTATTAGAATAATTACTGCTCTAATTAAATGACGTTTTGAAATTAACCACAAAGGATTTTAATTAAAATAATAATTTTATAAACATACAGATTCGAACTCCATACCTCATATTGTACGGAATAATATTTCTTTTCATTCATGCACGCACTCATACACACTAATATACGAATGGCTTTATTTAAGAAATAATAAGATTAATTTACAATTATTATCAATCTTATACTAGCGTTACCATCCTTTGCTGGTGTCTTTTGTCTTTTAATAAGATGTAGTCCATCTGATAAGTGGTGACCGAGGATATCTGCTAATATGAAAAGTATAAGAAACTTTCCCTTAAATATTTGGAAGGGGTGAAAATTTAAGGCACACGGAAAGGAAAGGTCTTAAACATCCAGAAATAATTAATTGATTAAGGTTGTACTTCCTGGTAGAGTCAGCCAGTACAAGAGCTGCAATCAAATGACTTCAGCTAGACTCTACGAACCTAGAAATTATCATCAACAGTATCTCAGGACCAACATTCTAATTTTGAAAACTATTATTATTAATATCTATGAAATTTACCCCCCTGCTGAGGCTTTTCCAAAATTTCTTCTTTTAAATTGTTAGAAGATATTCTGTTTAGTCGGTCAGTATTTAACGAAAAAACTGTCACAATATAACAAGTTTTTTATTGAAAAACTTACATAACATCATTGTTCACTAGCTAAATGGGTAATTAAACAGGCATTCTATGTGACAGACACTTACTAACACGGACGCACGACTTCTATCATCTAGATAAAGGTCGTGAGTTTGTGATGAGTCTGTGTCTCATCTGCCGAAGACATCATTACTTTTAATGGTAATTTGAAACAAATTAGCATTAATTTCACTGGTGGCACATTTTCTATGTTAATGAAAAATTTGAAAGATTAGTAACAATTTTCGAAATATAACTTCTACTAAAATGTGCCTCAATTCCGACATAGATGATTATATATAAAATGCTTAGTTCCTAGTATATAATAGCTTGATTTATAGAGTGACAGGACGGTTTCTCAGAGGTTGTTGATTCAAATCCTGTTCGTAGCGATTGTTTTATTATTGTATATTTAAAATCTAAAGCAGCTTAAAGTTACTAAACGTATAAGAAAAATTAAAACCATTATTTTCCTCATGTTACATATTACAGAAGTTATACTTTAATAATGCCTTATATACATTTTATTATGTATTATGTGCATATTGAAAGTGTTAGTTTTACTTTTTATATTCTCAGAAAAACTAGAGAATACACTATCAATTCTATTTACATCTATGTGTATATATACTTAATTTTATTTATTCGTCGATTCATTAAAATTTGAAAATCAGATTAAATTATTAAATTGATATAATAGTTATGTCTATTTTCATTTGAAATAAACCTATGACTAATATTGAAAATGGAATTAGATTTTTTTTTAATTATCACAAATAAATTGAAAATTATTTGATATTTGTTCAAATTATGACTTTTATGTTTGGGTTTTCCTTGAATAATAATTCCCAACAATAGCTATTAAAATCGACTATCTCACGATTGTAGGAAATATTGCAAGTCAGTTTTTATAACTTCCACATGCGTTTGTTTGTCTTTTTGTTTGTGATTTATCAATCGTTCACTTAATTGTGGTTTAATTACGTGTAAGACATGTTATTGTATTATGTATATTAACAAATATTACTAATTGATACAGCTATAATAATTTCCTCTTATAATACCCAATGACTAACAAGCATTAATTTTCAAAAGCGGTTTTCAGGCATCAAATTTGCAAAACTTCGAATAAGGCAGCACAAATAAATACTATTATATTTTTGACCAACCACAAGTTATGCTGGAGAAACAGCTTATTTTTATTAAACTATAAATCAAACATTGGACTGAAGATCCTATCTAATCACAATATAAGGTTGAATTATTTTGCTATATTCAATGCTATCTTCGTCCCACATTAATTATTTCAATAAGTATAAATACAGCTATAATTAAGGCTTTGACATTTAAAAAATAAAGATGGCCGGTATGGCCGCTAATTATTTTTGCACAACTTCATGAGAACTTTATTATTATGTAATGTAAAAGAAAATCATCATTACAGCTCGCAAGATTATTTATTAAATGCGAAATTTTATAGTTTTTTGCGCAATGGCATTGCTCAAAATAATAAATTGTAATTCTTTGTATTGTGTAATACATTAATAGAATTTAGAACTTTTTATATTTATTCTAAGGAATTTTTTGATAAAGTTTGTGGAATAAACTAAGTATGTTATATGAAACTAAGTTTTAAACGTATTATAAAAGATGTATTCGTTCTACTGAAATTTCATTCATTTACGTATATTCAGTCTATAGACAAAAAATAATTACATTTTCAATGACATATTTACTGGTAAACTTAAAAAACTAGACTAACTAACTAGTGAAACTTTCGAACTAAACCTGAGAGATTTGAAATTTGGAGTATCTTAGAGCTTTATTAAGCAAGGAATTAGGAACTCTTCCGTTCGTGAATAAGGCGTGATAAGGAAGATTAGAAAATATTATTTTCGATGTTTTTAAGATCATGCAGATGATAGATCTAGTTACGCATCGGAGTTATTGTATCAAAACATTTAATTTGTAGGAAGTAATCTTCGAAATTGCTGAATCAATTATGAAGAGATCAAAGACATTAAACAGATAACTTGCATAGGAAAAACGTTTAACACTTATGGTAAAATCTCATATGTAACTGTGACATATACGTTCAGTCACTCAGTGTAATATAACTTTTACCTACATTTCTTAGGTACCTATGTACAGTAATAGTTCATAAGCAGGTACTCGTGATTTTTTATGACTACAAATACCTATTAAAATATTTCTTATCCGTTTAAGTGTCAAAAACTGTAAGATATCCTTTTTAAACGAAATTTAGAAAGATTTAAAACAATCTTTTTAGGAGAAGAGTTATTAGTAACCTAGATAATGTAATATGTACGTAGCTTAGTTACTAATATGGGCGTCAATCAGGGTTCAATCTTAGGCCCATTTCTATAACTTGTTTACATAAATGATTTGCTTGGTTTTTTGGAAAATTATAATAAGAGACAATTGATACTCCTTTGATGCTCATGTGTATATTTTTTTATGCATGAGGTATCTAGTACTATTATAGAGAAAGCCATACTAATAAATAGCATCTTTCTTAAATAGTGTATTTGGAAGTATTAACAACCTGTAACATGTATAAATAAAAAAAACAAATCTTATTAGATATTGAATATAAGCAAATTTAATGTATTGTTAAAAGGCGAGGCTATACTAGTGGTTCAATTCAAAAATTTTTCTTGTATTTATTTTAGATTGTAAATTACAATTCTACTGTATTAACTAGAAAACTGAATGAGTTTTAGATATGTAGATAATGTAACTAAATATACAGGGTTATTTGTAATTAATTGGCCACCTGTCTGTTCTACGACTTTTTAAAAAAAATATTTTCTCATAAAAAAAATATTTGATACCTTTGAACTTTCAATAACTCTAACATAGGTAGGTATGGTCGGCCATTGACCTTTTAAGTATTTCTTACAAAATACAGAGTAATAAATTAAAGAGAGGGGCAAAAAAATTTTTGTTTTGTTTTTTTTTGTGCTGTTTATTAAGATTTCTAAAAAGTCATAGAACAAATGTTGTTGAGATTGATGTGGAGAGGCTGACTATAAGAAAGTGGCCATTTAATTACAAACAGCCCTGTATACCACACTGATAAGAGAATTGCCATGTTATTTTGTGACAGTTTATTTCATAGCTTTACATGGTCTGCTATACTGTACTGCAGTGTAGATGCTGACATAAATACCATTTTCTTTTTACATAGGAGAACAATCCGTTCAGTTTACAATGTGGGCCCTGAAGATTCTTAAAAAAAAAAATAAAGTAGTCGAAAAATTATAATATTTGAAATATAGAAAAATAGACGTTGGTACTATTATAAAGTTAAAGTTTCGACAATATTAATTGTAGATTATTTTCTTTCTTCTTTAAGATATAAACTAAAACAAATTAATGTATTTACGGTTCCTTAAGGAAATCAAAAGGATGCAGACTATATGATTAAGAGAGTAATTTTTTTTTGATTCCGACTCTCTAGGTCACGGTATGTAATTTATCTTAACAGTAACTTCACACCACTATATGTGATAGAGTCGTACCAGGCTAAGTCAGATCATACATGATGTAGGCACCACCTATCTTATAATATGATCATATAATTCTATTCCATCTGTTATCAGATCTAACCCAAATATTTCACACAACGATATTCATCTGACCTCTGTGTGCCAAAATAGAATGTATTTTTTTGTATTTGTAGCGGAATACATTTTATTGAGATATGAATCAAATATCCAGTAAATAAAGTTGGTCAAGAGCAATGATGATACCATATTAAATTTATCTGGCAAAACTTTTAGCATATCTGAATGACCTATCTAGTTATACATAATCTAGTAAATGTGAATTCGTAGTTAGGAAATGTCGACTGAAAAAAAAAATAATCTGAACGTATACGTAGCTATACTAATATTTTGTTTCAGAATCAGACAAAAGCTATTTATGTATATCAATTAATTAAAAATCTATTATATAATCAGAATAGACTATATCTAGATCACACATAGTTTAAAAATCTATTATATAATCAGACGTCAGAATCACACATAGTCTATGTGTATGATCTAGATCTCAATTAAGTCCTAGGTGTAAGGAAATATCTCCACCGCAACTGAAATGAGAGTTAAAATTGTTCGGTAACTTCCTTCATCTGATCTATTTAGAACAGCTGTGGGTTTGACAATTACGATTTTAGGTTACTCATTATATCACTAATACTTATTTAAGTTTTAAGTAGGTTTGATTTAATAAAATATTTTTAAGTCTAGATCATTTTAATTATTTGTAATGATATTCATTTCTTTTCAATATAATAGTAACATTTGCTACTGTCTCAGGTGGACTCAAAAAACGTATTATTTTATTTATCGAAAACTAATTAGTATGTATAAAAAAGCGATATAATATGTAAAAATAAAAATTTAAAAAAAAACCTCATACAAACAGACCTTTACAATAATAAAACCAGTGCCAAAACTTTAAAAAGCGGAAAAAAATAAAATTACCCCCGATACAAAATACCTCTAGAAAGAATAAAAATAATATTATTATGTACTTATTGAAGTCGTTGCGTCAGGGGACCGTTGTACGTACGTTGACGATGGTGTCTATTTTACGAAGTTAATCATTTAGGATTTAGACTTTAGATATCGTAATTTCTTTATTTGCCTAGATAACTTACTTGCATTTTAATTTCTTTTTTTATTAAACGGTCCTCCGATGCAACGATATGTACATAAGTACATAATAATATTATTTTTATTCTTTCTAGAGGTATTTTGTATCGGGGGTAATTTTATTTTTTTTTCGCTTTTTAAAGTTATGGCACTGGTTTTATTTTTGTACTAAATGAACCTACGGACACTCAAATTTTCGCTTGTTTAAATATTTCTATTAATTTTGCGTAAGAAACTTTCACCAACACCAATAAAACCTCAATATCTTGGAAACGACTGTTTCTGTTTCCAAACTAAGCTAAGAAACATCTCGACCAGGATCCGAACCGGGTTTTCGATTAAAAAAAACCGCAATCAAATCCGTCCACGCTTTTAGCTGCTAGAATGCCACAGACAGACACACCGATACACACACACACAGATTGACAGGTCAAACTTATAACACTTATAACACCCCTCTTTTTGACTTTCGTAACTACTTGTCTTTGTATCTGAACTCTCTCGGCTGAAGTAATTTTATATTTTTGTATTTATTTTTTTATCGCTGAATAACTTTGGTCTGGTGATTAAGTCTAGTTAGGTCTGCTGCAATCATGTTCTAGGATTCTATTTTTTTCAGAACATGAATACATCTGCTGAATCAGTTAGAGAACTTATAAGATAATTTATCCCAAATAGTTTTTAGAGCTTCAATTTGCAGATGAAGAATGTCACCACAATTTATTAGGTACCAAAAACAAAAAGTTAATCAGTTTTTATCTTTTACATATTTAATCTCAAACCATATCTTATTTATCTTTCTTTTTATGAAGGTATTATTTATAAAGATCTTTCTTTAATGTTTTTAAATCATCTTGACAAAAATGCATTCAAATATTATTTACAAACTATAAAAATATAGTTTGCTAATAATATTATGATCGTAATTATGGTTATATTATGGTTATAAATAGGTATATTTAAATAAGCTTAACGTGGCTATACATGTTTATCTGACATCTTCAAAGATTATTAATTTTATTTATTTATTTATTTATAGCAGATATGGTCATAACGGAAAATGGAGTACCACCCAAAAAATAAAAACCTGATACTACGGGTATCTTAGGGCACCTTCTACGAGTGCAGACATTAACCAGAACTGGGTAATAGTTACTGATTTTAGTGTCATATTAACTAATACGTGATAAGATAATAATAAGACTAATCTATAAATATAGACCTTTATCATATTGACAGTCGGCATTTTTTTTAGTGTTGATGATGACAACTACAGACTTAGGTAACATTTTTGTTTGTTTCAAAAGAATAGTATCTATTAGGTACCGGTAGTACACTCAATTAAAAATTAATAGTACTTGAATATTTTGTAACAATTAAAGAAAATATCTCGAGGGTTCCGGGGCTATTTGGTCTAAGCGAGAAATAGACATATACATATTTGAAAAAAGAAAAAAATACTGATTACAATTATTGTATAAAAAATAAACGGTAGTATTTCTTTTATAAATAATAGAAGCTGATAAGTCTGCAAGTCATCTCGTAAGTGAATCCCACTATCGTCTGTCTCAGACCAGAGGAATTATAAAATCGTTACCGGAAATATAATGATTACCCCATTCAAAAATTTGATGAGGTAATGAGAGTTATACATATTATTAGCTTAATTAGGAAAGGAAAGGGGGAACTATATATCGGAAGCTCCTCACACGCTACCCGCTCATGCGATACTTTTATTTGCGTATGAGAATTTATTACCATTTTGTTAATTATGACAATATGATATATGTGATTTTACTTCATAAGTACTTTTTATTACATACGTATTTATTTATATATGTTTATTTTTTTTAAATGTATTTTTACTATCTTAATAACATAAATCAACTAAATAAAATATTTAGATTAGATTAAGCGTTTGGTTGTACATTTAACTTATTTACAATTATTATTAAAAACAGTCATGTGTTAATAAATTTTAATTTAAATAGATTTTTCTTAAATATGATTATGTGATTACTTTAAACTATAATAAATGATATAACATACCTTATCACAAACACACTCTAACACAGCGAAAGATAGACTAAGCCTCTTCGAGTGTAACAAGAGGTTATATACAAGAGAATAGCATAATATGGACAAGACCTTATTAATAAAATATTTAAAAATCACGAAATGTAATAAACAGAAGTTACAAACGTTTAAAAAATACATGTAACTTATATACATATCTCTAAATTTATTACAGGTAAGTAATTAACTTCAAGTCGCAATTATATTATATGTAATCGTCAAGTTGCAAAGGAATAGGCCATGGATTTTATTCCTTAAATTTGCCATAAAAAAACAGCCCATGATCCAGCAAATGGATATTCAAAGTCAAAGGTTTTATTTATGAACTGTCAAACTCTAATTCGCACCACCAAAAGGGTAGGTTAATGAAGAAAGATGGTAGGTCCATGTAAAATAATCCGTGGAGATTTATATAGACTGACAGATATTTCTAATTCAAAAATATAACAGTAACCTTTAAAAGGATAAGCATTTGTGCTGGTTCTGAGAGCCCTTTGCGGCTTCATCTTAAATCTGGCAAAAAATCTAAACTTATTTTAGTTTTAACCAAATAATCAAACATGTTATTCTGGATAAATTACCTAAAATATTGTGTTACTATTTTCCTACCTATAGGCCATTGATTTCCTGTATAATATTTACGACACAAATATACACACATATAAAGGTATATCCACATAACTCCAACAGCTCTCCCACGGTCCGGTGTTACAGCTAACTACAAGACTAATATAAACAAGTCTTATTTATTGTTCGAATATTACACATAGTAATTAATTTGCGTGAAATTATTGCATTTTCATATTATTCAAGATATTTTTCAGACTTTTTACAGGAGTGTAATTGTAATTCAAAGTAATTTTACAAAATAAGTAAGATTCTTTATGATAATAAGTATATTTAGTTTTATTAAAATTGTTTTTTATTAACTTTTTATTATAATATATAAACAGTAAATCACGAAATTAATATATGATTTATGATTGAAATAATTTTTAATTAAAGTTAATTTATCTACTTTTGAAATATATGCTTCAATTTATTTTTTACAACAGAAGAAATAATTATTAGAAATTATATTTTATTACGATGTTTTTAACAAGTAGGTAACGCACACATATTTACTACTTACTCACTTTCTATTAAATAAATAGAATTAATCTATCTTTGCTGAAATTAGTTTAATTAAAACAACTTTGAGTACATCTATATATCTATAGATAATGTATATGATAAATAAATAAACGTTTATATAATAATTTTGATAATTTATTTTTATTTTTTATTTTATATTTTATTTACAAAAATACATTTTGAAAATAGAAAGAAGCCTTACATTCTTTGCAAAAGTAAAGATACTTTAAAGTTAAATAGGTTCAGAGATCAACAGGGACAGACAGAGAGATTCATATATTTAAAAAGTGTTTTTATTTTTAGTTATGGCTATCAAAAACAAATTTTACTTACTATTGCATATTGTACAAAATAAAAAATATGTCAAAAAGTGTAGGATATTTATTAAAATGAATATAAAAACCAACCTTATATTTGTTTGACATTGTTATGCTTGATTGCTTTTTAATAAACAGAGAATAAAAAAAAAATATCAATACGAGATGTGTTTGAAACCTAAACAAAACCTACTACAAAAATATACATATAAATTTATTAAATATACATATTATTATAATATACATATAAATTTATTAAATATACATATTATTATAATATACATATAAATTTATTAAATATACATATTATTATAATATACATATAAATTTAGGCTAATGCACATATAACACAAAACAAATATCTCATACTAATGTTTTTACTATCAATAAAGAAACTCCCTTACCTCCAGGGATTTCTTACGTAACTTTAGACCTCGTCAGATGTCACACAACAATTAACTTGACCTCCATCCAGGGCGAACTAGTAACTTAAGCCATGATCTTCATAACCAACCAGGGCCGTCTACTTCAGGGTAACATTTACCCCTCATTTGTTGACTTGGGTCAACGTTGCTTAACTCATGATTTTATTTGCCTTTGTTTTATCCCATGACATGATTTAGTGGTCAATAACGCAATAGCTAGCGGCTATGATGTAAGGTAATTGTTCCGGCTCATATATAGTGTAGTCGACGAGTTTTGATACTTGTAATAATGTATATTTATTGTAATTTTATAATTGTCATTGTATTGACAGGTCTCCGGTTTTTTTTCCTTGATGAAAAAGACTAGTCTAGACGGTGAAAGAAAAATTCATGATAAAACCTAAATTTAGAAGGAGTTCAAAGAAATGTAAACCATCAATAAGCAACTGAGAAGAGATTTTGGGTTGAAATATGAAGTATATTACGTAAAATTAAATTTACAATAATTGATAAAAAGATTGAAATAATAATAGGTTTAACAAATGCCAAACAACATCAAGCCAAGTATAAACGCATCTGAAGATTACAAACAAATGATTGTGAGAAAAGATTGTGACCTTGCATCCGTGGGATTTCGGACCCCATGGTATGTAATAGTGAATGTATTGACCGATTTTTTTTTTTTATAGGTTAATGTGACTATATCTTTTATGTGACTTATAAATGATGTGGGATTGACCGAATTTGCACCGCTTACGTGGATACAGTTGATATTGATATAGTGGTTAAAAAGCCTGCTAAAAGTTGTGGATTCGATTCCCGCACATGACAATTCTTTGAATGATACACGGATTATCATCCCGTTCTGAATGTACTTTGTGTCTTTTACATATTATTATCGGTGAAATTATTCCTTAATGTGTAAGTTTATTAATAAAGAAAATACACTTTAAAATTACTATTCTTAGTTGACAATCAAAACTCTTGATTGTTATTATAGATAATGGGGCCTACCATGAACTCTTATAGCAGTATTACAATAATCTTACTTTCGATTTTCGTACCATGACATCCTAAAAGTAATATTACTTTAATAACGTTTCGATAAGAAGTTTTGATGACGTCATCCTAAATCATTCACTCTTTTACCATATAAAACATTATTAACTGGTACCATGAACTATTTTTTGACAATAGAAACATGATAGTAATATTACTTTTATGTCTAATTTTGACATTTAGAAATCGTTTGGTTTTTAAGACGGATTTAGAATGTAATATTGTTTATATGCCCAATTTTATTATTTTGAGCTACTTTTTCGCGACAGATTTACTTATTATTACTCTATAATTTACGTATTTTTTTAGCCAGCAACTATAATAGGCATAAATACTACAAAATAAGTTTTGGCTAGCTAATCACACCACATGTAATTATATGATACTCTCAAAATTACAAGGGCTTTAAAGGGTATTTCCATTTACAAAAACGATTTGTAAAATCATTTCTGTCTAAATTAATTAACTATTATTTTATGATATTATTTTTACTGTTTACGTTCAACACACTTAAACAATTTATAATGTTATAAATATAATGGTTTAGTGTTTAACTCAGCACCACCTCTTTAAATCAAAAACGGTTTATCATCAATATATTTTTATTAATCTTAATTAAAAGGCTAAAACGTAAAAAGTGAATCGACTGTTTGTGACGTAAAATATTCTCATAGAAGAAACACATAAGTACCATAAAAAAACAGACAAATGTACACAATCCACTTTAAAAATAATAACTTTAGACTTCTTAACATGTTGGATCGTCACTATATCACAAATAAAATTATTCTCCATCATGGTTTTTGCTGTTTCGAGTTTTTTGTTCGTCCTAACTATAGCAAAACAGACCTTGTAAAGATCAGGACCCCAATGGTCCATTTCTCACCCAAAACTCGTATTTCTTTTCTTTCTTACTTCTTCTATTTCAGACAATTTCTTCTTCATGTTATAATTTCAATTTATTTATAAGTTTCAATAGCAAGTCCATAAAATCGTATTGTCCAGTATATAATCACAATTCATTATTTAATTATAAAACTCTAATCCGATAATTTTATTTTTGGTTTATGTAAATTGTGTTTTGAAATCCACATTCCTGTCATTTTAATTATTTAGTATTTCCATAGCAACATGGTGTAAAAGAGATGAAGCTATATGAAATAAAAGTGATGTCTCATTCCTTCCTATTGCAGGAATAGAAAAGCATTCGGTTATTTACGTCACTAAGCAGGAATAAAACAATATTGTTTTATAAAGTTCATGGTACGAATCAAAGTAATTGTAATATTGCTACGAAACTATATACATAATTGTAATATTGCTACGATATAATAATTGTAATATTGCTACGAAACGTCTTAAAACTATGATAGTTTTTAAGAATTCATGGTAGGCCCCATTGATAACGATATATTAATAATGATTTTTTAATATTAAGATATATACAATAATTATACCGTTGTCAATAGAGAAGTGCCGAATATTCGGCAGTATTTGGTATTCGGCATATTCGGCATCTTTTTCACTATTCGTATTCGGTCGAACAATTCGGTTTTGGTGCCGAATATGTACGGTTCTAGAATTTCAATTTTCTTGGCTACAAGACACGGTAAAGAAATAAGAGACTAAACCAAGATTTAAGTGATATTATAAGTGAAAGAAAACTTATAATGAATCTGTTGAATAAAGCTTAATAATGTTAAACAATTAAACAATATATCAAGTAAACATATTTATTATATTATTCCAAACGCACAATTAGTATTTAGTATAGTTAACATTTATTTTGAACCTTAAATCAGCATTTATTTTTAATCCTCAAAACAATATTTTTAATCCACAAATCAACATACTTATTCATCTACTTAGTCAGCAGCCATATGTAGCGTACCTACATGTTAGGACCTGTTTATGACAAACTAACAATGCAATGGTAAACCGAATATTTCGGCCGAATATTCGGTTCGGTACAGGTTAAACTGAATAATATGCGGTATTCGATTATTCGGTAAAACCACTATTGGGCGCATCTCTAGTTGTCAATATAGCAATGGTATCTGTATAGTTAAATACTCTTACAGGGGCAACATTTTTATTAAACTCAGAAGTGTTATAGATTTAATGTTTGTATCTGTGTGTCTATCTGTTGCATCGTAACAGCCAAACGAATGAGAAGATTTGATTGCGGTTTTTTTTTAATAGAAAATCGTGTCCGTCGAGACCTTTCTTAACTATGTTTGACTTTAACAAGATTAAATCAGTGTGTTCGTAGGTTCATTTAGTGCAATATAAAAACCAGTAATATAACTTTTAAAAAATAGCCCTAGACACAAGAAGTCCTCTAAAAACGACAAAATAATTATCATTATGTATCTCTTGACAGAAGTCCTGTATCATTACATAGTATAAAGCAAAGTCGCTTTCCCGCGTCTGTCCCTATGTCTGTATATATGCTTAGATCTTTAAAACTACACAACGGATTTTGATGCAGTATTTTTGAATAGATAAAGTGATTCAAGAGGAATGTGTAATAACCTGCTTAATATATTAGAGAACCACTGATTATTTCAAGATTTCTAATGCGAAGTCGTAATCAAACACATTGTTTTGCGCTTAAATTGCAAATGCTGGCTGAACTTTACGAGATAGATCAAAATAATGTACTAAGTATTGTATAGCTTAAAAAGTTCTACAAGAAAGTCCAGGATGGTATCTGTTTATCTCTTAGGGATAACCCACAATAGCCAATTTTTATACTTTACTTTTTACGAGAAATAATGGCTTATTTACGAAGTGATTTTAAGCAATACAGATTCAATCCTTATCTAATTAAGTAACTTAAATACATTAAACATTTAATATTAAACAATATACCCATGAACAGTATGTCATTTATATGAATATTTTATTTTGGAAGATTTTACAGATTTCAAATATAGGGACAATGCATTTGCGGCGGTACGGTCGGCCGGCGCACTATGGTATGGAACCGTGTAAACCGTCTCAAAAATGGCTTTTGTGAATGTTCAGTATAGATTTTTTTTTAATGCATATAGCTAACTGAATGTATGTCTAATACATATAACTGTATGTCTAATACATATAACTCAAAATATATATTTTTCTAAAACAAGACCTGCAAGTTAATGGTCAAAATAACGTCGATTGTGTAGCTCACAATTCCTCAAGTTTACATGGTTATATTTTGATTATTTTCAATGAAAAACTTTAAGTGTGATATATAGTTAGAATAGTTAAAAAATATAGTATCTAATATTGTATCCTTATTCAAAACTTGAAATATATTTTCAACAGTCAGCGATGTCTGCTGATGTCGTAATTTTGATTGTATCTCTTATGTTGTAAGAGAGTCATGTAAAAGCCAATCCAAAAAAGGGAAAGAGGAATTAATTCACTACGAATTTAAGGCGTGCGAAGTCGCGGGCAACAGCTAGTTACATATAAAATGTCTGTGATATAATAGTTCAACTTATATCCGATAGATGGCAATGTGTTAAATTACATATTTCTAAAACGAATCATTTTCACAATATACTTAGTCTATTCTTAAATATGTTATTATATTATCCCTATTTAAAAACTATAATATTTAATTTGATTTGCGTTAAGCATTTTAAAATTTCCTATTTATTATTATTATATTATACTTATTGTTATTAAAATAACAATGGGGTCTAAAAAAACAGATTAACAGTTTTCCTTGCACTAAAAAACCCTTTTATATCTTGGTATCACCATTATGTTGGTGTATCGAGCCTGACTTCTACAGAAATACCGTCATATCTTTCGTAAAACTATAGAATTCGCAGAAGCCCCATGAGAAAAGCAAAATATTCAAAATAATTAAAATAGGGCTTAATCATTTAAGATATTTAAGTACCAATAAAAATACACTGTACTTTTAAGATGAATGAAAGTTTTATATTATTATTAAAGTATTAATATATTTAAATTGCTACAAGACATTTTATAAATATAAAAGTTCAATGGAATAAATAAACATTATATACATATGAAAACCGGTTTTATTTTACTGTGATATCTTCTTAAAAACCTTCGGATTCCATTTTTATAAGTTGAAGTAGTTAGAAGTAAAGCATAGACATGAAGAAGTAACTACTTATACCCTTATACATAGTTGTATATAACTACACAAAAAGAAACATTCTAAAATAAGTAATTATACACAGTATATTTATCAGAAAATCAATATATGTTTTTTAGTTTATTTTCATAAAAAATAGTGTTTTGGAGATGTTTTAAATATATTTAGAGATTTCGATTTTCGTACAGATAGAGGCGGGCCATAACTTGGTTATTTGTATTGTTAAACAGTTCTTATGAAATTATTATTAATTATTTATTAATACTATTTGGTGGAATTGCTAAAAATCTAAAAAAACAGGATAACAGTTTTTAAATATGTATATATTTTTAAGGCCATTTTTCACTGTACCATATATTCTAATTGCGACCGGGACATCGAACCTGCAACACTTGAACCGTGGAGTTGAACATGGACTGTACCGGTGTAATGCGCTCTACTTGTATATACTCTACTTGGTATTTCGATTTATTATAGTTAGTTTTTTTATAAATAAATATGGGTATCGCTTTATTCCAATGATGATTGTAACTCAATATTCAATACTATTAACAAATATAAATAAATAAGTTAAAGAGTCTTTACGAAGTACTCTCAAGGTTATTCTCCACTGATTGACCCTTAGGAACCATGCATTTTGACTTAGGTTTTTCATGTAAATCATGTTCAAGCGAAATGTATGAATATAGTCAAAGTCAAAAATTCTTTATTCCATGAAAATGTTTTACATTTATTTGGACACGTTAAGATAAAAAAAAATATTGCAAATAATAATAATAATCAAAAAAATATATATTATATATAAAAAATAAATTTAATAAATGTTTACATTAAATTCAATAAATTAATTTAACAATTTGGACTAACAAGTCCGTTCAATTAGTTGAGCTAAAGGGAATTTATAGGAAATAAATCTTTGTTTTTGGTAACAGTGAGGGAACAAAATATTATAGTTTTAAAAATTAGAAATCTGTTTGGAGTTTTAATAATTATATCATCTCCATATGTACATTATTATCTGATTATAATATATTAGTATGATAGTGTAATTCTTTTATTACATAAGAAAAGTAAACTAATAGAAAATTGTTACGTCACTACAAATAATGTGGAGCAAACTTCAGTTCGTTACGCATCACTTACTCACACACATGCATAGTGTAACAGGTGGGCGCACACACACATATCATGTACAGTATGTTGTAAATTTTAAATGTTATTGTGTTTCTTTATTCTTAAATATAATGTTCCAGTAAAAGTTTTGCTAGTTGATATTTATTTTATGTTTTGGTATCGTTCAGTTCTATGCTTATTTTTTTTTGCTATTATTATCCTTTTTGTCTCAGGCTTAAACATAAATTAAATATGAATGTTTTATACGTCTTAATTAATCTAAAATAATTTGTTGGGCAACATCATACAAATTAAATTACGCAATCAAACAAACTAAGAACATGCTGTATTTCTTATCACTTGGTTAACTTAACATGTACGTAATCTACAAATTTACTTATGCACACTGATATTCTAATTTTCACCATAACTACCTAAGAATAAGGTTTAATTTCATGTGCCACAAAAGCTCTTTTATCTTTGTAAAGTCGTAAACATTAACCACTATAACTTAACCTCCCACGTCCCTCGCTACTAAAGTAATGTATATGGAAGGACGGTTCGCCCATTCTATAATAGAGGTCGGATATTATTGGTTATGTGCGTTCCGATTTTGAGCACAGTTTTTCGAATTCAGAACTGTTGTGACGCGACCGAATGTAGACGCCGGCCGGTTTTGTTTTTAATTCATTGGACCTATTTTGAATTTGTTCGGTTTTAGCATAGAGTTTGTGTTGTGATATACGGAATATTTAGATTCGTAAGTACTTATATAAGTTTATAACGACCTTGTAATGGTTTATTTAGCTACACGCTGTAAAAATGAAAATATGACTCATTGCAAAAGATTATTTTAAGTACTACAAAAGAAATAAAAGTCGCGCTGAAACTGAAAATATTTTCTATAAATGTTATCAGCTGTATAGTAATATAATTTTATGCTTGACGTAAATAGCAATTTTAGTTTTTATACGTACAAAATATTTTTAACATATTTTCTATTTAAAAATATAACAAAAGGTTGACATTTAAAATGAAAATTATAGAGATTTCATTTGTGAGTAACCTTAGCACAATTCTGATAATATTAATTTTAACTACCTACCTATATTGTAATTATAAATTACTCAAGGATCTTATTTTGTTTGTCGGTTAAAAGCTATTGTTTCTGTACAAAGTATCTTTTATTATTGATATATTACCTATAACAATAATAATTTTTATTAGAATTTATAAATTAGTTTCTGGGTTATGTGTGAACAAACAAATTGATAAATTTTCTTATTAGACATTTATTAAAAAGTTTTTTTTTGTATTATGCACAAAATGATATTATATTATAAACCTTATTTATTATATTAAATATATTAATGTTATTATTTGGCTTCATTACTATTTAAAAAATGTATAATGTATAATTAAGGAAAAACCTATTTTTCTGTTAAGTGCAATAAATAGACTATATTCCATTGTGAGTTCCGTATTATAATGAAGTAATAATTACAGAATCCTAATTAATATAATAAAATAAATTGTAGCTACATAAAATATGTGTGTTTGTATGTTCTTATGAAATGTAACTAATTATTTATATTTGTAGTCTCTTTGGAAGTCTGTATGATATCGTGCCTAGAAGTCAATTCGTCATTTTAGGTGTATTTAGAATATGTGTATTGAAAAGTAACTACAGACAAATATCCAGATCTTAATCTCAAGGTCACGGAATATATCATCTGAAACCTTATTCCTGAATCTAAATTTTCCAGGTCATCTAAAAGTCTAAATATTTTCAAGGACATCAAAGTTATCTAGTTTAAAAGCTTTTCTTTGTCTTGTAATGAACACGTGGTTACAATTATTATATGACGGTTATTTCATCTTATGGCTTATGAGATCTTCGTGTTAATTCGTTCTGGAGTTATAGATTATGTGTTCGTTTGTAATTATTACGATTATATTAAGTTTTATAGATTATCATGAATAACTCCTGGGATATTAAAGTATTACTAAACCCTCTGTACATCTATATAGAGACAAGAGAAAGTATGTATGTTCGTTGTAGACTTTGAAACGGCTAGACTGATGTCAACGAAATTTAAATAGAATCTATAGACTGACCCAACGTAAAGTAATCCTGTAAATTTTGGTGGTAATAGGAGCATTTTTTTTTAACTGTCAATGACCATTTTTGTTTACTTCTGATATGCTACTATTTTGTACATTTAAGTATTTAAGGTCAGTTATAATGCCATGAATCTATCCATGAACCCGCTAGAGGAACTAGAAGACAATTAAATTCAGGATGAATCATAGTGATTCTTGCGGTGGTTTAATTATTATATTTAATGTATTTTTATTATGTATTTTGAATTAATATATCTTTTAATTAAGCGGTCTTGGTATGCTATTAGATTATTACATTATTTTCTTTAATCATTGACACTCACACTGATACAAATTACTCAAGGGTTAATCTGAAATATATGTTTAATTTCCTACCTTCCACTGGAGTAACATAATTACTTGGTATTTGCATTCCATTAAAACACCAGAAGTTACAATTGGGGAATGGGTTTATTCGTTAAGCTGGTGATGGGACTTCCACCAACTAAAATCAAAATGGTTATTATCTTGACGTCATGGGATTGCTTTCACTCCCAAAAAAATCTAGCAACAATAACAAGACTATACCCAGTATAATAAAACTATACCAAGTATAAGTAATTTTTATAAATCATATTGATACAGTATACGCGTTGTTCTATTATCATTGTTATCACCTTATCATTAGATAATATATCATGTTCTCGTCACTTATGGAAGATATATTACAAAAATAATATAGCCAACTAATTTACTAGTTTATTTTATATTGAAATAAAACTCCTACAAGATAAATATAATAAGATTTTAACTCCTCAGATAACTTTTAAATATGGAATAGCTTTTATATACTGACATACTCCATGGAAAATTCAAAATTTATTCTCCGGATAAATCTTAGTAAAGGATTAAAATATTGGTTCTTTATAACTTACTTATCCACAGTTTAATTATACCCACTGGAGTAAAATAAAATCTATAAGTCAATAGTTTTTTAATAAATAGTTTGTTATAAATAATGCATGAAGAGAAGAGATCGAAAGTTGTTCTCAGATAAGTAATTTCTATCGTTATTGAAAACGACTGTTAATAATTGTTATGTAAATTTAATGCAAAAGACCAATAACTCGTATAAAATAGCAATTATAATATATTTGTATATTTTATATAAATATAGAATATATGCATTGTAGATTTTATATAAATATAGAATCAAAACTCATTGACTTAGCAGGACTTCGACATCCGACCTCTCATCAAACGTTTCCGTCGTTTTGCCAATTCAGCTACTGTGTCTACCTACTGTATCTCACAGCATGGTAGATTATTTCTTTAAAATTCTATAAAGGTTTTAATATCAACATATATTTATATACCATTTTTATAGTCGTTTGGATTTAACTCAGTAACAACTGCTTACATACATAGAGTTATTATACATAGAGTAGGAAAGTAGCCTAAAATGTGTCTATCCAAAAAAAAAAAGAGAAAACAAATGAGGCTACATATCCGTCTCTCTTTTTTGTTTGATTAGACAGAGAAAAGTATGGGTCTCTCAACCTCCCTCTGTTATTATTTTTTACACACTTGCAGGCATACCTATGACTTCCCCACTCTATATATAATAATTCTGTCAAACCTAATATTACTATCTGTTATTACCATGACAACGTCTGGCATCAAACAAACATATCAAAAAATCATTGATTTTAATATTAAGATTAACTTTAATTAAAAAAGATAGATCATTGATTGTTTTATCGCAATACTAAATAAGTTAATTAGAAATTAATTTCTTGTAAGGGAAATACAGATATTATCTATGTTCCTTTGATTTACACCAATGATTATTTAAAAAAAAATACATTTGTATGTATGTGTGTGTAAATATCTTTTTATGTATGTATGTTCTGTAACATGTGTTGTTTTATTTATTAATTATTAGAGTTTATTTAAGAATTTCATAATATAGAAGGAACGTACATTTAAAACGTGATTTAATTTCAAAGATTTCTTTTAGTACAGGTTTTAGTTATGAAATCGCGGAACTAGAGTCAGTCAGTGTTGAGTTTTATTAGTATCTTAATATACACCTGCCAAATGTTTTAGGAAGACATATGGCGAGAACGTTTGAAGGGCAGGTGGTTTAAAAACTATAGAGTAATAAAAATATAGGTTATGTTCAAATAATGATTTTATTATTAATATTAATTAATATATTAGAAAAAAATAGTTTTCATAGTAATCCTTATTGTGATTCTTAAACTTTGAAACTAGTAATTTTTTTTTAGAAAAAAGGTTAATTAATTAAAAATATAATTACGTGTTGATTTTGGCTAATTGACATATTTCACACGATTATCTTTTACTGACCTTATCAAATAATACAATAAGATATTTCATAAAAAAGGTTCACGCTTGACATTTAAGGGGTGACACCCTCATCTTCGCTCCAATGAATCTGAACACACACTGACTGTAAAATAAGTATAAGAACATATATATATTTTAGTTACATGCACTTATACGTTTTAGTTGATTTATTATGTAATATTTTGTTGCTAAAATATTCAAATGCTCAATGTTTGAATTTATAAAAGAAGTCTTTTTTGTTTCCGTTAAGTTTTAAAGCTTAATCTATTTTGATGGGATTTTTACCGAGAGAATAAAAATATTATGTGTTTCTATATACAATATTTTTTTATATCTTAAACACGAACATAAACAAGTAAAATTAAACAGGTGTTAATTTCATTAAAATTAATTTAGATAATCATTTATTATATTATTTAGTAAACATTGCAACATTAATAAGACAAAAGATAATTTTACAAAATGTAACAAATTATCTTTTCGTAATTATTCTTTGTCTTATCAGCTGTTATCATAACCTTGACTACTGCATTTGTTTAGACAGAACAAATATTTTATAATTTCTATATATAAAAGTGTCTGTCAGTTTGTTTAAACATTATATTGATGTATATACGTAAACTTATTTAGCTATATATATATATAAAATGGAAGTAATAATGCTAAATTAATTGATTATTTATATATTAGATAATATTTTGAGTAATAACATATCTGATACCATGAAAATGATCAAATCTTGCAATCTTCTATGAGTGGCAACGGACATACACATTGATAGTTTTAATAATAGTTTCTTCTCTATCATTATCACCGTCTGTCTCACTCGCCTATCTCTACTTCATAATTGGTCGAGCCCCTATACGAGTATAATTATATTTTATACACAATTATATTTGAATGTAAGTTAATGTTATGCTTATAATAAATCTATTTTCTTCTTAGGTAACATGGACCCGTAAAAGATTATTTACACCTTTTTTAAATAGTATGTAAATAATTCAAAATGGCGGAAAAAGAAGGACCAGTCACTATTGATGACCTGCCAATGTCATTTCAGGTAAGTTTCATATAAAATACACAGATAGACATCATTTATAATATTATTTTTGTTATTGGTAAAAACAATACAAAAGAAAAATTTGTGAGCTAAAAGAAAGCTTTTACTTCCTTGTCAAAATCATAGCAATTTTCGTAAAGGACTTACTTACTTACTGTTTAGTAATGTTGAACTCACAAAGCTATGACTTCATCCCTTGTTTATGGAAGTTGTTTTAAAGATTTTTCAGAGTGTTATTAATATTTTTTTAAGAAAAAATGGAAGATTGGTTGACACTGAATATTTTGTTACTTGACTATTTCTTTTAAGTTAAAGGTCTTTACTATATTTATTTTAAATTAAAAGAGTAGAGATTAGTTTAAAATAATTGCAAGCAGAATATTTTAAGTTTAGTTTTCTGTTACGAATGGTCTTCCGTTAGATTTTATTTGTTCTTTATATCTTGGAATACCATAGAGTATACGAATTAATTAATTAATCGGTTTCGAAGTCTTTAAGCGTTACCAGTTTTATATTACTAAACAGAAGTTTTGATTTCCTCGGAATCACACCAAATTACGATCAAAACTGAAAAATTGTCATATGGACGATAAAAGATAATTTTGTTATTCATAAAAAATAAATACATTAAAAAATACGAATTCCTTAAAAAACTTATCCCCAATTTCGGGTGAAATTATAAAAAAATGTCCTTCCATAACTAACGCACATTAAAATTGTGTTTTTTAATTTTACTCAGTAATTAGTGTTCTACGCTGATGTGTCAGTTATTCTATATATATACAGCATTAAGTATGAAAAGGTTCATATATTTGTACACTCAATGATCAAATAACTATCAATATACAAGTATTTCAAGATAGCACGTATCTATTCCGTCACCATCCTTCAGACCGTAACGATATACGTGAAATCAACGCTTGCAACATAATAGAATAGGCAGTGTATTTTAAAATATACTTTAACATGTAACGAATTACATGACACTTCTGTAATCTTCGTTGTTTTTGAAATGATTCAGCAATATTTTTAAACTATATGTAATTTTTTTTTTTTTTAGTAAGTTATGTGCTTTGGTTGCGTTTTCAATTGACTAATATTGCAATCATTAATTTATAATCATAGTGACAATAGAATGAAAATGAATTAATGACATTTTAAATTTGAAATTGGAACATCTTAAATCTTCATGTCAATCGATCAGACGCCTATGATGTAGCATGGTAACATGTTTTTTTAAAATAATTTATATGTATTGGTTGCGTTGGCAAGTGACTTTATATTGCAAAAATTAATTACAATAATAATGACAATGCGAATTACAATAATGATGTACAAATTTGAAATTGGAACATTTTAAAACATTAATTATACAGATGTGTGTGAGATAGGAGCACGTAATTTTGCGTCAGTGTTGTAATTAATGTCAAAACATTTGACCTCGGTATATATAATTACAATGGTGTAGATGCACGTTACATTTAATCTACAGATGAATAACAATTACTTTTAATCGACAATAAAGTTAGTTTGTTATAAATAAAACATTGTTTTACAGGAACATGGCATTAAAAATAAATGTGACATATTTGTTTTTTTTGATTCATTGTTATTAATTTTGACTTTTCTCACATTCATACTTTCCGGGGTTTTTATTGTTTTAGGGAAAAAATAAAAAAAATCCTTTTAAACATTATTACTGACATTCATACTCAAGAACCACTGGTCTGTATGTTTGTTTTCGTTCATTAGCTACATTGTAAACTTTTTGTCTAGAATCTCAGAATGTATTATTTTATACATTTTAATTTCAAAAATAACGCACCTCTTTACCCGCCGTTGTACATGTACAGTTCGCGTCAAATTTAACTAATTTGTATTATAAATTATCAAGTCCTTAATTTATCCTGCTTTAAGAAGAGAGCCAGCAATCACTTAATTATCTAACATTTAGGACCTAACATTATTCGCCCCTAGATCACAATAGTTATTTCCACAATCAAATCCCAATACACTAAAATGGTTTCACACTACTCGCAGCGGTACTCAACTTTCACATACACCACCATAAACGGCCGCCATATTGAAACGATTACTTCCGGTCAGTCATTATGTAGTTCCGCAACACAATGGATTTGGTTAAATTGAAGTTATTTTCATTTTATATTTGGTATACATGTGAAGTATCTAAACCTTGAATTTTGTATTGTTTTGACTTATCTCTCAGATATAAGTACTTAGACATAAATACTGTAACTTAAGTATTATACTTATCTCACTTAATTAAATAAATAATAGCTTTATAAACATTAAAATAAATATATACATTAAAATTACAATCGAAATAGCTGGAGTTATTAATGTCATTAACCTGTGAACTGAATTGGTAGGAAGCCATATAAGGCTCATTTGAATAATTGTATGATTATTAACTTCGTCCGTAATCAAATATCTCAGATAAACGAACTTTCAAATATTCCGTCAATTTCATTTAATTACTATTTTATAATTAAATTATAAAAAAATATATGTTTATAAAAAAATATATATTTATATTTTATATTTCCAGGTCAAATATCTCGGGCAAAGTGACGCTCGAGGATTATGGGGAATAAAACACACAAGAAAACCTGTTGACTTAATGGTAGCAGCAGCTAAGGCCTTACCACCAGGTAAGTGGTAGCTTTGACAATGCGAACAACTCCTCTTAATCATAAATGTGTTAATTTCTAAAACCCAGACCTATGTCATATCGTAGCATTATATAGCAAAGTTACTTACCAATATAAACAGACAAAGTCACACACAACAGTTAGTGTTAAATAAAAATGGAATGAGAACTATACAAAATAATATTATAAAATTAGTAACACATCCAAATATTGCAATTCCAGGTCAAATTTTGCCGATAGTGAAACTGACAGTTACAGTGGATGGCGTCCACCTGGAAACCGTTAATCTATGTAAAAGCGAGTACGAGCACATGGCGGTGTTTTTCAACATCGAGTCCATATCCTACGGGGTCCAGGATCTGGTTTACACCAGGGTCTTCTCCATGATCATAGTGAAAGAGAACGCAGATAGTAAGGGTCTGAACCCCTTTGAGTGCCATGCGTTTGTCTGTGAATCCAGGTGAGTTATTATTATATACACATACACTATGTATTATATATACATACAAGATTAATAATGGGTCCTGGTAAAATTTTTACTAAAATTTTAATTACAATCCAATTTTACAATTATCAGTGTTAATAAAGGATAAGTTGAGTTTTTATCAACCTCGGATTAAGATCGATTGTTAATTTTGGGGTGTGTTACAAAATGGCGCTGTAGTTACACAATTTAAAAATTTTCTAAATAACTAAATTGAATTTAAATAACTTGTATGCCTAAGATTTGTTTGTTATAAAAAAAACATATATTTCTTCATTAAATTACTTATGTAGATTTATTGCAACTAAAATTTTAGATGTATATAATAAAGTGAGTTACGTCCCGGGCAAAGTCACCAACTTAAACTAGTATAGACTCTGGAATTAGACCTGTTTTCTAGATGTCTTGGATGTTTTGTAATCTGTTTATCGGATGACCTCAATATTTGTTAAATTTTTCGTTTTCCCACACAAAGTCATGGTGCAATCTGTCAAAAAATTGTCTTACATTTTTATCTGACAAGTTTAAGAACTTATTTGACGAGAGACATGTGTAACGAATTGGGCTTTACTTATAAATGATAAATATATTGAATGACTTATTAATATTAAGTAAATTAGTTAAACACCGACACCTAAACTGAAACCCAAATAAAAAAAATTGAATCGTTATGTCAACATCATTTATTAATACTCAATTTTTAATTTATGAATATAATATATATTTTTTAGAAATGCAGCAAGAAGATTAACTTATTCTCTAGCAGCTGCATTCCAGGATTACTCTAGAAGAGTCAAGGAGATGCAGGCGACACCTGGTAAATATTATGAATCCATTGATAATTATCATTATATCATATAATTATCTGTTCCGGTGTAGATTATAGAAGGATGTTACATATTCTGAACATTATTTCAGAACTACTAAAAGAACTCTGGAAAGTGATAATTATATTTATCATATTTTCAAAAGTCTCTTTCTAATATTGCTTTTAGTGGTAATCGATTATTATATAATTTTTAACTTTCCCTGAAAATTTAATTCTGAAATGGAAAATTTTTCTCAATAAATGATTCTAGCATTGATATAAAAATAGATATTTTTTTGTATAGAAATAGAGCGGATTTTGTGAATTATCATCTAAGTGGGAGATAAAAGTGATATTGGTAATTCTGTAATTTATGAAATACATTAAAATTTTATATCCACGTTCTGTATTGCAGTAAAAAAATATGTTCTTATCTTATCTTACCTTAACTTTTTCAATAGTGTATTATTATGACTTTAACTGTATTCAATAATCTAATGATTTGTCTTCTTTTAATTTCTAGAATCTGATGAAAGACCACCACAACTGAAGAAACGATTCGCGATCGACTTGAGGACTCCAGAAGAAATAGAAGCAGACTTGGAAACAGAGGCTTAAAGAAGTTAATAACTTAAATAATTATAAGTTATTGTTTTTTTTAATTAGAATAATAATATATTTTATTTTTCTTAAAAATATTTTTATTAATGAAATTCGTGAAACAAATTAAGCCTAGACAATGAAGTTCGATTTTGGACCAAATTTTTTTTTACTAGATGTACAAACATACTATTGTTATAGTTATACTAAATAAGAATTATTTAAATATCCAAAGAAATACATTCCATTTTAAGAATATATTGTACTTAGGTATTTTTAAAATTTTTGCGAAACGCTTAAGTGTTTCTTAAATTATAATGATATAACTTTTTTTCATAATAGTTTTACTTTTCTTTTCAATAAAATAAATAATAACTTTACAGCTTTACAATACGTGTTATATTTTAAATAAAGTAGGCCTTATTTATTATAATATTAACATAAATTGTTAATATTTAATAAAAACATCCTGTATCCATCAAGGACTCGCAAATAATTACATGGAAAAAATGTTAATGTGATTTAGTCATAGTTTATTAATTATTAATATAAATATTATGTACATATTTGACAATAAAATGGTTGTAATTATCATCACTTTTTTATCAATAACCTCACAATTATTTTTTATTTATTCGTCTCAATTCGTGTAAAATATTTAATACAAACAGAAATTCTTCTTTACTTCTCTGAACATATTGTTTGTTATTTATTATGTAATCTTTAAAATTATTTTCCGCGCCGTCTGTAGCACTTGTTTCGATGGAATTCAAAAGCTTTGTTACACTCACGTGCAATAAAAGTGTAAGCAATTTCTCATTACCAGTGCTGTGTAAGTAAATATGTTTGAGGTCGTCAAACCATTTTTGATTATTATATTTTGTTATTATCGCTATGTGTTTTATAGCGTCGTGGAACTAGAACGGAATGCGCTAATTATTATTTTAATAAGAAACATTTGTGTGTTTAAGACATGGAAATAAAAATAAGTATGGTCGTAAAAACTAAAAACTAACTGTCGTAAATGTCTGTCGCATTAATTAGAGTCAATGCCATGGAGACTCACTGACAAAAAGAGTTAATGCCAGAGTACAAATTTGATGAATCCATGAATAAAAACATCATGAACGTCCGCAGAACTACTTCTACGATATAGAAGAAATTTTATAAGAAATATCTTTTCCATTACAGAGCTACAGTATTTATATATTTTATCCAATCAGAGTTAAGTATGTAGAACTGTATTCCATAGACTGTACAATCAAAAACATTAAAAACTTACATCATGCAAATAAAACAGCACCTTTTGTAGGAAGTCTTCAAAATCATAAAGTAGCTTCATTCGTTCTTTCTTATGATTACTTCGAATATAATAAGCCACGTCCCTCCACAGTTTCAACGGCTCTTTTATTCTATTGTTCCATTTACTCTTCGGCAAGACTCCCTTTTTTAGTTGAATTGTTTCCTCTTTATTAAACTCTTCAGGGGTTTCTTTTTTCAATGTATTAACAGAGGTCTTATAAAGATAAAGTATATACTTTGAAAGTTCTAAATCTTTTGGATGAATCTGTTCCTCGAACTGCAATTGCGTCCTAAAATTGTAATGTTAGAATGATACGATTACAATTAGAAAGAGTCATTTTTAAAGTTATATAGTTTGTCATTTAAAAAAATTAAGGCACTGGGACGCTTACATTAACTCCAACAGCTTTTCGATAGCTGCCAATACATCTACAGTACTTTCCAGCCAATTATATTTTGATAGAGCCTGGTTGTCAAAACGTATAAAATCTCGTAAAACATCTAATATAGATTCAATCATTTTATCTAATTCCGTGTTTGGTTTTTTGTGAATGCTAGTGGTATTTGATTGATCATATTTTGCGTTTCTTTCTATTGTTTTTTTTATTTTCACATTTCTCAATAATCTATTTTTAAGTATTTTGTTAAATGCAAGCAATTGTTCTTCTCCGGAATAAGGTATAACACCGAAATAATAATCACTAGCAATGTTATCCAAATCGGTGTTACGTAATTTTTCCCGCCCATTATATTTTTTTAAAGCATTTTGGTTTTGTATACCTTTATGATAAAATTTTCGAAGCTCTTTGTGTTTTATTTCTTTTATAGGTTCATATATTTGTTTTAAATACAAAAGCTTTCTAACAGCACGAATGTGGCTTTTAATTGAATCACTGGTGTGAATGCTGTTATAAGGATGGTCCTCCTCATCGGTATTAGGAAACCATTTTTCTGCTGAAAAACCATTTTCCATTTCACTATCAGAATTACCATTCCTTAATTGTTTCATGCCCCCGCGAGCATAATAATAATCCATATCTAAATAATCGTTAGGATTGTAGTATATGTTCTGAAAATTATGATTTTTCATTGGTCGTGGGAGGTTAAATACATGTCCGGTTGGTTTTTTTATTAGGTATCTTCCGGGTTTGTTTCCATAAGACGCTTTTTCTCTTCTTTTGTACCCCGAAAATATGCTTCTCATACTCGGTGAATCTGTTTTTAATTTCTTGGTTTGTATATTGCTGTCATTATTGGTTTTATCGTTTTTATTTTTATCTTCATTACTGTCCTCATTAGGTCCAAATTGACTACGTGGTCTAAAATATGCATTATCTGGTGCATAATTGTAAACAGGAATATAATGAGGCGTGTCTTTAGTTTCCACATTCGATTTAATCTCAAATGGAGTTTTATCTGCAGCTATAATGCGATATTAATTAAAAACAAAACTTTGGTTTTTACAGGATTATTGGACATCACACTACAGGAGAGTGACTTGAAGTAATTTTTATAACATTTTTAACATATTTGCTTTTGAATTAGCGATTTTCCACAAACGATAAGAAATGCTGAAAATAAATACTGTTATATACTTACCTACTTCAAATACTTCATACTCTTTCACATCGGATTTTGAATTTGGTTTCTCTAATGTTTTAATTTCAGATTCTTTTGAAACACTGCTTCCTTTTACAGGTATATGAGAATCCTTTAATTTTAATTCCGTAATATTTTCTCTGTCATTGTTAACTAAATAAATACTTCTTATAACTGATGTATTACTTTTAGAGCCATTAGAGTTCGTAATATTAATTTCGGAAATAGAGTCATTTAAAGGTTTATTTACAGAGTCCTTATCATTATCATTCGTTTTTAAATCTGATAAGTCATTATGCGTAAGTTGAGTTACATTTGAGCCATTATGCGAAACTTGAGTTAAGTTTGAGTCATTATTCGGAAGTTGAGTTACATTTAAGTCATTACGCACAAATTGAGTTACATTTGAGTCATTATGCGAAAGTTGAGTAACATTTGAGTCGTTATGCGTAAGTTGAGTTATATTTGAGTAATTATGCGGAGGTTGAATTACATCTGAATCATTATGCGAAAGATGAGTAAAATTTTTAAAACTGGCTCCAGAACGTACATATAAATGCTTGTTTAAGTTATGTCTACTTCTCGATTGGGTAGAATTGGAACTGTTTTCAGGTGTTTTTAAAGTAGTGATTTCTAGCTCACTTTCCTCCGTTACTAAAGTAAAATTAGTAACTGAAGATGTATTTTCTTGTTGGTCATCTGTTATTGTAGTTAAATTACTAGAAGATGTTGTTTCTGTGCTTTCAGAATTTATATTTCTATCACTTTCATCATATATTTTCTTCGTAGAAATCCAATTTATATCATCATCAATTTCAGTCGTATTGGCATTACTTATATAATCTGGGCTTATTGTTGAGTCACTAAAAATGATTTCGTCTTCCGTAGCTGCAGTTGTTTCTTCAGAATTTGGGTCAAAATTTGATATAGTTGTCCTAAAATATAATTCGTCATCATATGATTTACGTTCGATATTGAAATTCGCAGTAATGTTTGTATCATTTGTTGTAACCAATTCATCTTGCTTGTCTTTGTCTAATTTAGTCGTAATATCTTTATCATGAATTGCCTGTTTATTTAAAGATGATTCTGATTTCATAGTTTTGTTATCACGGGACTTTACATTATCTTGGTCATTTATGACTGGTATGACTTTTAACTCATTTTTTGCATGTAATTGTTCATTTAATTCACTATAATTTCTGTCTTCTTTTCTTTGAGTACGAAAAGTTAGGTCTATGTGTCGTTCAACATCACTATTTTTATCACCTCTATTGTTTTTTTCCAGGTCATTTCTTAAAACACCACTTTTTTCATTTTGTAACATTTTAGATTCTTCTTTAATAATTTTCTTAACATAATCATTTTGTGCGTCAAGTTGCTCTTCATTAACTTCAGCTTGAGATTCGTTCGGTGTATCAGGACTCTTCACTTCCTCGAAAATTCTTCTAGCAATGCGATTAAGGAATTGCTGTTTTTCTTCCTCTGGTAATAAATCGATATATTTCTCGTTATTATCATTATCTGCTTCAATATATTGAAATACAAAAATAATTAAAAATATTTGAAACATTTTTATTATAAACTTTAGGTCATTTTTCTAAATTCATTTTTTTTAATGTACAATTGAATTGGAATTTCAATTTAAAATCATTGACTTAAGATAAAAACTATGGTTTTAATTCATAATCAGCAATTAATATTTCATTGCTTTTAAAGATAACGGTTAATTTACTTGGATAAGAATAAGACGATATTTTCCTTTTTTAAACTAGCGTAATTTCAGTTTTTTTATTTTTTAGTCTCGACATAGAACTTTAAAATTTTAGTTAAATAGAAATACAATTATGTTCCACTGTAGACGAGATAAATAGAATATTTATATAAGTTTGTAAATTACACTCTCTTAACTCTAAAATCTAATATATTACAGTAACTTTTTTAATATTATTTTCCGATTGTAACTTATCCTAACTTATTTAATTTAACATTTTAGCGAGCGATATTATCCTTGTTACTCCTAATTTTCAACACTAATTTATTTTTTATGCTATATCTACATCTTTAGTAAATATAAAAAGAAAAACAATTTTACAGTATCATCGTTTATTAACATTAATGACTATTTACAATATTGCGACCAAAATAGAAAAGTTTAATCAAACATTGGATTTAAATTTCAAAGATCCTCTCCAAATTTTTCTTCCTTTCCTATTCATACTTCTCTCTGATCCTAGTCTTTCGTTTGCTTCTTCTTCACCAGCAGGCATTTGAAGTTCCGATGTTTCGCTATTCATTACAGAAGTCGGTTTTACTACTATTTCAAGATTTTCTATAGGTTGTTCTGATTTGTTTAGTTGTTCAAATTTGGTTGGTTCTTCAAATTTTTTTAATTCTTCAGTTTTGTATGATTCTTCAGATTTGGTTGATTCTTCAGATTTATTTGGAATTTCAGCCATCTTTGCTTCTTCGGGTGCTGCCAATATTTTTTCTCCATCAATTAGTTCTTCTATTGCCTCCATTTGATCATCCGCATCCTTCATTAAAGCTTCCATAACAATATTTTGTTTCTTGCGTATCGTTTGTTTTTTATTTTTCACTGTGACTGTTTCTACATCTTTGTATCGAGTTTCTTTATTGATATCTGGATCTGCGATTTTGCCTATCTCCATGTTAAGATCGTAAAAATTAGGTGATTCATCACAAGGAATTGAATCCATGTTCCTTGCACATACCAGTACCTCCTGAAAAATAATTATACATAATTAGTAAACTTTCATACCTTTATTTTCAAATGTAATTAGCCAGTCTTCACTCGAACATTATTAAACATGATTAAATATATAAGAAAATCTAGAAATGTTATTTTAAGGAAGATACTTATTTTTTTAATATTTGGGGTTAATTTGGTATGTTTGACAAATACAATACATTACACTTTAAGGAGTGATGATCAGACCCACGTTAAACCAAGTTAACACGTGATTGGGTCTAATCATGTCAAGTCAAATAACTTAAAGTAAAATTCTGCTTAGTTTTTTTTATTTTGATATTATATTTACTGGTTGATTACCGCAGTGAATAAATAATAAAATAATAGAGCCTTAATATGTTCTAACCAGTGAACACAAAGATAATCCCTGAACATCCTGAATAATCCTTAACATACCTGATTAAAAACAGTTTCCTTTGGGCAAATGAAGCTCCACTTGTAAGTAACATTTCGACCTGAAGGTGTTTGGGATGGAAGACACACGTGGAAGATTTGGCACTCGTTTTCCACATCAGCGTAGTAGCCATACGTCCGATTCTCACAACTGGAATATACAAAATATTAGATACCTTTGTGTTAGATTATGGCTAAGATATAGATTTTAGGTGTACCTTGTCAGCTAAATAGTGACAGACAAAGTGTAATATATAAAAGCCAATAATTTATATTAATAACAATAATATCTATACATGTATATAATAAAATTGTCGCTGTCTGTACTTAAAAAATATTTTCTAAATTTCATAATGGGGAATGTTTATATAAGAAAGAGAACCCAAAACAATGTTTTTTAATTTTGTCTGTCTCTTTGTATGTTTGTATATGTCTGTTTGTTTGTGCACGCTAATCTCAGAAACGGATTAATCGATTTGGATGCAGTTTTCGGGAATATATTTTCATATGTTTTACTTTACCTTTTTTTTTAACAATCATTGCTGCTTCTTACCAGAGAGATTAAACATAAAAAAATATATACATTAAGAAAACTAAAAATACTCCTACTACACGCAACGCAACGCACGCAAATACTTGATTGAGTTTGATGAAACTTTGAAGGTTTATAGTTTTTACATACATTGGTAAATACAAAGGGCACATTTTATCATAATCGAAATCTACGCGTACGAAGTCGCAGGCACAGTTAATACATACAATAAAACTGTAACTTACTGTCTGTTCATATCAAATATTTTCAAAAATTAATAGGACAGGGATGTTTTTAATTAATTGGCCACCTCTTACAGGCAACTTTTCTACACAAATTCCCACATCTATTCTACGACTTTTTACAAATCTTGATAAACAACACAAAAAAACCAAAACAAAAAATGTTTGCTATCTCTTATACGTATTACTCTGCATTTTGTAAGAAGTACTTAAAAGGCCAAAACCCGACCGCCATACCTACGCTCAGAGTTAATGCCAGTTCGGAGGCAACAAATAAATTTTGTATAGGAAACCTTGAATTTTTAAAACTATTAATTTTAAAAAGTCGTAGAATAAATGTTGTTTGGATTGATTTTAGAGAGGCTGCCTGCAAGAGGTGGCCAATTAATTACAAATTACCCTGTGTAAGCAAAATTCAATTCAATCTTACTTTGTCTATTCGTCTGTATGTTTGTATGTCTTATAACAGTCTGCATGTTTGATGATGATGATTAACCGGTTCGGATGCAGTTTTCGGGAATATATTGGTATAGGCGTACCTGGCCCATAGTGTTTTTTTTTGTACCATCACGATAAGTCATTTTTTCTAAATTGAAATAGTGGTCCTCCTCTCAGGGAAGAATAATACCATTTCCAATAAAAATAAATAGGAAATACGAAAATACTACCTACTCTGTAAAAATAAATACTATAAATAAGTACTCCTACACGCAAAAACTACTACTAAAACTACGAAATCGCAGGCACAGCTAGTATAGTAATAAAACATATAGGAAAAGATTTTATTTAGTACATTGCATCTATAAAATGGAAAAGGACAGCGAGGTTAACGTGGTATGGAACAGTGAAACATGTATATGGGGATGATAGACAGGACAGACAGAGAGACAGGATGAAAGATAGGAAAGTCATGAACATGAATAGGCATGTTCATGACTCGCCATGAACATGCCTATTCATCGCCATGCCTATTCATGAATATTATTGTCTGTATATGAATACAGTTTCACTTGTATGAATAAAAATAGCGGAAAAAGAGACGAATGGTTTGTGAAGTAAACTGATGAGCTGAAGGATTATAGAATTGAATGAAACATTTTTTACTGACCACATGGGTGTGGGGACAATATCATCATTGTCCCCCCAGTCACTGTGGGGACAATGTAATATTGGTTTTAAATAAATATAGGAAGACCACTAAACCAACGTAAGCTACTGTATCGATACGGTAGCACAATTGGTAGAGCGACGGCATGATTACCTAGAGGTCGCGAGTTTGAATCCCTGCCCGTATCGGTTTATAAAAAGTAAAAAGTATATCTATAGGTATAGTGAAACCAATCTGTATACCGTTCAAAAGTATCTTCTTAATAAACCTTACACAGACAGACAGCCTTTGTAATAGGACTTAAATTAGTAAAGTTAGATTTTTAAACAATATTATTTCATTGATATAAATATAGAATGAAAAATAATAATTTAAATAAGCTTAACATGGCTATACATGTTTATAGTTGTTTTCAAATATTATTTCATATCTAAAATGATATTTTTTTTATTATTAATATTCCTGACATTTTATCGAATTTTGTCTAATGATTACAAAACACTATATATATTTAAAAAACTGACCTGAAATTATTTGTTATATTTTCTCTTATAGATGTGGCATTGGCTGGCAAGGTAAGAGTATTAGTCTCGTTCTGGTTCACCATATCCTGTTATAAAAAAAAAAAAAACAAAAAAAAAAATATAACGCTATGTTCATAAAGTAAATATATATTTTATTACAAAATTTCGAAATGATAAATTTGTATATTTTATTGTAAAGCTTAATAAAATATAATATATTGAAAAAATTTTAAACAAAAATTTGTTAGAAAATATCATACCCTTAACATTTTTAAAATTGTACCACTTTGTACTTCCATTTCAATTTCATCTCCAAAAACATATATTGTAAATATTACAAACAAAACACCCCTCAAAAACACTGTTGCCATTTTTTAATATATTGATTTCTATCTGAAAAACAAAATTTTAAATTATAATTAAAATAATTTATTGGATTTTTTTTTAAAACACATTCTTCAATAATGATTTTCTCTAAAAACACAAATCACATAAAACTTAAAAAAACACACTGCACCTAGTCCGAATGCGAGATAAAGAGGAATGCGAAAATTTTCATTCTATTTCTGTCTTTTATAAACGTCGCGAGTACGTTATATATTCGCGGAATTTGAAATGAAGGATTCGGTAGAGTCAGCAAAAAAATATAACTTATAATTTTTTTAGAATTTTTATGTTTTGATGAATTTCGAATATTTTTAGAGATGGCTTTGGAAAAATATTAAGCGTATCATTTTGTATACTTTATTATCGAAGTCCCTAGAATATATCTGTGCCTAGACCTAGATTGTAATAAAAATAATCTGGATGTGCGCTGAATCATCATACTACTTGTTGACATAATTTACCTTAAAAATAATATCTTAAATGTCACAACTCACGATACATATTAATTCCTTGCAGATAAAAAAAAAATATAAATTTGCTTTGCTATCTGTACTGAAAGCTTTAGCTGTCCCGCAAGAGATGTGATTCGAAAAATAATGTCTTCAAATTGAAAACAACCTTGACTTACGATTATTATCTATCGAAGCCATCTTGTATGAATCATCACAAAATCAGTTAATCCATGCTCTTCATTTTAACTTATTAATTATATATTCATTAAATTGTATTAATAAATAATTTTCAGAGATTACTGCTATTAATGAAATTGTACATAAGTGTAGTTTTGGCGAAATTCCACCCTTTCAAAGATAATTAAACATTGTGTCATTGTTGTCAATTAGAACTTGCGAAGTCTATAAAATAATTCGTATATGAGAACTAGCCAAGTTAAACCTTGGGCTTGGTTAATTTAATATATTCTAAGTTGGGGGCGAACGCCAAGAACCTCCTCGTGGTGCTCCCTGGGCAACAACGGTTACTGAGAACCTTCGGGTTCTGCCGTTGGCTAATACCCGGCGCGGTGGAGGTCGGCCATGGGGGTTTGTGCCCGGTCCATGGCTGACAGGGGCGGGTAACCCTTCGGGGTGGCCTGCCTGAGGGGGGGGGGAAGGCTTGGACCTCTTTCCGCCGAGTAATTAATCGCTGCTCGACGGTGAGATGGTTTGGGCAACTTGCGGTGCCTGGGATTTAGGTCGCCAGGTGCGGCGCTGGGGCGCATTCGGTGGCGGGGGTTTCGGGGGCAGTCACGGGTGCCTCCTCAGGTTTCCAGCATCGCCGGGAGGTATCCCGTGGCTGTCTTATGGGGGCGTGTGGGGTAGAGTGGGCCGAACTTCTTGCTCCGGGTGCGGCGCTGGGGCGCACTTGGTTGCGGGGGGTTCGGGAACAGTGATGGATTCCTCCTCAGGTATCCAGCATCGCTGGGAGGTGGCTGTCGGGCGCGGAGGAGTGCCTGGGAGCACGTGTGGTGTTCGGGGGGCTCGGGCCTCTTTCCATCGTGTGATGACCTTGGAAAGTAGGCCTGGGCGTTGGGGGTGGGAGGGCGCAGGCCCTCTCTGCCGGGGTCGGCCAAAGAGGGCCTGGGTGCCGCGGGATCGCTTCTGATACTTCTCTGATAGCAGAGTTGACTGTGGAGTGGTCCCGTCGCTATATGGTGCGTTTTCAGCGCGAGAGGTTGGGAAGGAAAAGGGCTCAGCCCATTTCTTCCCAGCCGTAGGCCTAGGTGAGGGGGGGGGCGACCTCTCTCGTCATTGCGCAGGTTTATGACGTAGAGGTACTCCGGTTGCCCGGGGTACCCTTTTCAGGGGGGTTACGCTGAGGCGTCGCGATGAATGCTTATGCGATCCCGTGGAGTCTCATTGTAGCGATCAGGGCAACCGTTGGTTATTTTAGTGGGGTGCCTTAAAAATGGCAGTTGCCGGGTGCCGCACATACCACCCGGCACTTCCTGGCTGGTGTGACGATGCGGAAACGCATTTTATCCAACGGAAAAAATATATTTATATATATATATTTATATATTCTAAGTTATAGTCTATAGGTTAATATAATATAGTTGTAAGGAGAAAATATATTTTAAGTTGTTATAAAATAGTTTCTGTAGTAATAAATAAAATTAAGGACTGATTGAACTTGGCACCCATTTAGATCTCCCTTCTTTTATCGGTGAAGTCAACTACCAAGTCAAATATTATAAGATTGAACTTGGCTTGCATTTGACATTTATGTTTTTGATTACATACATGAAATAAAGTAATTTATTTCCTATTTATTACTAACGATACTGACAAATAACAATAATTAATGCATTTTATCAATTCACTACACATAAATTGTATTAAATTTCAACTCGATCTAACAAAACAATTCGAAACTTTGTACTAACGTCATACTACTCTTAGGTATTTATATTACAGTAATCATTAACAGACAAACCATTTTTTGTCGAATCTTTTAACGTATGGACGTGAACAGATTACTAATAACTTAATTTAAAATAAATGTCTGACCCACTCCAATAATATTCAATTGTTGTTTTATAATGAGTACTAGAGTCATGTATTAGGTACCTACCCTTAGAATCATTTGTCTAACTACAATGACGTTTGATAATCGTGTATGCTTATGAGATTAACACTGATATTAACTTAAATCAAATATTTTTTTTATAATTTTCTGTAAGATATTTTTTATTTTTTTTTGTGTGTTCATAAATTATATATCCTTTTACAATACTCGTTGTATTGTATAAAAAAAAATATATTATGTATTCTTAATAACCGTTGCTGTTGTAATATGTAACTTTTATACATTTTCAGTTGTATTTAATAAAAATATTTGAGTTTCTTAAAATAATATAACTTATAAGTGTATATAATTAACTTACTTAAACTTAATATGTATTCGCATACATTTTTTTATCAATATGTAATAGATGTATCGAAAAAAGTAACAAAAAAATATATGCAAAAAAGCGTTCTGCAAATTATATTCAGATATAAAAGAAAGAGAGAGAAAGCATTCGAAATAATACGAAATGTGAGTTGAAGAGGTTGTTTATGAATTTTCAGAGTAACGTTAATCCCGATGACAATCTTTAACTGTAAAGGTTGCTAACTGTACATCAATGTAACCCAAAAATATTTGCGACGTTACACGAACAGAATAACCAAATAGAATGTAACGTGTTCTGTAGTGTTCCGTATAAAATTATTAAATTACTATAATTGGATGATATACTCATTATGTAAGGGAGATGCTTTTAGAGTTAGGGCAGGACAATTGTACACATTCAGCCAATGCAATTCAAGGGTTTAATAACTTTGAGGGTTAAATAACGTATGGTTATGTGATTAAAATTATGTGTAGACATTTTATCCTTCGTTTATATGAGAGTAGTTAGTTATTTTTCTGAGGATATAATTAGTTAAATCGATTGATTGAGGCTAAACTAAACTTAAAATATTCTTTGACGTAAAAAAGCTAATGACGTCACTTACAAAAAATGTATATTTTAATGGAACTCTGAATTCCAGAAACGTTGATAAAATCGAATAAAACTATGATGATGTACTAAAAACAAAATACATTGAGTAGCCACTTGTAGAAATGTAAATATCTATAATATATTTTATAATGGATATTTACATTTCAATTTCATTATCCAAAAAATATGTAAAAAAGTTAATTTGAATAAAATAGCAAATAACTATTACATCTTTAATGTAAAAACATGGATGAATAATTGAAATAATTGCCACGAATTATTAATTTTATATTCAAATTAAATATATGTTTTCACGTATCATACTTTTTTACAACCAAAAAAGAAAATAAAAGATAAGTGGAATAAAAATAATATTTTTATTTACGTATCCCTTCCTCCTTTACAAGCAAATAAAACTGGGAAAAAATTAATGGTAACGGAATAAAATGAAGTACATTCTGGTCCAATGAAGAGGTAAATAACCTCGTGTGAATAAAAAATAGCAATATATAAGTAACGATTCTATTTGTGTGCGTGAGCTGTTTTATAATATCCCAATTTTCAAATAATCATTCCATTGACAAAACAATAGATCATTGAACTTCAGTAATAGTTTAATTAAAACGATATTATTATAAAAATTTAAAAAGTTAGTAGATATAACCATCAATTCCATTGACAAAACAATAGATCATTGAACTTCAGTAATAGTTTAATTAAAACGATATTATTATAAAAATTTAAAAAGTTAGTAGATATAACCATCAATTCCATTGACAAAACAATAGATCATTGAACTTCAGTAATAGTTTAATTAAAACGGTATTATTATAAAATCTTAAAAAAGGCTGAGGATTTTTTTTAACAATATTGTGTGTGATAAGATTTAATCCTATGAGTTATTTTCTTGTTTTCTGTATTTATCTTGTTATCTCAAATCGTGCAATGCTTTTTAACGTATTTTTTACATATTAAAACTATTCATTTAGCATAAGATAACGTTATTAAACTTTAAGATATTTACTGTAATAGTACATTTTCAGTTACTTAATGTTGCTTATAAATAATATTCGACAACTATTCATTTTTTATTTGGTTTCCCTTCTTCAAAAAAATCTGCCAAGTGCGAGTCAGACTCGAACACCCACGGTTCCGTACCATTTTATGTAAAAAAATGACAAAAAAAATCACATATATTGTATGGGATTTTGTTTATTGTATAGGCCCTCGTTAATATTTATTTCATTGTATATTTTTAAGAGTAATACATGAACAAATATTCTGTGGATATTTAAAATTGCCGTTATTAAAACCAAGCAAAAAAATAACATTTGTTGTATCTGAGTCCCTCTTAAATATTTATTTTATTTTATTTTTAGTATTCTTAGATATAGCGGAAACAGAAGATATTTGAAAATTTCAACTGTCTAGCTATCACGGTTCATGAGATACAGCCTGGAGACAGACAGACGGACCGCGTAACTAGTAGCAATAGGGTTCCGTTTCTACCCTTGGGATACGAAACTCTTAAAATGATCTCCTATACAGTGTCTAGTCAAACATAAAAAAATATTTCTCGTCTCATTAATAGCTCACGAAAAAAATTATCTATACCGTATCGTATTTAAACATGTAATAAAAATTTGGAAGTTATGTTGGTTTGTACTATCTCCAAATTGCACAAGATCTAAAAATATTCTTTATATTTTTAAACAAATCATTCATAAGCAGTTTAAACTTTATTAAAAGATACTATTACCAGTAAACAGAAACTCGCATATCTGAGAAATCTTCGATAACAATTTAAGATTCCGACGCGAACTTAATCAGAATACTAAGAAGTTCCTTATAGATGCCAATGACCTAAGACCTAGGTACTTTAGGTTATACTACTAAATCTTTGTACCTATACATTGAACTTTATAAAAACATATATTTTCCATTTGTTCTTTTTAATATCAATGATTTATATATAATTTCTTTTAAATAGATATTACAATTTATTAAATATATTTATTGTATAGTTTGTCAACGTGACTAACATTGTTAAGCTTTCAACTTATCCATTTAGATATTAAATTCATAAAAAAAACAAAATAGTTGCGAAATATTAAAAAAAAATAGTGCGCAGTGACAGCTTTGTCCATTTTGTAGTATACCGCTTTGTAGTGTCAAATGTGCTTTAAATTATTCGCAAGTGTGGTAGTAGAAACAGTAGTCACTAATGCCTACTAATTGCTTTGGATTTATAGTTTTAGCAAGAAAAGTCATTTCTCGGGCAGACAAACGAACAGACAGACCAAAATCGGTACATGACTAAGACCAGCTATAGCATACCTATAGCATTAACGTTTTTCATACATTTTATAAACATCTTATGACTTATAAAAAAACGCACTAAATTACAAAAAACACATCGATGCCTCAAGAATTGTGCTCGGTGAAAATGAAGAAAGATTTTTAATTGTAGACTTGTTCTGAATTTTTTATTTATTTTTATTATTTCTTATTTCTATTATTGTGTAATTTGTCCTGCTTGCTAGTGCTGATAAATTACTTAAAGTAAAACTGCTATGCAGGAGACAAAAAACGATTCGACCACTTTATAATGAATAATTTAATTTTCAAATGCATAAATATGGTTAAAGAAATAATAAAAAATATATTCGTTTAGTTCTGTATATAAAAAAAAAATCATAATAATCATATTTTAATGTATATGAAGAATATCGTGACATCTTAGAAGACATTGCCCAGAATACCAGTAAGTTGGTTTAAAAATATTACATAAATTCATCTAAATCAACTTTAAATTCAAGTCACAGAATGCAAACTTAAGAAAAACATTATTTTCTTACTTTACGCAGCAGCAGATAAAGTAAAATTTATAACACTTCAACAAAAATATGTGTGAACGTGGTACTGTTTCAGAATTAAAATAAAAATAGCGTCCTATATAATCCATAATACTCATTTTAAAATAACATTGATTGCAAAAAAAAACACAACTTTCTTAGAACATGTAAACATATTTTTTTATATTAGGTAAGATAATTAATCAAGTCATTATTGATTATGTAAAATTAATTTAATCACATGTTTAGTAAAATTAATTTTAGTATTATTCCATTATTATAAATTGTATACATTATTTGTTGTATGCTGTATGTATGTATGCTTTATTGTTAATTTAAAACTATTTCTTAAACTATAACTTGCTGTTTGTCCTCAATAACTCACGAAGTTTTTTCCTCAGTATTTTTCCGCTTGGGTTTTTGGGTATTTCGTTTACAAATCTAACTCCGCCACGCAGATGCTTTGGATTTGATAACTGTAAAAGAAAGGTATTTTTAATCGCGACACGAAAATTTGAAAAGTATGAGATCACTCTGCTTCTCCTTGATGGGTTGGTCATGCCTATTACAATTCCATTCACTATTGCTTTTACACATCCAATACAAATATCCAAAACAATTAAACAAAACCCAAAAACTTACCCTCCCTGCAACAAAATCCTTAATTTCTTCCTCACTAGCTGTCTTCTCCGGCTGTAGTACCACAAACGCTATCGGCACCTCCCCTCCTCTCTCGTGTGGTATCCCCACCACTCCTGCTTCTCGTATGCTGGGATGTTGGATTAAAACTTCTTCTATTTCCGCTGGGGGAACCTATGAAGAAAGTAAACGTATAGAGAAATGTATTAGAAAAATTTTAGACTGAAAAACAGGACATATACCTATCTACGTATTCTATCCTAATATTTTTTATGTCAATACATATCGAATGGGTACTAAATCCTTAATCTTAAATAACTTTTAATTATTACTTTATGATAACATCGTTTATGTTTTGCTGAACTGAACATAATATCTGGCAACGGCCAAGAAAGTGTTGCAACTCTTGAAGATCGGTTTTGCAATCAAGAGACTGGAACACTGAGAAGGTGGAAGAGGCATCAGGGAAGGGAGAGGCAATTTAGGCATAAGTTTCTTTCAGTGATTCCACAAATCCAAGTTGTTCACGCCGGCATTTGTGAGACTGAGTACTGGTTTTAACATTATTCTATCTTATTATTCTATCATAGTTAAATTAGGTCTTACATAGTCTTTTGGTTAAAAATAAAAACTTTATTCAATACCTGATAGCCCTTATACTTGATAAGTTCCTTCAGCCGATCCACCACAAAAAAGTATTCATCCTCATCATAGTATCCAATATCTCCTGTTTTAAAGAAACCTTCCTCATCGAAATCCTCAGTTCGGTCTTTACCAACGTACCCTTTCATTATTAAAATACCTTTTACACATATCTCTCCTGGTTTGTTTGGCCCCAAGGGTTCTCTTGTTTCCAGGTCAACAATCTGGAAATATAAGGCTTTATGTTGTCACAAATGTTGCTGAAAGGTGGATAAAAAAGAACAATGAGCTTGTACTACTTTATTTTTAGGAAATAATTTTACAAAAAATAATTCTCTGATTCGTTCTGGGTTTTTAAATAATTCTTTAAAACTCTTTATAAGAATTTATTCATGGTTCAGTACCTTTAGAACCATAGCAGAGACGATTCTTCCAACTCCACCAACTTTACTATCATTAGCGCTCTCGTAGGTATCCTTGGTTATCGCGAGGGTTGTTTCCGTCATACCGTAACCTTGAAGCACATGTTTAATATTCGGAAACCTGTATGGTATATCAATTACTTTAAATAAATATTCTATAAAAGCCAATGCCGTTAGAAACAATAATAACTTTATTTCACAAACTTCCTTCCTAGATTCGATTAAATATTGGATGATCTTACCTGGCTTTCACAGCTTGAATAGTTTCCTGTCTCAATGGGGCAGCTCCAGAATATGCGAGCTTTACAGAACTTACGTCATACTTAGCAGGGTATTTAGACAAAGCTACCAAAACTGGTGGAGCAACCACCAACTGAGCAATCTGATTGAATACCAATATTATTGAATACTTAGACATCAATCTGTACATGCTAAAACTCGTGTAGATTAGAAGCTAATAATAGTTCTAAAAAATATTATTTGCGGACCACTTAAGAAAAAAAATGAATCATATATCATTTTATGTCATTAGTTATTATTATCTATTATACACACTCACTTTTACACAAAGTAGAAGCAAAAGAAGTACCACATCTTAATAATTTCATAATAGGTATATTAATTTGTCATTAATCAGAATTATTTCAACATGATAGTATTTAAAGGAAATGTAAGTAATTATCAATCTCTTACCTTATACTTTTCAATTGTTCGCAAATAAAGATCACACTCGAATTTTGGTAAATATACCAAGGTGTATCCTGAGGTGAATACCCTCAACGCACCCATCAGACCCATTGTATGGTACCAGGGTGTGATGTAAAGAGTGAGTTCATTGGGATCGACAGTAGCTGGTCTGTAAATGTTGTTACAGTTAAAAATTTCAGAAATAGAAACACAAAGAATAAAAGCTTTAAAAAAATCTTAAATATGTATTTAGATCATGATAATTCTAAAATGGAAAAGAGATGAGTCAAAATTTATTTATATTTATTTTTTTTCACAACAATAATAGTATCACTAATCAAATTATACAAATTTATTTAACTCCTAGGTAAGTAAGCGAATTAATTGCTTACGATACATAGACATAGAAATACACATAATAAATACTGTAAATATTTAATAAACGAACAAATCCAGAAATACAGACATCTATGTTCATCACATACATACCTGTCCCTGTCGGGAATCGAACCCGAGCCTATTTTGCACCGCAAAACGTTAGGCGTCTGTGCTAACCACTCAACCAAGCGGAAGGCTAATAGTTACAACATATATACAAAGAGAAAAACACACTTACAAGGTACAAGTGGCTATAACATTGAGATGTGTCAACATAACACCCTTTGGTAATCCAGTAGTTCCAGATGAATATAATATAACAGCTGTATCTGTCTGTCCAATTACATCAATTGCAATGAAATTATCTATACTAAGATTATTCCTATGAACAATTAAATCCTCATATAACATTGTGTTGGGGAACACTTCTCTGTCGTAGACTATAATATTTTTCAAATAGGGCAGTGTTTTCAACATTTTCTGATGTGTTTTGTAGGCGGTTGGAGAACAGAAAATCATTTTAGGTTTCGATATGTCCAAGACGTGTTTGTGTTCATCTAAAATAGAAAGAAAGATGTTCGTGGTTCATGATAACCATTACAAGTACCTATCTCATTACGGTTTCGGAACTGCGAATGAGTACCACCATGTTTTCAACTCATGAGTACAGAGTAAGTAGCAAAAATAGATTCGAAACTACTCTAGGACACGCTGATTTAATTAACGAGAGAGATTTAATTAACTAAACCATAAAATAATAGAATGCATACCTATTTATACATTAAAAGAAATATGAGAAATTATAATTACATTACAAGACAGCACACTGTTAGAAATTTGTAGTGGATCTTCATATTTGGATGTAAGCATTTGGCAAGTACCTATTGGTTGTAGAAGATTCCAACTATTAAATTATAAATAAGGGATAACAGATATGATTGTATACTAGCTGTGCCTGTGACTTCATACGCATATATTTCGATTTCGATAAAACTTATCAGTTCATAGTTTCATCAAACTCCGGCAAGTAGTTTTTGCGTATACGAGTATTTCTAGTTTACATTTATATATTTTTATTTTTTTAATAACAGATTTTTTTTTATTGTTACGAGTATTATTATTATACCGCCCTTTTTTATCTACATGTAATAAATCTGTAAAGGAGTAGTCCCTGTACATTGAAACACTAACTATATAGCCTGGATGAGAACGTATAATTAACAGAATTCTTTGCTAACATTTTTGAAATTTTTGCATGTTTATCTGTTTCTCTTTTAGTTGTGCAAAAAAATACAGCCAATGTAAATAAATAACTTTTATACATAAAAATGAAGTCTCTCTCAATAACATTTACTTTTTCTCGTTCATTCGCACACTCTTCACTCTATCAAAACATATACCATGCATTTAAAGTGTCCAAGAAATGTCCAAGAAATGTCTATATTCATATGTATAATTAAATGGTCACTGATCGTTATCTGTACATGGCAAAAAAATTATTACAAAAATTCATAATAGGGGACAAGATAACCCAAAACAATGGTTTTTCATTTTGTCTGTTCGTCTGTATGTTTGTATATCTATATCTGTATGTTTGTGCACGCTAATCTAAGAAATGAATTAGCCGGTTTGAACGCAGTTTTCGGGAATATATTGTCATGGGCTTCACTTTACATATAGTGTTTTTTTTTTATTTAAGTCGGTTAACAAATATAGAAGTTAATAATTTCTTATTTTCTTACCATTGCGGTAAGACATTTAAGAAAAAAAGAATATTGGTTCCTACCTCAGGGAATAATAATAATAATAATAATATAGCACAACTTACACACATTGATCTAACCATAAGTAAGTAAATGATGTATTTGTGTTAAGGATGCTAGACAACGATACGAAATACATAGAAATATACCTATTATAAATACCGAGAATATATTTAATAAACGACCAAACCCAGAAATACAGACATCTATGCATGCCTGTCCCTATCTTGAATCGAACCCGAGCACCTTTTCGTCGGTATACATAAGGCGTTTGCGCTAACCCTTAGACCACCGGGGCGATATAATAATAATACCCTTTACAATAAAATAAATCTGTAATTAAAAATAAAAAAATATAAATGTAAACTAGAAAAACTCCTACACGCAAAAACTATTTCACGGAGTTGGATGAAACTTTGAAGGGTTATAGTTTATACATTGGTATGTACAAAAGTAACGTTTAATCTAAATCGAAATGTACGCGTAGGAAGTAGCAATCACAGCTAGTTCAAGGAATAAGATAGATCCTTTTCAACCACACTTAAACAAAAAATATACAGAGATAGAAACTATCCAATGAACATTTAATTTTTATTTTTTTTTTATAGAGCAAGTTTATACAAAAATTTATAGGAAATCTTATAATCTACTGTCTGTCTGTGATTCCGAAATCAGAGCCCTAGATTGTGGCTATTTGTAATTTAGTAAATTTGACACGTTTTTTAAAATATCGGTGTTTGTTTTTTAGACTTGCCTCTTAAATTAAAGGATTTGATTGAAGTTTAGTTTGATTCAGTTTAGTTTAATAGCTTTTTAATAAATGTCTATCTTTGTAATATTTAAACTCTCAATAACTTACGTTTTTTGGTCTTATCTACTCGATAACATATCAAATCTAAAATTTAAATAGTATTGTGATTAATTATAGAAAATAACAAAGATAAGAATATGCTTCATGTACATAAAATAATAACTAAATGAATTTAAAGTACGTATTGGAAGTACTCAGCTTTGGGATCAGGGATAGGACAGAAATTTCGGTAAAGTAACATAAAAACATCCCAAATGAACTTGACAATATTCTCTAAAAAAATAAAAAAGACAGAAATAAAAGACAGACAGAAAAAGACAGAAAGAGAAATAATATTTAAGACTTTGTATTAAACGTCTCATGATTAAAATATGTTTTGTTAATATTACTAAAACAGATGTAGAGTTATAAGTTACTACGAAATCTTAATGTTATACGGACATAAAAAAATACTGTACATGATATTAAACTTGTAAAAAAAAACATTTCTCGTTTGCAGAAATACCCCTTCAAATATTTACATTATTTGTCTACATACTATGACCATTAATTTAAGACATATTTATAGGAAAAATGGTGTGAATCGCTCCAGAAATGAGGCAGACAAACAAACCAAAGAACTTCTAGAAATTATAAGCCTTCCTTTCGGTTTCAAAATACAGTTCCTTGAAATGAATTTCGCAAACACTATACAAAATCAAGAGGCATTCTGGATCATAAATTTTGTTGACGCATTTTTGGAAGTGAAGTATCAACTACAAAAACCATTTCTTTTTCTGATCATTACCTAATTATACCTTACCTTTAGTGTATCCCATATTAGTTGCTGTAATTATCGCCCCGGTGCAGCTGATCCCAATTACTGTGCTGTAGTATTCCTGTCTATTTTCAGAACATATACCTATGGTATCCCCTCTCTTTACCCCCCTAAGAGTAAGAGAGACGGCTAGATTCATAGCATTTTTTGCTAATTCATGGTAGGTTAGTTTTTCATGAGTGGTGCCGTTTATCTTAAAATTGCATATTTAACATTTGATTAATTGTCTAAAATTATATTTTTGAAAATATCTTTAAACATGTATAGCCATGTTAAGCTTATTTAAATTTATATAAAGATAGAATGTAAAAAACCGATACGGGCAGGGATTCGAACCCGCGACTACTGGGAAACTGGGAATTCACCGAGACGGACAGCGATACGGTAGCTCAGTTGGTAGAGCGACGGGACGGTTTCCCAGTAGTCGCGGGTTCGAATCCCTGCCCGTATCGGTTTTTTACATTCTATATTTATATAAATTTAAATAAGCTTAACATGGCTATACATGTTTAAAGATATTTTCAAAAATTGATTTCGGTAGTGGCATCTTTTCAATGTTTATCTATACTGCAAAGTTAGAAACATTGGTTAGGATCTTCGAAAGAAACCTAATAGATGTCACCACCGTCCCGATAAAGACGATCACATATAGAATGCTTAATTCACCGAGACGGACAGCGATACGGTAGCTCAGTTGGTAGAGCGACGTGACGGTTTCCCAGTAGTCGCGGGTTCGAATCCCTGCCCGTATCGGTTTTTTACATTCTATATTTATATAAATTTAAATAAGCTTAACATGGCTATACATGTTTAAAGATATTTTCAAAAATTGATTTCGGTAGTGGCATCTTTTCAATGTTTATCTATACTGCAAAGTTAGAAACATTGGTTAGGATCTTCGAAAGATACCTAATAGATGTCACCACCGTCCCGATAAAGACGGTCACATATAGAATGCTTAATTCACCGAGACGGACAGCGATACGGTAGCTCAGTTGGTAGAGCGACGGGACGGTTTCCCAGTAGTCGCGGGTTCGAATCCCTGCCCGTATCGGTTTTTTACATTCTATATTTATATAAATTTAAAATTATATTCTCTATAATGATATAGAAAGACTTATGAACAAGCGTTTATATATCTGACCTTTTCTATACACAACTTTATTATAACTATACTCTATATCTTAATTGATATCCCAAAGAAAATTAAGCAGACGAAAAAAACATGTTAGTATTAGATTATTTTTGTATCTCACCATAGCTATTTTGTCACCATTTTTCCTCAAGTGTTCAATCATATATTTCCCAAAATTCAATTCTGCAGGTACCAACAATGTCTGGTCGCCGTACACGTAATTAGGATTCCGTATCATTTTCGCAAACACTTAAACAGTAATAATTATTCTGAATTTCTAATAAAGTTTCGTCTTAACAACAGTGCGATTCAACTGTTTGTGTTATTATATTAATATGACATTATCATAAAGATAACATTATCTTTATTTGGATTTATTATTAAACAAATAAATAATGAAACAACTTGAACATACATATGGTTTCTGTTATTTAATTTAATAAATGGTTTTAAATCTTAAATTAGAGGTGTGTACATTTAAATTATTCACACACTCATGAAAATTATACACATATTCAGACACGTATGAAAAGCATTACAAAATATCTGGGGATGTTGGTGTTTCATCATCCAGACCGGACTTATTCCTGTATTCGAAACATCTGAGGCGCGTGATACTTGTGGAGCTTACTGTTCCTTGGGAAACAAACATCCCAAGGGATCACATATTCAATCTCAATAAGTATTACGAACTGACCAACAAACTGTCCAGGAATAAATTTATAGTTAGTTTGTACGCGGTAGAAGTGGGAGCGAGAGGTATAACAACAGGTATAACGACTTTATGACCATGCTTGGTTATTGAACATGGTTTTATTAAAGGGCTTAACTACCTTATTAAGAATGGTATCTTGAGACGCTTGTGCCGATGTTTTGATACCTTTTTCACAAAAATATGGCTCAGTCACTCCTTCATAGCTAACACCCCACCAAATCATCACTGATGTCGGATAATGCCCACGTTGCACTCTGTCGACTAATTGGGAAGCTTCCATGAAATTTTGAGCATAAATACGGTCATCTTGTTTGTTAAAATGTTTTTTTTTTTTTTTTAATTTATTGTGGAAAACAAACAGCATTTACAATTATAAATAAAAAATATTATGAATAATACATAGACAAGCCAATTAAGTTTTCACAATATGTTTAATACATGCATAATAAGCTGGTAATAGTAGGATTATAACAATAAGTATTTTTAGTTAAAGTTAATCTTTACTATGAGTGTTGTGTTTACTTAAAATCTAAGAAAAAAATATATAAATATTCATAATTTTCACAATACAATGAACCTGCCAATATTATATTAATTGTTTGTTTGCTTTTATTAGAGATACAAAATGATTTAAATTATATCTATAGTGATCAATGTATTTATGATTATATAAATTACAAGCTCGAATTAAAAACCTATTCTTTGCATAATTGGTGCCAACTACTGGCACATGCATTATCTTATTACTTCGTTTATTGATTCTCGGACAGTGTAGTGAAATTTTGCTTAATAAGTAGGGAGAATCAACCAAACCATTAATGATTTTGTATAAAAAAAAATTGGTCTTTGTGTTCCCGCCTTTGTTTTAAAGAAGTCAAAGTAATGAAAGCATATTCAGTTTCAAATCTTTTTTTAACAAATTTACAAAACTTTCGCTGTATACTTTCTATCATATTTATATAAACATCATAGCGTGGGTTCCAGGCAGTAGAAGCATATTCTAAATGGGATCTAACAAGAGAATTAAAAAGCAAAGTAAGTGTTTTAGGATTCTTAAAATCCTTTGTTTGACGCAAAATGAAACCTAACATCTTATAAGCCTTACCTCGTAGTTTAGTTAGATGGGAATTAAATAATAGTTTATTGTCCAGTTGGATTCCCAGGTCTCTCACTCAATTCCCAGGTTGCTCAATTGTAAAAAAAATCTCATCAGTAAACAAAAATTTTCTATGACTTCCCTTTATGTATCGCTTCAATAGTTGTTTCGATTTTACCACCCTATTCATTTTTAATTTATCAGTTAAGAAATGAGCAGTGCGTCTCTTATAGGCTGCAAGTCTAGTCCTTAGTCACATTACATTAAAAATACGCGACATTGTAAGCACCTAGAGGTGCTACTTTCATTTCCCGAGATAAAATCTTTTGCTTTCGGACAGGATTTCTTCGAATTCTTTCCCTTACTGCTTTGACCACCTTTTTCGTACGAACACTACGGCCAGATCTTTCTCTGTCACAAACAGAGGAAGTCTCATTGTATCTATTATTAGCCCGATACATAAATATTTGACTAATACCAAGTGTATAGAGAGTTTTAAAAATTGCATTTGGCTCTCTCCTACCTACTAATCACTACACTCCATTTTAATATCGCAAAATATTGTAGGTACAATGTATTGGCGCCCAAATGAGAAAACACAATGAACAATCGCATAAAATTACAGATTCCAAATTCAAATGTATTTTTTTTTGTAACAATACTTATGGCCAGACTAAGTATATGTATAGTTTATATGTATACCATTTTGATATTTATCACTTAATTAAATAATAATTAGTTAATTGATAGTTAATAAATTTTATATGAAGATCTAAGAAAATAACTAACGCAATAATATCAAGATTTATTTAACAACTTTTTACCATACCATTTTTCGTTTCCGTTGTTTTAAATTTATAAATATACTATAATCTACTCTTGATTTTAAGTTTTATAAAAGTGAAAACCAGTGTGGGTAGTGGGTAGAGCGAGATTGTATGAAATAAGAGCAATTGAAAAAGAGCAGATGAAAAAATCGTTGTTTACTCTAACACGATAAACTGCTAAAACATTCGCACTGGACACACAAATCTTAATTGAGTTGAGTTGAGTCAATATAGCGATAGTCAGACAATAAACATGCTAACATGTTGCAGATGCAACATATAATATTTTTATCTATATAATTTCTTGTCGGTTCTTGTCCTCTTGTAATCGTGTATGAGGTGTCGTGACTTCAATGTATGCATATTTAAAATAAAAACCACCTCGACTTTGAAAAATAAATATCTATGTATCCCATTTTAAGTTCCAAAAATAGTCGCTGGCAATAAATTGTTGATTATTATTCTGCCTCGTATGAAATTTTAACATTCCACTTGAAATATTATTTTAGAATACCTTTGCAACGCTATGTCTTTCTAAAAATCCTTCTTTGTTTCAGCTTCAGTAAAATCAGTATATCTCAAAAAAATAAAATTTCACGATGCTTAGAATTTAGATTTAAGATTTAGACTTTGTTAACCCCGACTACGTAGTCTTGTCTGTTCTACCTCTAGAGTGTTTTTTTTAATCCGAAGGCACGGAAGGAGGGTCCCACCCACTGTAACATTCGTTCAGAACTGCCTCCTTATGGTAGCCGCTTGCTACAGTCCTCGTTAGAAGGTGCAAAACAAAACTCTACATTAATTTCGGCAAGATAGCTAGTCGTAATGACGTCAGGGTGGTAGGTCAGTTTGACCAATTGACAAGTTGTTTTTTGTGGTTAGAAGTGCTGCGATCTCTTTCATTGGCCATCCCTTTTGGGTCACCCAAGAAACAAGGAATATAACCTATATCAAAATGGATGTTAATTAAAATTAATTATACCTATAATATGTGTTTATATGGTTATCGAAATATAATTCCATAAAACTGTGTCTTTCATTAACAGTAAAGAATTGAACACTAACTCTAGAATGATTGCGTTTTAATTTTTTTTTGAGATCTGACTGAAATAATATTTTTTCTACAACTCAGAAGTATAATAATCAGAGGTATAGTATACCATCGCTGTATTAAATACAAAACAGGCAAAGACAAATAGATTTACGAGAATTAATTAATTAAAAAAACACATATTATACTCAAAAATATATTAATAACAACAAAACCCATAACAAGATACTATACAACTTTATTTACATTATATCCATGTTTTATACATTTTAAATTGAGCCCCATGCACAACAGTTTAAAGTTTACTTTTCCGTGCCTTGGCTATCTTCCTCAATTCTCTTCTCAATATCTTGCTCGTCTGGTTCCTTGGTATTTCATCAATGAATATTACTCCACCACGGATCTGTTTTGGATTTGAGAGCTAGAAAATGAACATACAGATTAATGAAATATGTATGTGGTGTCATTTGACTGCAGCTGGTGTATGGACCTTCTCTACCGGAAGTATCACCTTCTCATAAATAGTCATTTCCCCGAAAGAAACACGACCAAACTCACTATTTGAGCTATGAAGCTTCACCTTTCATTACATTCAACTTATTCATTTCCGAAAAAGGTGCCTCTCACTTCACCTCTTATTAAATACACTTACAAAATTACGTTCACTCAATTATACTTCCCTAAATAGAACAAACACTCTCTAAAGTCTAAACCTTTAAAACTCACCTTCTCAGCTACGAACCGCTGCAGTTCCTCCTTGCTGACGTCCTCCCCGGGCTGCAACACAACGAACGCGAGCGGCACCTCCCCCGCCGAGGGGTGCGGCACACCCACCACCCCCGCGTCACGCACCGCCGGGTGACGCAGGAGGGTGGTCTCTATTTCCGCGGGCGGGACCTAGTCACGGCAATTACCAATACTTATTAACAACAATAATATCCCGATGCTTTTGTTCTATCTTATGTTCTATATATAAGCATTCAAGGCATATAGTCACTAATATTTTAATTGTATTTAGATATAGAGTGAAAAGTCTGTACTCAATATAACTCAATATAAATGATTATAAAAAGAATACTATATCCTTCGGCTCAGTTTTCTTAGCAACGGAAATGCTTGACTTGCAAAAAACTAAAAATGCTAAAAAACTAGCTGTTCCTCGCGACTTCATCCCTGTGATCTGGAGAAGAACCATCAGAACAGAAATTCTTAACTACTGATTAAATCCGAAGAGGAATCGTCGACCACAGAAACAAACGTCCAAGACTTTTTAGAAGATGTATTTAGAATGTAAATAAATATTGTTAATTTACCATCCACGGCGATGGTCTAACTTTTTATGTTCTTTTAAGGACCAGAACAGTGTACTCACAAAAATTACCGACTAATAATTTAAAGTAACGTTCTCATGACTGACTGACACTGGCAGAATCTTTGAATCTTCGACATTGTAATAATATTAAAAAAAAGAAGATATATATTAAGAAACCAAAAATCCAATCACACCTGGTAACCCTTATACTTGATAAGTTCTTTCAACCGATCCACGATGTAATAGTACCCATCATCATCAAAGTAACCGATGTCTCCGGTTCTTAGGAAGTCCTCATCGTCAAAGTCTTCACTCCTCTCTTTCCCGATGTAACCCTTCATCATCATAACACTCTTCACGCAGATCTCTCCAGCTTTATTTGCGCCGAGGACCTCTTTGGTGTCTGGATCCACTATCTGGAGAAACATAATATATAAAATGTTAGCGTTTTGTACCAACCAATGCTATGAAGTATATATTATATCTGCTGATATTCAGACTGACCAAAACCTTTCTTTTTATGTGATAGTGGCCAACGAATAGACGATCCAGATACAAAAAATAAGAATACTACCCTTGAGGAACTGTTGCGAATGGTGAGTAGTGGGAGTTGAAACATATTAGTTTCTCCTCTCGTCGTATACTATTATTCCCCTTTATGATTACTGATCTGATGGTCGGCTTCTATTAGCCCAAAAACCCTCCCCAAATCTCACCTTGATAATAGTATTCGATATCGGAGTACCGACACTACCAATCTTGTCTGGGTTGTAGTTCATGGTAATGGCAAGGGTTGTCTCCGTCATACCGTACCCCTGTAATAGTGCTTGAACATTTGGGAACCTGAAATATTACACAGATTCAATAATAATAATACTATCCCTGGATAAGTAAGCAAATTATTTGCTCGTGTTAAGGTTGTTAGACAACGATACAAATACATAGAAACACATTATAAATACTACGAATACATTTAATAAACTACCAACTCCAGAAATACGGACATATATGCTCATCACATAGATGCCTGTCCCTGTCGGGAATCGAACCTTTCGCCGCGATACGTTAAGCGTCTGCGCTAACCAATCGTTAATGAAAATTCGTATTTAATAGTTAATTAATAAAGAATAATATAGCGTATTAACCTCTGTCTCACAGCTTTAGCGGTATCCTCATATAAAGGCGCCGAGCCGCAAAACACGAGCGACACAGAATCGGTGTTACATTTCAGCGAGGACTTGCACAGCGCCACAAGCGCTGCAGGGACCACTGTCAACTGGCTTATCTAAAATATATTAAATAAAGGGGTTGTTTAAATCACATTAATGGATTTTCATATCGAAAGAATCGCTGCATGGATCACTGTCATATCCTAAAGGAGGTAAACATTCGAAAATTAGAGTGGAAATTTTCCAGTAGAAATATCACATTCGAATTTCCCCTTTGCAAAAAAAATACGTCGAAGACCTTTATGTAATTGCAATTTATTTTTATCAAAACCATTTCAGAATACATGCCTCATATTTTTCCACAGTTTTTAAATATAACTCCACGTCAAATTTTGGTAAGTACACTGAGGTTGATCCCCTCGAGAAACCAGCTAATGAACCGATGAGGCCCAAAGTGTGGTACCAGGGAGTTATCGTAAGCCCTGTCATAGGGGGTAGTTCTACAGGGGACCTTTAAGAATAAACAATAAATTAATGAAATAGTTTTACATATTAAGTAGTTGCTTTTGATTTTTTTTATTTGTTTTTGTTTGTCTACTATATTATATAAATTGTGTGATTATTTGTTTGATTATTCTTTCATTTTGATTTTTTCAAAATCAACGAAACGGTTATTGATGATACTTGGTGCATGGGTTTTTAATCAACGTTTAAAATATAATAAAAAACAGAACACTTGTTAGTCTATTACAAAGAAATATTTAAGTGCTGATAGAAATATTTAATGGATTATTGCAAATAATCTACAAATATTTGCGATTATCAACTCACAATGTTGACAATGACAATGACAAAATTCAAGGTTAATTATGAATAGGAATAAATTAAGGAAATACATACGAGCATAGCGTGAGAACGTTAAGATGAGTTATCATGACTCCTTTGGGAAGACCAGTGGTTCCAGAAGAATATAATATAAAAAGAACATCATTCTGTCCTTCTACATCAACTGGCAGGAAATCTTCAAAGATTATATTTTCCGTAATTTTATATTTATTAGCTTTATTCGTAGTTTTACTTGGAATTGCTAAATCACTGTATAAAATTGTGTTTGAAGGCTGCTCGTCGCCGAATACAATGATTTTCTTTAAGAAATTGAGTGATTTGTAATTTTTAGAGTGTGTTTTATAAGCCAGCGGTGAACAGAACATATATTTCGGTTTTGCTATTCCCATAACATGCTTCAGCTCATCTGAAAAATACATATATTATATATCTATTTCATTTACCTACATACCATTACCTACTAGGTAATGGATCTTTATTTAATGATAATATGTAATACAATAATACGTTGTGGTGAGATAATAATGGCCACCGATTAGATAAGTTATTTAATTTCGAGCTATCAATATTCGATATAATATATATTATAAATGTGAAAGTTCCTCGTTGTTTGTTCCTCGAAAACGGATTAACGGATTTGGATGAAATTTGATTCAGGGATAGTTTATAACTCCGTTTATATAGTTTTTATCCCGATAATCCTGATTAATTCCTTTTTATCCCATTAAATGTTCCAAAAGTACACTAGGTGGAGGTGACGTCTAATTAAAAGAATGATTACATTACAATGTATAAAAAATGAACCTGTTGATTTAAATTTCTATATCATAGTTTTTAATTAATTAATAAATGTACCCAGTAAATTACATTCTATTACTATAAATAGCTTGGTTTAAATGACTGTTCTATCGAGCAAAAACGATTATTCGCCTCAGTAATCCTGGAGAATAAAGTTTATCCTGGTTCAATTAAATTATTAAATTTAATATGGGGTTGATTTCTTTTAACAATTAGTCTGTCTGATATAACGACGCTGATCTTTTTAAACATAAACAGCGCAGACTAAGACGCTGGAGAATTCTAGTATTTCCGTAAATAACTTGATGACTTGACATATTTAAAAAAATGTGTCTACTCATATTCTTTAATCTATGATTGATAACAGAACGTCAAACAATAAATTAAACACCCAATCAGCAACAAGATTAAATTAAGAACATTACTTTTGGTAGTCCGAAATTAATAATCTATCTATAATTTGAGGTGAACCTCAGAGCTTTCTTAAAACTCAATCAAAAGGTTGTTTAATGATTACTCCACAAACGAATTATAATTTCGATCTTGAAAAGCAAAAAAATGGATCAGGATCGATTATTAATTATGGACAAAAGATAGTTAGGAATTAATACGGTGCATATAATCTTAGATTTGTATTGTCTTAGATCAGAGATGGGTGTGTGCTTAAGACTAAACAGTATAGTCGAAAAAGTTTGTGTGTTTTATGTTTTTAACCCCCGACTAGGGTTGCCAACCATACTTTATAATAAAGTATTATACCTACTTTATTTTTGGTAATTATACTTTATACTTTTGCAAACAAATTGAATTGATTTATGGGTAATTATTTATCTATTTAAGATTAAGGTTAGAACAGATAAAGGAAACGGTTTATAATTACTGAACCAAATGTATTTAACATTGCATTTAGCAGTCAGTCAGATGTTAATGTGAATCTGTCATCACAAGATATATTTAATAATGTTATCGGTATTTTTCACTTTTTAATGGTAGGGTTATTCTTAAATTGAACCAAATTTAAATAGAAACGAATTGTTTATCTATTTAAATTTCAATGTTAATTGTCAAAAAAGCTTTTTAACATTAAAAATAGTAAAAAAATGTTAGCTTGTGCTAATAGAACACAAAAAAAAATCCTTTTTTTTACAAATACTTTTCTTTCCTGCTTAAACAATTTTATACATTTTTTTTCGTCAAAAAAAGTTGGCAACCCTATCTTCAACTGAAAAAGAAGGATGTTATAAGTTTGACCTGTATATCTGGATATCTGTGTATTCGTGGCATTCTATCAGCCAAACGAGTGGGTTTTAATTCCCTTTTTTTAATCGAAAGCCTGGTTCGTCGTGATATTTTGGTTGAAATAGATGCAGTCATCTCCAAGATTTTGAGGTTTTATTGATACGGGTGAAAGGTTCTTAATCTTATGCAATATTGATAAAAATACTTTAACAAGTAAAAACATGTGTGTTGGTAGGTTCATTAAGTGCAATAATGAAACTAGTAAATAAACTTTATAAAGCTAAAAAAAATTAATTAAAAATAACTAATATTGCATCCAAGATGATACAGACAAATTTAGGAACAGTTTGATTTAGTGTGATAGGGGCACAATATTTTTTTTCATCATTGAGTTGTCTATGAAAATAAATGAAAATTATTGTAAAATCTACATACTTATGTAGTTTAACAAACTATTTTAAGTAAAACTAAGGAATCAAGAGGATTCAAAAAAAAGTATAGTAATTCAATTTTGAACGTTGCTTTAAACTTAATGATTACCTGTATCTATAAATGTCAAAAAATGAATATATAAATTAAAATTATTTTCACTTGTCCAAAACTGGACAATATCTTTTTTTATATAATAAAATTTTACGTCACTCTTATTAATAAAATTCTTGACTTCAGGCTTGTGTGAATAACATAAAAGTGTTACTATAGTGTCTTTGTACTATACTATAGTGTCGTTTGCTTATAATATTTGTATAATAGAATGAAAAAAATATTTTGTATGAGTTCTCCCCAGGTTGATAAAAGGTTCATTATTTTATAATGTATTAATGTGCGCATTTCTACCTACCTTACTAATATCATTTACTTATTATTAACTCTATTATAAATTACCATTCGTATATCCAATATTAATTGTAGTGACAATAGCACCGGAACATATGATTCCTATTATTGTACTCCAAAATTCTCTTCTGTTTTCCGAACTTATTGCTATTACGTCTCCCTTTTTAACACCCATACGTGTAAGGGAGACGGCTAGATTGATAGACTCTTGAGCTATTTCGTCGTAAGTTAGTCGTTCATGCGTGTAACCATTTATCTAGAAGAAAAAAATAATCCAACAAATAAAATAATAAATATGTAACCAACTAAATAATCATATACACCACATAAAGATTACATATTATACATGGTTATAAAAGAAATTATCTAACAAATGTTTATTATTGAAGTGTTTAAATGATCAAAGTGCAGTTTTCAAACCAGTTTCGTAAACCGTTATTATATCACTTACCAAAGCCGTTTTGTTGCTATTCTCTCTCAATTTTGATAAAATATATTCTCCATAATTTAATGTAGACGGCACAAGCCGGTCTGATGGCCCGTACATATATTTAGGATTTTTTAGCATGATCACACGTCTTTTCAGGCTCAGATATGAAATCCAACTGATTGTTGTCAGTTGTCTATATGATTATGAATTATATGATACGTCTAACTTTGCCATTTTTTACCACTTAGTGGGTTGGTAGTGAAAGCGGGTAGAAGAGTCTTAATATTATTAGCTATATATGCTGCATTATTAGCTATTAAGCTAGAACTAAGATACGAGATATTTGATATTGATATCGAGTGTGCCCTCTATTTAAAAAATACGAGATATCCTTAACTATATTTTTTTAATACTAGTGAATATTAAAATGGAATCATAAAACTATATGCTAGTTGTTTGTCTCTTGTCTGTCTGAACTACAGAGAGAGGTTTGGTTTTGATTATTTCTCGCTCTCAGTCTGACCACTCCTCAATAACCTCTAAAGATAAAATTGTAGGTACCTAAATGCCAAATATGACTTATAAATTGTTTTGTCTAATACAATTATAATAAGTTTATAATTTAAAAATTTTATTTCTTGCAGATACTGCTTATCTTATCTTTAATCTTAAATACCTATCTATTTTTGTATTAGGTAGGTATATTGTAGTAAAATCATCGTATTGTATTTATTGTACCTATACCCTTTAGTCATTTGTTATTGAAATTAAGTTAGTTGAACATTAAGAACATAATAAGTAATATTACGTAAAGTATTCCGAAATCATAGTGTTGTCTGCTATCTTCAAATTTGAATATTTTTATCAGGTTCTCGGTCCTCCTCCGCCGGTTCAGGTTATTGTCCGGATGAAGGTGAATATTTACTTAAAGTCCACGAAGTTCACATAAGAGCCGCTAGGTGGCATTAAACACAATGTACAAATATTATGAGCATTTTATATCTGCAAGGTGTATTAGAATGTCCATAGAATTATTATACATAAAGAAGGGAACCCATAAGTAGGCCTGTAGTGTCTAAAAAATAATAAAAGAGGATAGATGACAGACTCGCACCTATCTTTGTCTAATCAAACATGTTAAAAAGAGACAGATAGTATGCTTTCTCTATTTTTATATGCAACCATTTTAGGCTGGCTTCCCTACTCTTATGTATAATAACTCAAGAATGTCATCGTGCTGTACCTTTATACTACTAAATAAATATAGTTTGTATATTATAGATAATTTATCTGTTCTAAATTATAGATATTTTAGCTGTCCTCCTAAACTCCTGCGTGGATTTGCGAAGGTTGTTGTACTTTCTTAGCTTCTGATCGACATATTTCTCCATATTTATTGTTTATATTTTCAAAATATCATATTTTGGTTTCATAACAGCGTATCAAGATTAAACATTCGCCATAAAATATATTAGTATATTGAAAAGTGGGTTTCCTTAATAATGAAAACTTTCGTGAAATTACGTTTTTTTTGTTAAATCTATATACCTGAAATTAATTATTAACTCAGATTATAAATATTCTCAAAACTTTTGGAAATAACAAAGATGACCACTTTTTTCGATAAAATATATTTTTTAATGAAAACAAATCTTTCCATCTCCCTCAATATTATGGGATGGGACTTTTTATTTATTTTTCATATTTACTGACATAAAAATTATAGGCTTAATATTTTTAAAACTAATATTTCATGTTTTCACTAACAATTCAGTTTTCTCTTTCACCACTTCCAAGGTATTGGTTCACACTAACACAACAAATAAAAAAAAATTAAATAAATCTTAATATTCTTTAAAAGTATGATAGTTTATTTATTATTACTTAAACTTAATTCATCTTACTTAAGGGATAATACAGCAGAATATTAATTTGTATTATTAGGAAATTTTGACAATACCTATAACCTTAAAGACAAAAGGAATATTATATTCCCGAGTCATACAATTTAGAGATTGAAGTGACTTTATTTAGAACCTATATACATTTTTTTTATTTAAAAATTACATCAAGTGCAAACCAACACAAGAACAATAAGAACAGAAACAAATTACTAAAATAAAAAAATTGGCCTATACGTCCCACAGCTGGGCAAAGACCTCCTTTCTCATTATGGAAAGGGTGTGAAGTTAGCCCACGTTGCTTCACTGCGGGTAGATGGGTAACATAACGTAACATTTCTTCTAAAATAAGTTTCTAAATCTTTTCTTCCATCAAATAGAAGTAGTATACATCAAATATTTGTCAATACATGTAAGACGTAGGATCTCAGTTCATTCTAAGAATAGATTAATTCATTTCTTACCCAAAATTTGTTAGTTTGGATAGATAGACCTAAAGGGCAAGGTTAAGGGTAATTATAATTTGATTTATTATCATTTCAGTCATTTTGACCTTGTACACAGACAAACAAACTCCATGTGTATAATATTATCTAGTAACTTGGTACTAGGGCGTCATAACCATCAAGTAGGTCAGTCCTTTTAAAATCATAATATATATATGGAATAAACAAAATCATAACGAGCGGGGAACCAACCTACGACTGTGTGTGTACTGTCGCTTAGCAACTAAGCTATCGTGCTCATTTAATTTAAGCATTCCATACAAATATACTTTGGGACATTAAGATCTATAGTACAAAGTACTCTGTGCAGACCGGTAGTATATTGAATCAGTACTCTGTGCAGACCGTTTATATTGAATCAAGTATAATAAATAAAACAGCACATCAATACACAGTTATAATGCGATCACGCCAGGTAGCTGTACGTATCCTTCTCTCCCTCTGTACGCTCCAAGTACTCTTTCTCTATCAGGATGTCGATGCATTTCTGTAAAGATATTACATTATAATAATTACATATATTTTACAGTTAAAATGGGCAGCAAATGTATATCTATGTATAGTACGAGAATGTATCTATAGTAGGAGACCAAATGTATAGTATGATCTTATATCTATAGAAGACCACATGTGTATGAGAATATATAATATCTAAAATAAAAGACGGATGAATGAATATTACCTTAATAACAGGCACGCGTGGCTTGAAACGTGAAGACAGTTGATTCAATACTTCTACTACCAAATGCTGATGTTTGAGGGTTTTTCGAGTCTTCATAATACGAACTATAGCGGCCTGGAAACAATAAAATGAATATTAAATTTTTTAACAACTTTATAATACATATTTTCAACAATTTTCATAATTAGTCAAATTTAGTGTTACCCAGGCATGACGGTAAACATTTTAAGTTTAAACCTTAGTTTTTTTTTATCCTATAAAAATAGTTTTTTTATAATTTATTGTTTTTTGAGTGATGGTTAACAATCTTTTTGTGATTCTTGAGTAATCACCGTAGAGATACATACATAGATAGTTATGTTACCTGTATAAGCATCTTCCGATCCTCCTCAATGTGTTTGTGGGTTGCCTCCTGTTCCACCTTCAGTTCCGTCTTCAGCGGGATGTTGATGTTCACCCGAAGCTTTTTGCTGTTTGAAAATTATTTGTTAAACTCTAAATATTTAGAAATGAGTTTTTTGATCTGTTATAAGTACAGGTATAAAATTATTTAAATTTGTAAGATCGTATTTTGTTTTGTAAAAGGGTTATCTGAAATTGAGTTACCAGCCTTGAGGAGCAGGGAGAATAAAGGATGTACCACCATTGAATCAATATAAAAACTCACTTTTTATATCCTACATAAAGTTCAACAATTGAAGATTCAGAAAGTTCACTTTCATCGTCCGTGCAAACGAGTAGTTTCGCCTTTAGTAGAATTTGTAACACCTGTAACATACAAATAGATTTATTATTTGAAAAATATTGTTTACACAAAGTCCGAACATTGGCCTAAAAACATACGATGGATATTTATAGCAGATAAAAATTATCGTAATACTTGCGCCAGCATTGCTCACAAACATTCATAACATGATGTATATGTCCAAACTTAGCCACTAAAATTAACGATGATGATCAAACATTAACCTGAACCAAGAAGTCTCCCTTGATCCCAGTGTGATGCTCCAGCTGGCGCACGGTCCAGGCTGTGTTGTCGTTGTACTGCAGCAGTACTGCCATCTGGAAGGTACTTGCTTGGAGGGTGTAGCTGAAATGTCGAAAAAGTCAATGAATAATTATCAACTTTTAACAATCCAACTACCAGTCTCTACAGTGGGGTAAGACTAAACCTGATCTGATATAATACGAGATTGAAATCTTCTCTAGGTGGCTTTCTATGATGCTGTCCAGAAAGTGACAATGATTTAGGAGGCTGACTGTAATTGGAACATTTAATTCAGGGTCGGTTTTTAATTGTAATAAAGCAGATGAAACTTAATAGATATTGGTCTGCTTCTGATAATAAAGTTTATTTATTTGCTAATCTCAGTATTCAATATCCTACCATAGTAATGAAATCTATCAAAATATCTATTGTGGCAGTAGCTTTCACGCAATACGTATAAAATTATTAAAAGTACTGTTTATCTCAGATATTTCTATCAGTGTTGAGGTAATAAAAACTACCAAAAATACATGCATTACTGCCATAGCACATATCATACACACCAAAAATTTTATAAAAAACCTATAATTTAAAAATGTGTCAACTACAATCTTCAAAATAAATTAAATGAAAAGAAAGAAGATAGACAATTGTTTCTGCGAATGTATATTATTGTTAGTACTCACCGATTTTTGAAGCAGTTAGTGACAAGTTCTCCCTTACTCATGTTGTAGAGCCAGTTCAACTTCCTTCCGGAGTGTTGTGATGAGTAGAACGTAGTGAACCGATGAACAGAGCGCTCCAACTGGATTTATATTATTTCTATGTAAATCTATATATTTATGTGTTTGTTACTGGGCTTCTCCTAAATGGGGGAATTGGTTTACATGAAATATTTTAATTATATATATAACTAACTATATATATAATAATATAATAATAATAATAATATCGGGACAAATTACACACATTGATCTAACCTCTATGTAAGCAAATTATTTGCTTGTGTTAAGGGTGTTAGACAACGATACTAATATATAGAAATACACATATAAATACTGAGAATATATTTAATAAACGACCAAACCCAGAAACACAGACATCTATGCTCATCACATAAATGCCTGTCTCCGCCGGGAATCGAACCCGAGCCCCGTTGCGCCGTGACACGTTAGGCGTCTGCGCTAACCACTCGACCAACGGAGCGGTATATATAACATATATAACTATATATATAATATATGTAATTTAAGAAACTTTTTTTTAGGACAAAGCGCGCCCTGCAGGCGGTACTGATTTTGATTATTATTATAAGAAACATTAAATTCATCAACATTTCCTTTTTTCTTTGTGAAAAGTTATTGATAATTGTCACCATTATCATTAATAACTGACCTCAGTGGGCAACTGGAAGCTGGAAGACTGCTGGAAGGGCCAGGACCCAGATGATAGCACCTGTATACTGAAGTCAATGTGGAGAGGCTGTTCTGAGCTATTAGACATGTGTTTCCGGAAGTTTTCATTTAAGTCCTTAGATACACCTATATCCTGAGAATATACAAAGAGAACTTAGTATCTATATTTATTAAGTGTTACTTCGATACAATTAATGGAACGTATAGAAGAAAATTTAAACCAACAAATATACTCGGTAATTTAATTCTAGCTTGCTTTTTAACTAATTTGTTACATTTTTAATATTTCTTAACTTAACTTACTTGGAACATTCTCTGTAACTTGCTGGTATATTCGAAACCGCAAGCCTGTTTCAGTTTTGAGATCATGGAAGCCTGAAACAATATCACAGTATTTATATATCCGAGTAACAATGAATATAGATATTTTTGTAGGTGTTTGTTTAGGAAGATATTTTCATGAGTTTAAATTAGTACATATTTAAACAAATTTAGTGGCAACTGACAAACACAAATATCTTGTCTCCTCTTCAATACGACAACTGCCGAGGATATAAGCCATTACATAAAGTTTAGTAAGTTAGTCCGTCTCTTTCAAGAAGCTATAATAACTTGTCTACACCAAACTTGGAGAGTCCTGGTTCTACTGATGTACTGGTAGTACGAAGTCAGAGCAAGACCGTATATGAGCTGCACTCAACAGAATATACTAACACTAACATACATATTTTCATAGGTTTATTATCTCTTACCTCAGCATCATCGCTGGCCGACATGTGCTGTACGAGTCGCTTTGCCAGCATCTTGCTGTAGAACTTCTGGAATACATCTTTGTCCTCAATGTATTTGAAGGCCACCATCTATAAATAGTAATACATATTTATTATACATCAAAAGATATTATTTATTTTAAACTTCTTATATTTTAGAAAGATAAATAATATGTACAAAAAAAATGATACAAGTTCAGTTGAACTTGTATCATTTTTTTTTAACAGTTGTTAAAAATAACCTATCTTCAGTATCTATAGTAAGTAGTAAAAATCAGGAAATAGAAATAGTTGCTTCCTAAATGTTATTCTAGTTGCTTACAAATTCTAGTATTGATATATGTACTCACAACTTGATTCAATGTGTCTTCAAGCTCAGCTTCTTCTGGGTTCTTGCTAGACTTCTTCAACAACAGATCACAGTATTTAGCCAACAGTTCCGGACTCTTTGATGAAGAATTTGCTGCTTTTGTTACTGCATTACCTAAAATATTATATTTGTAATATTTTTAATAAAAAAAAAAACTTTGACAGTTACTTTATAACTAAAGTATTTTATTCTTCTTTTGTTAGTAATTACAATTTCATGGTTGGCACGAAACTGAATAGATCTATAATTACAATAAAGAAAACCTACGGAACAGAATATGACGAACTTTGTAATTATTGTTTATCATCAAAAATGTTTGTTTAATTTTCTTGCAAAGATATATACAATTTTATGCATTTTATTCTTTTTGTGGAGTTAAATGGCTGATTTATTTAAGCGTTGGTGGGAGTTCTCCAACAAACAAAGTATTTGACCGTAGCTAGTACTAAAATACCGTAGTAATAAAATAAATACTAACTGTTTATAAATCTGCCACACGCCTTGTCGAGGGCAGCCACGAAGCCAGAGTCATTATTGAATGCTACGAGCACTAACGCGTTGTATTTTTTGTGTACTTCTAGTATTGTTGACACGTAGACTTTAGGATCCTGAAACATAACAATACATTATTATTTATTGTAATAAATATTAAAAATAATTTAGTTTGAAAAAAATAGGGATGAGCTTGGAAAATTTCGTCAGATCGAATTTGAAATATAAATAGTAGGATCCAAAAATTATTATAATTATATATTTCAAAGAAAGTTTTAGTATTTGTATTATATTATAACCATCCTCAACATGTGGGTTATCAAACGAAAAAGAACCACCCAAAATACTTTTGTAGTCGGATATAAGATTTTTTTTAGTGATTATTAAGTTTTATAAGTTGTGTTCTGAAGTTCCTAGCCTCCCCCTCCCTCCTCACCGTGTGTACGCAGTCCCCGCACTTGTCGATGGCGGTGAGTCCCTGCGCGTGTATGTGTTGCTCCAGCAGGCGGCGCAGCTCCACCAGCCCGTTGGGGATGCGCGCCACCAGGTTGTACATGCGGCCCAGGTCCGTGTTCTTGTCGCAGTCGAGCAGCTTCTGGAAGCAGCCAGGCGGGACGCTGTTATAGATATTGTCATTACTGTGCTCTCGTTCCTGGCAGACTGAAAGCTTTTATGTTCGATTATTATTATTATTGTTTATACGATTATATGATTAAACTATAGTGTTAAAAAAAAAAAAAGATTAATGGAAATTGTGTTTTAATTATTATTTCTCTATCAAAAATATGAATCTACGCTATCTCATAAATCATTTTGCAGATATAGAACATTTTACTTTAGTTGCCTGTGGTCTGATCTGACGCGTATTTTAATTATTTATTAATTAAGTCGATGTTACTTTAGATCAAGTAAAATAAAACTAATAACAATAGAGTAGCGCTCACTGACAAAGAATAATGGTCTTATTTTATACTGAACTCTCTATCAGTAAGGCTCCCAGTTTTTGTAATGTAAAAAACCAAACAAACATAATTAACTTCTATATTATAAATCAATATATAACCACATACTTGGAACTCTGTGTGGAATATCTCCAAATGTTTCTCAATGAGTACTCTATCACAGGTCTTAGCGAGTCTCTCCATGGTGGTCTCGTGTAAGTAGACCTGAACTCGCTTCTGTTCCTCCTGAAGCCGCTGTTCAGCCTGAAAACATCAGTATAACAAATACATTTTATTTATTTACATTTTTGATCTCTAACCAATATCATAATATACCTCGACGGAGACTCGATAATCAATTCAGTACTATCTCGGTTTTGTTTATACAATGTCTTTTCAATTTAAATTTATAATCTCTCGCGTACTATTGGACGTAAGATCTCTTTAATTAATTTATTTAAATTCAAGCACAATATCATTATAATTTGTGGTTATATTTAATATTTTCCAAATATACAATAAATACCTTAATCATATACTCGGTGACGGGATTATTTCTCAGGAAATCCGAGCTCTCCCGTATATAGAATCGTTCTGTGTCCTCCAAGAACACAGCCTCGAATGTGTCCTTGTACACCGCGAGGTTCTGACCTCGGGACGACAGGTCCTCCTCATTCAGACCCAAGGCCACGTAACAGTTGATTACCTACAATATTTTACACACATTACACATATATGAATATAATAATAAATGATACCTCGAATTGTTTATTTCTAGTGCACAGAAAAAAATATATATATGTTGGTATAGTCACAGGATTTTTTTTTAATAAACACACGCTGTAGCTTAAACAGTATATATATCAAGGAGTTAGAGGTAATAATAATAACATATGTTTTTTAAACAAACAACATTTTTGAAAAACCAGCCTTCTATTATATTTTATATATATATAATACAGAATAAAAACTTACGCCAGACACAAGTCTAGTGTTAATGGACTCTCCGTTCCTCTCCCGTTCGATCAGCTTCAAGACGGCGTTGGTCACTTGTTTGTTCAAACATTTGAACAAATTGTCACGCCATGTCACCAACGCCAGTTGATATATCTCATAGATATTCTAAAACAATCATTTCATAAGTATTTATACACACATGCAAGAAAGAGAGACAGATAAGTAAACTCATTTGTTTTCTCATTTTTTCGATAGACTCATTATGGGCTGGCCTACCTTCTAAATGCATGATTAGTCTATGATTGAATTCTTCGAATCTAATACATATATACATACATGAGTTTTAATAAACCAATTAAAATAACATAATAAAAAAGACCATCTATCTGTATCGTGATTTTAAAACCTCTTAACTTCCACAAAGCAGGATGGACATATAACTCTCTCTCCCTCTCTCTTTAATAAGTAATATATAATACCTTCCTGCCTTCCTCGCACTCTCTCTTAACCCAGTGACGGTTGAGATAAGAGCAGACTCCGTTCATAACTCGAGATGAGAACTGATATAGTTCCCACTGCTTCGTGTAATAGGCGAGTACATCTTCACCCATTAAATCCGCTCCATTCTGGATAACATTGAAGATTATCAATTATCATAAATTAATATAATTTATTATTATCAATGATAATGATAATTAGCACATAATATATTTTGACGATGACAATACTTTTAATAAATATTTTATATTTAATATAATTATATTTAAACGCTCCGATGGTCGAGCAGTTAGCGCAGACGCCTAACGTATAGCGGCACAACGGGTTCGATCCTGACAGGTACATGTATGTGATAAGCATCGATGTCTGTATTTCTGAGTTTAGTCGGTTATTGAATATAACACCCTTGACACAAGCAACTAAATAGCTTACTTAGTGGTTAGATCAATTTGTGTAATATGTTCAGATATTATTATTATACATACCTTGAGTAAATTAAGGAGATATACTCTTAAAAACTCTCTCAGTCTCTTGTACAGTTCGAGTCCAACCAACTGAGCCCCGCTACCAAGCTGACCCGTCTGGAAATAGAATTAACAATTAGTTCCTCAATAAAAGACCAGTTATGGAAAAAACAAAAAGTTTTATTTAAGGAGATTGTACACAAAGTATATATACCTGTTTCTTGTGCCTCGTATAGCTTCCATAGATGGAGTTGGTGCTGTTCATGCTTTTGCTGGAGCTGGAGGAGCTCTGATGATGCACAGACGTACAGTAATCATAGACATGACTGCTTGTGTTGAGGATATTATATGTATTAAATATATTACTAAAATAACTAGTTTTACTAACTGTTATCCGCGCCTTTTAAAATTGTACTTTCCATAAGACTTCCAGATAAAAAGTGTATTTCTTGTAAATATAACGCGTTAATATTAAATTACATCCATTTTATAATTCCCGAGATTTGGAGTAACAAACATACAAAAGCACAAACAGTTATTGTTAGAATAATCAAAGAGATACCCGTTGCATAGTAATGTGATATGTGAGGGCCGAAATCAATAATCGATCTCAATCCAAAATTATAATCAATCTCAGGTGGCTTTCAAAAATTCAATGTACGGGTCTAAATATTTGATAAGGAGTTATTTAAATTTCAAATAAATACACCCGCGACCTCTAGGATGGTTCCCCAGAGGTCGTGGGTTCGAGTGCCCGCCCATAACGGGTTATTTTTCATTTTATATTTATTAAAATTTAAAAAAGTTTAACAATCTATAATTTATATATTATATTATATATATGATATTTTCAAACGGAATACTTTTTTATACAATATTTGTACACAAATATCATCGTATTCTTAAGTATGTTTACAACACACTGCGGTTAACAGATAGTAATTAATATTATAAACCTGTAAGTACGTTGTGATGCTTTTATACATTTCTTTAAAAAGGATACGTATATAATTTAATATATCTGTCTCTCTGCATGGGATCCCTATTATAGACTTGTTCGATTCCTGCTCGCAGATCCCCCCATATCTGAAATACAATAAAATTATTAGTCTTAACAAACGAAGTACTTAATGCACTCAGTTTTTAAGGTTCCATACCCAAAGAATAAAAACGGAACCTTAAAAATGAATGCCATCGAAAATTATCCTGCTGTCTGTCTATCACCAGGCTGTTGTATCTCATGAACCGTGATAGCTTTAAACTTTTACAGATAATGTAATTCTCTTGTCGCTTTAACAACAAATACTAAAAACATAATAAAATAAATATTTAAGACGGTGTTTCTTTATATATAATGATACTGTACCCGACTCGCACTTAGCCAAGTTTTTTTTTGTATGTTTAATAAACTTAAGATCCGTATAACCTTAAGGCGTTACACCATTACACCTCTTTATAGTATAAGAGTTGGCAGAGACAACGGAATGTAGAATTATGAAATAGTATGTAACCATTTAACATCATAGTGTGCTGTGACCAGAACGAAATGGAATTCACGAGGAGGTGTCAATAACATTAGAGTACAATTAAATCCGATTTCATGAAGAGAGACTGATTAATATTAAAAATAACTGATTAGCTGTCAAATCTAGTATTATCGTTTCGATTGGTTGGTTGGATATTACATTGGATGTTGTCGTGATAGACAGCCAATCATAATTAGAGGTTTGTTCGTTCGTAACTTTTTTTTTATCTCATCAATTCACCCACGTTTTCACAACGGTCATGGTAAGGGATAGTGGGCAGATCCTTATAACAATTATTATGATTTTATTCGTTACTGGATTTATTTCAATACTTTTAACTGCAGGGATGAAAGGCATGTCATTAGAGAAGTGTTAGATATGGAGGTGGAGGGATGCAAAGGAAGAGGATGGCCGAAAAAAAGAGGGATGGATTGCGTGAAAGGCGATATGGAACCGAAGGGAGTGTCTACAGAAATGACGAGTGACATTGAAGGGTGGAAGGAAAAAACATACAGCGCAGACCTTAAAATTGGGTTAATGGCAGAGAGATGATGACTTTTAACTGTAATGTTTGTATTTTAAATAAGGGCAACATTTATAAATAGATAGGAAAATACAACCATCTTTATTTTTTTCGCCTATTAAGTTAGCAGTAGGAAAACTTGGCTGAAACACTTATTTACCGTTGAAAGGTTGGTTGGCCTATACCAAAATGACAGTTCATAGAATCCAATATTTTAAAAAATATTATAATATGTAAATTCAACGTCAACAATTTTCAGTCGCATGACTTTGACAGATAGATCCATCGTACAGGTGCTGAGAACAATAACTAAATTATTATTCTGAGTACAAGTGATTTATTTTTATTTAAATAGGTGATTACTGTAAAATATGTCATGCTCATTTACTCCCACACCTCTCTTTCTCACTCGCACACACTCAGTTGTGTTACTGGGATTATGACATTGACATTTTACTTGTCTCCTGTTGGTTAGAACTACGGAACACTTTTTCGAACTTTTAGGATATCTTTATAAAATATACAAGTTACTAACTACCAGAGATAATTATCTCAGAACGTTAGACTCGTTAAATGGCAAATTACAGAAAAACCGTATGTTACAGTTAAAAAATATACGTCACTGTATCATATATTTTTTATCTGTATAGAATAGAAAGAACCAACTAGTAATAGAAACCGTCACTCATAGAAATATGGGAAGTTATAAACTTCCTGAAGATCAAGGGGCGTGAAGGAATAGTGAAAGGAAGGATGGCTTATTATTGGCATTATACTTAACAATATTATTTTATAAGATATATTTTTTCTTATTTCTATATGGACTATGATTTAAAATCATAGGTTTTTCATTCATTTATTCAAATTAATGAATATGTATACAATAAACATTTAGCACAATAGATAAATTTGGACATTTCTACAGAACGCTATTTAGACCAACAAAAACAAATCTCGTATGTACAAAAAATGTACGAGACAATATATAATCATATAAGTATATATACATTTTTTAAAAAAGTTTTTATTCAATATTTTTCTAGTGTGGGAGGATCGAACCCACGATCACCTTACGGGCAATGAGAACCGACGCACTATAGACGGAGTAACAACCACTGCTTTAATTAGTCATCTACTACAAGTCTGGTCAATAAACTTCAAATTATCCAAAACTAACTGTTTTCAGCGACTTCTTCCGCTTAATTACAGTAAGGTATATTAACAAATTCAAAAATAGTTAATATTTATAGAATTATTTTAAACAACTTAAGATAAATATAATTTTAATTTTTTTTTTTAAATATGTCAATAAATTTTGTCTTTTTGATGTTTTGATTTCACGATTTGGTAAACTGTTATAGTTTTCGTAACGCCAAAACTCGTACTAGGAATGAAAGCAGAAATGTCTGGCTATTTTTAAATAAAATACATATAGGTATGTACTTTTTAAATACACTGTCAGGACCTGTCAATCAATCGGCTACCACATACCTACAAAGTGTATTTCAATACTGAGTAGTTCTAGAGATTAGCGGAATAAAACAAACTGGTAAGGTTGTTTATATTAAAGTTAGTTTCCCATTATTTAATTAAGTAACTATATTCTAAAAGCGTCCAGATGTCACTGGATGTGAATTATTTATGACTCAAGGTCAAAGTGAATAAGTTTGTGCAATGGTTTCCATGGTAACGATAGTACATATAGAATACATTATGTTTTTGATATTGAGCTTTCTTATATATTTTAATGTTGAGGCCAACATCACAAGGTCCGAAGCACACGATAACGGAAGTTGAGATCAAATATTAATACTTCCCTTAAAGCTAGGTGCAATCTTTTTAATAATTTATCTCGTATCAATTATACGTATATTACGTATTATAATAAAATTTAAGAGTTTATTGTTTGTTTTATAGTTCTGATCTTTGAAATGCTTGAAATGAAATGAAAGTGTTGAAAAAAATATTTTTATTTGATAGTCACCTTGAAAGTTATTTCGTGATATAATGTCGTACCAAACCATGTCTAGTATTAGAAATTAGAAATAACATTTGAAAAAACCAGTATCGGAATTACTAAAAATACAGTACCTACATGTGAATGCATTTTCTTCCGGATAAGAAATTTGAAACTAATATTCCGGACGTATAACGTTTAATTAGTTCGAACTTAGTCACGAGTAATAGCTTGTATAAAAACAAAGTTTAGTTTTACTAAGTACCAACTAAGTTATATGCGTGCTCATGAATCTAAAAATAATAAACGAAAACTGGAACGATAACCGTCTTTTTAATCGTAAACATTCGAGATCATGTTGGCCAGACTCCAAGAGATGCATTAAAAATGTCGCTCTACTCTCTCTTATTCAGTATTAATATAATAATTTTCAAAACTTTAGATTCTGTAAAAAAATTGTACCCAACATTTTTGAATGGACTTTAACACACACAGATGACAAACACTTCAATCCAGAAATAACACACACAAACGCAGACACAATCACACATAAACACACACACACTCATACAGTAAAAATGTTTATTTTTTAATTAATTTCAAATAATTACTAAATTATATTGTAATGTAACTAATGTAAATGTACATATTATTTTATAACCTAGCTAGGAGTACAGCACTTGGTCCATATATAATAGAATAAGAAACTGTACATTTATAATAATAATAATTATTATTAATTATCAAAATTATAGAAAGAAATAATAATAAAAACATAAATATACATATGCTTAATTAAAAAATAAGATCGTTAACCTTAACTGGATTAATTCTCGATCGATTCTAACAATTATCAAGATTCTTCCCACTTACGAAGATGGCGGTAAATAAATGTTGATTCTGTTTAAGGATATTCTAGTACATGTTTACATGTACATTTTTTTAACTTCATTTATTCAAGGATTATAAACTACCCACGTCTAGTTTTGATAGACTGTTTATCAGCTATCTTTATATAAGGTCTATGTATATAACAAAATTGAAGATGTTGTGTACAGAAAGGGAGTTGTTGATTCGAGTTTAACTTTAATTTATTTTATATTGGTATAATATTATCTATATTATCAATCCCACTTCAGAATTAGCCACAAAGTTTTGTTCCCTGGTGACAATCATCTATCAATATTTTTTTCAGTTATAGTAGTATGTGTAGATAGATTCTTAAAAAGTATAAATATTGTATCTTAATTTATTTTACTTTGTTGTTGTTAGAAGAGACGATGGAGGTGACTTAGGATAAAAGCTCCCTTTAAAAAATAAAGATAATGTTTGCATATTCAATATTGATCAAATAGCTGTGAATGCAGTTCTGTTTAACTGATGCACGCTAAGAATAGAATCCGCTACCCATGGCGGTCTATCAGTAAGAAGGGGCTTCTTGTTTTTTATCATTCAATTGCTGAGGATCCATATAGACCAGATGTTTAGGATATTATTAGTCACTAAATAAAACGATTAAAATTTTCAAAAACCTAAATAGGTAGGTATAATAAGTATTATTATGAATCATTGAATCGTAGTATTTTTTTGAATCTTTAAATTATAAGTATATTTTTGAATCTTTAAATCATAAGTATTATTTTGAATCTTTAAAACATATTTATAAGATTTGTTATTATAGCTAAATAAAAATATATGATAAGACCACAATCGGGAATGGATGACGTAAATATTCTAATATCTAACCCGCTTAGAACGTAAGAACCTCAACTGCGTACATGTGACGTCACAATGTATTAAAGATGGCGGATTATAAATCATTCAACAGTTCAAACGAAGTGTCGTCGATCGATTTTATTAATTCCGGTCTATTTTCATTTAACCTTGAACTTCGTAAACAAACAAACAAGGCATGAAACGCAGTCAGTTCTTGTTTGCATGTTTCTTAGCTGATTAGTGATTAGATTTGTTTCAAACGCAGTAAGATCTGTCTCTCACTGATATAGGTACCTCAAATGCTATAGCAATCGTTTTCACATGAAGTCGATATATGTAAAAAATAATTGAATTAAATCTGTAAATATGTAAAACTTGTTTAACCATTTTAAATAAATATTGAATGAGAAATTGGCGGTGGTACCGTGTCAAGTAGCTCAACTGGCAGAGCGACGGGGTTTGTCAGGAGTCACAGGTTCGAAACTTGTCAGTGTGGATTAATTTTTAGACCAGTATTTATTTAAAAGTTAAATAATGTTAACACATGTTTAAAGACTAAAAACGTTTTGTAAACATTATAATGTTATTAAATTTTTAACAATACTATTATAATATTCCCGATATGATTAAAAAAAAGACGTCGTAAATTACGTAAAGCCCGTATCACACTTGCTGATGATTCCCAAATTATTATAATTCAAGTTGACACTAGATGTATCTCTCAATATCTGTTATCTAGTTATCTAACATGTGTCTAGTTTTTCTTAATGTCAATATGCCAACCTCATTTCTGAAACTGTTTCAGGAAACATTTCACTTGAAGATCGGGGTCGCGACCTTCATGTGAAAAAGTGTTTTAAAATAATATTTTAGGTAAACTAGCACAACTAGGTCCGAGCTGATATCACGTATATTATTTATTTGTTTTGTAGATATGCTAGTGACCTAGTAAACCAATTTATAACACGACAAACGACATCTCAGTAGACTGAATTAACATTAATAACCATTATTGCTAACTCACCAACATAATTGATAAGATTTCATAAACTTTAATTATTTCCTGCTAACAAATTAAAAATAATTATTAATTATAAAAACAATATTGAAACACTTCTCCAAGTCACTGTACCCACGTCACAACACTTTCGAAATGTCATAAAACAAAAGCTACAGTTACTCAATTAACGGTTCACTAAAAATAAAATAGAGTTAACAATAGTAAGTGGGACGTTCTGCTACGAGAATGGAAATTATACTAAAATACATTGATTTTGTTTTCATCTGTTAATTAAAGAAACCAAATATCAATAAAACTATATAAGTGTCAGATAAGTTGACGTTTAGTCTACCAACGACAGCTCTTGACCATTCTGTCAAAATATTCTAACGTTCTTGGAAGAATATTATTACGTTATATACCTATATAAGCTTATAACAAATATAATGCGATATATTAACATCCTGTTAATATTAGTTATTGTATTTATTGTACGCAATTAAAACTCGTAAATGATCACGTGAGGTAAAATAAAACCGCAGGAGATATCAATACTTAACCACACTCATATTTTTACATAGTTATTTAATTATTGTTAATCTAACGAATATACCTAATAGTCAATAAAATGTTTAAAATATTATGTATAATTTTATGAATTAATGAATTTTAATATATATATATATATATATATATATATATATATATATATATATATATATATATATGTATATATATTTATTTATTTTAATAACCACGTTTTGTAAATGTTACTCATATTATATTAACATTTTTTTATATTGATCTGTTCGTTTCAGCAGCACATAAAAAAGACTAGACCGATTTTGATGAAGTCTAAACGATAATAATTTATAAGGTTAAAATCTTTGGTCTTTTACGAAAAAACAAATTAATTTGAGCTATAAAATTAAACTACGATAGTATTAATGAAAGCTCACTGCAAGGAACTAGGAAGTTATGTCATATCTGGAGATCAACGGAAAGATAAAATAGAGGGTGTCATATAAAATATCTTAGTTAATCAATACTTACTATAACCATTTCTATATTTAAATTAAGATTTCTCGTAAAAAAAATAATTTCACGTCAAAATGGAAACTCAAATCCAATTTTTATATATTTTTTACTTTTAAAAAAGGTCGAGGGTGGCTTCACAAACATATAAATAATGAACTTTTATTTTTTTATATTTGTAGTATGAAAATCTATCCGAGTGAGATAGTACTGATTTAATATCATTATAGAATATTAAATAACAAACAAAATAATCACAACAAACGAAATATATATCATTTTCTTAGATTTTCATGAGTAGGTACTTCACTATTCAAAGAAAAAAATTTAACGAAGTAAACTAGAGTATAAATAAATTTCAAATAAAGTTTAAATTAAAGATATTTAAATAAACTTTAATAAACTGTAAGATTAACCCGAAGTTTCGAATACTTTGCAGTAAGTGACGACGGGAAGTGAGATGGAGGTGTCTGTCAGTAAGTCAGTTAATTAGTCATCTACCTCCAACGGTTTCTAAGACTCCGGACGTATAGTTCAGGAAGCACACAGAACTTACTAACAGTATCTTGAAATCTTACAGTGCGGTCACGGACATGGGTTTTACATTTTGCAAAGAGGGGGTGGTTAACGAAATATAACTTACATAAAAACGTTATTACGTCGAGAATAAAACACAAATAAAGAAATTAAAAATACATGAGAGTTTTTAAAAATGTTTAAGACTTCTGCAGTATTCCCAACACTACAAAATGTTTTTTACACCATTTTGAATTAGAAACAAATATATCACCACCACATCATCACCTCTCTAATACCCTTTTACCACTAAATCGGGTTAATACGGCAAGAACATTTCTTCCACTCCTATTCCACCTGTATGTTTTTACAATCTTAAATTAAAATAAATAAAAAAAAAGATCAAAAGGGTCAACAGCCCCTTCCTACCCGTTCCCACCAAATAAGGTTGACACATGATAATCTCTTCAACTCCTATTCCATCTCTATTGTTTTTAGTCTCAGTGATCACACATTCTCTCAACTATTAATACTACCTTAACTATTAATTCCTGGTTTTATTTTTAGTGAAACCTTAAACCACATAAGCATCTCAACATTAACACTTCAGCTGTATGCAGTTTCCCTTCAACCATTTTATGATAGTATTTATTTTTTATCAGATCAGATAGTCTCATCAGTTTAAGTTAAAAAACTTATTAATAAATATTTATATATTTTTTTTATACTGCCATCTAAATATTTACAAATAAGTGGCAATGTCTATGTCAATAAAAAATAGACAGTTCAGTAAACCAATTTTGGATTGAAAGAAATTGAAGATTATAACAAAATATATTTATAGGGTAAGGATTACTTCAGTCTTACTCTTCACACTTACAAAACAAAATACTGGGGAAAAAAGAACTAGAAAACTACAGATTACACTTATGCTTATAATGTACTAATATACTATTATGAATGCATTTTAGAAAAGGTAAAAGGTGCTTACATTATCCAAGTCAATCTGTCTTAAAAGCGGCTTCATGGCGTTGGAACTCATGCCCCTTCACATCAACAGATCACTCACACGTTAGTACGATGTCACTTTAGATCACAGACAACGGTCACAATAACATAATTTGTTAATATTTTGACTGTATGTTGTATTCTGAAACAAAAAAATATATAAAATAATACAAAACAAACAAAATAAATTTTATGCTGTTTATTCATTACACAAAATGAAACTAACTTGAATTGTGTTTTTCATTGTTAAAAAAAAAGGAATCTACTATATTACTATATACTATATTATTACTGTGGTTTAATTTTCAAAGATAAACATGTCAGTGACGTTGCTAGCCATCATTCAGAGTATATTTTCAATTATTTCAGATAAAAGATCACCAACTTACTACTAATTTGTATCATTTTTTTACATATGTTGTATACAATCATTAAAATAGAGAAAATAGATAAGGTATCAAAGCACCAGGATTTCAAATAATATTTGAATAAATTAAAAACCAGCCTACACTAAGTTGGGTCATAATAAAACAAGTTTGGAATTAAATAGAAGTTACATAATTATCATTAATGTAATAAATGAAGACACTTTCACCTAATTGAGGTATTTTATGGTGATTCATAACATAGCTTGCCAAATAACTTTTCACTTTTTGGGGATATATACTATATACTTGTATTGCACCCCTAGTATATTGAAAAATATTTATTGTAATTTTGATTACATGCATTTTGATACAGTTATTTGGATTGTTTATTTGGCCTCCTGTCTATTAGGGCTTTTTTAAACAGATTCCTCATTTTGGAATTTGTAAATTGAAATAAATTTTAAAGAATTGTTGTCAATACAATTCTAAACAATTTTACATAATGCAAAAGAATATTGATTGACAAGATTGGATTAGAGAAAAATAAATATTAAACAGTACATATGTAATTACCTTTTTATTTAATTCTTGCATTTTAATTTGATGACTTTAATAATGTTAATACTTAAATCTTGAGTAATAGTATAAAATACATTTAAAAGAATTATACCTAAGTTGACCTGGATCTTTTACAGATGTAAGTTCTGCATTTTTATTTCTGAGCTTCAAAATAATGTAATTAAGAATGTTATTTCATTAACACCATCTTTATTACGAAAGTAATCTCTAAGTTCACAAGATACAGGAAATATGTTTTTATGTAACTGTTATTGTCTCACTGTTACACAAGTTTGAAATAAGATCATGTCAATAGCTATCTGGCCTAACTGGTATACCAAAAAAAGTAACTGAACAACAGTTAAAATGCAGTCATCCGGAAAATGTGTCTTATTAACATACTGTCTTAAACATTAAAAACAACTTAAAATTGTTATGTTCTTTTTATACTTTCTACCCGCATTATAAAAATACAAAATAGAGGGAAATTAGTGTGTTCGATTAACGAACAATATAAAGGAAAAGTAAAAGTAACAAACATCTGACAAAGGAATCGAGATTTTGCAATCGCAAGGGCAAATTTGATCGTGGTTTTTTTTATTTCCTATCACATCTGTGACCTACCTGGGGTATTCTGATTTTTGTAGCGCTATTGCAACGGTGGCACTTTTATAAACACTAAATAAAACACTATAAAACGATTTTATAAAAATAAAATGTACAAATACGAGTTCATGTCTTGACGAAATATCCACTGTAGCTGATGTACATCACTGATTTACCTGTCAATTGACAGCTTTGTTACACTACTAAATTAAATACAAGTTATGGCAATCTATAACACCAGAGAAAATATAAACTTTAAATCGGTTGCATTATACTTACGTAGCGAATACCCGTTTTACATTGTCATCGACCACATTTACTCCCAAATCCGCCACTATACACAATAATAACTAATAAAAAAACTGTTTATATAATTGTATAACGTTAAAATACTTAATTATTTTGCATAGCTGTAAAACTACTTAAACATACGCTCCGTTTCTCTGAACTATTTCAGGTAGTCAAATCATCAAACGAAAAGAAATATAAGAAACTTGAAACTAGAAAGAGAAAAAACGTCTTTGTACGAGAAAACGATATTGATTGCAATGTTGCCACATAATAAATAGGATTATTAAAATATACTAGTCAATAGACAACAATCAAGATCTTTAAACGTAAACCATAATCTGTTAATGATAGTAAATAATTATGACCTGTAAATTAAAAAAAAACAAATACAATTTAAATTGCAAATATTTGCATTTTTATATATTTTTATAAAATTTTATATTTTTAAATCTTCTTATAATTTGTAAAAAATAAGATTAATTAATTGTTATCTTTATAAAAAATATTTGGAAAAGATATAAAGATACATTTTTCATTACATTTTCGGCGAGGATAATTAAGGTACGGAACGGAATTTTGATTCATTCTTTTGTGTAGAGTGGGTGCATGTTTATTTCCAAGTATACATATTAAAATATTAATATATTGAATTCCCTTAATAAATTTCAATAATTATTATAATATTTAAATGTAATTATTAATAAAATAATAAAAAATAATGTTTAATCTTTAAATCTTTAATTATGAAATTATTACTCTAATGTGCACTTTATAATAACTTGACATTGGCATTTAAACCTGAGAGTTGTCTGTTGCGTCAAGTGTCAAAAGCAACTGACGTCTGACAGTGACATCTGATAAATCAACAATGAACAAGCTTAAGTTTGAAGCAGAACTGTAACAAATTATGTAAATTCAATATAAATATTTATAATAACAGACTGTATAAAACAGAAAAGTTAAATAGATAAGGTCTTATACAATATTAATAAGAAGCAACGATGTGCTACGTAATTATTACCGGGCGAAGTTTGGCTTGGCTACTACTCAGTTTGGTTGCTTTTATGCTAATTTTAACCGGTATTATGACGCCCAAATGGCTTTTAGGGCAACCAGTTGTAACCAGTGAGAATAACATGACCAAGTTTTATGTTCCCAGTGTGGGGATTTATAACAGGTTCGTTTTTATTGATAGGTATAATGAGCGCAACTACTCGCTTTTTTTTAATATTTAATTCTAGGACGTGACCTGTTTTCCGTATCCATAAGTTAGCTTTAATATGTCTTAGCAGTTGCATTGAAATAAAATTACATATTTATTATTTCTTTTTCAAGTTAAAGGTGCAACCAAATAATAATATTAATTTAAATTTTAATAGAAGTATGAAATTTCTTTTACATTGATTTGCTACTTCCATATTACATTAACAATATTTAGTTATTAATACAAAATATTTTTTTTCTATAATTTAAGATGTATCAGAATGCGCCATGATTACTACAATTGTGCTCCATTTTCACTGTATGGTCTAGCAACGGACTCCACAGTATACCCAAAGCCATGGAAGGCAGCCTTGTTCTTTTTATCCCTGTGTAAGTTAAGTTTAATAAAACTATTTATACAAACTAGTTGTACATAACTGGTTTCAGTCTCAAAACCTCCATCTGTTTGTTTGTGATATTACAAAAAAAATAAGTGAAAATGAAAAAAAAATGACTTAATATAAATGTGTGATATGATTAGTGTTTAGTATACATTTCTTTATAATAATCAATCAGGATATTTGCTAAAGTTATTCCAGTGGCATAACAAAAACCAATCTTTTGTATAAATATAGTTTCACTTAATTGGTAATTCAGCTATATATATTCTGACAACTAAATAATCATTACTCATGTACCTAGTTCATTTAAAACAGGAACATTTTTTTAAGAGGAATAGCAAGACCCAGAAAGGAATCAGGAAACAGAAGTCCTCATATAATATTTGTTTTATCTAAAGTGTTTTAAATAAATAACTTATAATTATTACCCTTAACTTAAGTGATACTTCACAATGTACTCAAGTGATAAAGAAGTAACAATGACTCATATAATACTGTGGTTGTTATGATTCAAATAATAACATTATTTATTGCTGCATGTAAAATATTAGCTTTATAATTGTGTTTACGACAAAAGTTTTGTATAATTACCAATTCTTTTAAGAACCAATTATTTTTATAGAAAGATGCAATTAAAAATTATTTACGTCAATAGCGGATAAATTCTCTTACAAAACTTGCATAAAAAGTATTTGTTCAATTTCATGATCAAATAGTGTTCTTGAGATGTTAGAATGTATATACACGTTCAGTTTATAAAATACCCATATATTCATTTTCAGGTGCTGCTATACAGTTCTCCACAGTGTTAGCCGGAGTAATGTCATGCTGTGTACAATCGGTGTTTAAAAAAAGTGTTATATCTCTTGCTGGAGCCACACAAGCTTTAGGAGGTTAGTTATGAGATGATTTATTATTATTAAACTGTCTCTTATTTAGGCTTACAGTATCATGCTTTGTTGCTAAATACAAAAAGAAATATTTTTTGTATCAAAACCATTATATAACCATATTCTGATTATGGCGTTGAAAGAAATACTTTTCACTTCCGTTTTCTTATAACTAACGTACTATATTTTCAGGTCTATTTGGGGTGTTGGGGCTGTTGTTATATCCGTGGGGTTGGGGCGCCCCAAGGGTCAAACGTCTCTGTGGGGAGTACTCGGAACCATATATACCAGGGGATTGTTCTATTGGTAAGTTGATTTATTGAAGTTGATATATTCATTTTTCTTTTTGATGACAATACTTACTATATTTACTTTTCCTTACAAGTCCCACTAAATAATAGAAAAAATGTGTATATTGATTTAGATTTTGAGACGGCCAGAGATCAAACCTGGAACCTGTCGATTTAAAGCATTAAAACAATTGCTTGATATTATATTATATGTAATAATAAACTAGTTAATGCAACAGTAGCTCAATAATTGTTTTCTAGGATTGTACTATGATTTCTTCGGTTACAAAGTTTTAAAATTTTTAAAAAGCCTTAATCGCTCTCAAAATAAATATAACATCATCATCAACGTGCTCATAAAATTGGCTTAACCAAGGTTAGTCTTGATTAATATAAATTAACTTTCCAGGCTGGGCGTTCTTCGTAACAGCAACAGGTGTAGCCCAGGTATTCTTAGCCAGTGCGTTATCTAAAACGGCTGATAAAGCAGCCAATTCAGATAAAGTACAATTTCAAATGGATGAAGGGAAACAATTGATTTGTTTAGTTTGAATTTGAAACACAAATATTAATTGCTGATAAAGGTATTTGATATTGTTAATTGAGATGTGTTATGTATTAATGTGTCAACTGATATAAATAAATCTTTAAATATCCACAATGTATGTTAAACCGGCTAGGGATGCACTTCAATAAATACAAAAAAGAAAAAAGCAATCCTTAACAGCAATTTAGTTAGCAACGTTGAGAACAATTTTATGTATAATATAGATATAAATGTCTTTTTAATTCCTAACAATAAAGGATTCTGAAACACTTAACATAAATAATTTAATAAGCAAATCATTGTCAAATAATTGATTTCTATGAAAAACATCCCACACTTTCACAACTACCAACTTTTATAACATAGGTAGATAACTTTAAAACAGTGCTGAAAAATTAAAAACATAAATGTTCTCTAGATTTAACTTCTTTAGTTAGGATTTTTAAGTTGACACCATAATGCATAACTCAATTAAATCAGTCAGTGTAAATTTATTATTTAAAAACCATTTTTTAGTAGCAATTAGTGCCATTTCGAATAAATATTATTATTGCTTTGCTTTTGCTAGCATAAAAATGCATTTAAATATATGTTAGTCAGTAAATGTCCGTTTATCGAAATTTTAATTCTAAAATAAACTAAATATCAGAAATATTACAATCCGAAATACCTGAAAATATATCTATAATTATCGGTAAATTCAACAGTAATTGCAAAGATGTGATTCATTTCATATTTTACAATGATTTATTCGTATTTTATAATGATGTTATGAAATAAACATGTAAAAACTACAAAAATGTAGACGAAAAGAATAATTATCATTTGATCATTAAATGGTCCCAAATATATATTAATCAAACAGATTATAAAAGAAAACATTTATATAACAAATAACAATATATAAGAAGTAAATATTTAGTAAATATGACACGACTCAATCATAAAGACTGAAACGCCTTCCATTTTATTCTTTAATCTACATATAGTTACAAATATCAAAGAAATTCTCTAATACTCATATAGTTAAGTATGTATTAAGAAAACAGTCTTTAAAAATATTTACTGCCTTATAGTTCAGTTATAATCAGCTGTAAAAATCAGTATTATTTTTGGATTTGATCATTTTAAAATTAATTTATATATTTTTTTCAAAAATATCTGAAAGACTGAATAAATATAATATTACTATTCATTCAATAAGCCAGTCCGTTTGTTTATTCCTTATCTATTATGGAATAGATTAACCTACTTGGTACTAAAAAATATTATTTTTTATAAAATAACAAACAGTGTCACAAATATTATATGTAATATTAAAAAAGACGATTTAAGATTTTTTTTTTAAATATTATTTTATGTAACTTTGACTAGTAATAATAATATTTAAGTATATTAGCTTTTAAAATATAAATAATAATTCCTATTTTATTATGTATAATCGACCAGTGTATAGCTTATTATATAAAATAAATATACCATACACATTTACAAAATATTAAATGTTTATTGTAAGCTATGTTACCTATATACATTCATATTCAGGTTAAGCTAAGTTAACCCAAAACGACGTGGTATGGTGGTGAAGTATCGTCGACCGTGGTTAACTTGGGTTAACTTTGTATTTTTTAATATTTTTTTCTTAATAATTATAATTCACTAACTTTTATATAAGTTGTATGTCCTACTTATAATGTAAGAATATTTTTATACATATACATTTTATTTTGTAATAAAACTATACTTTACAAAAACATTTTTTAATTTTTTATCCATTTAAAAATTGTTTGTGGGCTAGAATGTGGTAATAAAATATTATCATTTAATTTAAAACAATTTCTATCGATCTATATAAAGAATCGTCTCCTCGTGAGTAGTGTGTACAATATTGTGGAGGTCTAGAAATGGTGCCATATCAGGAGGTCATGTCAGAAATGTACAAACCATTTGTTAAAATATAGTACTCTATATTTAATGTGTAGCTTGTAAATTTTGTTGCCAATACAACGTGTAAAGATCTACTAACTACTTAGACTCGGGAGAGTAACGGCCGGTTTCTGTACGCGTAGAAGGAGGGTGATCTTACGGAAATATATTAAATATAAATTTTCCATTATACGATCTCTAAAATCTCATAGGGGACAGCGTGTACGCAGTCTCCACTACCAAAAATTACGCGTCCGAGTTATTCGCATTAGGAATAATCACAGAGGTCAACCCCGCCGCAGTGCAATGGAAGGGCGCCTGGGAGAACCGCCTATTTGATCACGGTGTCTCCTACGCAAGGTAAGTATGAGTTCTTGCTTTTTTTTTTGTAATGACTATGCTGTTAGCCAAGTGGCTATTACAGCGTCATCGAGGGAGTGGGCGAGTACTGAGACCCGCCCTTGAAAAACCCGGGCCTGAGGTGCCCGGGGACACGTCTGCCTTAAGGGTGCCTATAAGGGGCCGTCCTCGGCTTAAGACAGCGTATTTATAGGATGGGATAGAAGGGTATAATGACACTAACGCCCCCCGATGGCAGAACGCCGAGGCAGCGTGCGTTTAGAGCCTCGCCTTCGCCGTCGAAGGCGGTGTGTGTAGGTGTGTGATATAGTGTAAGCTAATTAATAATAAATGTCTGTTGTCAGCCGTTATTTTGTCATCTAAGTCGATAAGAATCGACTTGGGTCTTCTTTTAAAAGCTAACAGGGTGACTCTAGGCTGGTAGGTGTTCGCTTCAACCGCCAGTGGGTTCGGGAGTTCTTGCTGGAAGTTAGATATAACATGACATTTTGATATATTTAGTGTCATGTTATTGACAGAACACCACAAATCTAGTTGATTAATACTACGTTGGAGGATGTCACAGTCGTCATAATTATTGATTGCAGAGTCTATTTTTAAATCATCAGCGTAAACAATCCAATGGCAGGATATACATTTAATTAGGTCATTAATAAAAAGGACAAATAACAAGGGACCGAGATTGGAACCTTGTGGTATTCCTAATACAGCTTCGTAAGGATTTGAGTGAAAACCGTATACTGTGACTAACTGAGAACGGTTGGTGAGATATCCGCGAGGCAATGGAGAATGGTCAGTTAACCGTGTTAGTCCTCATCGATTTCTCCAACGCGTTCAACGCGGTTGACCATGACATTCTTATTGCTCTCCTTTCACACCTAAATATTTCTTCCAAAGAACTAAATTGGTTTTCAACATATCTTCGTGGTCGTCAGCAAGCGGTACGCATCGACAATACTTTGTCAGAATGGTGTGGCCTGAGTGCTGGTGTACCATAAGGCGGTATTCTTTCCCCTCTTCTATTTTCGTTATTTATCAATTTCATTACTATAGATTTAATCTCCCCTTACCATCTGTATGCAGACGACTTACAAATTAACACTCATGTTACGCCGGACAACGTAAATACTGCAATCGCGTCTTTAAACCAGGACTTGAAACGAATACACGACTGGAGCTTAAAGTACGGTATTAACGTAAACCCTAAGAAATGTCAGGCAATAATAGTAGGTAGTCAGCGACAGCTACTTAAATTGGAATCAATCCATTTAATGTCACTGTCTTATGACAACATTGATATTCCTTTTTCCTCTGCGGTCAAAAATCTCGGCCTCCACATTGACACGAACTTAAGTTGGGATTTCTATGTCAGTGAAATTTGCCGCAAAGTAACCGGCGTGCACTATATCGTAACAAAAACTTTCTACCTATTCAGACAAAAACTCTGTTAGTGCAATCCTTAATCCTACCTCTCATCGACTATGCTGATGTCTGCTGCTCTAACATTTCCGTAAGCAACCTAAATAAATTGGATCGTATTCTCAACAGCTGCATTCGCTTTATTTTCTCTCTTCGTAAATATGATCACATATCTCCTTACCGCTCAAAGTTAAACTGGCTTTCTATACGAGAGCGAAGATCTTCCAGATATCTATGTCAATTATTCTCTATTCTTAATGATCCACTTTCACCCCAGTACTTGAAATGTAAATTTCAATTACTGGGTAATTCTCACGACTTCCATCTGCGCTCTTCTTCTAACCTCAAACTATTAATTCCTTCACACCGTACCGGTTTTATCTCTAGTTCTTTCACTGTTCACTCTACTAAACTCTGGAACGGCCTACCCGAATCCATAAGGCGCGCACCCAACAGGGTAGCTTTTAAAAAATCTGTATTTAAATTCCATTCTGAAAAGTTGCAGAATTGTTATTAGGAATCATATATGTATGTTATGTTTTATTAGATAGACACTTATATATATTGTGTATACTACTGTACTTATTGTTATAAATAATATTTGTGTATTTATATATACAGTGGACGCCGCTTATTGTGATAGCGGTTAATGTTATCAGCCGGCTATTGTTATCCAAAAAGGTCGGTCTCAAATTTCTCCTTAAAAATACATTTAAAAAAAGCCGCTTATTGTGATCAAAAGTCGTTATTATTATCGATTTACAAATGCTATTTATAGAAATATTTATTACTAAGATAATCCTCATTCAAAAATCCTTTTGTTTGAGTTTACAATCTTTACCTATTGTACAAATTCCGACCTTCCGATTAAAAGTTTCTCACTTTTCAAAAGGGAAAGAACACCTAGTCACTTTCGTTAATTACCTTTTTGAAAACAATTAAGCAATGGTCCTGCATTTGTCTATAAAAGGCTTGAAAATTCAAATTTCTCTCAGTTCTCCTCAAACTACCGATAGAGTTGAAGTAATCGTATCTGCGACAGTTTTTGAAAAAATTTTTGAGTTTCATCGTTCGAAGTGCTTAACTAAAATTAAAGTTATGCGTAAACGCCGAGATTATACGAATGAAGAAAAACAACAAATTCCTGAAAAGTACGATCAATTACCGAAAATAAGTCAACGTGATGCTGCGATTCAACTGGGAATTTCTCAACCACTCCTGTGTAAATTTCAAAAAAACAGATCTGAGATCGAAATATACTATAGAGTACTTAAATCAATTCTAAATTATTACAATTCATATTTTGTCATTATGATCATTTATTATGTGCACTAAAATCCCCCAACAAGCATGAAAAAGTACCATCCGCATAATGTTATCATTCGGTTATTGTTATCACTACTGTATTACATTTATGTAGATATGTATATTATATATTTATGTGTGTGTTTATTTGTATATATATGTGTATATATATATATATATATATATATATATATATATATATATATATCATAATTTATAATTTCTATATCTTTATTTATTTATGTATATTATTTTTGTATATTATTTATGTTTATATATGTTTGAGTTTATTTTCTTTTTAAAGAACATTGTAAACTAAATACTTAGTACATTGTATTTGTTGTGCACGTTCTTAGTTTCACTTATATATTCCAATGTTTTTTTTTTATCATTTTGTTTTAATTAGTTAAGTGACTTAAACTAGTATATAGCCTCTTTATGTTATTTTTACTGGATTCTCAGGTTGACTGGTAGAGAATGCTCTTAGCATTAAGTCCGCCTTTGGTACCTTTATTTGGCTCAATAAAGATTAAATAAATATATGAGTTAAGCCAACGCAATAACGAGCCGTGTATACCTAGATGACGAGCTTTAGAGATTAGTATGTAATGATCAATCTTATCAAAAGCTTTGTTGAAGTCTGTGTATAGGGAATCGACCTGTTTCCTTTGATTTAAAGCCTCGTTCAGATAATTCGAGTAGAAATCGTAATACGTCCGGATACAAAACCATGCTGTCTATCACTTATTAAGTTCCTTAAGAAAAAAATTATATGTTTATAAATAAGGCGTTCAAATATTTTTGCAAAGCAGCTGAGTATACTGATAGGCCTGTAATTTTCTACGTCAGATTTGGTACCTTTTTTACGTATAGGCAGTATGTGAGCGGTCTTCCATAGTAGCGGAAACATACCAGTAGACAGACTACGGTTGAACAATAACGTTAGAGGTTTACTTAGTGCTGTATAGCAATTGCGAACTATAATGGGAGGCACGCCGTCTGGTCCTGCCCCTTTATTTATATTAACTGATTTTAAACCATGTTCGACTTCTCGCTCAGTGACCCTGATAGATGAAATACCACAGTTTGATTCCGGAAAATCTGGTGTGTATGATGTAGATATATTTATGTTGTATACAGAAGCAAAATGTTCAGCAAACAATTCAGCAATACCCTTCCCATTATCCGCAGTACATTTGGTTTGGAAGGTCGTTAGTACGCTTTTTGGACTTTGTATATTTTCAAAACAATTTTATATTTGATTTAAGGCTGTCTTCAATTGTAGATATGTATGTATCATTACATTTATTAAATAAGCTCTTAGTCCTCATACGAAGCAGTGAAAGAGTGTCGAAATCACGGGGGTTCTGGTAACGCATATTTTTTTTGTGATACCTGTTTTTATCACTTATCATATTGATAAGTGATTTCGTGAACCAAATAGGGTATGAATTTATAGATTTTAGAACCGTTGTGTATTTAGAGAAGAAGCTTCTTAGCAATCCATGGATTCACGGTGCGGGTGCCGGGCCTATCGCGTTGCGAGGAGAGGAGTGCAAGCAGTGCCTGGGACTTGCGACCCAGGAGTAGGTTTAAGGGGCCCCTTTATTATGCGCAAAAACGCTCACCTTCACCCTCCACACTCCTCTCCCTACCTAACCAAATTTGGGAAGAACCTACTAATGCCGCCTTTGAAATACGTTCTAGAAATGAACCGATGCTTGTTCTAGAAAGGCCAAGTTCTTTAAGTAGGCTATAGAGAGATTTTGCTGTTATACCTCTCGTTCCCACTTCTACCGCGTTCAAACTAACTGTATACTTATTCCTGATCAGTTCGTTGGTCAGTTCGTAATACGTATTGAGCTTGAATGTGTGATCCCTTGGGATGTTTGTTTCCCAAGGAACAGTAAGCTCCACAAGTATCACGCGCCTCAGATGTTTCGAATACAGGAATAAGTCCGGTCTGGATGACGAAACACCAATATCCCCAGGTATTTTGTAATGCTTTTCATACGTGTCCATCATGAGAATCCAATCAGGAGCCTCGTCTAATATTGAATAAGGCTTCGCTTTTGATTTTTTGGAGGAGCCTTCTTTTACGAATTCTACATATCGTTTGGTGGTTGTAATACCCTTCCGCGCTCTTGCTACTGAAAGACTAACCGCTTCCCGTATAATTTCTAATACCTTGTCGTGGCGATGCGAGTATTGACCTTTATCTAGAAGTACCCTACACCCCACTAATAGGTGTTTCGCGGTTCCTATTGCCTCCCCACAGATGTTGCAAGACTTTTCGGTGGCTTTGCCCCATCTTACTAAATTACTTTGATCTGGGACAGTCATTTGGAATGCATTAAGATAGAATTTTAATAATGGGGACCAATCATAAATTAAGGTGCGCCACTTCAAAGCTAGTGGAATACAAAAATCTCCTATGGTCACCCATTCGTTTTGAATTTCTAGGCTCATCGCGTGGAGTCGGTTATCATCGTTTTCGTCTTGTCGAATGTCGAAAGATTTTGTTATGTCTATGTCTTGAACTATCCTACTTGATCCTAGCCCTACTTTATTCGTTTGAGCACCTATCATAATTTTTTTATGGAATTGAAGTCGTGACTCGAGCTCTGAGGCAACTTTGTCTTTTGGGAGAGAAGTTACAGTATCATCTTTAGATTTTCCGATGATATGTCTTTTGGTAACTCTTAGATGTTTGTAGAGCTCCGATGGTTTCTTTAATTTTAATCCAAAATTGTTTCAGTCTCTAAATAAGGTTGAAGAGTCCGCTGAGTGCACTAACCCGAGCCATAACTTCAATGTCTTTATGACGCTTGCATCTAACTTTGACAAAAGGGTTTCATTAATATCATACACGAGGAAAGGCCAATTTAGACGTGATGTTAAAAAATTATCGTAAATCCAAGCCTTTTTAACGTTACTTATTGGTTGGTTGTCTACCTTTTTGAGATCATTTAAAAAGCTATCGACTATTACGTCCAACGATGGGGTACGGCCTTGGTAATCGATTTTTTTACCTAAAAATTTAAACGGAGCTGCTTCCGTAACCGTACTTACGCACTGACCTCCTATTATAAGACCCGGATCGTAAGAGGTATATTTGGTATTCCGTCTACCCACACAGACTAAAGCATTTACTTGGTTTTGTCCTCAATCCACCCATCCACGTACAGAAATCCTCAACTACATTTAAAAGTACCTGACATTGTTTAAATTGTAATTAGTTTTTTAAAACAAATTAACCGTAAAACCGTGCTGACAATTAACTGAGTACTGCTGAATATATGAGTTTTATGAGCGTTTCAAAACGAGTATAGATTGGAAATCGGGCTAATATGATCTTCGTAATCAGCATTCAGGAGTCAGGAGTATTAACAAATTACAGATTCCTACACCTTCGGCCGATGATGAGATAACCGTCGATAATTTGGCAGGATAGTGACTTTTTCCATTTCGTTTCTTTTATTTATAAAAGCCCAAAAGCTTGCACAGCGAACGTGTAATAGCCATAGGAAAGGATATTATAGGTAAGATGTGCCGTAATCGAAGCGATGTTTGGTTGGATTTTAAAGATATCTGGTCGATAAATTTACAATTTGGATTCAACGATTTAGTTTATCGTTTTAATTAAAATATCTTACAAACATATTAAGGGTTCTATTTCTCCATTTTATTTTGGAATCATTTCTTAGGGGACGGCGCGTACGCAGTCCCCACTACCAAAAATTACGCGTCCGAGTTATTCACATTAGGAATAATCACAGAGGTCAACCCCGCCGCAGTGCAATGGAAGGGCCTCGCTCTGGGAGAACCGCCTATTTGATCACGGTGTCTCCTACGCCAGGTAAGTATGAGTTCTTGCTTTTTTTTTTTTTTTTTTTTTTTTTGTAATGACTATGCTGTTAGCCAAGTGGCTATTACAGCGTCACCGGGGGAGTGAGCGAGTACTGAGACCCGCCCTTGAAAAACCCGGGCCTGAGGAGCCCGGGGGACACGTCTGCCTTAAGGGTGCCTATAAGAGGCCGTCCTCGGCTTAAGACAGCGTATTTATAGGATGGGATAGATGGGTATAATGACACTAACGCCCCCCGACGGCAGAACGCCGAGGCAGCGTGCGTTTAGGGCCTCGCCTTCGCCGGCGAAGGCGGTGTGTGTAGGTGTGTGATACAGTGTAAGCTAATCGTCTGTTGTCAGTCGTTATTTGGTCATCTGGGTCGATTAGAATCGACTTGGGTCTTCTTCTAAAAGCTAACGGGGTGACTCTAGGCTGGTAGGTGGTCGCTTCAACCACCAGTGGGTTCGGATGTACCTCGGCCCTATCGAAGAAGCTCTGAGAGAGCTCCTTGAAATATTGCGCTATTGTAGGTAAACCTAGGTCTCTATGGAGGTCTGCATTGCGCATATACCACGGCGCGCCCGTGGCAGTGCGCATGAATTTATTCTGAATCACCTGAAGGGGTTTCAGATCGGCGTGAGCGAAGGCGACACTCGCATAGGACATGACGGTGCGTATACAAACTTTGTAAAGTGTGACCTTATTTCTAAGGGACAGTTTACTCCGCTTGCACACGAGGGGATAGAGTCGGCCTAGAAAGAAGGCCGCTCTGTTCCTAACCGTTCTGATATGTTTGCCGAAAGATAATTTACTATCGAACGTTACTCCTAAGTATTTGGCTTCTTTTTGCCAGTCTATTGGTCGGTCAAAGATTCTAACTCTCCTTAGCACCCCCGTGTCGACCCTTACCCGACAGAAGAGCACGGCGGTGCTCTTCTGTGGGTTTAACTCGATCCTTCATTTCCTAAAACAATCACCGAGGGTGTTGGCCGCGGATTGGAGGCGAGCGGTGACGGCATGAGGGTCCCTACCGGAGGTAAAGACTGCGGTGTCATCCGCGAATAAAGCTAATTTGATACCCGGTGCGAGCTTAGGAGTATCGCACGTATAGAGCGTGTATAAGCTGGGCGAGAGGACGGAGCTCTGGGGGACTCCCGCCCTGAGGGGGCGGGGGGATGACAGTGTCCCCTCTACTTTGTAGCGGAAGGAACGATTCGAAAGGTAGTCTCGTATTAAAAATACGAGCCTATCCGACACCCCGAGTCGTAGTAGCTTGTACACCAACCCGTTGTGCCAGACCTTATCAAATGCCTTCGCCACATCGAAGAAGGGCGCTCCTGTTTTGTTACGGTTAAATTTACGCCTATGAGAAAGAATGTGCTCCGTTAGGCGGTGCACTAGGTGGGTACACGAGTGATTGGCACGAAAGCCGAACTGCTCATTTAGAATTAATTTTAACCTCTCGATTTCCCTATTGAGCCTAATGAGAACTATTTTCTCATATAATTTGCCTAATGTATTAAGTAAACTAATCGGGCGGTAACTAGAAGGGAGATTGCGGGGTTTACCCGGCTTATGGATCCCTATAACAATGGCCTCCTTCCACTGATCCGGGAATGAGCACCCGGACAGTAGAGTATTAAATATTGAAACCAAAAGGCAAAGCAAATGAGGCGGGAGGATTTTAAGAACCCTGTTACTTACGCTATCTGGCCCTGGGGATTTCTTAGTCTTGAGAGACTTTATAATCGATCTAACTTCGCCGAGGTCCGTGTCCTCTAAAGGAGGTCCCACTGGAGGTTGAGAGCAACGGCTAGGGACAAAACTATCTACGTGCGTGACGTGAGCGTCATCGCACAGCCCTGTACTTAAGGTACATTGCTCCTCCAAGCTATCGGCTAAGCAATCGGCCTTCTCCCTATCTTCGAGGGCTAATTTGTCGCTGTTAGGGATAACAAGCGGGGGCATTACTGAGACAGTATCGCGTACAAGGGCTCGCTCCAACGACCAGAAAGCCTGGTGCGTCGGGGCGAGACCCTCAAGCCGCCTGTCCCATTCGCGTTCTCTAAAGGAAGCGAGAGCTTGTCTCAACTCCCTCTGAAGACGGCGTAACCTCCGCCTGTTATCGTCGGTCGGGCATCTGTCATGGGCTCTGGTAGCAGCATTTTTCCTATTTACCATATACCTAATATCTGGAGGGAGCGCACCGCGACCATCGAAGGTCACCGGGACCTCTCTCGTGCATTTATCTATATTGTCTGTTAAATAATTAGTAAAATTAATTGAACGGGACTTGGCGGCCTCGACCGAGCTAGTAGTGCCAGGTATTGTGTCGAGATGCGCCGGGACTGGTAATTGTATAAGCTCCTCTAGCTTATTCCAATTTAATATCTTTTTAACTAAGGGCGCTGCTTGTGGAGGGGGTCCTAGCTGGATTAGGACCGGTCTATGGTCTGAGTCTAGCTCTGATAACGTCTCGATAGAGCGCAACTGTAAAGCTACGTTCCTCAAGAGCGCTATGTCGAGCACGTCTGGTCTGTCATTACTATTATCACTAAACGGATAGCGCGTTGGGTAAAGAGGTGCAATAATCTCAAAGTTGAGACGTAATGGATCTGTCAGTTTGTCAAGTACAAGTCCTCTACTATTATTAATAAGTGAGTTCCAGCGGTGATGCTTAGCATTGAAGTCGCCAGCCAGAATGGTGGCGACTCCCATATTGAGTAACGACTTAAGGTCGCTCTCTAATAATACTTTAGTAGGAGAGACATATACGGATGCTAGTACGACCGACTGATGGCCAGTCATACTCACCTGACACACCGACGCTTCCATATTATCTAACTGTGGAGGAACGAGCGGTACACAATGAAGAGAACGTTTGTAATAAATAACAGTACCCCCGCCCTTAGAGGTTCTGTCATTTCTAACTATATTGAAATTCGCGATTTTAGGATCGCGATTACTAGGCTTTAAAAACGTCTCTTGAATAAGCAAAATATCGATCTGATGTGCGACTACGAAGTCGCGCACCAGAGCAATCTGACGTAGAAGGCCGTTCGCGTTAAAAGACGCGATTTTTAGGGAGCGGGGCTTAACCCTACTTTTGCTAGCCATTTAAGATGACATAGCGGGGAGATTATAAATGGTGTTTAGTAGCGCTGCGTGCTCTAAGAGCGCCGCGCAACGCGCATTTGGATCGCGTTCAGCATTTTTGAGTTTTTGAGACAACACTAGTAAGTCAGGAGGGTTGATCGCTCCCAAGATACTAGTTATGTAGCTAAGAGAGCTACCTAAGGACGAGTCCGCCACACCCATAAACGCGCCCGCGCCACCGGCGGGGGCAACCCGCGCCGGAGCAGGGGGCCTGGATACTAACGACGGTGGTTTGACCCACGCGTTCTGAGGAGCCTCAGGGGCTGAGACGGGTCGTGCCTTAAGGGCAGGATACGCATTGGGGTCCAGAGGGACCCAAGGCGATTGAACGCGGCGGAGGGGAGCCCTCACCGGCAGCGGCCTGCGCGGCGCTCGGGGGCACCCGCGATAATTCGCGGGGTGTCCCTTTTGCTGGCACAGTACACAGCTTGGAGGGACCTCCGGGACTGGGACCTTACGCGGACAGTCGGCTGTCGCGTGATCATCAAGACACTTCACGCACCGAGGACGGGCGTGACAGAAGCGGGCAGAGTGCCCATATGATTGGCAGCGATGACACTGCCCTGGGAAGCCGCGACCGCGCGGGGTCTCGACTTTGATGCCAGATAGCTGGCATATAGTCCTAACATTAAACACCTCTTTGCCCTCGGGAGAGTGCTCAAGGTGTACTAGGACAAGCTTGTAAGGAGACTTGTCCTGCCGCTTGTACATGCGGTGAACCGCAAGTACGGGGAGGCCTTGGGACTTAAGGTCCTCAAGGATGCGGTCGCTTGAGAAAGCGACCGGAATGCCTCGGACGACTACCGTTAAGCGGCGCTCGTCTTAGAGGGCGAAAGTGTGGTATCCGATACCACGCTCGGTGAGAAGTTTCGTCAGACCCCGGTGGTCCGACGATGAGGTGCAAGACACCTTGAAAGTTCTTGCTGAAAGTTCCAGGGGGTCGCTGAACAAGCAAAAATTTTGCCACCGCGATGCAGTAAACAGTAAAAAAATTAACAATGACATCTAGCGACATCTGTCATCTCCAGTTTTAGCAGCGCCATCTGTTGATAAACTTAGTAATTAAAGCGTTATCTAATTGGCCTCCGTTTATTTATTTATTTATTTATTATAAGGCATAACTACAGAGTAAAAACTAAAAAGAAGAAGTAGAATTATACAATATCAACAAGAGACAGGATAAGTTTGAACCCCGATAAAAGCTACGCAAAACATTTAAGTAAGAATTGTAATAATAGTTTAGCTAGAAGCGTATCGCTGGCTTAGACATAAGCACACCTGGGTTCAAAAACAAAAAGTCTAAAAACTAAATAAACAAAAAATAATACTATAATTAGGAATATATGTATAATAATACTATAGTTATTATACATATATTCCTAATTTTATATTGCATTTTCTTAAATAAACAGGCAGACTTTGTGCATTGATGTCCAAACTTTTACACAGTTAATTGTGAGCTCTACACATTCTGAACACTAGGTTGTTAAATGCTAAATTATTTCGACATACAGGTATATGAAAAAATAATCGAGTGCGAGTGCTACCAATTTTTAGTGAAAAGTGGCTTAGTAGTTCGCTAGTATCCCATTTGTTATTTATAATTTTGTGAAGTGTAACAAAATCTTGAGTTCTATGTCTAGTGACAAGATATTTTAAATCGAAGTATTTAAGACGATCCTTATACGGAGATAGTTTACGAATTAAATTGAATCTAAAGCAAACATATCTAAGAAAGCGCTTCTGAATAGATTCAATTCTTTCAATATGTTTCTTAAATAAGGGAGACCATATAACCGAAGCGTAATCTAAAATACTTCTAACAAGTGCTACAAATAATGTGACGACACTAGCTGGTTTATTAAAAGGTTTAGTAACTCTGAGTATAAACCCCAAAATCTGATCAGCTCTTGAAAACATAATATCATAGTGATAGGTATACCTTAGTTTGCTGTCTAACCAAACTCCGAGATCCCTAATGACATCAACTCTATTCAAAGGAGTCTTGTTGAGTTTATAGGAATTGACGATAGGGTATCGTTTTTTTGTGAATGATATAACATGACATTTTGATATATTTAGTGTCATGTTATGGACAGAACACTACAAATCTAGTTGATTAATACTACGTTGGAGGATGTCACAGTCGTCATGATTATTGATTACAGAGTCTATTTTTAAATCATCTGCGTTAGCAATGCAATGGCAGGATATAGACTCAATAAGGTCATTAATAAAAAGGACAAATAACAAGGGACCGAAATTGGAACCTTGTGGTATTCCTGATACAGCTTCGTAAGGATTTGAGTAAAAACCGTATACTGTGACTAACTGAGAACGGTTGGTGATATATGAGTTAAGCCAACGCAATAACGAGCCATGTATACCTAGATGACGAGCTTTAGAGATTAGTATGTAATGATCAATCTTATCAAAAGCTATGTTGAAGTCTGTGTATAGGGAATCGACCTGTTTCCTTTGATTTAAAGCCTCGTTCAGATAATTCGAGTAGGTGAAGAGATTGGAAATCGTAGAACGTCCCGATACAAAACCATGCTGTCTATCACTTATTAAGTTCTTTAAGGAAAAACTTATATGTTTATAAATAAGGCTTTCAAATATTTTTGCAAATATTTTTGTCAGTATACTGATAGGCCTGTAATTTTCTACGTCAGATTTGTTACCTTTTTTATGTATAGGCAATATGTGAGCGGTTTTCCATAGTTGCGGAAAGATACCAGTAGACAGACTACGGTTGAACAGTAACGTTAGAGGTTTAATTAGTGCTGTATAGCAATTGCGAACTATAATGGGAGGCACGCCGTCTGGTCCTGCCCCTTTATTTATATTAACTGATTTTAAACCATGTTTGACTTCCCGCTCTGTGGCCCTGATAGATGAAATACTACAGTTTGATCCCGGAAAATCTGGTGCGTATGATGTAGACATATTTGTGTTGTATAAAGAAGCAAAATGTTCAGCATACAATTCAACAATATCCTTCCCATTATCCGCAGTCTTTAAGATAGCTTGCCTTTTTGAGTTTAATACACACTTCAAGAGGAGGATGGTGATCATCACAACGAATTAATGTTTACTCCGTTACTTATTTTTAAGATTGTAAAGTCTGCTGATTAACTAATTGATTTTTGTATGAGCCTAAACTATTCACATTAACACGAAATGTGTACCGCCTTTTACAAGTCTTTTATTAAGCGCTTCCCATCCGAACATCGAAACGAAGTGGGTTTGCGATATCTTAATTTTTATTTATTCATTTGAAATTTGAAGCTGATTTTTTATCTATTTATTTATTTATTAGGCGCACCGACGCATAGAAAATGATAATAAAAAAAATAATTATTTCGTAGAGTGTAAAGGTACAGTATGCATATAAAACTTATGAAACTATTTAGGTACCGCTAAATTGGTTTAACCTTCCTTCGAAGAAATAACAAACACAAGTGCAGAGGCTATGTATGCTTTTCGTAAAGAAAATCAAAGAGTTTACTTCTGTATTTAGGCACGGAGTCCGAAAAATGTCAGCAGACATACAAAAATGGTGAACTAAATATAATACTAAATAAACTTAAATACTAATATCTACTAATACTGAATGAAGATAATATCTGTTTGACAAATAAGACTAGCATCTAGTCAAACAAGGATCCTTGATACATAATCATGAGATAAAAGTTTATCCCCTAACACATTAAGATGCACTTTATCAAATGCTTTTGTGAAATGTGTAAGAATAACGTGGACCTGTACACATTAGTTCACAAAATCCTTCTTCTTCCACCTCTGATAAGGCAAGGTTACTATCCCAAAAATATAAGGCGTGATATGTTTTACACCTCGTTTTTTATTTATAACCTAATATTTATATATAGGCTATAATATTGAAAAATAGGACATTTAAATGCTACCTGGAGAAGCCATGGCGAATATTTGGACGATATTATATTCCATGAATATATAATGACATTGAAGGGCCTTTCAAACTAATTAATAAAAATAATGCTATATCAGACGCATTTCCCCTTATTTGAATTAAAAGACAGGAAGCTCTTATTGGAAGAAACTTTAAAACGATAGCGTTTTAAAGTCTATGCAATCTAGAAACATGTAATTTCGTATAGACAAAATTACATGTTTCTAGATTGCATAGTTTTTTAAAACGAATTAACCGTAAAACCGTGCTGACAATTAACTGAGTACTGCTGAATATATGAGTTTTATGAGCGTTTCAAAACGAGTATAGATTGGAAATCGGGCTAATATGATCTTCGTAATCAGCATTCAGGAGTCAGGAGTATTAACAAATTACAGATTCCTACACTTTCGGCCGATGATGAGATAACCGTCGATAATTTGGCAGGATAGTGACTTTTTCCATTTCGTTTCTTTTATTTATAAAAGCCCAAAAGCTTGCACAGCGAACGTGTAATAGCCATAGGAAAGGATATTATAGGTAAGATGTGCCGTAATCGAAGCGATGTTTGGTTGGATTTTAAAGATATCTGGTCGATAAATTTACAATTTGGATTCAACGATTTAGTTTATCGTTTTAATTAAAATATCTTACAAACATATTAAGGGTTCTATTTCTCCATTGTATTTTGGAATCATTTCTTAGGGGACGGCGCGTACGCAGTCCCCACTACCAAAAATTACGCGTCCGAGTTATTCACATTAGGAATAATCACAGAGGTCAACCCCGCCGCAGTGCAATGGAAGGGCCTCGCTCTGGGAGAACCGCCCATTTGATCACGGTGTCTCCTACGCCAGGTAAGTATGAGTTCTTGCTGGAAGTTCCAGGGGGTCGCTGAACAAGCAAAAATTTTGCCACCGCGATGCAGTAAACAGTAAAAAAATTAACAATGACATCTAGCGACATCTGTCATCTCCCGTTTTAGCAGCGCCATCTGTTGATAAACTTAGTAATTAAAGCGTTATCTAATTGGCCTCCGTTTATTTATTTATTTATTATAAGGCATAACTACAGAGTAAAAACTAAAAAGAAGAAGTAGAATTATACAATATCAACGAGAGACAGGATAAGTTTGAACCCCGATAAAAGCTACGCAAAACATTTAAGTAAGAATAGTAATAATAGTTTAGCTAGAGGCGTATCGCTGGCTTAGACATAAGCACACCTGGGTTCAAAAACAAAAAGTCTAAAAACTAAATAAACAAAAAATAATACTATAATTAGGAATATATGTATAATAATACTATAGTTATTATACATATATTCCTAATTTAATATTGCATTTTCTTAAATAAACAGGCAGACTTTGTGCATTGATGTCCAAAATTTAACACAGTTAATTGTGACCTCTACACATTCTGAACACTAGGTTGTTAAATGCTAAATTATTTCGACATACAGGTATATGAAAAAATAATCGAGTGCGAGTGCTACCAATTTTTAGTGAAAAGTGGCTTAGTAGTTCGCTAGTATCCCATTTGTTATTTATAATTTTGTGAAGTGTAACAAAATCTTGAGTTCTATGTCTAGTGACAAGATATTTTAAACCGAAGTATTTAAGACGATCCTTATACGGAGATAGTTTACGAATTAAATTGAATCTAAAGCAAACATATAACCGAAGCGTAATCTAAAATACTTCTAACAAGTGCTACAAATAATGTGACGACACTAGCTGGTTTATTAAAAGGTTTAGTAACTTTAGTAACTCTGAGTATAAACCCCAAAATCTGATCAGCTCTTGAAAACATAATATCATAGTGATAGGTATACCTTAGTTTGCTGTCTAACCAAACTCCGAGATCCCTAATGACATCAACTCTATTCAAAGGAGTCTTATTGAGTTTATAGGAATTGACGATAGGGTATCGTTTTTTTGTGAATGATATAACATGACATTTTGATATATTTAGTGTCATGTTATGGACAGAACACTACAAATCTAGTTGATTAATACTACGTTGGAGGATGTCACAGTCGTCATGATTATTGATTACAGAGTCTATTTTTAAATCATCTGCGTTAGCAATGCAATGGCAGGATATAGACTCAATAAGGTCATTAATAAAAAGGACAAATAACAAGGGACCGAGATTGGAACCTTGTGGTATTCCTGATACAGCTTCGTAAGGATTTGAGTAAAAACCCTATACTGTGACTAACTGAGAACGGTTGGTGATATATGAGTTAAGCCAACGCAATAACGAGCCATGTATACCTAGATGACGAGCTTTAGAGATTAGTATGTAATGATCAATCTTATCAAAAGCTTTGTTGAAGTCTGTGTATAGGGAATCGACCTGTTTCCTTTGATTTAAAGCCTCGTTCAGATAATTCGAGTAGGTGAAGAGATTGGAAATCGTAGAACGTCCCGATACAAAACCATGCTGTCTATCACTTATTAAGTTCTTTAAGGAAAAACTTATATGTTTATAAATAAGGCTTTCAAATATTTTTGCAAATATTTTTGTCAGTATACTGATGGGCCTGTAATTTTCTACGTCAGATTTGTTACCTTTTTTATGTATAGGCAATATGTGAGCGGTTTTCCATAGTTGCGGAAAGATACCAGTAGACAGACTACGGTTGAACAGTAACGTTAGAGGTTTAATTAGTGCTGTATAGCAATTGCGAACTATAATGGGAGGCACGCCGTCTGGTCCTGCCCCTTTATTTATATTAACTGATTTTAAACCATGTTCGACTTCCCGCTCTGTGGCCCTGATAGATGAAATACTACAGTTTGATCCCGGAAAATCTGGTGCGTATGATGTAGACATATTTGTGTTGTATAAAGAAGCAAAATGTTCAGCATACAATTCAGCAATATCCTTCCTATTATCCGCAGTCTTTAAGATAGCTTGACTTTTTGAGTTTAATACACACTTCAAGAGGAGGATGGTGGCATCACAACGAATTAATGTTTACTCCGTTACTTATTTTTAAGATTGTAAATTTTGCTGATTATACTAATTGATTCACATTAACACGAAATGTGTACCGCCTTTTACAAGTCTTTTTTTAAGCGCTTCCCATCCGAACATCGAAACGAAGTGGGTTTGCGATATCTTAATTTTTATTTATTCATTTGAAATTTGAAGCTGATATTTTATCTATTTATTTATTTATTAGGCGCACCGACGCATAGAAAATGATAATAAAAAAAATAATTCTTTAGTAGAGTGTAAAGGTACAGTATGCATATAAAACTTATGAAACTATTTAGGTACCTCTAAATTGGTTTAACCTTCCTTCGAAGAAATAACAAACACAAGTGCAGAGGCTATGTATGCTTTTCGTAAAGAAAACCAAAGAGTTTATTCTGTATTTAGGCACGGAGTCCGAAAAATGTCAGCAGACATACAAAAATGGTGAACTAAATATAATACTAAATAAACTTAAATACTAATACTAATACTGAATGAAGATAATATCTGTTTGACAAATAAGACTAGCATCTAGTCAAACAAGGATCCTTGATACATAATCATGAGACAAAAGTCTATCCCCTAACACATTAAGATGCACTTTATCAAATGCTTTTGTGAAATGTGTAAGAATAACGTGGACCTGTACACATTAGTTCACAAAATCCTTCTTCTTCCACCTCTGATAAGGCAAGGTTACTATCCATAAAATATAAGGCGTGATATGTTTTTTCACCTCGTTTTTTATTTATAACCTAATATTTATATATATAATATTGAAAAATAGGACATTTAAATGCTACCTGGAGAAGCCATGGCGAATATTTGGACGATATTATATTCCATAAATATATAATGACATTGAAGGGCCTTTCAAACTAATTAATAAAAATAATGCTATATCAGACGCATTTCCCCTTATTTGAATTAAAAGACAGGAAGCTCTTATTGGAAGAAACTTTAAAACTTTTTAACTAAGTACTGCTGAATGTATGAGTTTTATATACGTTTCAAAACGAGTATAGAATGGAAATCGGGCTAATATGATCTTCCTAATCAGCATTCAGGAGTCAAGAGTATTAACAAATTACAGATTCCTACACCTTCGGCCGATGATGAGATAACCGTCGATAATTTGGCAGGATAGTGACTTTTTCCATTTCGTTTCTTTTATTTATAAAAGCCCAAAAGCTTGCACAGCGAACGTGTAATAGCCATAGGAAAGGATATTAAAGGTAAGATGTGCCGCAATCGAAGCGATGTTTGGTTGGATTTTAAAGATATCTGGTCGATAAATTTACAATTTGGATTCAACGATTTAGTTTATCGTTTTAATTAAAATATTTTACAAACATATTAAGGGTTCTATTTCTCCATTGTATTTTGGAATCATTTCTTAGGGGAAGGCGCGTACGCAGTCCCCACTACCAAAAATTACGCGTCCAAGTTATTCACATTAGGAATAATCACAGAGGTCAACCCCGCCGCAGTGCAATGGAAGGGCCTCGCTCTGGGAGAACCGCCTATTTGATCACGGTGTCTCCTACGCCAGGTAATATATATGGCTATCATCTCTCCCACCCCGCGGGACGAGAGGGGGGACGGCGACAGCGCGTGGCACTTTTGCCGTGACTCTCTACGGCGCACGCTAAAGCGAGCGCATTGTTGGGTCGGGCGTTTTGCCCTCGGGTGATGATCCCTCAAGGTTGTGAGGGAATGGAATGAGCCGCTAGTGCCGTCCGGGCGGTCAGCCCAGCCGGGTGAGACCCCTGGCGAGACCAGGGGAGGCCCAGCTGAGGCGACCAGCGGCCATGACGGCGACTCGGAGTCGAGGATGGGGTAACGAAGTTAGGATTAGGAGTCTTAAGGGAATGGTTTGGGTTTGAATTTCAAACAGGTGAAATTATGGCGGAATGATGTTTCTTGGGAGTCGCTTCTTTGCTCGTTCTGGCGGCCTAGTGTGCCAAGGCGCTATATCGCGTATGTGCGCGAACTTGGATGCGTCTGCACGGTTGAAGGCGGCTGTGGATAGGGTTTCGATGTGTTTTTCCAGGCTCTCGGTGAAGAGGTCGCGTGCTAAGGTCGCGTTCCTTACGCACCAAGGAGCTCCGGTCACGCGGCGTAAAGCTTTATTTTGAATCTTTTGTAGTAGCGCTCTGTTGTATCTGCCTGCTAGTGCGTACCACGCAGGGGCTGCGTATGTGAGTAATGGTCTTACATATCCCTTGTATATGTTGAGTTTCGTTTTTAAAGAAAGTCTTGAGTTGAAGACGGGTGTTAGGATATTCAGGGCTGCGTTCGCTTTATTCCTGGCTTGTTTGATGTGGGTGTACATTGTCAACCTTTTATCGATGGTAACTCCCAAGTACGTAACGTTCCATGACCAAGTTAATTGTTGACTAAGTAATGTTGGAGGAGGTGGAGGCGCGTTGTACGAACCGAACATGATGGTTTGCGTCTTCTTTACATTGAGAGCTAATCTCCATTTCTCTAACCAGTCGGGAAGCGCGTCGAGAGCGGTTTGTAGCTTGTAAATGGCATGTGTTACTCTTATCGATCTGGAGAGTAGGGCGATGTCATCCGCGTAGAGTGCCAGTGTGGTCCCCTCCACGGTTGGGATGTCGTTTGTGAAGCAAGAGTACAGCATCGGAGACCACGTGCTGCCCTGGGGGACTCCGGCCTTTATAAGGCGGCTGGTTGAAATGGCGCCCTCGACCCTGACGCGAAAGGTCCTGCCGGCGAGGAACTCAGCCAGGATTCGCGCGAGGCAGTGAGGGACGCCGGCTCGGCGAATCTTGAAGAGAAGACCAGGGTGCCAAACCTTGTCGAAGGCTTTGGCCACGTCCAGGAAGGCCGCAGCTGTGAATTCCTTTCTGTTCATGGCCGATGCAGCAAAATGGATCACCCTGGCTAGTTGTAGTGTCGTAGAGTGCTCCTCTCTAAAACCGAATTGTTCGGGGCGAGGCTTCAAGTAGGCCTGGATGTGAGGTAACAGTATTTTTTCGTATAGTTTTGATATGGAGCTCAGTAGTGTTATGGGTCTGTAGCTGTCTGTTTGCCTGGGGTTTTTATTCTTTTTGAGTAGCAATATAATGTGTCCTTCCTTCCAGGCCTTAGGGAAGTAGCCTGTCTGGAGCGAGGCGTTGAATAGGCGTGTTAGCTGAACTGAAGCGATCGGCGGGAGGTTGCGGAGCATGGTGTTGGTTATGCCGTCACCACCGGGCGCCTTTCTGGGCTTGAGGTCCGCAATAGTTTTCCTTATGAGGCGCGGAGTGAGCAAGGGAGGCGGTAGCGTAGAGCATGAAGGATTGTCTAGCCAGTTTTGAATGATGCGCTCCAGTCTGTTGTGTTCTTCCACTCTGAGGCTGGGGTGGGGCATGAATTGGGAAGCCCAAAAGTCTGCATGTAGTTCCGCACGACCTTCAGAGCTAAAATTTAGCGCGCCATCTGGGCCTGTGATGGGTCTGACTGCTTCGGGTTTAGAGCGTAACATGCGGCACAGCTTATGGAGTGAGTTGTTGTTCTCACTGGCCTGCTAGATGCGTTCCTGCCATCTCTCTGAGGCCACCGACTCGAGAAGCGCTCTTATTCTTACAATAAGGGCGTTGAGTCTGGTCTTCGTGGCCGGCTCTCTAGTCCGCTGCTATACTTTCCGTAACTTACGTTTCTGGTTAATAAGAGCTGATATGTGATGAGGGATGGGAGGGAGTTTCTTTCCCACCTGGGGCTGGGTTGCGTGCTCCTTGGCCTGTGTAAGCGCGTCGGTAAATTCGAGGAGTGCGGCGTCAATGCTGGCGCGGTCGGCCAGAGATGTAAGCGGCCCACTTTGGATGTTGCGTTCGACCGTAACTTGGAAGAGCGGCCAGTTAGTGCGGCCCGAAGGAGGTAATCTAGTGGCAGATGTCGTGTTTCCCTGTAACGTTAGTAAGACCGGGAGGTGATCGGAATTATAGGCATCCAGAAGTGTCTCAAGCGACAGTTGAAGGCCCTCGAGGCCCCAGTGAACTGCCAGATCTATGATGCTTGGGGCGTGGGATTGGACGTGAGAAAAGTGGGTGTACTCGTCTGGAGCAGCCACCACATACCCTCGTTTCTCCGCGTCTTGTAGGAGGATGCGCCCAGTTGGGCACGTGGTTCGACAGCCCCAAACTGTGTGGTGGGCATTCCAATCCCCGGCTGCGATGGTGGGCGTCGAGTTGTTAAGGAGGCATCGCACTTCGTTTGTTTTAAGCTTTGATGCTGGCGGTCGGTAAATAGCGTACAGGCGGAGTAGTTTACAGTTGTGTTGTACTTCGACGCCCAGCGACTGGAATGAGGTTGTGTCGGGAATAGGCAAGATGTGATGCACTAGAGATCTGCGTGTCGCGATGAGGAGGCCTCTACGAGCGTGTTCTGGAGGCACGTCAAGTTTTGCGATTTGATAGCCTGGGATGCTGAGAGGCTCGTTGGCTCTAAGGTGAGTTTCATTGATGAGGGCGATGTCAATGTTTTGTTCTTGCAGCATGAGCCTTATGAAGTGCACCCTCGCCTTCGCTCCTGCTGCGTTCCAATATATCACTCTTAATTCGCGTGACATTGTAGATTCTAGTTTTTAAAGAGTTCCTTCATTCCTTCAAGGAGGATCTGCACCGGATCGTGTCCGTCTTTTAGAGCAGTGAGGACCCCCTTGATGACGCCGAGGGCTATTTCAATGACTTGTTGTTTCTCGTTAGGGGTATTTCCTGTATTGAATATGGCTGCTCCAGGGACGGGTTTCTGAACCGCCGCGGTTTCGGGAGGTGGGGCACTGGTGCCCCTATTTTGGGGCTTTGCCCTTTTCTGGGGCCTCGCTTTTTCCTTCTGGCTCTCTCGATGTACTGATTGGCTGGAGCCATCAGCGTTGAGGCGTGTTGGTCAGCCGCAATGGTGTTGGTTGTAACACGTGCTTCGCGGGATGGTTTGGTTAAGGCCGCTAGTCCGGCCTTCTTGAAACGGGCTTCTTTTTTAAACTGGGGGCACGCCGCGTGATTCGCTGGGTGCGGGCCGCCACAGTTCGCACACGTTGGAGGTTCGTCTAGAGGGCGGGGGCAGTCACGCGCAGCATGCTGCTCACCGCATCGTACGCAGGCCAGCCGGCGATGGCAGCCATGGCTGGAATGCCGGAAGGCCTGGCATCGGTGGCATTGTGCGGGCCCTTTCCTGCCGCGCCAAGCTTCAATGATCACTCCGGCATGTTCAAGAGCTCGTTCACTTCGTATATACCGGGAATGAGGTCTGGGGTGTTCTTAATTATTGCCATAAAGATACACCCCGGGCGCCCCATTCTTGTCTTAATTGGGCGAGCGTACTCGGCGGTGTATCCTTTTTCTTCAAGGGCTCCAATTATTTCTTCCGGGGTCGTGCTTACTGGGAGGCCGCGGATTGCAACCTTGCGGCTCATCTTCGAAGGTAATCCGTAGGAGAACCATGATAGTTCGGTTTCTTTCTCGAGGTCCGTCAGATATCTCTGTATCGTTCGATATTCACTTTCAGAGCAGGGTGTAAATCTAACACCCATTCCAAATGGGTGGCCCAGTTCGGGAGATTTTCTACCACTAATGGGGGTAGACGTGGTTTCTGCGCGTCGGTCGTTTGGGCCGATGCGGGCGCGGCTAGGCTGAGTGGGTTAGTACTGGCACTTGTGGTTGCACTATTACTAACCTTGGTGTTGGCTTTGGCGGCTGCGGCGAAGCTGAGAGCAGGTTTGGGCAGCGGCGTGGCGCTGCTAGAAGGGGCGGCGGTTGCAGTAGTAGCAGGCACGAGTGAGCTTGCTGGCTTGCGGGCGCTCTGCTGGAACGGGGCGGGTGACGCCAGGTAAGTATGAGTTCTTGCTGGAAGTTCCAGGGGGTCGCTGAACAAGCCAAAATTTTGCCACCGCGATGCAGTAAACAGTAAAAAAATTAACAATGACATCTAGCGACATCTGTCATCTCCCGTTTTAGCAGCGCCATCTGTTGATAAACTTAGTAATTAAAGCGTTATCTAATTTATTTATTATAAGGCATAACTACAGAGTAAAAACTAAAAAGAAGAAGTAGAATTATACAATATCAACAAGAGACAGGATAAGTTTGAACCCCGATAAAAGCTACGCAAAACATGTAACTAAGAATAGTAATAATAGTTTAGCTAGAGGCGTATCGCTGGCTTAGACATAAGCACACCTGGGTTCAAAAACAAAAAGTCTAAAAACTAAATAAACAAAAAATAATACTATAATTAGGAATATATGTATAATAATACTATAGTTATTATACATATATTCCTAATTTAATATTTCATTTTCTGAAATAAACAGGCAGACTTTGTGCATTGATGTCCAAACTTTTACACAGTTAATTGTGAGCTCTACACATTCTGAACACTAGGTTGTTAAATGCTAAATTATTTCGACATACAGGTATATGAAAAAATAATCGAGTGCGAGTGCTACCAATTTTTTGTGAAAAGTGGCTTAGTAGTTCGCTAGTATCCCATTTGTTATTTATAATTTTGTGAAGTGTAACAAAATCTTGAGTTCTATGTCTAGTGACAAGATATTTTAAACCGAAGTATTTAAGACGATCCTTATACGGAGATAGTTTACGAATTAAATTGAATCTAAAGCAAACATATAACCGAAGCGTAATCTAAAATACTTCTAACAAGTGCTACAAATAATGTGACGACACTAGCTGGTTTATTAAAAGGTTTAGTAACTCTGAGTATAAACCCCAAAATCTGATCAGCTCTTGAAAACATAATATCATAGTGATAGGTATACCTTAGTTTGCTGTCTAACCAAACTCCGAGATCCCTAATGACATCAACTCTATTCAAAGGAGTCTTGTTGAGTTTATAGGAATTGACGATAGGGTATCGTTTTTTTGTGAATGATATAACATGACATTTTGATATATTTAGTGTCATGTTATAGAACACTACAAATCTAGTTGATTAATACTACGTTGGAGGATGTCACAGTCGTCATGATTATTGATTACAGAGTCTATTTTTAAATCATCTGCGTTAGCGATGCAATGGCAGGATATAGACTCAATAAGGTCATTAATAAAAAGGACAAATAACAAGGGACCGACATTGGAACCTTGTGGTATTCCTGATACAGCTTCGTAACGATTTGAGTAAAAACCGAATACTGTGACTAACTGAGAACGGTTGGTGATATATGAGTTAAGTCAACGCAATAACGAACCATGTATACCTAGATGACGAGCTTTAGAGATTAGTATGTAATGATCAATCTTATTAAAAGCTTTGTTGAAGTCTGTGTATAGGGAATTGACCTGTTTCCTTTGATTTAAAGCCTCGTTCAGATAATTCGAGTAGGTGAAGAGATTGGAAATCGTAGAACGTCCCGATACAAAACCATGCTGTCTATCACTTATTAAGTTCTTTAAGGAAAAACTTATATGTTTATAAATAAGGCTTTCAAATATTTTTGCAAATATTTTTGTCAGTATACTGATAGGTCTGTAATTTAATTTTCTACGTCAGATTTGTTACCTTTTTTATGTATAGGCAATATGTGAGCGGTCTTCCATAGTTGCGGAAAGATACCAGTAGACAGACTACGGTTGAACAGTAACGTTAGAGGTTTAATTAGTGCTGTATAGCAATTGCGAACTATAATGGGAGGCACGCCGTCTGGTCCTGCCCCTTTATTTATATTAACTGATTTTAAACCATGTTCGACTTCCCGCTCTGTGGCCCTGATAGATGAAATACTACAGTTTGATCCCGGAAAATCTGGTGCGTATGATGTAGACATATTTGTGTTGTATAAAGAAGCAAAATGTTCAGCATACAATTCAACAATATCCTTCCCATTATCCGCAGTCTTTAAGATAGCTTGCCTTTTTGAGTTTAATACACGCTTCAAGAGGAAGATGGTGATCATCACAACGAATTAATGTTTACTCCGTTACTTATTTTTAAGATTGTAAATTCTGCTGATTAACTAATTGATTTTTGTATGAGCCTAAACTATTCACATTAACACGAAATGTGTACCGCCTTTTACAAGTCTTTTATTAAGCGCTTCCCATCCGAACATCGAAACGAAGTGGGTTTGCGATATCTTAATTTTTATTTATTCATTTGAAATTTGAAGCTGATTTTTTATCTTTTTATTTATTTATTAGGCGCACCGACGCATAGAAAATGATAATAAAAATAATAATTCTTTAGTAGAGTGTAAAGGTACAGTATGCATATAAAACTTATGAAACTATTTAGGTACCGCTAAATTGGTTTAACCTTCCTTCGAAGAAATAACAAACACAAGTGTAGAGGCTATGTGTGCTTTTTGTAAAGAAAATCAAAGAGTTTACTTCTGTATTTAGGCACGGAGTACGAAAAATGTCAGCAGACATACAAAAATGGTGAACTAAATATAATACTAAATAAACTGAAATACTAATACTAATACTGAATGAAGATAATATCTGTTTGACAAATAAGACTAGCATCTAGTCAAACAAGGATCCTTGATAATCATGAGACAAAAGTTTATCTCCGAACACATTAAGATACACTTTATCAAATGCTTTCGTGAAATGTGTATGAATAACGTGGGCCTGTACACATTAGTTCACAAAATCCTTATTCTTCTACCTCTGATAAGGCAAGGTTACTATCCATAAAATATAAGGCGTGATATGTTTTTTCACCTCGTTTTTATTTATAACCTAATATTTATATATAGGCTATAATATTGAAAAATAGGACATTTAAATGCTACCTGGAGAAGCCATGGCGAATATTTGGACGATATTATATTCCATAAATATATAATGACATTGAAGGGCCTTTCAAACTAATTAATAAAAATAATGCTATATCAGACGCATTTCCCCTTATTTGAATTAAAAGACAGGAAGCTTTTATTGGAAGAAACTTTAAAACGATAGCGTTTTAAAGTCTATGCAATCTAGAAACATGTAATTTCGTATAGACAAAATTACATGTTTCTAGATTGCATAGTTTTTTAAAACGAATTAACCGTAAAACCGTGCTGACAATTAACTGAGTACTGCTGAATATATGAGTTTTATGAGCGTTTCAAAACGAGTATAGAATGGAAATCGGGCTAATATGATCTTCCTAATCAGCATTCAGGAGTCAGGAGTATTAACAAATTACAGATTCCTACACCTTCGGCCGATGATGAGATAACCGTCGATAATTTGGCAGGATAGTGACTTTTTCCATTTCGTTTCTTTTATTTATAAAAGCCCAAAAGCTTGCACAGCGAACGTGTAATAGCCATAGGAAAGGATATTATAGGTAAGATGTGCTGTAATCGAAGCGATGTTTGGTTGGATTTTAAAGATATCTGGTCGATAAATTTACAATTTGGATTCAACGATTTAGTTTATCGTTTTAATTAAAATATCTTACAAACATATTAAGGGTTCTATTTCTCCATTGTATTTTGGAATCATTTCTTAGGGGACGGCGCGTACGCAGTCCCCACTACCAAAAATTACGCGTCCGAGTTATTCACATTAGGAATAATCACAGAGGTCAACCCCGCCGCCGTGCAATGGAAGGGCCTCGCTCTGGGAGAACCGCCTATTTGATCACGGTGTCTCCTACGCCAGGTAAGTATGAGTTGTTGCTGGAAGTTCCAGGGGGTCGCTGAACAAGCAAAAATTTTGCCACCGCGATGCAGTAAACAGTAAAAAAATTAACAATGACATCTAGCGACATCTGTCATCTCCCGTTTTAGCAGCGCCATCTGTTGATAAACTTAGTAATTAAAGCGTTATCTAATTGGCCTCCGTTTATTTATTTATTTATTTATTATAAGGCATAACTACAGAGTAAAAACTAAAAAGAAGAAGTAGAATTATACAATATCAACAAGAGACAGGATAAGTTTGAACCCCGATAAAAGCTACGCAAAACATTTAAGTAAGAATAGTAATAATAGTTTAGCTAGAGGCGTATCGCTGGCTTAGACATAAGCACACCTGGGTTCAAAAACAAAAAGTCTAAAAACTAAATAAACAAAAAATAATACTATAATTAGGAATATATGTATAATAATACTATAGTTATTATACATATATTCCTAATTTAATATTGCATTTTTTTAAATAAACAGGCAGACTTTGTGCATTGATGTCCAAACTTTTACACAGTTAATTGTGAGCTCTACACATTCTGAACACTAGGTTGTTAAATGCTAAATTATTTCGACATACAGGTATATGAAAAAAAAAACGAGTGCGAGTGCTACCAATTTTAAGTGAAAAGTGGCTTAGTAGTTCGCTAGTATCCCATTTGTTATTTATAATTTTGTGAAGTGTAACAAAATCTTGAGTTCTATGTCTAGTGACAAGATATTTTAAACCGAAGTATTTAAGACGATCCTTATACGGAGATAGTTTACGAATTAAATTGAATCTAAAGCAAACATATCTAAGAAAGCGCTTCTGAATAGATTCAATTCTTTCAATATGTCTCTTAAATAAGGGAGACCATATAACCGAAGCGTAATCTTAAATACTTCTAACAAGTGCTACAAATAATGTGACGACACTAGCTGGTTTATTAAAAGGTTTAGTAACTCTGAGTATAAATCCCAAAATCTGATCAGCTCTTGAAAACATAATATCATAGTGATAGGTATACCTTAGTTTGCTGTCTAACCAAACTCCGAGATCCCTAATGACATCAACTCTATTCAAAGGAGTCTTGTTTATAGGAATTGACGATAGGGTATCGTTTTTTTGTGAATGATATAACATGACATTTTGATATATTTAGTGTCATGTTATTGACAGAACACTACAAATCTAGTTGATTAATACTACGTTGGAGGATGTCACAGTCGTCATGATTATTGATTACAGAGTCTATTTTTAAATCATCTGCGTTAGCGATGCAATGGCAGGATATAGACTCAATAAGGTCATTAATAAAAAGGACAAATAACAAGGGACCGAGATTAGAACCTTGTGGTATTCCTGATACAGCTTCGTTAAGGATTTGAGTAAAAACGGTATACTGTGACTAACTGAGAACGGTTGGTGATATATGAGTTAAGCCAACGCAATAACGAGCCATGTATACCTAGATGACGAGCTTTAGAGATTAGTATGTAATGATCAATCTTATCAAAAGTTTTGTTGAAGTCTGTGTATAGGGAATCGACCTGTTTCCTTTGATTTAAAGCCTCGTTCAGATAATTCGAGTAGGTGAAGAGATTGGAAATCGTAGAACGTCCCGATACAAAACCATGCTGTCTATCACTTATTAAGTTCTTTAAGGAAAAACTTATATGTTTATAAATAAGGCTTTCAAATATTTTTGCAAATATTTTTGTCAGTATACTGATAGGCCTGTAATTTAATTTTCTACGTCAGATTTGTTACCTTTTTTATGTATAGGCAATATGTGAGCGGTCTTCCATAGTTGCGGAAAGATACCAGTAGACAGACTACGAGTGAACAGTAACGTTAGAGGTTTAATTAGTGCTGTATAGCAATTGCGAACTATAATGGGAGGCACGCCGTCTGGTCCTGCCCCTTTATTTATATTAACTGATTTTAAACCATGTTCGACTTCCCGCTCTGTGGCCCTGATAGATGAAATACTACAGTTTGATCCCGGAAAATCTGGTGCGTATGATGTAGACATATTTGTGTTGTATAAAGAAGCAAAATGTTCAGCATACAATTCAACAATATCCTTCCCATTATCCGCAGTCTTTAAGATAGCTTGCCTTTTTGAGTTTAATACACACTTCAAGAGGAGGATGGTGATCATCACAACGAATTAATGTTTACTCCGTTACTTATTTTTAAGATTGTAAATTCTGCTGATTAACTAATTGATTTTTGTATGAGCCTAAACTATTCACATTAACACGAAATGTGTACCGCCTTTTACAAGTCTTTTATTAAGCGCTTCCCATCCGAACATCGAAACGAAGTGGGTTTGCGATATCTTAATTTTTATTTATTCATTTGAAATTTGAAGCTGATTTTTTATCTTTTTATTTATTTATTAGGCGCACCGACGCATAGAAAATGATAATAAAAATAATAATTCTTTAGTAGAGTGTAAAGGTACAGTATGCATATAAAACTTATGAAACTATTTAGGTACCGCTAAATTGGTTTAACCTTCCTTCGAAGAAATAACAAACACAAGTGTAGAGGCTATGTGTGCTTTTTGTAAAGAAAATCAAAGAGTTTACTTCTGTATTTAGGCACGGAGTACGAAAAATGTCAGCAGACATACAAAAATGGTGAACTAAATATAATACTAAATAAACTGAAATACTAATACTAATACTGAATGAAGATAATATCTGTTTGACAAATAAGACTAGCATCTAGTCAAACAAGGATCCTTGATAATCATGAGACAAAAGTTTATCTCCGAACACATTAAGATACACTTTATCAAATGCTTTCGTGAAATGTGTATGAATAACGTGGGCCTGTACACATTAGTTCACAAAATCCTTATTCTTCTACCTCTGATAAGGCAAGGTTACTATCCATAAAATATAAGGCGTGATATGTTTTTTCACCTCGTTTTTATTTATAACCTAATATTTATATATAGGCTATAATATTGAAAAATAGGACATTTAAATGCTACCTGGAGAAGCCATGGCGAATATTTGGACGATATTATATTCCATAAATATATAATGACATTGAACGGCCTTTCAAACTAATTAATAAAAATAATGCTATATCAGACGCATTTCCCCTTATTTGAATTAAAAGACAGGAAGCTTTTATTGGAAGAAACTTTAAAACGATAGCGTTTTAAAGTCTATGCAATCTAGAAACATGTAATTTCGTATAGACAAAATTACATGTTTCTAGATTGCATAGTTTTTTAAAACGAATTAACCGTAAAACCGTGCTGACAATTAACTGAGTACTGCTGAATATATGAGTTTTATGAGCGTTTCAAAACGAGTATAGAATGGAAATCGGGCTAATATGATCTTCCTAATCAGCATTCAGGAGTCAGGAGTATTAACAAATTACAGATTCCTACACCTTCGGCCGATGATGAGATAACCGTCGATAATTTGGCAGGATAGTGACTTTTTCCATTTCGTTTCTTTTATTTATAAAAGCCCAAAAGCTTGCACAGCGAACGTGTAATAGCCATAGGAAAGGATATTATAGGTAAGATGTGCTGTAATCGAAGCGATGTTTGGTTGGATTTTAAAGATATCTGGTCGATAAATTTACAATTTGGATTCAACGATTTAGTTTATCGTTTTAATTAAAATATCTTACAAACATATTAAGGGTTCTATTTCTCCATTGTATTTTGGAATCATTTCTTAGGGGACGGCGCGTACGCAGTCCCCACTACCAAAAATTACGCGTCCGAGTTATTCACATTAGGAATAATCACAGAGGTCAACCCCGCCGCCGTGCAATGGAAGGGCCTCGCTCTGGGAGAACCGCCTATTTGATCACGGTGTCTCCTACGCCAGGTAAGTATGAGTTGTTGCTGGAAGTTCCAGGGGGTCGCTGAACAAGCAAAAATTTTGCCACCGCGATGCAGTAAACAGTAAAAAAATTAACAATGACATCTAGCGACATCTGTCATCTCCCGTTTTAGCAGCGCCATCTGTTGATAAACTTAGTAATTAAAGCGTTATCTAATTGGCCTCCGTTTATTTATTTATTTATTTATTATAAGGCATAACTACAGAGTAAAAACTAAAAAGAAGAAGTAGAATTATACAATATCAACAAGAGACAGGATAAGTTTGAACCCCGATAAAAGCTACGCAAAACATGTAACTAAGAATAGTAATAATAGTTTAGCTAGAGGCGTATCGCTGGCTTAGACATAAGCACACCTGGGTTCAAAAACAAAAAGTCTAAAAACTAAATAAACAAAAAATAATACTATAATTAGGAATATATGTATAATAATACTATAGTTATTATACATATATTCCTAATTTAATATTTCATTTTCTGAAATAAACAGGCAGACTTTGTGCATTGATGTCCAAACTTTTACACAGTTAATTGTGAGCTCTACACATTCTGAACACTAGGTTGTTAAATGCTAAATTATTTCGACATACAGGTATATGAAAAAATAATCGAGTGCGAGTGCTACCAATTTTTTGTGAAAAGTGGCTTAGTAGTTCGCTAGTATCCCATTTGTTATTTATAATTTTGTGAAGTGTAACAAAATCTTGAGTTCTATGTCTAGTGACAAGATATTTTAAACCGAAGTATTTAAGACGATCCTTATACGGAGATAGTTTACGAATTAAATTGAATCTAAAGCAAACATATCTAAGAAAGCGCTTCTGAATAGATTCAATTCTTTCAATATGTCTCTTAAATAAGGGAGACCATATAACCGAAGCGTAATCTTAAATACTTCTAACAAGTGCTACAAATAATGTGACGACACTAGCTGGTTTATTAAAAGGTTTAGTAACTCTGAGTATAAATCCCAAAATCTGATCAGCTCTTGAAAACATAATATCATAGTGATAGGTATACCTTAGTTTGCTGTCTAACCAAACTCCGAGATCCCTAATGACATCAACTCTATTCAAAGGAGTCTTGTTTATAGGAATTGACGATAGGGTATCGTTTTTTTGTGAATGATATAACATGACATTTTGATATATTTAGTGTCATGTTATTGACAGAACACTACAAATCTAGTTGATTAATACTACGTTGGAGGATGTCACAGTCGTCATGATTATTGATTACAGAGTCTATTTTTAAATCATCTGCGTTAGCGATGCAATGGCAGGATATAGACTCAATAAGGTCATTAATAAAAAGGACAAATAACAAGGGACCGAGATTAGAACCTTGTGGTATTCCTGATACAGCTTCGTTAAGGATTTGAGTAAAAACGGTATACTGTGACTAACTGAGAACGGTTGGTGATATATGAGTTAAGCCAACGCAATAACGAGCCATGTATACCTAGATGACGAGCTTTAGAGATTAGTATGTAATGATCAATCTTATCAAAAGTTTTGTTGAAGTCTGTGTATAGGGAATCGACCTGTTTCCTTTGATTTAAAGCCTCGTTCAGATAATTCGAGTAGGTGAAGAGATTGGAAATCGTAGAACGTCCCGATACAAAACCATGCTGTCTATCACTTATTAAGTTCTTTAAGGAAAAACTTATATGTTTATAAATAAGGCTTTCAAATATTTTTGCAAATATTTTTGTCAGTATACTGATAGGCCTGTAATTTAATTTTCTACGTCAGATTTGTTACCTTTTTTATGTATAGGCAATATGTGAGCGATCTTCCATAGTTGCGGAAAGATACCAGTAGACAGACTACGAGTGAACAGTAACGTTAGAGGTTTAATTAGCGCTGTATAGCAATTGCGAACTATAATGGGAGGCACGCCGTCTGGTCCTGCCCCTTTATTTATATTAACTGATTTTAAACCATGTTCGACTTCCCGCTCTGTGGCCCTGATAGATGAAATACTACAGTTTGATCCCGGAAAATCTGGTGCGTATGATGTAGACATATTTGTGTTGTATAAAGAAGCAAAATGTTCAGCATACAATTCAACAATATCCTTCCCATTATCCGCAGTCTTTAAGATAGCTTGCCTTTTTGAGTTTAATACACACTTCAAGAGGAGGATGGTGATCATCACAACGAATTAATGTTTACTCCGTTACTTATTTTTAAGATTGTAAATTCTGCTGATTAACTAATTGATTTTTGTATGAGCCTAAACTATTCACATTAACACGAAATGTGTACCGCCTTTTACAAGTCTTTTATTAAGCGCTTCCCATCCGAACATCGAAACGAAGTGGGTTTGCGATATCTTAATTTTTATTTATTCATTTGAAATTTGAAGCTGATTTTTTATCTTTTTATTTATTTATTAGGCGCACCGACGCATAGAAAATGATAATAAAAATAATAATTCTTTAGTAGAGTGTAAAGGTACAGTATGCATATAAAACTTATGAAACTATTTAGGTACCGCTAAATTGGTTTAACCTTCCTTCGAAGAAATAACAAACACAAGTGTAGAGGCTATGTGTGCTTTTTGTAAAGAAAATCAAAGAGTTTACTTCTGTATTTAGGCACGGAGTACGAAAAATGTCAGCAGACATACAAAAATGGTGAACTAAATATAATACTAAATAAACTGAAATACTAATACTAATACTGAATGAAGATAATATCTGTTTGACAAATAAGACTAGCATCTAGTCAAACAAGGATCCTTGATAATCATGAGACAAAAGTTTATCTCCGAACACATTAAGATACACTTTATCAAATGCTTTCGTGAAATGTGTATGAATAACGTGGGCCTGTACACATTAGTTCACAAAATCCTTATTCTTCTACCTCTGATAAGGCAAGGTTACTATCCATAAAATATAAGGCGTGATATGTTTTTTCACCTCGTTTTTATTTATAACCTAATATTTATATATAGGCTATAATATTGAAAAATAGGACATTTAAATGCTACCTGGAGAAGCCATGGCGAATATTTGGACGATATTATATTCCATAAATATATAATGACATTGAAGGGCCTTTCAAACTAATTAATAAAAATAATGCTATATCAGACGCATTTCCCCTTATTTGAATTAAAAGACAGGAAGCTTTTATTGGAAGAAACTTTAAAACGATAGCGTTTTAAAGTCTATGCAATCTAGAAACATGTAATTTCGTATAGACAAAATTACATGTTTCTAGATTGCATAGTTTTTTAAAACGAATTAACCGTAAAACCGTGCTGACAATTAACTGAGTACTGCTGAATATATGAGTTTTATGAGCGTTTCAAAACGAGTATAGAATGGAAATCGGGCTAATATGATCTTCCTAATCAGCATTCAGGAGTCAGGAGTATTAACAAATTACAGATTCCTACACCTTCGGCCGATGATGAGATAACCGTCGATAATTTGGCAGGATAGTGACTTTTTCCATTTCGTTTCTTTTATTTATAAAAGCCCAAAAGCTTGCACAGCGAACGTGTAATAGCCATAGGAAAGGATATTATAGGTAAGATGTGCTGTAATCGAAGCGATGTTTGGTTGGATTTTAAAGATATCTGGTCGATAAATTTACAATTTGGATTCAACGATTTAGTTTATCGTTTTAATTAAAATATCTTACAAACATATTAAGGGTTCTATTTCTCCATTGTATTTTGGAATCATTTCTTAGGGGACGGCGCGTACGCAGTCCCCACTACCAAAAATTACGCGTCCGAGTTATTCACATTAGGAATAATCACAGAGGTCAACCCCGCCGCCGTGCAATGGAAGGGCCTCGCTCTGGGAGAACCGCCTATTTGATCACGGTGTCTCCTACGCCAGGTAAGTATGAGTTGTTGCTGGAAGTTCCAGGGGGTCGCTGAACAAGCAAAAATTTTGCCACCGCGATGCAGTAAACAGTAAAAAAATTAACAATGACATCTAGCGACATCTGTCATCTCCCGTTTTAGCAGCGCCATCTGTTGATAAACTTAGTAATTAAAGCGTTATCTAATTGGCCTCCGTTTATTTATTTATTTATTTATTATAAGGCATAACTACAGAGTAAAAACTAAAAAGAAGAAGTAGAATTATACAATATCAACAAGAGACAGGATAAGTTTGAACCCCGATAAAAGCTACGCAAAACATTTAAGTAAGAATAGTAATAATAGTTTAGCTAGAGGCGTATCGCTGGCTTAGACATAAGCACACCTGGGTTCAAAAACAAAAAGTCTAAAAACTAAATAAACAAAAAATAATACTATAATTAGGAATATATGTATAATAATACTATAGTTATTATACATATATTCCTAATTTAATATTGCATTTTTTTAAATAAACAGGCAGACTTTGTGCATTGATGTCCAAACTTTTACACAGTTAATTGTGAGCTCTACACATTCTGAACACTAGGTTGTTAAATGCTAAATTATTTCGACATACAGGTATATGAAAAAAAAAACGAGTGCGAGTGCTACCAATTTTAAGTGAAAAGTGGCTTAGTAGTTCGCTAGTATCCCATTTGTTATTTATAATTTTGTGAAGTGTAACAAAATCTTGAGTTCTATGTCTAGTGACAAGATATTTTAAACCGAAGTATTTAAGACGATCCTTATACGGAGATAGTTTACGAATTAAATTGAATCTAAAGCAAACATATCTAAGAAAGCGCTTCTGAATAGATTCAATTCTTTCAATATGTCTCTTAAATAAGGGAGACCATATAACCGAAGCGTAATCTTAAATACTTCTAACAAGTGCTACAAATAATGTGACGACACTAGCTGGTTTATTAAAAGGTTTAGTAACTCTGAGTATAAATCCCAAAATCTGATCAGCTCTTGAAAACATAATATCATAGTGATAGGTATACCTTAGTTTGCTGTCTAACCAAACTCCGAGATCCCTAATGACATCAACTCTATTCAAAGGAGTCTTGTTTATAGGAATTGACGATAGGGTATCGTTTTTTTGTGAATGATATAACATGACATTTTGATATATTTAGTGTCATGTTATTGACAGAACACTACAAATCTAGTTGATTAATACTACGTTGGAGGATGTCACAGTCGTCATGATTATTGATTACAGAGTCTATTTTTAAATCATCTGCGTTAGCGATGCAATGGCAGGATATAGACTCAATAAGGTCATTAATAAAAAGGACAAATAACAAGGGACCGAGATTAGAACCTTGTGGTATTCCTGATACAGCTTCGTTAAGGATTTGAGTAAAAACGGTATACTGTGACTAACTGAGAACGGTTGGTGATATATGAGTTAAGCCAACGCAATAACGAGCCATGTATACCTAGATGACGAGCTTTAGAGATTAGTATGTAATGATCAATCTTATCAAAAGTTTTGTTGAAGTCTGTGTATAGGGAATCGACCTGTTTCCTTTGATTTAAAGCCTCGTTCAGATAATTCGAGTAGGTGAAGAGATTGGAAATCGTAGAACGTCCCGATACAAAACCATGCTGTCTATCACTTATTAAGTTCTTTAAGGAAAAACTTATATGTTTATAAATAAGGCTTTCAAATATTTTTGCAAATATTTTTGTCAGTATACTGATAGGCCTGTAATTTAATTTTCTACGTCAGATTTGTTACCTTTTTTATGTATAGGCAATATGTGAGCGGTCTTCCATAGTTGCGGAAAGATACCAGTAGACAGACTACGAGTGAACAGTAACGTTAGAGGTTTAATTAGTGCTGTATAGCAATTGCGAACTATAATGGGAGGCACGCCGTCTGGTCCTGCCCCTTTATTTATATTAACTGATTTTAAACCATGTTCGACTTCCCGCTCTGTGGCCCTGATAGATGAAATACTACAGTTTGATCCCGGAAAATCTGGTGCGTATGATGTAGACATATTTGTGTTGTATAAAGAAGCAAAATGTTCAGCATACAATTCAACAATATCCTTCCCATTATCCGCAGTCTTTAAGATAGCTTGCCTTTTTGAGTTTAATACACACTTCAAGAGGAGGATGGTGATCATCACAACGAATTAATGTTTACTCCGTTACTTATTTTTAAGATTGTAAATTCTGCTGATTAACTAATTGATTTTTGTATGAGCCTAAACTATTCACATTAACACGAAATGTGTACCGCCTTTTACAAGTCTTTTATTAAGCGCTTCCCATCCGAACATCGAAACGAAGTGGGTTTGCGATATCTTAATTTTTATTTATTCATTTGAAATTTGAAGCTGATTTTTTATCTTTTTATTTATTTATTAGGCGCACCGACGCATAGAAAATGATAATAAAAATAATAATTCTTTAGTAGAGTGTAAAGGTACAGTATGCATATAAAACTTATGAAACTATTTAGGTACCGCTAAATTGGTTTAACCTTCCTTCGAAGAAATAACAAACACAAGTGCAGAGGCTATGTATGCTTTTTGTAAAGAAAATCAAAGAGTTTACTTCTGTATTTAGGCACGGAGTACGAAAAATGTCAGCAGACATACAAAAATGGTGAACTAAATATAATACTAAATAAACTGAAATACTAATACTAATACTGAATGAAGATAATATCTGTTTGACAAATAAGACTAGCATCTAGTCAAACAAGGATCCTTGATAATCATGAGACAAAAGTTTATCTCCGAACACATTAAGATACACTTTATCAAATGCTTTCGTGAAATGTGTATGAATAACGTGGGCCTGTACACATTAGTTCACAAAATCCTTATTCTTCTACCTCTGATAAGGCAAGGTTACTATCCATAAAATATAAGGCGTGATATGTTTTTTCACCTCGTTTTTTATTTATAACCTAATATTTATATATAGGCTATAATATTGAAAAATAGGACATTTAAATGCTACCTGGAGAAGCCATGGCGAATATTTGGACGATATTATATTCCATAAATATATAATGACATTGAAGGGCCTTTCAAACTAATTAATAAAAATAATGCTATATCAGACGCATTTCCCCTTATTTGAATTAAAAGACAGGAAGCTTTTATTGGAAGAAACTTTAAAACGATAGCGTTTTAAAGTCTATGCAATCTAGAAACATGTAATTTCGTATAGACAAAATTACATGTTTCTAGATTGCATAGTTTTTTAAAACGAATTAACCGTAAAACCGTGCTGACAATTAACTGAGTACTGCTGAATATATGAGTTTTATGAGCGTTTCAAAACGAGTATAGATTGGAAATCGGGCTAGTATGATATTCGTAATCAGCATTCAGGAGTCAGGAGTATTAACAAATTACAGATTCCTACACCTTCGGCCGATGATGAGATAACCGTCGATAATTTGGCAGGATAGTGACTTTTTCCATTTCGTTTCTTTTATTTATAAAAGCCCAAAAGCTTGCACAGCGAACGTGTAACAGCCATAGGAAAGGATATTATAGGTAAGATGTGCCGCAATCGAAGCGATGTTTGGTTGGATTTTAAAGATATCTGGTCGATAAATTTACAATTTGGATTCAACGATTTAGTTTATCGTTTTAATTAAAATATCTTACAAACATATTAAGGGTTCTATTTCTCCATTGTATTTTGGAATCATTTCTTAGGGGACGGCGCGTACGCAGTCCCCACTACCAAAAATTACGCGTCCGAGTTATTCACATTAGGAATAATCACAGAGGTCAACCCCGCCGCAGTGCAATGGAAGGGTCTCGCTCTGGGAGAACCGCCTATTTGATCACGGTGTCTCCTACGCCAGGTAAGTATGAGTTGTTGCTGGAAGTTCCAGGGGGTCGCTGAACAAGCAAAAATCTTGCCACCGCGATGCAGTAAACAGTAAAAAAATTAACAATGACATCTAGCGACATCTGTCATCTCCCGTTTTAGCAGCGCCATCTGTTGATAAACTTAGTAATTAAAGCGGTTTCTATTTGGCCACCGTTACTTATTTTTAAGATTGTAAATTATAATAAATGTTTAAGTAATTGTTAACGCAGACTATATAATTTACCTCCTTCTTGCGTCATGATTGTTTTTATTACCTTGGTAGTAGGTACTTCCTCATTATTAAGGATACCAATCACATCCCAGTTTTCAAATATTTATCAAACTTTATGTTTTGTAACTTCTCCTGATTAATTAATTGTTTTTTTTTATTCTAAACCATTCACATCAACATGAAATTTTTACCACTTTTTAAACGTGAATTCGGCATGTGATCATGCTGAAGACCGAAAACATTTGACTTACCTCATTATCGCTGATGCTCTGAGCCCTAAAGCAACGGATGTATGTTCAAAGAAGAGAGCCTTTAAACAAGCTTCCAAGTCCTTCAAAAAGGCATTACTGAAGACTTGTCTTGATCGATTTTATAAGAATGGCGAAAAGTTTTCTGTCCGACCAACTGGTCAGCAGCGGCAGCAGCAGCAGCAGTCGAGCTTTCTGGTCTCGTGCCAATGCGATCCAGACGAACTTCTGCTAACTCTCACTGCCTGCTCTTCTGAAGACGGATGGATTCCTGGTCTATACAGCAGGATAAAAACCGTATGCATTTGCTTCTCTGTTTTTTGATAATTCGCATCTAGCGAAGTCTTACATCTGCCGTTTTTATAGCCCATCTGTTGTTATACATAGTAATTAAAGCGGTTTCTTTTTGAAATTGAAAAATATATTATTTATGAAGAACTAAAGAATGATATATCTAGATGCATCCGTTAAGAAAAAGAAAATCATTAATAAGCAGTGAACACAACACTGGGTGACGACTATTAGATAAATTACAACGTGAATGAACGTTCTAGTTCTCAACTACATTTTATCACATTAATTAATTTTAGATCCTATAGAGTATGTTTAATCATTATAAGTGAAACCAGTTTCCATGTCCGGATGTTTATAACTTAATTAAATTGAACGGGTTTCATTTATTTGGATAAATGTAATGAAGACGTTTAATTATACTCACTTACTTACAAATATAATAACTCACTTATATTTAGTATACGAGTTTACTAAACAGCACCATAAAATACTGATATGTAGGAACTGGTAAATAAATACTTTAACTACGAATATGAAAGCGGTTTCGCTCATAAAATAATAATGTTTGATTAGGATCATGTAGGTAACAAATATTTTCTTGTAATTATTAAAAAAATAAGACAAACTGTCATCTCTAGACGTTGAATTAGCGAGTAGGTACCAACACACTAAAGAAATTAATACCTACTCAAAATTTCTGAGTCGAAACTCTTGGCTTATGGCTAGTGTTCCCCAAATGCAAGAACAAGACAAAACTTAGTCTATGATATTATGTTTTCTATCAAGAATGTCAAAAGACTTGCAATTATCTATTAGCATATTGCAATTTATTAAATATTAGTGTAGATCTTGGAACAACGGATTAGGTATTAAAGAGGTTAAATTGAAATATACAAAATCCCAACAATTAACATAACTTGACACTATTTCTAATACATTGTCAGGATAAAATAGTGGTCCTCTACTATATGAAGTGAAAACTTTGAAACATAAGTAGGCATACATAGTTGAAATTTGCAAATTTGGTAATTTTGAAAATATGTATAAACGTTTTTAATTAATATAGAATGGAAAATTCATCAATACGGGTAAGATACGACCTCCGACACTTGCGACATCTGGAATTTGCTTATTATCGGGAAGTAGAAGACATCTATATATTAGGATACTTTTGAAAATCCTAACCACTGTTAGCAAATAGCACTACGTTCATCTATGTGGCTGACATGCCGTTACCTACATAGTTACATCAGTTTAGAATTCTATATATTACAGGTAAAATTTTATGTATCATACAAGTATTTAATGTTTAATTTATTCTGTTTGTTTATGCGTATTTCGCAAGAAAATACAAAAACTTTTGTTGATTTTTTTTGAGATTCATTTCATCAAATGTTATGTAAATATTTTATTTATTTAAGAAAAATATCACGTTGTGTAATAGTCCTATAATAGTCTTCAATGTGTAATGTTAGATATTTTAACGGCATATTTGTTATTCTCAGAATGTATTGTTTGTTGATTCAAAGTCATCTTATTTTTAATCACCTAATATTGTCATGATAACTTATGGATTGTTTATTCTTCTAACGAGCTGTTTTGAACTTTAGTCGTGTGAACTATAGTTATCTCATTTTTTAGAATGATACATAAGCTCTCCTCCAAACCTTGTAAATCAGTCCTCATAGAGTTCTCCTCTAATCTTCATCGAGTCTTGTCTTGAGACTGTTGTCACTCTAATATAGTCTATACGTGAATAGTGTATAACAAATGTTACTTGAATATATTTCAATAAGAAACAAAAGAGAACTTTTCCTTTTATTGAAGACCCCTTCGTCGACGCGACGACCCCGAACTTACAAATGTTATAACGACCAACTTTTTTGTTAAAGGAAAGAATTGAAGATTATTATGATCAGGGAACGTCTAATGAAACTAAATATAAATATTGACCAAATTTCTGTTTGACTAAGCTGTGAGACGCAAGAGTTGTGCGCAAGACAATTTCGAAAACTATTATATTTCTCGTTTATTTAAGTAACGGCTCATCTAGTTAGTTAAGTTGTTACCGACGCTGTTAGATATCCGCAAAAGTGCTACCAACTTTAAGAAGGAAGAGGAAGTTGCATCATCCGGCTTTCACACTTTCCAGCTTTCACACACTAACCTAAAAACTACACCTAACTCTCGAATACCTTTTATCTTAAATCAAAACAAGAAATGAGACGATTTTAAGGTTAAGATCTTTATTTTTAACTTCTTTATCATTATTTTAATATTGGCACCGTCAGTTGACTCATTCAATAAAAAAATACGTTTTCGAAGTTAGACAATCCAATAACAAAATTAATATTTTTTTTATGCAACCAGTTTTAAAGTCTTGGCAGTATATATAGATAAATACGTGCATTTATCATGATTTTAAAAAATAAAAAATGTGAAATATGATTGTTATTTTTAGGTACTTAGATACTCGTGCCTTAAAAATTACCAGCTGTAAAAAATATGTAAACAAAACTTTTGAAGTAGACTTAGACCAACGTGGTGTTATTAGATGTCAGTATCGTAAGAATTTGCTCATTTTCCATTCACTGAAAAATCCAAAAATGTTTCGGGTTACAATAAAAAAAATATTGAGTCGGGTGAAGACAGATTTAGGTAGCTAGTATTCATATATTATTTGTATAATAAATTAAATGTTAATTTTATATCTAACTTTTAATTGGACTTAGGCAATTTCTTTTTTTTCTTTTTTATATTTAAGGTATAACAATTACATATCACTTAAATTTTTTATTGGGTTTTACATTGGGTTTGACTTGGCATATTTATATTCGAGGTTCATTCATAAACATACAATAACACAAAACATGGTCTGTTTGTTCTCCAAGCTTTAGGCCACAAATTATTTACAAAAGTAAAAGACATAAAACGTATCGTCTAAGTTAGATTTGCAAACATAATTTCAGTCGGAATGTTAGTTCGATGTCCTCTAGCTTTTAAGAACTAATATTAATCTTTATTAGACTATTTAGTAAAGTATTAACTACCTAACTATGGCTGTTGTATTATTATCTATCTTCTCCAATTAAATATAACCCGATTGGCGTATTACATAGGCATTTAAATTATTCAAGAACTGAATTAGACCTCTGTCATAATATTCTAACAAGAAAGACTCTATAAATTACTACTTTTGTACTATAATTGGTGTAAAAGAACTACTTTGGAACTTATACACGTATCAATTGAAATGGGGATTGCATAATTAATTGTCACTGGGCCGCCATATTGTCATTCTCAGACGGCGGACATTTTGTATTTTATATATAATATGGGGGTTGGTAATAAGATTATTTTATTGATTACGTTTAATGATACTGGGATATTAATAATGATAAGTGGTTTTTAAAAGTCATTATATACTTACACGCAAGTAATGTACCTACCTAAGGAAATAAAACAGTAGTGTCCGAAACTAGAAATGATTAGATATCTCTTGCGACGTAATTACCTACTCACTTATATAGATTATTTGTAATTTTCATTCAATTGAAGTTATATATAGATATATGAAGTTTTTTTATATATTTTTTTTATATAACAAATGTATTTTCGTTCAATATTTTGTAAAAAATTGCGATCATATAGTTACTATAAGGCGCAACCGAGTAGTTAACCTTGTATATAATACAACAATATGAATAACTTTCAGGGCTGTACGAATAAAAAAAACATTTTTCTAAGCCGTATAAATAGCTTCATGTCATTTTTATAATGTAGTTTTTTTTATGTTATACAGCCTTTATGAATGCCTAAAAAGATAGCAACGGTTACTTTTCTTTGTGTTTTCTTTGTAAAATAGAATACTTAATCAATCTGTAATTACAGCGACTCTTTTATTATTTTTAAATAAAACTACATGGTTGTAGTTAAATAGGCTAATTGATTATAAAACCAGATAGGTACCTATTTATAAGGTCTAGAAATCTCGTAGCAAGCATGGTAACTGTTCACCATATGGGCAATATTGGTGCGCATAAAAAAAAATAGCCTAAAAAATAGTACCTACTAAAGGTTATAATGAATATATTCATTTTTTAGGCTAAAATATAGAAGTTGTTAGTACGAGTGCTTTACTGGAAATGTCAAATTATTTGACAACAGATCATATATCAAATTGATTTTTGAAATATATATTTTCATATTATTAGGTACTGTTATTCGGCAGTAGGTATGTTCAAATTATACAGCCAAAAAAAATCAATATGAGGAAGCAATTAACCGTTAAACCTAAAACAATTTACACGTTAAAGAATTCTTGTAGAACGTTCGATTTCTAAAAAATATAAACCCCAAGGCGCAGATTACAGAACCAAGTAAAAATAGTTCTGATTGATGACCGACCCATATCGGAGCCCTAAGGATACGTCAGCCAGTAATCACAGTTCCCCAACATTGATTGATTTACAGCTGATTTAGATTCAAAATAAAGCATTTATGTGCTAAGATTGATCTACAATAAGTTATGTACGAATTGTTTTAAATATAAAATTACCAAATATGTAATGATTTTAAATAATATATTTTATTATATAAATATCTCGACATTGTACATATTTTTGTTTTATTGAAAATATGCTCGGTCATATTTTTTTGTCTGTTTCTACATCTTTTTTCATTATGTCATAATCGGACGCCATTACATTCGTCATCGTTTTCGCACCAAATTGTAAGGATTTTGTTAAATAATGACAGTAAAAAAAATATATTAAAAAAGGTTTAATGTGTATTGTGAACGTTTGGATTAGTTGTTAATAATATATAACCTAAAATAGTAACTACCTAAGTCTAGATATCATTGAACCCTAATTTCCACTACATATAACTTTATAACCACAAACGTAAATTCAAAAAAGGAATATAATTTATTTACAAATGGCACCGAATCGTGAGGGGCCGCGGGCAAGCTGCAACGCGATTGGCCGATATTGACATGCGCAGGCGCATTGATGATTTATAATAAGTCTTTTATTTTTATATACGTAATATAATACTCATGAGTTATATAAACTCGATGACAATAAAATTTTAAAAGTTGAAGCAAGTTGGAAAATAACAAAAAATAATAAAATTCATTCAAAGTTTAACCTTCTCATACGCCATATGTAGAATGCGGTAGACCGCTTTTGTTTCGAGCAGACAATTAAAATAATTTGGCTGGTATGGTTGGATCGCATTACTGAAAACACCAAAAAAAAAATTCAGTCACCAGAAAAAACTAATGTTAAAATATTTTGACATTAAAATCTCAATTACATGTTGTTTTTTTTTTTGGTGTGACATCTAACGCCGTCTTTAAATAATAAAGTTACATGAATGAATAATACGTAATAAATAACAGTTATAGTTATAATAATCACAGACTACCACAGAAGCTAAATAATATAAGAATGATACAATTAAATCATTAACGTTCTTACGGAACCTGCAATTATAAATATATTAAAATTAAAGGTTATTTAGTTACACAGAAAGAGTATTGTTTATTATTGTTAGATCACGATTTACACGTTTATTCATATAGATATTTATTTTATTCTTATTCATATAGATCACGTTTTACACGTTTATTCATATAGATCACGTTTTACACGTTTATTCATGCGGTTTTACTCGCGTTTTTCATATACATACATATATCTATGTATATGAATATATGTAGACTTATACATTATATATATATATATATATATATATATATATATATATATACTTATGTTTTACACATCCATTATTATGTGTTGTGTCGTTATCATTATAAATTAAATTAAAGTGTATTAAAAATCGATTGTATTTAATTCGAAGGTGATTTTTTGTTTTATTATTTGTCTAAAAAAAATATTAAACCGTTTGTACAACGGTTATAAGTAAATAAATAAACGTAAATACATTGTACATGTAGATAATTAGTTGTAAGAAAAAGACAAAGATATAAGTAAGAGTAAGAAACATAATCTATCTACCATTTTATATCTGATCCAATTTTTTTTCTACTAGACATCTAGGTGTTATAATATCTCTATTTCTTTTTCTCTCTCTCTCTCTCTGTCTCTCTGTCGATGCTAGATTATGCCCTAGGGTATGTCAACAAAACATATCATGTAAATTCTATATAAATATTACTACCAAATAAACTGTACTTTTTTCTTAATAATACTGCAAGCTTATATGCAGTAACTGTAAGTTCGAAGTTAAATTGATTAAAATTGATTATATGTTGAAAAATATATCTATTTAAGATAAAATAAGTCAATGTATTTTATTTCAACCATCAATCTGCAATATCAATCCCGATTTTCTACTTGGTTCTTCCATTAGAAATCGTGCTATTAATTTCAGTAATTAGAGAATGCTTTTAAAGATCTTTCCTAGCGACTGATATTATTAATAAATCTCTATCCAATTTTTGCAATAATCAATATAAAAAAGTCGGTTATTAGTTTCAGTTATAAAATAATATAATCTATAATGATAACGTGTCAATCAAAACATACATTTGGTAACCAAAATATTGGTTTGCGTAACTAATGACCGCAAGAACTTATAAAACATTTAATATTTTTTATTTCTCTGGATTTATTATGAAACTTTTCACGGAATCAAAATAACATACATTTCGAATGTTCGTTTGCTCCATCAGACTGTTGAGTGACCAAGATGAAAAAGATTTTGGTACAGAATATTTATACGGTACAAAAAGATGTGTAGGTACAGTACGATGCTTGTATGTTTAAAGTCATTAATATTTTTTATACTTTATGATATAACAATTTATTTTTAATATTAATGAAGACTATTTTATTATATACAACAAGACAGATTTACATATAAATAGTGTACGGGTAAGCCAAAAGTTGATAATCCCAAGAAAATTTGCTTTTGTACACTTATAATCTACACAGCCTCTTCAACAATATTCTGAAAACTGAAACTTAACAACGAGATAACATACTATTTTTATTTAGTAAAGACAGACGAACCTTCTCAGTATTTCATGGATTCACCGAGCGGGTGCCGGGCCCATCGCGTTGCAAGGAGAGGAGTGCAAGCAGTGCCTGGGACTTGCGACCCAGGAGTAGGTTTAAGGGGTCCCTTTATTATGCTCAAAAACGCTCGCCTTCACCCTCCACACTCCTCTCCCTACTTAACCAAATTTGGAAAGAACCTACTAATGCCGCCTTTGAAGTACGTTCTAGAAATGAACTGATGCTTGTTCTAGAAAGGCCAAGGTCTTTAAATAGGCTATAGAGAGATTTGCTGTTATACCTCTCGCTCTCACTTCTACGGCGTACAAACTAACTATAAATTTATTCCTGATCAGTTCGTTAATCAGTTCGTAATACTTATTAAGCTTGAATGTATGATCCCTTGGGATGTTTGTTTCCCAAGGAACAGTAAGCTCCACAAGTATCACGCGTCTCAGATGTTTCGAATACACGAATAAGACCAGTCTGGATGACGAAACACCAACATCAACAGGGATTTTGTAATGTAACATTTAGTAATAAACGAATATAAAATGTTCCAAAACCGTAATATATTTTAATGTTATATGGTATTTATTTTACCTTCATAAAGGAAAAATATTAAATAAAATATTACTATCCTGTAGTAGAACATACACCCTACTCACTGACTCTAATATATCAGAGTGCGTGAGAACTGCACTGAATCGAACCCACTATAATCAAGCAATCGCACCGCAATTAGTGCCTACGTACTTCAGTAATTAAATATATAAAGCATTGAACATTACTATATTGTAATATATAAAACATCTGTACAATATAACATAGTAATTATATATATCAATTATATTTGAGATTTTTGTACTTTTATTTGTTCGCGGGTCACGTAATAAATGCTCGACTGATTTTGATAGTGTTTTATATGTTTGATAGCTGAAAATATCTATAAACATGTATAGCCATGTTAAGATGTTAAAATTAAAAAAATCTTCGATAGCTTATCATCTGAGCAAATATGTAATATATTTGTTACTACGGAATTAATCTCAATTTCAAGTTTAAACACAAGAACTTGTTGGCTAGTTACATAATACAGATAAAGTAAAAACTGCTTAACTGATTTTGATGTTATTTTTGTTTTATAGATAATTATCTAAGCCTATGTACGGATATTTTTTACTTAAACACCTCAAATTTAATAACTACAAACAAAAATGTCGTGAATTATTAAGGTAAGGTTAAATAATAAAGAAGAAGGAATTTTGTATATATAAAACGTCATGTGTATATAATACTACAGAATAAATAACTAGGTTTTATTAAGTGTGGGCGTTTAAGATATATTATACCAGAAGTATTTATTTACGACGTAGAGATTTTTTTTTCTTAATGTAATGAGGGTACGAAGAGTTAAATATAGTTTTCTCTGTCATTTCAAATACATAATATATTACATTACGTAGTTAAAGATGCTAATTTACTAATGTTACATTCCAAACATATATCATAATTTAAACTAAAATATACAGTCTTTCAATACGATATTATATTTAAAAGTCGGTTTTTAATATTATTGTTTATTGCAGACAAATCCTGGATAACATAACTACATTGGAATTAACTAAAAATCAAGAAACGAAGAATCAGAAAAAAACGTATTATGAACTATATATCAAGAATGAGAGCAATTTTGAAACAAAGAAATAATTTTACACAATTCATTTCTTAATTACGGCTAATTCAGGGCCGCTAGGGCTCAATATAAATTGGTCGACGATCATGAATTTTGGTGATTTATTGACCGAAGAAACCGGCGGTGAAAATAAAAGTGAGCAATTATGGATACAACAATATTGTGCTAACATTATTTTATAAATGCATAGATGTATGAAAAATATTAATATAGCAAAAAGTTTTGTTAAAATATATTATTTATTATATGTACAGTTTTATGCAATTGTACATTCACGAATTTATTTAGGTTCAACGACACAGCTGTTTGTAGGATTGTTTGCGTCTCAAAATTAAAATAAAAATATCTCATCCAATTTTCAATAGTGTAGATTGAAATTATATCCCTTTATTGAGTTGTCATCCTCAATAAAGGACTTGTGAACTAAGTTTGTACGAAGACATTTAATATTGTTTTGATTGTAGATCGATTGTTAATTTGATTCTTAAACGATATTTATCACTAACTATCACTATGATCTTAATAAATACATTAGGTATTTTGGAATTATATTTGTAAATCACATAATAAAAACAAAACTACTGTAGTTTTTGAGATCATGACGTTCAGGCAGACAAATGTAGGTAAGTTATTATTATTTTTAAAATAACTCGGAATGAAAAGACGACTACGAAGAAGAGTAAAACATTATAGAAAAATAAGTACTATTTTCACTAAGTCGTTTTTATTATCTTTAAAAGGTAATTTAAATAAATATAAGATTTGATTTCTATCTGCGGTCGTTATCGTGTGCGAGGCAAGACAGGGAAATTGGATATTTTAACGAAACTGTATTATCTGATGAATCTTACTGATATAAGATAGTTGTATATATAACAATAGATTTTACCTATATATATAACTATATATAACAATAGATTTTACCTATTTATATATATATGTTCAGGTATGTTCATTTTTATGTTTATTTCACGGACTCGAACCTACGAATTCTGGAAACCGTCCCGTCGCTCTGCTATTTGAGCTATCGTGTCGCTCAATAAATTTAGCATTTTATATGTCATTGTCTTTGGTAAAACTGTGGTGACATCTTTTAGGCCTCTATAAAAATCTCAGTGTTTAACTTTGCAGTGTGGAATGACTGAGAATAGACAAATAAAATAACAATTAAGGATGATGTTTTTCTTTTTGAAATTAAAATGAAATAAAACTATTGTTAATTATTATTACTTTGAACTGTAATGTCCTGAATCTTAATATTGGAATTTGAGCGTTTCAGCTCAATAAGTAGTAAGATAATAGTTGCCAGTGACGATCCTTTAACTATACCTACTTCCTCGAGGCAAATGGAAACTTCTTGCAATACTTATGTTGCTGTAAGTTTAATAATCTGTAACCAATAAAATGTTGCTAAATATAAGATGTTTTCAACTTTTCACTCAGATAAAAATGCAATAATTACATATATGTCTATACCTACTTGTTTTGTAATAACATTTATTATAATCAAATTAACCGATTTAAAATAAAGATAATTACAATTATTCTGGTAGAATAAAATGCACAGATGTAATCATTTTTTTATAATAAAAGTTAAAACAAAGCATTCAACGTTGTCCAATGATAAGAAATTATGAAAATAGACTTAAATATTATTTAAATATTTATACAGTTTTGTTGTAAAATACGGCCATCTCACGACTATTTGACGTGACGACAACGACACGTTAGGATGTCGTAACGGATAATAAAAAATGTTGTAAAGATCATAAAACAATTCAAAATATAACCATGTTTTCTTACAGTTTATGTACATTTAATTTGCAAATAAAGTATCTAATATAAATAAAATCCCACGTTCAGTAAAACAATAATGAATACTTTGTGTAGAAATAAAACGGATACAAGAATTCTTCAGTAATTACTCGAACGCACGCAACTGGCCCGTCCATCTCGTATTTTCTTTTATGCAATGGTTTCTTGTTAGATTCAGATATAAAAATACATTTTAAATAACAATGTACAATATTATAAGTATTAATGTTTGTAAGAGTTTGTACAATCACCTCTATGTATTAAAATATTTAGTTCTTTTATTATATTACGTGAGGCGACAATGAACTCTGTGCGATTATTTGACATAAGACTAATTGATAATGACAGTGTCAACGTCAACAATGAATAGTGAGTGTAATGTTGTAGGTACTTATTGTAGTGTGTGTAAATATAGTAAAAAATAAATATTGTATTTCAAAAGCATTATTATATTACTTTCTTCTCTGCTTCTCTATATATTAACTATGACAAATTTCATACTGTCCGCGTATATTTCGTAAAAAGGGGTCTTCTTTATGTATTGATATAATGATATTTATCATACAAATTAATGATGATATATGACATTACAAGCACAAATAGGCCGCAATAACACCCAATTTTTTGGTAAAATTTCGAATTTGGTGCTAACTTATATTGTTTATTTGGTGAATATCAGACCACGCTACTAAACCTGACGATCTTTTAGAAATATAAGGTGAAAACCAATTTGTCGTTTTCCATACTTGCAGATGTCCATAGATGACACTACCATTATGAGGACTCATTTACCACACACAAACAAATATACTTATTTTAATATATATATTTAATATATTATTGTAGATGTAATCAGACCATAATGTTTAAACGGAATCTATAATAAAAAAAATGCATAGATCAATAGATTTCTTCTAACATATATTTCATATTCTTTTGATTTTATAAAACCCAAGTGTGAATCAGAAAAGGATGATTTTACGTTTAACGGAATCTATAACAAAAGATAAAAGATAAAAAACAGCTAGATCAATAGATCGTTAATTACAAGCCCCGATCAATATTACTTGTAATTATATGGTGAGAAAACAAAATTTATTGCTATCCTTGATTGATCTGTGATGAATCCTACTTGAAGGAGAGCTACTGACAGCTGTGGAGTCGATTTTTTATTATATATTATTTTAATATCTCATAGCTCAGTTCTTATAGTAATGGAGATGGATTACTAGAGATCGCAGGTGCGAGTCTTATTATTTTGATACATTTTGTATTATGTATTTATTGAAAAATAATTTGTTTGTACATTTATTTTGAACACAAGTCATAGGATAATTTATAAATATTATAAGGATCGTTCGGCTTTTTAGGAGTGCTCAGGACAACTCACCAATATTTGCATAGCGTGATGTACCTACTAAATCCAATAAATTATATATGTTTTAGAAATTTATATTATATTCTAAACTGATATAAAAATATATATATATAGGTACGGTAGTACCTATATACTTAAAAGCATCTATTAAAAATATATATCGACCGAGATCTGTTAATAACAATACCAACTTTTTAAATATTTAACGTTTGTCTCCAATGGCAAACGCTATAAAACATGACAGGGTGTTAAATAAAACTCATCATTATTTTGCTTTAGATACAAAAAAAAACATTTATTTAACAAGCTTAAAAACATCTAATGTCATACTAAAATGTTATAATATAAATAAAATTTAAAACAAAACTACTCCATGACATTTCTTATATATTTTAATTAATCGTTTCCACGATTTTTGGATCGATTGATGTACAGCCTCCAGCGGACGGCACTACCAACTAAAACTGTAATAAAACACCCTTATCAGATTATAATAATTCAAAATATTTACATTTTAATAAATATTCGCTCTTATAATAAAAGCTTCAATACACATATACATATATTATTCATTTAGAATTATTATACATAGAATAGGAGATACCTAGGCATTCCTATGAGTGTCAGTCTGATAAATAATATATCAGACAGAGGAACTGATATCTATCTTTGTCTAATCACAGCAAAAACGAGACAAAAATAGGTAGTCTCATTTGCTTTCTCTTTTTTTCCATGGACACATTTTAGGGTGGCTTCCCTACTCTATGTATAATAACTAGATAATTTACTGGTAAAATTTATTTAAATGTCATTTTATAAAGAGGTTCTGATTCTAGAATCTTTGTTTAAAAAATATATTTATTAAACTTCTCTTTAGTCTTTACGATTAATCATTTTGAAGTTAGAACAAACTGTCATTTCTACATATTAAAATATCATAGTTTTATTTTTAATAAAAAAAAGTATTTGTTCTAACTTCAAAATGATTAATCGTTACCTCCTTAGACTTAAAATTATAACTTATATTTCAAGTTAAAATAAATAGTTTTGATTCCTAAATAGATATTCCAGATTTATTATTTAACGTTTTTACAGTATTGTTGTATTAGATAAGAAAATATTTTATAATAATAAGAATATTTTATAATAGTATAATTTTTACAGCTAACACTTTTTAAAATGTCAGTTACATTCTGATTTTTCATATTTTTCTTTTCTTCGATAAGTAATATGCATAATATTTGTTTTTTACTGTTTACTGCAGCAGTGCAATAATTATATTATGCGTACTTTGTAGTTGTAAGAAAAGATAATTATATATTCATACTAATACAACAGTAAGTAGGTAATAGCTTTTTAAATGAAATAACTTCAAGAATAGGTACTTTCGAGAAATATGATAAATTGAAACATATTTTGTAAAGATGTGATATTGTTTTAAAATATTTTAAAATGCCCCCGGCGTATATTACGAAAGTACTAACCACAAAATAAAAACATAATATTTAGATTTTTTTAGTTTATCATTTTTATATAGATTATTGTTATTTAAATATTAACTGAGTGTTTTTAAATGTATTCAGAATTTTCCTTCTCTTTTTTATATATTTATTCTTGAAGCTAATGTCTGTAATTTTATAATCGCAATGTAAATGAGAAATATAATAAAATCTCTTATATTTACTCTAATAATCTTGCCTTTGAATTCTTTATTTCTGAAAATAAATTGAATATCCTTAATATACAGAGATATATGAATATAGATTTGAGTATAATGTTCAAATTTTAATTTCTTTACATTAATCTTTGGTAATTTCAATTCCCCTACAGCCTAGAGAATAATTTCAACCCTAATGATTCTCATTCAGTAGATTTGAAATAAAACCTATTTAATTAGAAAAGGTCCTATTGACGTAAGTGAGAAAAAAAATCGGATTTTGTAAATTTATAGAATATATAATTATTTATTATTTATATTGTTGCTGTCGCTACCAATCTGTAGGTAGGTAGGTAGTGAGAAAACATCGTTACTTCTTGATTACAATAATTTTCAAAATTTGTAATTACCTACAGTATCGGGCTACTGTTTGCTTGTAAATTATATAAAAATAAACATTACTGGAATATTTAATATTTTTATGTCAAATCAGTTTATAACCACCACAAAATAATTTTAAATTCGTTAATAATGACATCATTAAATACTATAATATTTTATACTCAAACTCAATATACTACTCTATATAATACTCAACTATATAATACTCAACTCTATATAATACTCAACTATAATATTTTATACTCAAAGAAACTAAAACATCTACTGAATCATCTTCATCGTGAAATTATTATTAATCTAAGACTTCTATAAAATAACAAAAATCTCACCGGAGATAAAACAACCGAAATTTTAAAAATAACCTTAGTCGATAAATTAATAATTATACGTTGGAACGGCACTTATCCATTTAATCGATCTCATAGCTTCAAAGCCGGCTTCCGATGGTTTTTATAACACCAATAGGTATTTTGAAGAATATGAACTTTATTTTGACAAGAACTGAGGGCGGGAACGTGTTTACATATTAGTGCCACAGATTAATGTATCTTAATATAAAAATTAACAAGAAGGTTCTATTCTTTGTTATTAAATTACTTTTAACTTAATAATATTTTTTTTTTTGCGTATACGTCTGTCTGAAAATAAATTCAGAATGTGTAATTGGAACAAACAGTTCACAGTGAAATATATAACCTCTTTCAGTTTGCCGTTTTTTTTTGTCTATGATTTATTAAGTATAAGTATTTATATATTTGTTTTAAAAAAATGCAATTAGCATTTTAATCAGGTAGGTACTAAAAACTTCACCTTGTAAAAAAGATTTTAGCTGTAAAAGTAAAATAATACTTTTTAAGATTTATTATTTTGACTTACGACTTTCTACTAAGAGAAACCTACCGTCATACTGGAATGAATTATTCCTTCAAGGTACACATTTTTGATAATTTAAATTTAATCTTATTGTTAATGAAATAAAACATAATTTCCATCAAATGATATTCCGAAATAAAATTCTTTTGATTCCTTTATCATTTGTATCGTTAGTATTGTGAATAAAAGATCATAAGGTTAAAGATTGTGTTTGAAAATAATTCTTATCTATGTGTAAATAAGGTTTATTGTTCAGTGCATAATATTTTAGAGGTTAAATTGCGTTTACTGCGTGAGCTGCGGGTTCGAACCCCGCCTGAGGCGTTTTATGTACGCTTGAGTTATTATTGAAGGGTGCATGTTTCTTATTTTTTGCTAACTAGTCAATATATTTTTTAACACTTATTAGAATATGAAGCCGTTAGATTTGAAGGCATTGATATGAAACTTATTGCCTACTTTATATGCTTAATTAGTTTTTTATAAGCATTATAACAATATTTATAAGAAATATTTTTCATTTAAAGTTTATAAGTACAAAAAAATTACCTCCGTTGGTAATTACATTGACACATGACATTTAACGACCGCCATATTGTTGCCGCGCAAAAGAATCAAACGAATATCATTTCACACTTAAAAGGACAAACAGTTTTCATATTAAAATTATTAGTTATTATATATATTAAAGCCAAAATAACAAGCACTTTAATATATCTTATTTGTAAAATATCTGTTTCATCCATTAGCAGGTAAAACTTGAGTTATTAAATATTCAACGGAGTATCGCTGTGAGATATCATTATAATACATTTTTAGTTCCTAAAATAAAGGCGTGGAACTCGGTATACTTCTGGAATTTTCACATACAGGATGTTTATAAACGGTATTTATATTTATTTTCCCTTTAAAAGCAAAGTGGTGTTTCTTAAATAGCAAAAATGTATTGATTAATAAAAAACAATTATATTAAAAATGGCAAATAGTAGAAGATACTTGTAATTTACTTATCATCAACGAATCAAAGGTTAAGACTAATTTGACAGCTACATTGTAATTTTTCTGTAATCCATTTAATTTAAAAATGGTGTTATTAGTTTTATCTTCCTACATATTATCCATATTAACAAAATAATCGAAAATTGGGGCAATATTATTAAAATCGTTGTTATAAATTGTGACTTATTTTGTTACATTACATTAATTATATTTTTTTAAATTAATTCGACCGTAAAATATATTGACTATGATAATTATTTTTTTTTAAATAACATAGTTGTACAATTATGTATTTCTTATCACAAATTTTATAAAGAAAATTGTTTACATGACAATAATAATAAAAATTTTAAATAGTAATAATCTATATTTATACATTTAATATATTCCTGTTATAATAAATACAACCTGTTTATAAGATTTTCGCCGTAGGCCTGGCTTCCAAGGTTGTAATTACAAGCACAGATTCTCAGAACACTGCTACTGTGATTAGATGCTGCGGCGATAACTCCGGGAATACGACCTTTAAAATTAGGTTAAATTTATATGTAGACATAAGATAATACACCACTTGTATAATGTATACACCATGTATAAATATACGTTGAGTTTGTCTAGGTAGTCTTTTACCTATCTTCAGATGGTAATAAATAAAATATTACAGTATGTATTCATGTTAATATATTTTTTTATATTAACGTAAATAATAGAGTAGAAAATTGTGACTGATCGATAAAGATATTTGTTGTATATATATTTAGTAAGGAAAAATAAATGACTAGTGTAATTGTTTTAGTTACGATTATAATTGTTTATAATATTATGATATTAATGTTAATACCCTTTGGCTAAGTTTAATGTACGTACTCTTAATTCTCACATATTGTACTCTCTTTCACAGTAGGTACTGTACGTATTGATCATATTTTTGTTTCATTTTCTGAGGTTCTTTTATTCATCTGTTCCTTAGATATGTTTCCATTATCTTTTCAATTTCGTTTCTTATAATAAAAAATGTAAAGATTGTTTCGTATTTGATTCCAGTACTGTTTTCTTCACATACTTTGTCTTGCTCGTAGCTTTGTCTGCGGGAACACGATTAGTGTTAATAGATTGAATGTTACTAAATATCTTAATTGGATGAAAAAAAGTATTCAACGATTAGAAAGCCATAAAATTATAAAAGTATTACTAAAATTGATTCAAGAGTTTCAGAGTTTATCGATGACAAATAAACAAACAAATATTCCCTTAACATTTAGTAGCATTATAAGTAATGTTTATTAATTATACAGTCAAAACTTGTCTGTTACCCCCATGGTGTTTGTATGTGTTGTTGTGTGTGTTAAGGGATGTTCGTTGTCAGTAAGGGGTAGTTTACTCACATGTCACAGTATTACGTAAATAATGTATTTAGTAGAAAGTCCTGGTTTGTTGACACTATCGGAGTGGTTGGTATGGACTATAATGTTATGGATCAGTATATATATAATAAATATAAAACAAAGAGAATAAATAACTTTAATCTAATATTACCAGTTCAGTATAATGTTTTAATCAATACTTGATATTGTTAGGTTTACGCCATTATATATATATATAATGTCAGGGAAGTTAGATTTCATTACCTATTACTGTTTTAATACAAATACATAACTCTATTTCCATAGAGCATTGTTTGGACGCAGACAGATTGTTGTGTTCTAAATATATATATTAAATAACGTATACCTAATTATTTTTTAGGACAAGCTACAAACTTAGTTTGTCAATTTTGCCATCTACATCTTTGAATAAATATTCGCAATCTGATATAACTAGCAGCTTACCGCTGAATGTATGTATCTTTCTTAGAATATACATTTAGGGTTAGATTTTATTAGTTCATTAAATGGAGGGTAGATAAAGAATTGTAAAAGTATATCGAAAATCCACCGCGTGTTTAGTTTTATGATTTCTTTATCACAGGTTTTATTTTACACAGACTTAGTTGTTTAAGGGACATATGTTTAGCTTGTTTAGTTTGTTTATATATATTCGGGAGCTGGACACTAATACAGGACAAACCAGTAAAAAATATTTTTAGCTGGTAACTTTGAGTTGCAACATGCATGTAAGATCCCGCCGGAAAAGCGCTGACGGGAAAAAACATTATTTTTTGTGTAATATGTCTGTAAAATAATTTTATGTTTTGTTTTCTTATTGTTAATTTCAGTGAAAAGATTGAAGTTTAGAAAATTATCGAAAATCTTAATTATTTTATAATTTCCTATTCCTTGCTTACTTTATAACATCCACAAGATGTTTTTTGTGCTTATTCTTGAATTGTTCGTTGAGTGTATTATTAATTTTACTCTATACAATTTGAAAATCCTAATATATTTATATCCTAATATATATAAAAAATGCTGAAACAATTCAGGTACTTAAAAACTATTTAAAAAATTACTAATTATGTATTAACAAAACTATTTCCAAACATACATAAATAAACAACATTAAACAATACAATTATTTAATAAAATATTAATATTCATATTAATAAACCTTTATAAGTAACGTTCAATTCAATTTACATTTTGTAACTAGCGCTACTCGACAAGAGATGGCGCTACTATAAGAAACCGCACTAATATAATTGCTTTAATTACATTTAAATTGACTGAAACGAATATTTTCGCGGTCAAAACTTTTTTTTCTGTTCCAGAATGCAATAATCTTGAGTTATAGAGTTATTATATATTTTATAGTAGTATGAAGTATGGTGATTACTAAAATAGTTTATTTATTGGTTGATTATAATGAATTATGAGGTTTTTGTGCTAAGACTTTCCCTTTGTAGTTTTTGTTAATATTTTTTATTAATTTCATTATATCGTAGTTTTCGTTAATATATTAATACCTACATTAAAATAGTTTATGTTTTAATATAAAAATAAGGAGATGTATGAAGAAATGTTAGCAACATATAAAGATGATATCAATAAAAATAAAATATCGTTTATATCAAGATATAAATATAACTATCAAATATTTTGGAATAAAATAATTATATTCCAAAATATTTGACGTAATTTCACATAATAATCGTTTATGTATTTGTTTCGACATTTCTTATTAGAAATAAAGAAGAAGAAGAAAGATAATTCTTTATCATATTTATTAACATATTTATTTATTTTATAATCTTTTACAGAGTTCATAAAAAATAATAAAAATAACTTGTTCTTACTTATTAATATATTAGAAAAAATATTAACACATTTCAAATTCTTCGTATATTTTTTATTGAATGTTCCGAAATATTTTTGTTTCAGATGTAAAGGTTTCCAAAGTGTGTATGAACAACATCAAAAATATTCAAACAAAACAATAATTTTATATGGTTTTAATGTAGGTATAAATTAAATGATAACTTAATAGAGTTAAAAGTTATGAATATTAAATAAGACAAATATACACTCATAATAATATAAAATAAAGCAGTAACAAACATACGAGAAATACAAACAAACATATATAAACACTGAGAAATCAAAGGAAAGTAGTGTTTAAACTATAAATAATAATGCTTAAAAGATACAAAGTATTAAATACTGAGAATTATAATTGTTTATCATTCTTAGTATTTGTAGAGTACTAGTTTATAGGTTACCTAGGTTGCCAGTTAGGTTTTTGCGGAGTACCTACGACGAAAGGGAATGGCGGCGGTAGACTTTGATCGTATAGATTAAAAATACAGATGTACCATTCAGAATATTATAAGAAAAACAAAAAATAAAAATAAAACAAAAATACTAAAACTTACATTAATGTATGTAGTTTTAATATTAATAATTAAAAACATAACACAATAATTCTTTAAATTAAAAAAAGAGAAATCAATACTTGCCTAAATATTTATTAAACAAAAAATATGTAAGCTGAACATTGCTATACATTTTTATAGATATTTTCAAACATTAATTTTGGTATTGGCATCTTTTCAATGTTTATATAGGTATACTGCAAAGTTAGAAACATCGATTAGGATTTTCGAAAGAAACTTAATATATGTCACCACCGTCCCGATAAAGACGATCACATATAGGATGCATTATTTTTCAATCTTTATTTATTCAAAATGTAAGTAAGCTTAAAAGGGATATCCATTTTCAAATATATTTTCCAATATCAATGCTATCTCAGTTATTATTTCTACCCACATCTTAAGGTAGGTATTCAAACCCCGACCACTCTGCTGATCAATCTTTGCCCAGCTATGCGAGGCGCGATGACCGCCCCCCCCCTCCCCCCTACCCGCTGTCCTCTCAGACAAACGGTCCGCCGCTTTTTGCCAAGTTCATTGTCGCCTTGTATTGAGGATTTTGCTTTGATAAATCTTTAAAACAGATGAATTTATACAGTTATAGCACGCGACTTGGTTCGAGTTGTAACTAAAATGTCGAAAGAGTTTTATCAGTCAATTAAATTACTCAAGAGTTCGTTTAAGTTTTTCAAAAATGAACCCGAACTAACATGTGTACACATTTCTAAAAATAATGAATTTTAATTCAGTCATGGGAATATAAATACACTTAAAAATCGCAGAGACATTTCTATTTTATTATTATTTAAATGAATATCAAAAATATTAAGATGTATGAATACATTTCAGAAACTACATTATCTATCAAAATAAAATATAATTTTAACACTTATTTTCGAAATTTCTAAATTCAATCGATATGTTTATGAATAAACCTATCCCTTAAAAGATAATTTCAACAAAACCTATAAGCACCCTTACAAGACCTAATCAAGATGTAGGTATTTCTTCTAATCTCTAATATAATCTAGATCCAGGTCATTAGGCTTCTACGTATAACACTACATATAACACTTTCATTAAGAATGAATTACATTACACATAATATATTTATGATATAAGTATATAGTAACATATATAGTAATATAAAACAACTCAACATTTAAAATCCGCAAATCTATTACAATAGTCTAATCAAAACCAGTCCAGCCGAGCGTGACGTCACGTGGCCTCACGCAGACAATTATTTAAAACTCATTGCGTATCAAAATAATATTTGAATTAATATAAGAGAATGATAATTGACCCTATTATTAATTCTATAGACGACTCTATATTAAAATATACCACTCTATATATATATATTAACTATGACAAGTTATTTATTTACATATACATAATAAAAGCCTTCAATGTTATATTTACAGTTTTAATTTAGTTATTTTAGTTTACCTGTTTGTTTGGTTAGAGGTAATACGATGACATCGATGTCGATATCGATATCGATAATAATAATATTCTCTGGATTTTAATGAAATTCTGTGAGTTTAACAGTTTTTACAAGTTTAAAATATTTTACAAATATCCAAGAGGAAACACGAATGCAGTTTTCTTTTTAATTATAATAAAGACAACTAATTTTACGTAATTATATTTACAAAAGATGTAAGTTGAAGTCACATGTTACTAGTGATTAGTTTTAAATATTTTTTTTTTATTAATAGTAAATAGGTTAACATGTATAAAATGAACTCCAATGGCATACAACATATATTAGATAAGTTTATTTATCAAGATAAATAAAAAAAAAACTATGTAAAGTAACTAGGTTAATTAATTATGCAAACTTTATTAATTATCATTTAATATTATATATTAAAAATATTATTCATTTTGTCTATTAAGATGTAGTTTATTAATTATTTGATTACAGCGCTATTACCTACATCTTAATTGTAAAACATCATTAAAACAGAGAAATTAATAATAAAAAGAGTTCATCTTCCAAGAGTTATTTCTGTTTTAACATTATAAGCGATTAATAATACGTCGTTAAATTTAAATCCAGCTAACACTATTGTAACGTAACATAATATTTTATTATCAGTTCATTGAACTATCGTAATTATTTAACAATGGTGTTGTTATTACTTCACACTGCCCCGTATGTTTCCCATCAACTCTCCTGGAATAATCCAGGGTGTGGTCACGTGACCTGGGGTTCAGATGAAGGGGATTGATTATTGAGAGGTTTTGTACTAATAAGAATTTGAAAGAAGCGTTTTAGAGTTTTAGAGTTTAATTTAAATAAATAATCTTATTGTATATGTCAGATCTTTTGATATTTAATAATTTATTTGTTTCTTATTATTATTTTAGTTCAGGTAATTCTGTTCGGGTTTTGTTTGTCATGATAATTAATTACGATATTATATATATTTTAGTTAATTCGTTAACGTAATAAGAGTCATTGAAGGTAGATTAATAAAATTACTTATTTAAATACAATACATATGAGATTACACCAGATTTAACGTCACAATAAACTAATTAGAGTCGCGTGTCTCCGCGGGGGGTCCTCTGAATATTAGGGGTGCGTTAGGGGTTAGTTATATCTGCGAACTAATTATAAAGGATGCGGCACTTTGTAGCTAAAATAATTATTGATTTAAAATAAGAAAATACAGTTTTACGTATAAAGTTTTTGTTTCCTTAACTTTAGCATTTTTTTAATTATTATTAGTGTGTTATAAAATTAAGTGACAAAAGTACAGATGGTCAGTGGTGGTGAGTGGTACCGTCGCTCCTTTAATGTGCAAATATAAATAAATAAATATACTGTATTGCCGTGTCCATTCCTCTTTTTCCACGTTACTTCGAGATGAATCTCATGGGATTTATCAAATAATAGCCTATTGAGTAATTAGAGTCTATTATTTTTAATTTCTTTGTCAATTACCATATAAATGCAATTGTTTGTCTTGTTGTATGAACATAAAGACAAATGATCTTCTAGATTATTTTAGCTTATAATAGTTTTAAATTTTAATTTATAGGATTGGAACCCGTAACTTCTGGGGTTAGAACAAACATTTTTATTAAACTAATTTAAAAATAGTATCTTGTATTCTCTTGCTAGGGTCAAAATGAGAACAAACACACCGTCGCATCGATCACAAACAGAAGATCTAGAATAAAGCCCTTTCTTATTTTAAGTGCTTGTGAACTGACAGACCAGTTTCAGCACCTGTAGAAGAGACAGGGAAGAACTTGAGGTAATTAGAAAGTATGAAGTAGATCTTTTAAAGAGTGTGTTGTCGTAACTCATGAAGATCAAAAAATACAAAGAGTTAGAAACGCCATGACACCCTCGAGGGATGAAGAAGAGAGTCTGGACATCCACCTCTCTTTATAGGAACGGTACCTATTTATAATAATAATAATATAATAGGACAAATTACACAGATTGATCTAACCTCTAAGTAATCAAATTATTTGCTTGTGGTGGGATGTTAGAACGATACAAATACATGGAAATACACATTATAAATACTGAGAATATATTTAATAAACGACAAACCCAGAAATACAGACTCAATCTATGCTCACCACATACATGTCCGTCAGTGTTGGGAATCGAATCCAATCAAATCCCTTTGTGCAAAACGCTACGCGTTGCGCTATCCACTCGACCAACTTACTCCAATGTGTAGAAAGGAGATTTTTCGACGGTCGAGCCAGCCCGTATACGAATAGCAGTCAACTCTACCTAGTATAAAAATAGTAATTTTCAAAACCTAGTTAAAACATAAAGTCTAGCTTTTGTCTTTACTAAAACATAATAAAGCCAACAGTATAATGTTTTTTTCATCCTAAATTTCGGTGAATGACACGCAAAAGGTTTCAAAATTTAAAATTACGTCTCTGAGGTCCACCGTCTATAATTTGGGACTATAATTTTGGACACTTTTTGTTTGTTTGTACATAATTATGTTATGTTCGGACGTCGTCGGTTCTTTCCGGTTTTTTACACGATTCTCTAACATGCAATATTCATATTTTTTTTTCACTAAATTAAATATAGGATGTTATTTTCATTTAGTTTTAAATTAAACAAGAATTAACAATAATTAAAAAAATATTACAAAATCTACAGACATATTATACAAATAGTATTACAATAATTTTCAGTTTTTAAAGTTAGAATTTGTTAAGCCCTAATCAAGGTCATAGAACTAGTAGTGACATAGTTAGGTATTGTAGTCTTATTTTAATACCTTGGATTATAACTTTTAATTTACAAATAACTTAAAAGAGTTAACTTAACTATTAATGTTGTTTCTTGTTATTTATTTTCCACGGATCTTCTCTTTGTATACTAGCAACTAAAGTCTGACGTCATAAATGCAATATGGCATGAATTAATATGTAAGTATGTATATATGTAATAAAAACTTGTACTTTGACTTTGACTAAAATAGTAACGGGCCAAAACTTAATATCAAATATTTTTAATTAAAAACTATGAAACATATTATTTACAGGTTACTGATAAACATAGATAGAAATGTTTGTGTGTCATTAAACCCAAGATGTTCTAAATTTGGTCTGTGTATGTATATAGTCAATATGTAAGACACATTTACATTGTCAAAGTTCTTCATTCCCATGGAAAAATAATAAAAACTGGTTATTATTTATTATTAATACGATAAAAATGTTAAAGAAAAAAATATTTGATATTAGTTCCAAATAAAATTATTTAAAATAATAATTAAAAATAATGAAATCAAATTAAAAATATCTTTATTTAAGTAGGCATTTACACGCACTTTTGAATCAATTACATGCAATTGGTCAGTATAGTCAGCTACCACCAGCTCGGAATGCTGCTCTGTTGAGCTGGCCAGAAACTCAACAGTTGCTCTTTTAAAATGAAATTTAACAATATTTGACTTATACTTTATAATATCAGCCCTGCAAATGACTCAAAGACCCAAGTGTGTGGACATTTCGATCAACCAGAATTTCTTAAATATTATAATATGATATATTTAATAATATACTTTTAATTTTAGATTTAAAACTAAGAAAAGGAAGGTCTATTGAGTAAAGCACATATAATAAGGTTCTACAAGATATCTTAAATCTTTAAGTCCATGAAGGATTTGTTAACTTAGGCGGTAAGAGTAAACCTTAGAAATTGAGGCGTTACCTACGAGCTTATTTTTAATTCTTTTATTTACTGTATGTCTGTCGCTATGTTTTATATAGAATATTAACATCATTTTGTAGTTTAATTGTAATTCATCCATTTTGATAGGGATTTTGGCAAAATTTCAGTAACAAGTTTCTTGAATCCCGAATGTTACGGTATAGTTAAGTTCATGATTAATTAACAATTAAAAAAAACTTAAAATCCTTCTCCCTGTGTTAGAAATTTATCTATCTGTATGTTTGTCTTTACAAAATGGTTAGGAATACGTTAACTAACAATTTTAATAACCCAATTAATGAAAATTACAATACTTTAGCTATATTCTTAATAATTTTATCAATAGATACGCATTAAATATTATATTTATATAGAAGATTATGAGAGATATGAGCATAAATGTTTTAAAATATACTGGGATTACAAAATCGTAGTTTACGATGTCTTACAACACCAGAGAAATCATAAGAACCTTTGAAGAAGAAGAAGTTGCTTATTTTGAAGATGCTCATGTCATATTGACCTGGAAACACTGGAAATAGAAGCAACAGGATTCAGATTAAAAGCTCTTTGGAACGCTATCCTCGACCAATGTGGTGGATACACATAGTTCTTACATAGAGATGCGATTTTGCTCCAGAACTGGGCTTCGCGCATCTCTAGTGACTCGTCGATGGGCACAGTCAAATGGTAAAAGCTGATTCTAGGACGATGCTGACCAGACCTCTGTGGTCTGACTTGAGCTGTATAAAACGCGAGCCTTTAGTTCGGCGAAAAGTGCTGTTCGCTGTGTTGATTAATCCCATTTCCTTCAAAGCCAACGTGGCCTTGCTCTCCAGGTGATTGCAAATATCACAATTGCTGGATATTTCATGGTCCAGGCGCCCAGGCGATACTCCAATGCTTGGAGAGGCATTGAGGAGAGTGATCTCGAAGATTTCTGATATCAAGAATAGTGAGGCAATAAATTGGACGATATTATAATTCGGATATCCAACTAGGTATAGTAAACATTAGCGATAGCTTTTTCCTTGATAAGTGCCGGTATTGAACAAACTGAGCAAACTTATGTGTGTGTTGTCTTCAATACGATCTCTCTGATGCTACTTCTCCTGAGCTACTAAACCTATTGTCATTTGGTTTTTATTTGATTGCAGCACTATCATCGATAGCTTAGCAACATAAAAATCAGTTTTTTGCAAAATGTACGATTAAAATCATTGAATCTATGTTCATAAAGCAGTCAGAATCTATTATGTACTACAAAATAAACCAATATTTGAATATATTGAATAAATGTACAGTAGGTACTTCGTACAATTCTTTATATGTGGTAGAGCCTAGCTCTGACTTGTATTTCAATTGTTTGCATATGGTATATTCTAGCTCTAGTTAAAACTAGCATTTGGCTTTAATTACATACTTTACATAAAATCTTATTAAATAAATACAGTTTTAGTATTAATATATTTATATGACAATTTATATATATAATATACATTTTCCGAATCCAAGTATCCTACTTATTGATTTTAAAAAAATACTTACATCACATCGAATATTATTTAAATACTTACACTTAACTTTAACAAGTTTTTAACGGATGAAATTAAATTTAAATGTAACCTTTATATTTCAATAGTTTAAAATATTACTTTTAGTGAATTTTTGACACTTCTCGAACTCTACATCTGGTAACCAAGAAACTCTTGTAGATACATAAGAGATGACAGATTAACTGACTTACTGACAGACACCTACATCTTGACTTCCCGCCAACACGATTAGTGCGAAGTATTCGAAAAAATAAATAAAAAATATTAATATTAAATGAGTAAAACTCGGAAAGAAAAATTATAAAATAAATTTATATGCATATAAATAAACGATTCATCAATTTTAACTTGATTAAATATAAGTGGATAATTTTAATAACTTCTAAACATGAATACATAATATATCAAGTAATTGCATATTATATCGTTATGCCTACTTATTAAATGTTAGCATATTTAAAACTAGCTTTTCGCGCGACTCCGTATACATCAACGAAGATTTTCCTACAAAGTTACTCCGAACATTAAATTAAAAATTTCCAATAATTACTTCTCATTTGCTTACATGAGAAATAAATATGTTACTACTGTACATGTTTCTAGGTTTATAAGATTTTAATAAATATTCAGACAGACGTCAATAGATATCTAATATTACTTAAACATAAAGTATTTAATGATGGACTACAAGAAGATTATCTAGTTTTATATATTTAGACCAGGTTGACTGACTGTTAGTTCGCAGATTCAGTGATTTTATTCGTACATTTTCCGAAATTTTATTCTTCGGTGATTATTCCTAAAGTACCTACATCACCAAGTCATCAGCTACGATCACTACTATTTTTGTTAGCAAAATATCGATGACAATCGGTTCAGTAGTTCAGGAGAAAAAGCATCAGGGAGATCGCATTGAAGTCAACTATGAGCTATGTTTCTCGTTTCGCATAATTAGCAAGTAAATCTATTAGAATTTCTCTACTAGAATTTGTGAAGTTATATTTATATACGAATAAATATATATAAATTTCAAGGAAACGAGTAAGTACTAAATTGAAAATAAGCACGCCATCAAAACGATACATATCTATTATTAAAATTAAAATATTTTCACTAGGTAACTGAAACAACTGATTAATTCGATTATATAATTACATTATAAAATGGTGGTGTTTAATTAAATAACCAAGAAGAAGATCTCATATTAGCAACAAGATACCTACGTTTGTAAGCAACAACAACTATGAAATCAGTTATAAAATATTAGTTATTTATAAATATATGAATAGGAAGAAAACTAAATGTAAAATATGGACACATAAAAACATTCTAAATTCAAAAACATTTTAAATTAAATAAGAATAAAGCGAAATATAAAATACGGACACAAAATAAAAATATTCTAAATTCAAAAACAATTTAAATTAAATAAGAATAAAGCGAAATATAAAATACGGACACAAAATAAAAATATTCTAAATTCAAAAACAATTTAAATTAAATAAGAATAAAGCGAAATATAAAATACGGACACAAAATAAAAAGCATTCGAAATTCAAAAACATTTTAAATTTCAAACATCGATAGAACGGCAACAAATTGCTCGAGTGTGCTCAAGTAGGCTCTAGCTGAAGCTCGAGTGTACTTTCGAATTTCGAGCACAAGTGTCTTTTGTTGCGGCCATTGTTTTACGCCATCTTTGTTTCCTGTCACTATTCGTAAAGTTAATTATGCCATCTGCCATGTTTTTGATTATGGGGGGAACTGTTTAATTGTATTACATGTGGTATCTTTTAATAATTTGTATATATGTACTTTAATTTTATTTTACAAGCTTATTATATTATTTTCATATATCAATTTTATCTCATGTGTTTATATTAAGCAAGGCAAGAGTAGAATATTGATATTACTTACAATTATTATTATACAGATTGATTTGATTCGTTAGTCAAAAGTAAATATATAATGGCTTTTACACATAAATGAGCGTAAGTCTGTTTAACAAAACCACGATAAATCATAAATCACACGACAGAATAACATTTACTCTGTCATCTCTATGTAAATATAATTTATTATACTCTATCCGTCATATTTGTTGCGGTAAAAAAATAAACCGACCTATATAACATGAACTCTACTCCCCTAACCTGCGCATTAAAAGAGTGCAGAAAACTGGATGAAGCTAGCTCATTTTAAAATGGTTAGGCTATGTATGAAATGTACAAACAGATTGACGCTATCTCCCTCACCCTTATGGTAAATATTGAAATAGACAGTGAGGGGCGGCTAAGAGGGTCCCATTGCATATCATTATAAGTCACAATGCGGGTATGACAGAATATATCTATCTCCTTCTCTACAGCTTTTGAATAATGTGCTGGAAGGAGACAGCTAATTAGAAACATGAATTCTATATTACCATAGACTCTGATTTCATTGAAGAAGGAAAAATAAGTATTGATGTATTTAGATTTTTTATTTTCCGTTTGTGAAGTTATATTTGTTTGAAGATTAATTTATGATTTTTCATAATTATAAGACATAACTGAAAACGAAATTATTATTATAATTCAGGTATAATGATTCGAATTACTATATATGGATAATGTAACTGAAATCAATCTTACAGATTTTCATTACTGAAACAATTATATTCTTGATATAATACTTTCTTTGATATCTAATATAAATGTAATATAAGTACCATAGACCTATTTATCTTTAAAACAATCTTACGTAAAAGCTTTCAAACTTTGAACGATAATATTCATTGTATTGAAATATCTTTTTATCATAGGTTCTGTATATTTAAATAATTATTTATATTTAATATGTACCATAAGTAATTAATATTTATAAGATAAAAATAAATAACAGAACCTAATAAAAAAAAACTAAATGTCAATTTGACATTAAAAATACTGCCAGTTTGATTAATTTAAAAAAAATGTTATAGTAGCTTATTATGATACAAATATTTACTATATAATTAATAATAATAATGTACATTATCCTGAAAGAACCCCAAAGTCGAAGGAAGTCATTTCATTCGGAGAGTATTCAGTCAGGTAGTACTATCAGAGTAATGTCGGCACTTCAAATCAGAAGAACATATTAAAATAATATAACTTGAAGTGTAATTTTTATCAAAACATCATTATATCTTTTATCTTTTAATTTTAATCTTACCTTTGCTAAAACGAAGTTTATTTTAATAACATAAATGAAATTGTCATATAATTTGTTGTTTATTTAGTATTTAGTTTGTATGTATATTTGGTTGATTGTATAATTGGAGACATTTTTAATTTAATTTTCATTGTAATATTAATTATATATATTTCTAGTACTAAATAAATTTGTAGAGTATTTCGACGGGCGTCTTTCAACACACACACACACACACACCGCCCCTCGTCGGTTGCCATGACAACGGAGGGGTGGGTCATATATAAATGTACTGAATTTCTTAATTCTGTTATTTGTATTGATTTTAATGTCCTCACTGAAGTTTGTTATATATTATGTATCGATAACTTTGTATATATTTACGCATTTTGCATTTTTTTCCTCAAGTCTTTAAGTTTTATTCGTTAGTATAAATTATTGCAATATAATATAACTTTCGCAGATTTTAAATATATAAAAACTGAAAATCAAGATTACAGATTTTTTTTGCTACTTGCATCAGTCTGAAAATGTGTCTTCTGATCAAATATTCCTGTTTAACCACAAAGGTGTTGACATCTGACATTTGATCTAATAGGTTAATAGTTCTCAATTATCTAATGTTATAACAAAACAATCGTATTTTACCTATTTCAATTTCCGACGGCTGAAAGCTACTGGATAATTCGGGAGACCTGACTATAATGAGGAAGTAATATAACGTTATTGTTAATTTTAATAATGCTATTTGTAAACAAGAAGAATATCCAATTTTTCAGTTATACTCTACTCTAGTTTATTTTTATTAAAATGTTATTAAAAATCAAACATTGAAATTCTGTTATTTATAAATTAAGTAAGAAAAATATACTTTGACTTTAAAATAAATAATTTGTATGGTAAACTAAAACAATATTCAATGGAAACAGGTATGTATTCAAAATTGTTTATAAGCATAGCTTAAAAAAATTAAGTACATAATAATTAAAAGCAGTAACAATCTGAAAATAAAGCCGGTGATAGAAGAGAAGAGAACTAATCATCGTGGCAAGTTCACGTAATGAGGGATGAAGAGCATATAATGAGAACTGCCTTAAGTATGAATGTGGTGGTTTTAGAACTGTCTTCTGTTATCAGAAGAGAAGTGACCGAGGAAGTGATTGATGGAGTGCGTGAGAAATTATATGGTAATGAAGGAGATCTGAACTGATCTGACGTAGGATAGAAGAGAGTGGAAGAGATTGACTTATTGCACAGAACACAAATTATTGAGATAAGTGCTGGTAGCTGATGATGTAGCTTAACACTTTACCAGAGATTGCAAATTCAAGTTCTGCCCAAATTCATGAATTTTTCATTCTATAGGTGTTTATTTAAAAATGTTTATAGCTTAAAAATCTACCTTATTCGTTATGTAGAGTCTACCCGATGAAATAGAGTTTGTGGTACAGCAATAAATATTTAGAGACAAACGAACATATACATATATTCTCTACTATAACACCATATACTTAATACATCAAGTAATCATTACGTAGAATATATTCAATAAACTGCAAAAGCTTGTAGAAAATACTAGATCCACCTAATTTTTTTATTTCAATTATACTATTGTCCAAATTATACTATTTCAGTATAATTTGGACAGTTTTGTCTGTGCGTATATACAACTACAACATTTTCTAAAGTATAATAATAATGACAAATTTATTTATACAAAATCTTATAATAATATAATAATATAATAATATTAACCACCAGGCCATATAATACTTAACGAAGTAAATAGATCAAAATAAAGTTAGTGTTACACATAACATTTGTCTATTCAAAGCTACCCCCAGCTCGGAAAAATAATGTCCACGGACAGACCTGAGAAGAGCTGATGACAGACACTCATCAGGACTGTTCCGTTGTTTTTTTAAATAAAACAAATATTGAACATTATATTAATACGATTAACAATACTAGGTAAATAGATATCTACTCTAAACTAATCTTGAAGAAGGCTGGCACCGATAGCTTCAAACCCAAGGTGCATCACTCTTAAAATATTCGGAGACATTGTTATATACTTTAGCATAACATACAACTCTTTTTCTATGAAGGGTAACTGGTAGAGATCTCTTAAAAATATAAGTAAAATTTTTGTGCACTTTTTTCATTGTATATATTTTTCTTCTCTTTGTACATGTTTTTGTATAAATTTATGGTTATTTTAAATTATCATTTCCTTACATATTTCACAAGTAGTAAGCACCTGAATTTACTAACTGAATTTATTTTATAATGTCATTAGATTTGACTTACAAACAGACAAACACTAGTCTCTCCGAAAATACGATTACTTCAAAGCATCGGAAACATCGGCTTCGAATTTAAATGAAAATCCATTTATACACGAGTTTATTTTAGAATAGTTTTATTTCAAAAAGACTTAACTTATTCTGATGGCCTTTTTTTGGATATTATACTAATAGAAGTACGAATTTTTTTTTTTAAATATAACTCTCGCATTTGGAATTATATTGTCCCTGTGTCGCAGGGGTCTTCACAAACATTGATATAACGTATACAGTACACCCATACTCCGAACAATAATCTGATGATCACACAAAGAATTATTCTATGAAGGAATCGAACCCACAACCACACCGACAAGGCATAGTCAACGGTAACATAACATTAACAACTGTAAGTTTAAGATCATTATTATGTGTATTTTTTGTTAAATTTCCAATAAAAAATCTAAATAGATATACCATGGTTTTTCATTCGTAAGTGACGAACGAACGTTAACTCTCTTATATACTTTCATCCCCTATTACACCCTTTTTGGGGTGGCATTCCCGAAAAGTGCGTGGGTGTTACGTTACATGACAACTCTACTGTCCAATATTAAATTTTGATCCTATTTGTCAATTATATTATAATTTACCAGATCATTTATATATATATGATCGCTTCCAAACAATCTACAGATCGGTTGTTGGTATTGATAATTCAAAAAATGGATTGTAAGTTCAATATTCAGTAGCAAAAATTAAAAAAAAAAAACTTTTTTGGCAATTAAACCCAACTTTTTACTCCTCAGATGAGTTAATCTTGTATTGATTTTTATATTATGACAGATAATAGACAGACAAGTGATGTATTTATAGATTAATATTTATTCGAGAATTATGAAAATGTAAAAATGTATTTAATACTCGTTTATTTTAAGTTGATTGTAGTAGTATTGATTAATATATCATTATAATTCAAGTAGTTAATAATTATTTTAGAGTAATGTTTTTATTAGTATGTTCATCATTATTATCTTTCAAGTAGGTTGTAATGTAGTGTGGAGTGTAAAGTATACTTTTTAAAACAAATAAACTTAAGCTTTTTAAAATAAATAAACGTAAAATTGTTTATAAAATCACATGTTTTGTAATTAAAATCTAAATTACTTAGAAAAGAGTATTTTAGAGGTACTTTTAATGTTTTTGGATTAAATAATCACAAGCCGAAAGAATTTAACATGATTTGTATAAAGTTTTAACTGATATATTTATTTTATGTAGTTTTATTTTAGTATGTAGCTATTATTTAGTAAAAGTTAGTAGAAAAGCAATTTGGTTCCTTTCACCTGGGACCTTTCAAAATTGCAAAATAAGACTTACTAGTCGCAATAAAACTGTTTATATTTTTTACTCAATACCTATATATGTATAATTACTTGAAATAAAAATCTTTATACCTTGATTTACCTTCATATTCAAGTTTATTTTACGTTTTCTAATTTTATATTAAAAAAGATACTGAAACATAACAAAATAGTAGTTCGAATTGAAAGAAAATTACTGATGTGACCAAAATACTAATATCAGCGCTAAAATATGCATATAAATTTCATAAATAAAACTGACAGCACACAAAACAAGATCCCTCAATACGTCCGACCCCTGCAACTGTTCACGGGTGACTGAGTTATCACAATGCTCTTTGATTCGACGACTACCCGCAAATTTAACAATTTTACTGTTTAAACGATTGGAAATGCCCTTGTTAGGGCTCTTTGTTATTTTTATGACCACTTTCTCTATTGGGAACTATTTTTCTTTTTTTTTGTTACTTTGTATTTTTAGTACCAAAACAAAATAATTCATGTTAACATTTTAAAAAATATTGTTCGCAATTTTCACTTTTCAAAAAATAATATAATAAAAAAAACATTTCATAAAAAATCTAAAACTAAATGAAAGATCTTAACACCAATATGTCAAAGCTTAAAAAACAAAAAAAAAACAAATCGATTTTATTTTCGTTATAGTTTTGTAACCGCAGTGTCCTAAATATATATTACAGCATAAATAATTGACGTAACCCTTATTTACTTTACCCGGATATTCGAATGACTATATTTTTTTATAAACCGCAGCCAAATCGCGTCAGCAGTGCGGCGCCTGCGCATCGAAATTTGAATTTGAAATTGGAAGGTAATGGCGTCCCTGGCGGCCATTAAAAACAGATCATAGGCTAAGTTTTTTCTTGGATAATTTTAAATCGTTTAATACATGATTTCCTTGTAAATACGTTTTTGAAAATTTTATTTTTTATAATTATAGGAATTTGATGATTTAATGTAATGCTTTTTCTACCTGAAGGTACTTTAGTTGGATGGGAAAGAAGAACAAATAACCTCCTGACAATTACCGTACCATGGGAAATAACGAAATATGTATATGAAGACATTTGTTTATCTTTTCCAGACACTAGTATACAAACTATGAGTTTGTAAATTTTCAGAATCCAAATTCAAAAGAATCCAAATCAGACTAATTTTGTTTTACTTTGGCGCTAAATTATTAAAAAAAAAAATACTGTTACTTGAACGGAATATTTCTAGTGTTGTAAAAACTGTTATTTAATATTTAAATCTTTTCTTTTATATGTAAAGCATCTTATAATAGATTTTAATAAATAATATTTAAATGTTTTTTCATACACCTCAGCATGTATGAATACACATGGGTCATTGTAGTTGTTATTAAAATATAAAAAATACTTCTCAAAATAATACCAACGAACAAATCTAAATTCAAATTCCCGCCAACTCCACACATAATCTTGCTATTTCACGTAACTCCAATCACTAGAAAGAGGCAGACATACTTCACTTCAAAATACACATTACACATCACAAACAATATATGTACTTCACATTTTTATCACCAAACTTAAACTTCATAAAACTGCACCGTCTCGTTCGAAGTGTAGTTAAATTATGAAGACTATGAAGCTTGAAGGCAATTACAGATAATTTAAGGAAATAACTTATTTGCCCTTTCGCATTATTCTGTACCTCATTAAACATAATAGATTTGAGTCATCGATTTTAATGTATACTTATAATTTGCCGCCATTTTGTAACACCGCTTCAAGTAGTTAATTGAATAAAAATCTTTAATATGAAGATTAGTAGAATGTTATTTGTATATAAACATATTAAATTTAAAGAAGATATATTAAAGTTCAGTTGTTCCCTTATTAAATTATATAATATAAACATATAAATAGTATTTATTAAATAGTAAATAGTAGTATTACAGATTTTTTAAAGAAAGGGACATAAATATGAACATTTTTGGACGTTTGTCTAGGAGTTTTTTTATTTTTTTTTTGACAAGCAGAGTCGCAGTATTTTAGGTACGTATAATAATAATAACATACAGATAAGCTTTTATGTACATATATGTTTATTTATTATAGGTTGCGTTGTTTTTGGTATAACCTTCTCAAGGTCTGTTTAAAATGCTTCGTTTAATATTAAACGGTCTTGGGACAGATGTATATCATTATTAAATGAATTAGCCCAGAACTAGCTTATTTTGGGCGGATTAACATAATCGCTTGCAGAGTAGGTTACGACAGAGGCAACTATTTTATTTATTATTTTGAATATTGTGGTATATTTTCTATATGATCAGTATACATAGATATTTTATATTATTTATTTGTATATTGGATATTCAATTTAAAAGAAAATAATTTGTTTGGTCGCACTCATCTCGAGAACTACTCCGATATAAAAAAAAAATTGTTTGGTAGCCCATGTAGCAAGGCTATGAAGATATATAGCGATCTACCATTGGAACCAGTACAACTCTTCCTTTCCCTTGTTCTATCAATATCTGTTGCCTAAATCTATCTACATAGTATCTATATCTAAAGTAATTTGTTTTTCGAATCCTTCTTTAACTACAGCTAGTATTAAATAAATATAATAAATAACAATAATGTTCATGTTCATATTATTAATTTCACAATGAATGATTTGAACGACATGTGATCTGAATGAATAATTTGAATGACATGTGATCTGAATGAATGATAATGAACGATTATATTTATTCAGTGCTCTATTCTCATTCGAATCATTTTATAATCAAAAATGCCTTGATATTATATCCTGTGCATAATAATGAATATTAACAGACCGGCTATAGTTAGCTATTTTAATGATGGACATAACATTATTGTATTATTTTATATAAAGATTGTATAGACTAAAAGATAATATTATTATAATACAAAATAAAAAGCTACTTTATTTTTGAATATATTTTTATTGCGAATGTCAAGAGAATTATATTTTTTAATAATTCGCCTTATACATTTTTTTTTAATATTTTGTGTTTTCTTAGTTTTAGTTGTTATTTTTTATGGTAAGCGAATTATATCTTTGAATGGATACTGGCTTTATATTTTTGGTAAAACAGCCTCGAAAATTGCTTGCAGTGGGATATGGGAAAATTTAAATTAGGGATTGTATTACACTAAATTATACTGAACCAGTGGTTTTTGTGGAAATTGATTTTTGGTATAATGTGTGGGCACCGATTTTTCTTTCGGAGGTTTTATATTTTTTGCTTAAAATTATTTTTTAAAATGTATATATATTTGTTTTATTTTCAGAAACGATTATATAAATTTCAAGAAAAATATATACGAAAATGTTTTCGGAGTTGGTTTTTGTTAATTTAGATTTTTTAACGATGTTGTTATATAGATATGAAAAATATCTTCTAGTTTGTAATGATTTTGAGTAGTAATTAATAAGTTTATATAGTTTATATGTATGTTATATGCTTATTTACAACGGAAATTAATAGGTATATTAGATTTTTATATAAATAATGATCCTAATTTATTTTTTTATAAACTAGCTTTTGCCCGTAGCATCGCTCACGTCTGTTATTTTCATAAACACTGCCAACCAAATATTTATTCAACTAAAATTACTTCAAAGTTCTCATAAAACTATCAATCTCTTATTAACCTCCTTAGAGGTGAAATCTCCAGGAATCTATATTCTTTGTAAACATCATATATAGGGAAACTATACATCATTTCAGCATCCTAGGACCAGGGGTGTGAGCTGGATGTATCTGTTGATCATAACCTATCCTGTTACAAATATATTTATTAGTATAGAGGTTACTGACCTGTAATTACGTTTAAAGTTAATTAGATAATTATAAGCAGTTCTAAATAAAAATCAATTAGAACTCATATGCTTTGTACATGTTTGGTATTTTTGCAAAATTTATTTATTAAGAGGTGTTTGCCCGCGACTTTGTTCCCGTGAAGTCAAGAACGTATTTGACTTAAATTTAAAATTTAAAATTATTATTTCTTAAAAATAGGTATTTTTTAATACCGCTCCTAAAACTTGTATTAAGATATTGTAGATACATACTAGTATCATACAACCTCCCTGAACATACAGGTTATCGAATTATGTAGTTTTTTTTATTCAACTTGTACTGTGATTAACGGGTAACAAAATATTTGTGGTGACTTTTTCTTAATTTTTTTCAAATACAATATATATTTTTATTTCAAAGGCACACATTGCATTTATGAAACCTTGGATTCTAAATTCTCGCATGTAAAGAGTTGATCCTAGAACGAATTTTGTCTCATTTAGTTCAGTTTTAAGTCATCTCAAAATATACAGATTCATATTCAAAATCTTATCGATTATGAAGCGCCATCTACCGTCGAGTAGCTACTAAAAGATATCAAAATGAGTGACTTGTGGAAGTAGTCTGATAAATTATTTTAATTACAAGATAAATAATATTTATATAATAAGTTATTTCATTATTATAGAAGTTTCATTTAATAACTATTATTAAAAATAAATGGCTATAATTATTAATTATTGAGTAATCAAGACGTTTATTGAATAAAGTTATTTTAATGCAACTTAAATAATAAAATAAAATAATAAACAAAAAGTTATGTAAATTAATTCTCAAAAATATTATTGATTCAGTTATTTTTATTATTTGACAAATATAAAATATTTTAAATGTCAAGTCTTTATTTTCATTTATTTTATTTTATGTACCTTATATATATTAAAAGATAATTTATCCTTATTAGGTACATAATTTATAATATGCCAGTATACATCGTATTACATAACGTAAGTATTGTAATAGGGTATATTTATAAATAGTTTAGGAGTAATTTCAAACGGAGCAATGAAGAGGACCGTCGCGTCGGTACGTTTGTCATTATGTTTATATATAGTTATATATAGTTGCTATTAATTATTGGTTTACCGTAACTTTACCCAATATATTGAATTTTTTTATTTATGTTACGTTGCCATATTTAGTTAATCCATAAGTTTCAGTAGGACATTAAACTGAGTATAATATCAGCTTGCAAAGGATAGACAATAATAAAAAAAGTTATATATATATATTTCACATACAAATTAATGGTATTTTTTTTATTTGGTATATTTTTATGCTTCCAATGTTAACCGCATTTTTTTATTTATTACCTTAAATGTAATGAATTTATATTTTTGAAGTTAAGAATCTTAAAAGTGTTATTTTGGTTTTGCAGAAAATTTCTCATGCTTTTCAAACATGATACTAGTTATCTAGTTCTTATCATTATCCACTTGTCCCTATCCCAATTATTTTAAATCGAAGCTATATGTCAATCTCTTCTACGCTCTTCTATTATATTTCATCTCAATGGAGACTTGCTTCTTCACTATATTATTTTTCATACCCTTCACTTAGGTCTTCTTCGGTCTCCCGCTTCTCTTATCCAGTAGATTTATGATTTCAAATACTAACCTTAAAAAGCTGATAGCTAATAGATTCATCTAAATTCTTTATTAATTTTAAGAAAATGTACGAAAAGTGTGTGAATTAAGTTTAAAGAAATAAGACTGTTTTTAATTAGTCTAGAGTTATTATTTAATACTTATTCATTTAAAAAAAAACAAATTACTTTTCATTTTTATACATTCTTTGCTCCTTCCTCTGGACTCCTTTTCTTGTATCTTTTTCCAATTAGTCATTTATTAATTCAATATTTTTAACATAATCTGTCCTTTTTTATTTTTATGGGAAAGCTCTAAAAATCGTTATTCCGTTCCGTTCCGTTAAGAAGAAATAATTTTCCTGAGTAACAATTTAAATATGTGGACTCAAAAAAATAAATATCCCAATATTATTGACGTCATAGTTAAATAAACTATGTGGGAACGTATTATAGACTTAATACTTAGCAATTACTTTAAAATATATAAATGTACAGATTATGATATTTTTTATATGTACTTATAATATAACTTCTGTCCAGTCTGTTTATGAATGTTTGCATCACAGTTCATTATATATTTGGTCTGTTAATAGTTTTAATTTTACTAGAGTCCGCTAGGTGGTGTTGCTTGTCATCGCAGGTAACAAGAACTAGTAACAAACAAAATTATGGCCAGCGATGGTAATTAATTAAATATAACTACGAATTATATTTACATAATCGTTAATTCACGACACAAACGGATCATTAGACATTCCATACACGACGTATTACGTGTTGAAAACTAATAAATTGTTAAGAAAAAAAATAGATAGAAAAAAAATAATTGTGTTTTTTAGTGGTTTTAGGGACCATCAATATAGGCATCCAAATACCTTTCCAGTGGGTTTTAATAAAGTAAATAATTCATACAAGTTCGTGCGAGCGTCGCCGCGGGCGGAGCTTGTGTAGCAAATGTCGTGTAAGGGATGACAGGGATGGATTTAGATTTTATAATTGAACTGACTGACTGACTTTTATAAAATATAAAAAGAGTCGAGCTACGTTTTGTAATACCGGATATTATAGTAGTTAATATTAATCAGAAACATACTAATATTATAAATGATAAAGTTACGAGTTTGTGTGGATGAATGAACTGGTACAGAGTGCAGGAGGATGCTTCTACGGTCCACATCTGTCCCTGTGAACATGGACAAGAAGAGCGTAAAAATCATAGTTTTAAAAGGAAGACTTGTCAACGTTTTTTTTGATTATTTTCTATAGAAATTTATGTTTTACTAGCCAAAAAATCAATTGGTATAAATACGCTGTTAACAATATATCAGATGGTTCGCTCGATTTCACCGTTAGTAAAAATATATTATAGTTTTGTTTATAAACATTATAAGATTATATGATTTATTTATTATTTTTATTTTAAACAATGTTCTCTCAGTCATATCAGTCCCACAGAATAGACATATTTCAAATTGTACTTTAAAATTTCAAAAAATTGCAGAATTATTTCTGTTTTAAAAAATATTGTCATGTAAATAAAAACAGAACAATTACGAAACTAGAAATATGACAAAATATTACATACAGACTTATATTTTTATAAAATCTTGTTGATATTCAAAAATATTTTCCAGTTATAAATATTGTAGTGTATTTTAAAAATACACTAACAAAACATATAAATAAAAAGATAAATTATTTTGACAAGTACATCTCTGGATACATACCGTGGGAGTTGCCATTTGTCACGCCATTCCGTTGAGAAAGAGACGCTAGATGCTTTCTCTCTGTCACATTTGCGTTCAGGAATTTATAATAAGTGTCACTTTAGCATAAAGAAGTTTTTAATTGCAAAATGGTTTCATAAATTGAGTTTTAAATGATGTATACAATGTATTCATGACATATTAGAGGAAAAAATAGCACCTTGCAATTCTCCCTTCGGTCCCTTGAGTCCATCTTTAACATTTAACATTACCGGTAATCTGACCTTTGACTCCAGCAAGGTTTTAAAAACAATAGATAGATAACTGTAACTGAATCTTTACTACATGTACTAATAATTTTGATATATTATTTAAAACCAGTTGAATATATTGTCGTTCTTAGTAAAAATAGGACTTAATTGTATAGAATAACATATGGTCAATTGTTTCGTATCTAAGAAGTTGCCAAAATTTACATAAGGATCGATTTTTGAATCTTTATATAATTTCCATAACATTATAATTATTCAACGATTTATTATAAACTAAGTATTAATAAATCTACTCCCTAAAATGTTATATATATAATTCTAAGGTTGTGACATAGCTCACAAATAGATTAAACATTGATCTCTATCTGTGCTAGCTATCTCTGGTATGTTATTAAAAACGACTGTAAGTCACGCTTTGTATCATGATGTTTCGAGCTTAAAATCAATAACTGCATAAAACAAAATACTCCCAAAAATGAATCAGGTTATTAAAATTGGAAAAAAAACAATTAATTAAATGATTACTTGTTAATAATAAAAGATTATACTATTGTCCGCTAGATGGCATTGGGTCAAGAGGAATTATATATTTCTTGCAGATTTTTTGAACTAGTTACTTATATATAGATATATTTATAAAATATGTCGTAAAAGTTATCTTAATAATTAGGATCCTTGTATTCAGTTATAACTTTTTAAATTTATAATATTAGCAAAATAATTTATGACCGCTGCTGAATATTAAAACTATAAAAATAACATAGACATCATTTGTATAAAATATTTTGTTAAAATATTTGTAAACAACATACTTAAGAAGGTTATGGAAAACAACTAATGTATTGATTATAAGACGCCTAGTTCCGCTATTCGATTATAGATGGCGTTGTTAGCTCTTTAGTAAACATTTATGAACAGATTGTTTTGCTGCATATAATTTACCATTACATAATATTTAAAATGTATCAAATAATGTGTTTTATATATTATGATTATTATTGCTATATAAATATTATCAAATTGTAATAATGTTCTCTTATGTTATTAAATTAAATATAAAAAATGTGTTCTCAAAATATTTTTGTTAATATTTTTACGATAGTCTTATTTTGTATGTATGTTACTGGTATACCTACTATTAGAGTCCTAGATCTTAGCCTAGGTCACACATTCACACACATTTCAAAGGATTGACGTTTCATTGACCGGCGGATTAGTCATTCTTATAAAATAATATCATCTAACAGTAATATATTATTAAGACAAATACATAGGTAGGTATTTGTAATTACACATATTTAACTATTCTATAAAAATTACTGATTTTAATTGCAATATTATCAGTAATGTTAGGTTTTGTCCAAATAATATACATAGCGGGAGTCATAATAATATTCATTATTATATAATATTAAATAAATAGTTAGGTAGATCTTTAATACGAGATCTTATTTACTGAACATTTTAGTCAAAATCTTTCCATATTTTATCTTGATTTAAAAAACGATGTTTAACAATTACTTGATAAGAATTGATCAGTCTTTTTTCATAATTCAGATTTTCAAATTTAAATAAATAATTATTATATTAACGGGTTATGTTTGTGTATCGACAAATTTACCAAAATTTAAATTAATTCAAGTGAGATGATTCCTGCTCATAACCCTTAAGATAATTTCATTGCTTGTATATATTATAATAAGTTAAGCTCACTTTGCCGGTTTTATTATAAGTTACATTAAAAATTAATTTCAATATGAAGACTATTAAAATAAACTTCTTGATTGCATTCATAAGCAATTTTTATTTGTTTATATCATTTTTTTATCATATTTAATATAGATTATCATTTATCTTAAATTTTTAAATTGAAGATAAATGATAATCTATATTATTGCCATTTAAAACATTGTCTAGAAAAATGTTTTTATATTTATTAATTTAATAGTAACAAATAATAAAAGTATATTTTTATTACATATCATTATAAAACACAAGTGCTCAGAGATCTAATCGCGGTAACATAATATCTTAGAGTGTTAAAAACTATTTACATATACAATGATGAATTACTGTATTATACACACTAACACACATACAAACTTAAACACATACATGAACATATATGCATATTTGAAGATGTAATCAAATTATCCAAAAAAATCAAAACATAATTTAAAAACGTAATATTTTATGATAGTGGATGTAAGTATGTTAGTATTTAACAAACTATTAAACTAATTTAAAAGAAGCTAATCGTAATAGATTATCATCAGAATCATATAAGTAAGTAATTTATAAGGATATAGTGTGAAAAGAACCGAATATATAAATTGTATCTAAATATCCAGTAAGTATGTTAAATAAAATATAGTAGTTTTATTCTCCAGAACCAACCACGAGTCTGTGATATGAGGATGAAAATTTCTATGTAAATAAGTATTTTTTACTTTCTCTGAAAAAAAAAATGCTTTCCAATAAGTAATTTATTTATTTATTTTATTTATTTATATCTTTTCCACTTAGAATCATAATCAGTGATCACTTGTGTACGTCAACATGGAAGTGTCAGGAGGGCCTATTACGATACTAGATTTATCGTAATAAGCCCTTCTGAAAAAGCACTTTCCATCTTAATGTTAAAGCTATGAGGGTTCCAAACGCGTCCTGGTCTGAGAAGAACCACACAACAAACTCAGCCGGATATATTTTTTGTTATTGTGATCACTGTTTCACAAACGTCAAACTTAAATGCAAATTTAGAACAACTAGAACCGTCGCAATCAATCGGAAAAGAAGCCTAATGATTTCAGGCAACGAAAATTAAATAATAATAACAGAAAAAAAATATATATGTAAATCTTCGGCCTGCCACACAACCAGTCACCGCAAGCAGCACCCGTTCACGAGCATAACACAAGAGCCAGCCATCACCCCCTTCGCACATATTTGAGGGAGGGAGGCAACCCGACTCCCGATGCTACCGCAAGTAGTGACTTCTAAGGAATCGGTGTGATGCAGAAGGTCGATAAAGCAAAATTAATTTACAACAAAAAACAAATTGCGGAGATTACTAGCTATTCGCAATACAATACAGATTCATTCCCAGGCCATACCGTCGTCGATGTAATCCTTTACACTATAGTAGGATTTTTTTATTAAATTAGTTTTAACATATAATTTAAATTTATTTAATGAGAGGCTTAAGGCTTCATTTGGGAGCTTATTATAAAAACGTATACAATTACCCTTAAAGGATTTACCTATTTTATGGAGCCTAGTGCCGGGCATAGTGAGTTTATTTTTATTTCTTGTATTAATTTTATGTAAATCACAATTTTTCTTGAACTTTGAAATATTTTTATGAACGTAAATTAAATTTTCATAAATATATTGATTGTAAACAGTCATAATTTTAAATTCTTTAAATTTATTTCTTAACGAGTCTCTTGGTCTCATATTATATATTGCGCGAACAGCCCTCTTCTGTAACGTAAATATGGTATCAATGTCAGTCGCATTGCCCCATAAGAGTATACCGTATGACATTAAGCTATGAAAGTAACTAAAGTAAACTAATCGAGCAGTTTCCATATTTGTTAAACGACGTATTTTTTTAACCGCGTATGCAGCAGAACTTAGTCTGCTTGACAAATCAAATATATGAGGACCCCATTGCAATTTTTCATCTAAAGTAATGCCCAAGAAAGTAGTAGATTTGACCAAGTCCAAATCCTCATTATTTAATTGTACATTGGTTCTAACATTTTTAACATTTGGTAAACTAAATTTGACACATTTTGTCTTTTTTTTATTAAGCAACAAATTATTGGCGTTAAACCAATGTACAACATCTGAGAGAGCATTGTTTACATCGTCAATAACAGATTGCCGTCTATTAACTTTAAAAGTAAGAGAAGTATCATCAGCAAACAACACTATCCCATGTTTTTCCCTCACTAGGTGAGGTAAGTCATTTATGTAAATGAGGAACAAGAAAAGCCCTAATATAGAGCCCTGTGGCACACCTATTTTTACCAAAGAACCAGGGGAACGTTTTCCATTTACATCAACTTTTTGAATTCTATCATTAAGATATGAACTAATTAAATCTAGGGACTTATTTTTAACTCCATAATGTTCTAACTTTTTTATAAGGATTTCATGTTGAACGCAGTCAAACGCCTTAGATAGATCACAGAAAATGCCAAGTGCATCCTGTGATCCTTCCCAGGCTTCAAATATGTTTAGTAATAGCTCTACACCAGCATCTGTTGTAGAGCGACCGGCACTGAAACCAAACTGGTTTTTGTGTAAGAGATTGTTTTTATTGAAATATGCCACAAGTTGATTAAGAATTATTTTCTCAAAAATCTTACTAAAAGTGGGTAAGACTGAAATAGGTCTATAGTTACTAGGATCTAATGAACAGCCGGATTTGAATAATGGAGTTATTTTACTTTGTTTCATTAGATCAGGAAATATACCATATTCTAAACAATTATTAAATATTAATGCTAAGTCTGGCGCTACAATGTCAATTATGGACTTAAGTATGTCAACAGAAAACCCCCAAAGATCACTAGTCTTTTTAACGCTAATTGATCTAAATACTTTGATTACTTCTTGAGCATTAACTTTTTCAAACTTAAAACTACTAACACATTGATCTACATTCTCTCTAAGTAAACCCATAGCTGCAGCGGTAGAAGAATTTAAAGATAACGTTGTAGTCACTGGAATATTAGTAAAAAAGGTTTCAAAAGCAGTAGCAACCTCGAGGTCAGACGTGACATATTTATTATCTATATTTAATTTATAGTCGATCCTCTGGGATTTAGCTCTTCCAGTTTCCTCATTAATTATTTTCCAAGTTGTTTTTATTTTATTAATGCTATTTCCTATTTTATTTTGAATATGTTGATTTTTTGCTATTTTACATTGTTTTTTAAAAGATTTGGAAAATAATTTTACCTCATCCCTAAACTCATCACTAGTATTAAACATCAATTCCGCATACATATTATATAATTTTTCTCTATTTTTGTGTAACTCAGCAGATGCCCAATCACTAAACACTAATTTATCATTAACAACCACTGTTTTAGGAGTAAATATAGAGTTAAATAATTTAGTGAAAGTACTAAAAAAGTCATTATACATAATATTGGGGTTTGAATTTTTCATCAAAGGCAAATAGCGTACTAACCCATTTTTAATTTGTTCGATACGTTCTACAGTCACTGGTATAAAACTTATTTTCTGTTTTGATTTTTCTTTCTTGCTACAACTGAATTTAATAAATTGGCCATAGTGGTCAGAATCTAATGTATTGAATAAACATTTAAAATTTGGAATAACACTTGTAAAAATGTTATCAATACAAGTGGCACTAGTGGTTGGTGTTGTTGGTGGTAATGATTGAAAAAAGAACATAAGTTATTATTATTCAAAATGGATTACAAAAATATATGTCAAGTTTCTTTCGCCAGTTCTTCTCAGCTCTCTGGTAAATACGTTATCCAGCTGGTGGTAGTTTTGACAAGGAACAAATGTTAAGTATAGAACTGTTTTCAATAAAGATTTTATTTTGTTGATAAAATATTGGACCAAAACTCTCACTGATTGGATCAGACTGGACCCTGGACCCTGGTAAAAATCACGTTCAAACCCCTCTACCGCGTTCGACACCAGCGTTGTGTCAGGATTTTTCTTCTAGATCAGAAGAAAATTTTAGGTAACCTAGCATTTAAAACCTAACCAAATATAGTATATATTTTCTTACCAAAAAATAACCAGGTTGACAGCCATTCGGACTGTAAGTTGAGCGCAGATTCAATGATATATTATATTATTCGTCAAGTTCATGACCAATCACTGATTTTTTGTTGCTAAATCATTAATGATAATGCTGCTATCAAATAAAAAACTCGACAATTGGTTTAGTAGTTCAGGAGAAGTAGCATCAGGATCGCATTGAAGCCAAGTACATGAGCTTCGCTCCTGGCCGCGCTCATTTATGTAAATTCAAACACACAGACACACTCACACCTGTATACACAGTGTATGTCTTGGAGATGATCTTATACTCATCTAATTGATTTGATTTATCTCTACATTGCACCCCTTTTCCTGCATCAGAGGTCAAACGGAACAAAACATATCACACAAAAAACGAACCTTAAATCCCATATATAGAGCTCAAAATCATTTATCACAGATGGGTTTCTAGTACCAAATAAGTCCTAACTGCTTGTAAAAAATACAAGCGATTTTATGTTTTATTGTAAATGTAAAAGGTTTAAATTCTAATACAAGTGCCTGAAGTGCAATCGAATTGAAAGGAAGATCCAATTACTGTCAATTCTGTTGAATTAGACAAACAGTGGGATTTTCGGGGGTCCCACTTACAGTACGAAACAACAAATAATATCTGAAAGAATTACTCCCAAATAATGTTACTTATTTTTATTATTATTATTCCAAAATATTGATTTTATACCTCCGCCATTTTAGTTTAAGATATAATAATATAACAGGACAAATTACACACGTTGATCTAACTCCTAAGTAAGCAAATTATTTGCTTGTGTTAAGAATGTTAGACAACGATACAAATACATAGAAATACACATATAAATACTGAGGATATATTTAATTAACGATCAAACCCAGAAACACAGACATCTATGCTCATCACATAAATAAACAGACAAACATACTACAGACTAACAGACCTAACATATCAACAAGTATTGTTAAGGTTTCTAAGGTTTGTTTGTATATATATATATATATATATATATATATATATATATATAATGTAATCTTTGATTATTCTGATATATTTTTCTTTATCATTACGGAGTAAAGAACTAAAACTGATTTTTTACATATTAGCTTGCAATAACAACTTATTAATCAATACACTTAATACATATTAGAAACAAACAAACAAACATAATTAATCGTAATTTGTTAGTAATTATTTCATTGCATTCTGGTATCATTTATGTCTTCTTGATATAGTTAATATAAAAATAATAAACTTTAATAACATACTTTAATAATATACTTTTTCTGAGATTTCACATTTCCTTAAAATTTATTAGATAACATAATAGATGTCAAAAAATATTTGTAAAGAACTTTATCTTTTTGGCAAAATAGTATCAAAAAGATAATTATATAATAATAATATTAAAACTGACAACTTTAAAAATAAAAATAGTACAAAAATGTTTATTATTTTCTAAAATACATAGTTGTACGTTTTACCCTTTTTTTTAATTAATATCTTTAATACTAAAATATTATGATATAGTATTATATCTGTTCTTTGATTTATTACAAATATATTAAAGACAAAAAGAAATAAAATCATTAACTATTACAAGAAAGAACTAACAGATGTACGAGTTGCTTACAAGTTGCTACTTACTTCAAGTACTCTTTGATACGATTATAGCTTACAAGTATATCTTATTCAATGGCAATAAGGTTCAAACTTGCCTACAATGTGACTATTGAAAAGATCTCTACAGTTTTTTGCTAATGAAAATATAGACCTTATTCCATAGACTTAAGGTTGTAATTTGAATATTATTTATGCACTGGTATAAAGTTACAATTGTCGATAAGAGATACTTAATAACTTTATAGTGGTTTAAAATCAATGAGAAGGGTTTTTAATAGTTGCAGGTTGATTTTGACAGTTGTTTAATGACTATTTTGATATTTGGAGGTCATTGAACTTTTTTAATAAAGTGTTTGATCCTGATTGTTTTGTTGTTTTTAAAGATTAAAATATCAATCCATTTTTTCAGTTATCAGTACCAATAATAGATCTGTGGAAGTTGTTGATAGGAAGCAATAAAGGGTTGTCAAATATCTCGGAATCTAGATCGATTATAGAGTCTGTTAATAGATACAAATAGTGTCGTGATATATAACTATTTTCTTATCGCTAAATGACTTGGTTTTGATGAGATTTATAGAAATATAATATTTTATTAATACTAGTAATATATTTATAGTAGTAATAGTTTGGAAAACAATGTACAATTTCTACCATTGATCACGTCAGTCATAATGACTGTTTCCTTAAAATAACAATTAAGAAAGTTTGTTTAATAATCTTCATGTACAAACAGGCTTTAAAAAGATGTTACTTTGAGGTTTAGCAACTTATTACACTTCGTAACTTGTTAAGTTATTACAGTAATAAAACCAAACATAGTTTATTATTCCTTATTAAACCACGATACGAATTATAAAAAGAGACAAGAATAATGTTTTTATATAGTAGTACAAGATATCTAAGTAATTTCCTCTCCTCTTTTATCTCTTTCCCTCCAAAAGATCTTCAACTTCCCGTATTTTGCAGATTTCCCACGGCATCCACTTACCATCAGATGGACTGTACTTACCACATAAAGATACTATACTTACCACATAAAAGCAGTTGGTTATACTCATATTTAGTGTATATTTTATTACGTAAATACATCCAGAACAATTATTACTATTGCTCGTAATCCTTTTGTTGGTTTGTGAATCTGTCAATAAGTATATGAATTCAGAGAGCTTTGATGTTTTCAAAATATGTATTCAATGAGTTTTGGAGGTTACACACGGGGTGATTGTGACCGACATATACAAAAGTAGTAAATGAGAACTTGGGAAAAAATACTGCTTAGAGTCTTTATTTTATATTAAAGAGAGATAGATCTCCACCAGGCAAGTTATATCATCTGGGATAGCACTATCCCCGTAGAAAATTAGCGATCAGTAGCTATTGAAGAAAGGAGTGAGTTTCAATCCTTCCAATCTCTACGCCCCCACTCTATTTCCTCCTTCCATATTAAATGTAAGTATTATATGATATGTATTCCATATCACCTTTTAGTTTATTTCTTTTCATCTTTTGTACGTCTGTATCAATATTATATTCATAAGTACGTTATTATTCTAGTGAGTGTATCCCCTAATGTGGTCCAACACAGGTACAATCACCAACAAAGTGTTTACTGAAGCGCTACAGCATTGTCGTATTGTTGTATTGTAGCGAAAAATCACCGGTTGGTTAGAACTAGGTACAGTCACATAGAGAAGTCTTTAGTTTAATTTATTGCATTAACTTTATTTTATGTTATTGGAATCATATATGATTATTACATTTATTATAGAGAAAATATAATACTAGAACCAATTTAGTTAACCTAATTATTTGTTACATTTAAAAAACTGATTTAATTAATTACATGTAACTTTTGAATAGTTTAATTATACTATATAGGTGAATACTATTATTTTATGAAAACGCTTTTCTAAACGCTTGTACAACCGTAAGCCCGTGTTATGAGCGGATTATGAATTTGATGGATCCAACCAAATCGTATCGACACCATTGTTAAGCCGTCGGATTAACCCTTTACTGATATTTACCTAAATAAGACCTGAATTCATTCACTCCTATAACAATATAGGTATTAAACATAAAACCTAGGTCTAGACTACATTTTTTGCGACTTGGGTAGTGTTACTAATATATGCAGTATGAGTGTAATACATATTTATGAGGTCAAAGTCATAGTTTTTTATTTCAAATAGGTATACATTGCACTTATCAAACGTCTTATTCTACTTGCACAATTCCAAAGAGTAGGTTCAATGAAAAGAACTGACAACAAACTCCATATACACTATTTAATTTTTTTTTATATGTAAGAAAAAAAAACTCAAGTAAATTAGTAGTAGTATTAAAAGAATACCAGAATCAGCCCCAAAACTTCTTTAATGTTATTAATGATAAGAGCTTGAAGAGATTCAAAGTAATTAACTAAGAATAACTTGGAATTGATTGACTACAATGAAGAAATAATACCGAAGATTTTGTGAAGCGATAAAAGGAATTGTAGTATAATTTATATTTAAATTTTATTAGTATGGTCTCACTGCCATATGTAGATGTTGGTAAACCCTGATTCTTAAACCGGACCGGTTGTCTTAATTTCCAGTTAACTCCCAACCTGGTAAGGACTCAAACAGTTAGTCAACTTTGTTTTTTTACAAACGTTGTTTTAATTCATATTATATGATGACAATGATTCAAAAAAATAATTTAAAAAGGAAGAAGAGAGTAATGCGAAAAAGAAAACTAAGATTTCCTTAAGTCATCATATATATATAAAAAAGTCTAAATAATAAAAATGTGGGCATTAATAACATAAGAAATTATTATTTTAAAGAAGAATTTTTGTTCTACTTTGTTATTATTACATACAAAATATTTTATTAAGAAACACAATCTTAAAACTATAGTATAACACTACAAAACTTTATATAATAAAATAACAAGATTAAAGTGAAAAGTACTTTTTGTAATTTGTTTTATTTATAACAAATAACACGATATTAAATTAATTTTAATATTAAGTATTGTTAAAAAATATTATTTATTACTTATACAAATTTCTTAATCAACTGAATAATACTCAAAACAAACATACACGCAGATTTATAATAACTTTATAACCGGATGTAAATATATTAAAAATATATTCAGAGCTAAATAAATGTGACCGGAATCACGGGTTCTAATAAAAACCATTAATCTAACAGATTTGCGAAATAATTTTCTTGCGACCAAATAATGAATATTGAATATATATAAAAAGAGACCCTAATGTACTCCACTTGGTATCTTTCATTATAATATTATATTCATTATATTTTAAATAGTAACTTATTAATTTTGAATGGTTAAAATTATTATTTTGCAACACAATATTTAAGATTTTTATTTTTGTTTTTATTATTTTTCTTAACCTATTTTTGGTATGTTTGATTTGGTATATTTGCAGTATTATTCTTTCATTTAATTTTAGTGTATTTTATTTGTATTAATGTTATTATAAATCTAGCAACCGCTAGCCAATATGTTTCCTCATACCACTATTACGTTCAAGAACATAAAATATACAAATATCTTGTACCTAACCATTGAAAATCTCCTATTTTTTAAGGTAACATATAATATTCGCGGATGTATTCTTTCGAGAACAAATGGAAGAAACCCTCAGCTTCCCGGACCAAAGATTCAGCTGACAAAAAAGACATTTCTATATATCAAAATATCCATCAAAACCAAATTAATGCGGCGGTTTCCATACAGAAGCAGCGACTTTTTATTTCTACTGACTTTAGGGTTCCTTAGGTACACAATTAAACGGTTAAATATTATTTTTTTAACCAAATAATATAAGAGATTTCTGTATACGTGTTTTATTTGCATTCCTATAATAATATCATATTCATAGAAAATTATTATGTTATAAATTATTTTCAAATATAACAGTTAAATGTTTTTTAAAATGTTTTTCTTGTTCCTAGGATATATTTAATGTTAAAACTTACACTTATTACATGCAGTTCAGTAGATCTGTAAGGTTTCGATACTATCCTAGAAAATAGTCATAGTATGGTTCATATGACGTTATTAATAAGAGTATTATAATTTGTACCATATTTGTACCACCAAAAAACCATGCACACTATGGTTTTATAAAAGTTTCGTACTGTTAATACAAATAATTGCTAACCAAAGCTAGTAGTTTTTCATTATATTACAAATAAAAATATATATCATTAACCTCAAAATATAGTTTAAATATCCTTCAGGTCTTACCAGTCTAAGTATAATATATAAAAATAGCTATAAAACTCAATTAAAATGATGAATTGTAATCCATTTAGTAATATGTTCCTGTTTTTATAATAATAAAAGGTACGGAACTTAATATGTGTTTAGCAATTCGTGTACAGCCAAAAGGCGAATCGCGATTAGGCGGAGGTCACAATGGGAGACAGCGGGGCGCCGACCAGCTAATGTACGACGACGTGTGAACATGGGCTTATGTTGAGTCCAAGTTTTGTATTAACATATTTATAAAACATCAAATAATTCATTATTTCATCTTACCTTATCTTTTGAATGATTCATGAAATAATAATATTAATATTCCAGGACTAATTACACACATTGATCTGACCCCTAAGTAAGCAAATTATTTGCTTGTGTTAGACAACAATACAAATAAATACATAGAAATACACATTATAAATACGACACATTATAAATAAAGACATGAATGCTCATCATACATGCCTCTGCCTCTCCCTGTCAAGAATATGTTTCCTTCTTCTTCTTGATTCTTATTTGGTAAAACATTTTAATGAATAAAAAATATTTTCTTGGTTACATATAAAAACTAGGGTAAAAAGTACTGTGAAGAATTTTACATATTTTAGTTCATAAACAGTTCGTTCTCTTAGTAAAGTCACTTAAAAACCTAAGATTATAAATCGTTTAAAATCACTGTGCAACCCGACATATTTCTTTTATAAGAAACAGCGTATCGCTTCCTCTTATGCCCTGTACCACTCCGCTGTTCTTTTATAATTCTTGTTCTAATCTCTATAGTGTCCCACTGAGCAAAGGTGTGTATGACTGTATTATAGAAATAATCTATTTTTTATTACAGAATATAATAGATTATTTTGCCCTTTTATTGTACGGCGTGTTATTAGTTATTCCACAGTGAAATAATGTTAAAGAAGTTATTGTGTACTGATCTTTATTTTCTCGGAAGTGACAAAATTGGCTTTGATTTTATCATGACCGTATATAATATTAATAATTCAGTTGATTCTTTAATCCTAGTGAAAGCCTTTTTTCTGGCTGTAATTTACATAATACTTTTTCAGTTAATTCAAGTTAATAATCAATATATATTGTAATTCTTTTAATAAGTTCTACGTATCGACGAAAAAACATTCACTTACTTTACCATATATAATATGGATTATACTTTTTACTAAGCTTTTTTCAACTAACGGATTCCAGACACACCTTATTTCCGCAAAAGGTCTCAGGTTCAAAGGAAAGGGCGTGGAGACCTTAAAAAACTATTCAATAGACTTCACCTTCCTGGATATTATTACTTTAATATATATACGCAAAAATTTTCTGTTTGTGCATCTTAAATATATTATAATACTTTTAGGAACTCTAATGTATGACTATATAGACTTAATAAAGTTACGAATAGAGTTTTTTAATTTGCATCCCTAAAAGGTTGATTCAGATTTTCAGTAAAGAACACGACGTTTTCTAAGTTACTGTTTGTTTCCAGTGACTCTGTGAACTATATAAGGCAGTGTTCATAAAAAACGTATTGGCTCTAACCGTTTTTAGATAGAAAATAAGGAATTATACAGTCTGTGTCAACCCTGAATGTCAATCGAAAATACAGATAAAGGAATTTTTAAAATAAATTATATTTTTTTAAGATTACCTAATACATATTTATATATCTTTTTTTATTATTAATTATTTATTTTTTATTATTAATTAATTCTTCATATATTAACTTATAATATTAAATTTATAGCGTACAAAATATACTTCATGGAGGACAATAATCTTTAGTACAATAAAGTTTTGATTTTTTTTTTTGTTACCACGCCCCTACAACTAGGAAGTGGGGTGTAGTATGACAGCTTTGTGTGTTTGTTATTGTGTTCCGAATAATACAGTAACGTGTTTGCCGTTTTTTTTTTTTTTATTTTAAATATCATGCCTCTAATATAAATGTCGATTAGGAATACGGTTTACGTTTATAACAAAACAAAGTTATTTCGGGAGTTTATGAGTTTTTATTAAAAAAATATATATACAAATATTTGTCTGTAAATCATTTTTTTCTACGTATAAAATATTTTTAATATAAAAATATTTTATTTTTAAAAGTTTTAGTAATTTTTAAAATGCAGGAGAGATTTAAATAATATTTTTTTGACATGATATTTATTAAAAGATTGCTAATTATTGTGAAATACATATACATATGAATATTATTTCGTTAAAAGAAATAACTAGCATAATCTATAACTTTATCAAAATATTAGGATAATTATAGTATAAATAACTAAATAAAATTATTTTTATTACAAATATAACAAACCAGTTATTTTGTTCTCAAAAAACGAATGCAGTTATTATATTAAAAGCAACTTCATAACTAATAATCATGAAACTCTATACCATAGTATTATTAAGTTACGCCACGCGACAACTCTACTCTCCATTTTACTATTATAATAAATAAATCTATACATAATTTTTATATTTAATTTCGTAATATTTTAAACTCACCAATACATTTTTTTATAATGTTTGTCATTGTCTGTATGTCTGTGTATAACTCATAAACGACTTCACTAATTGTGATGGAAATTACTATATAAGTAGTTAGAATATTTTTTTTGTACAAAAGTAGTAGATAAAGTCGCTGGTAAAAGCTAGTTATAATATACATATAACAATCCAATTTAATACCAATAGAATACCACAATAATTCATTATAATGTATGTGTGTCCTGCTGTGAGTATTACTCATTAACTGACTGACGAGTACTGAACGGGAACAGTTTTTACTCGACAATGTGTTATAGAAGGGTAATAAATGAATTATATAAATATTATTTATATATCGACGCGTGCGCATGCTGAGCCGTTATTGATTAATCACTATAATTGTGACCCTTACATGTAAGAATTATATTAATTTTATAAAGAATTATATAATTAAATTGTTGAGAAATGTGTTCTCTTTTTATTTAAAAGCATTAAAAATTTATTTGCAAGTAAAGATTTATTTAAGATCAACCGGTCCTGCGCATGCGCAGTTTCTCGCTAGTAAAGACTACTTTTTACAATTTCCTTTACATCCTGGCGTTCATTGAGATTTTAAACATTTATACGAGGTAAAACAGTAAAGCTAACTGACAGACAGTTTATACTTCCGTATGTATATTTGATTGGAATATTTTTCTCGTACTAAAAGAAACTAAATCGTAAACTAAAAAAGTTTTAGTATTTTTAATAGATACATATGTATTTCGCACTAAAACTAACTAAAACTTTGAAGTATGTATAAAAGTTGCGTTATAACAATAGGCAACTAAACTACACGTAAACTTCAAATTATTATTGTTTTAAGCCCCTCAATATCAGTAGATAAATCAAGACTCATATGACACTAACTAGGGTCTGGACTTAGGTCTAATTTTAGGGTTCAAGACAAGATATAAAGTTAACTGTCTTGTAAGACATTGAGGTACTTGTTATGTGGATATAGGAAGAATTGATGTGGTACATTTATTATTATTTTTTTAATGTTTTATAAACTTTTGGTAACAATTCGTTTTTTTAGGTAGTACACACAAAATCGATCCTTATTAATTAATTAATTGATATGAATTAATATTATTTTTCTTTTATAATATGGTTATGTCAAATTTATTTTTAAACCTGATATAAGTATATATGCCAAAGTAACTAGTCCATTCCAGATTCTGTTTCGTAGCTCGGTTTCATCTCAAAGCACGCTTTGATTTTGCCGCGCAAGTCTAACTATTTCTTATTTTTTATAGTAAAAAAATTCCTTCTTGCGTCGCCGTGCCTGGGAGAGTCATGGTATTTTAGAGATCGTTGTCCTCAAGGAAACACCAAATTACACAAAAACCTTAATAGAAATACTTTTGACATACTTACACACATATAATATAACATATATTTAATTATTGTGTTATAATAATTATAACTAATATACGGAATACCTCCAGATAATATATCTGGCTTTCACACGGAATTTGACAACCACTTAAAAAAAAACATGGCGGCTTTGTTCTTGTATTAAAATATTTTACAATGAATATATTAATACTCTAAGTAAATTTAATTTTAATTGTTGTCCATTGTGTTGTTTTCTTCATGAACTTTTATTTGTTTTTACGTTTAAAATAATTGGAATCATGTACTTAAAATTGTTTTCTATATTCTTCCATTATATCCGAGGATGACACTGAAGGTCTTAGAAAATCAAACTGAGCAAATAATTTGTTTTATTATATGTTTTCAAAATTGTGTCCATTCACATCTATATATCGCTGAATCAGATGGAACCATTGAGAAAAACACTTTGCCAGCTCGTCCTAAAGTGGTATTTTTAAGTATGGTATCAAAACAGGATCTCCAAACACCTCCATTTGACGAACACAGGTGATATCTGGTATTGATTCAAAATTGGAAAAGATATAAATAAATAAATATCATAAGTAAAAAAATTCGCTGTATCCTTTAAAAAGCTAAATTATGAATGTTATAATTATATAATCTAATAAATATTAAAATACTAAACACAAAATCACAAATATCCGAAATAATAAATCAAAAAACTAAAGATATAATACAAAATCTATTTTAAGTCTTAAAATAAAATAAAACACAAAATAATCTATTATTAGGTTTCACCACTTTAAAATTTTTAAAAGGGATGTTTTAATTCTGACACATTTTATATTTTGGCAATTTCTATGAACTCTATATCCATCTTATTATCTTATTAACCACCATCTTTAATAATTAATAAGCTGTATTTCTGGTGGACCTATAACAGTCGTAATAATACCTTTGTTTCTATCATTTTTCGATTTTATTACTTCTGTATATCTGTTGAACTTTATATCAAATAAGATCCTTTCAAAGAAGATCGGCTGGAAGAGAGAGACAGATGGATACCGTTCTCCTTCTTCTATCCTTTTTCCTTCGTATCCCTCGAGGGTAACACAGTTCATAGGTATTAGGTATGTACAATTGTCCGACGGTAGCCACTTACAAGAATGGTACTATTACCTTCTGCTTTTATAAAAGTATATATAAAATATACATTTAATAGGAAATTTACTCTAAAATACAAGTCTTCAGCATTATTTTATTTATACATGTTTTATCTGAATTTTTAATACTCTACAAATGGCAAACTAAATTGTAGCTTAAACAAGACATACTTAACGAACATACATATATAACAGTAACTGATCATCTCCATAAAATAATAAATCACTATTAAGTGTAATGATTGTCGTATTTATGTTGAAAATATAATAAAACTCATATTGATCTAGTAATTTAAGAAACTACAGTACCTCTAGTATGACATTTGACTTTACGAAAACTATGACAGTTTACCAAATAGTAAAATCAAAACAGCATATTATACACTGTGTGAAACAAAATCTATTGACATATTAAAAATCCGTAAAAAAAATATATTAAATTTTAGTTATCTTAGACCATTCAATAATATAAATTTTAACAGGTTTTTTTTTTAATATATTTAATTTTAGTTATTACCATTCAATAATATAAATTTTAACATTTTTTTTTAAATTCTCAATATAGTTTGATTCATAGAGTATGTGTCTATGTTTTAGTTTTCGTAACATCAATACTAATACCAGGGGTACAGAACACTAAAGGTGCAATATCTTTGGATAATGAGTTGTAAGTACATCTTAATATAGACATTCCTCAATCTATTTATGACTTCTGCCTTGAATACTTGTTCAATGTTCGTTAAATTTACTAATTAATAATAAATACAATTCACTTCCCGCGGCGTCACTTAATTATTATTTAAATAACTAATAAATATTTTAATATAACATTTCCAAAATCTCTTTCCATTCATTTTGTTTCTTATCTGTGTTCTTTTTATCTGTTTCTCATTCCCAAATAATATTTTGTTAAATGTTATATAATAAACATTTTTAGATTTTATGATAGATTATTATTATATTATTAAATAAAATTATAATATTATATACATCAATAAAACTATTTGTTCCATAAAAAAATAACATCTTACTTACCGGTTGAACAGATGTTCGATAAAAAAGTAGACCTTTACAAATGTATCGAAAACCAGAAATACTTAATAAAAGAATTATTATTTTAAAGGGGTTCCGTGGGCGGTGACTTCCTTTACTATTTGGGGTTCAGTTCTTTATGACGGCGACACTTCTGTGTGGGCGGTTTTCGCATATGCCATTAGATTATGTTACTTCATTAAACCATTTTTAAAGACCTGGTCTGTGTATGCAAGCTGGTACTGAATTGAGATCATAATATAATGGACATTCCTTTAAAAAATATTAATATTGTTAATATAACAGAAGCTACAAAAATTCTCATACTTTTAATTCGTTTGTTAAAATTGTCAAGTCAAGTCAAATATTAATTAAATGAAAAGCTGACTGGAGGAAGCTATTAGAGCATCACCCGTAACGACTTTTTCATACATTTATGTTTGACGTTTTAAGACTTATTTCGTCAAGTAAATATATTATAACGGAGAGCAAAGCACATTAAATTTTTAATTAGATAAATAATTACACAAAAGTGTTATCATAAATAGAATTAAATACAAAAAGTATAAATACCAGCGATACCAAAGTTACAGACAAAACCGGGGGCCATAACAAGCCTCCATACTTCACGTACTTGACAAAAAAACAGGCATCCCTTTTGCAAACGCCGCCTTACAAAAACAGACGGACGGACGATTCAATAAAGGTTTATGTAATTGACTGGTGATCGTCTTTTTAATTACATCTGTTGTTCTAGAGAGGCTGCTTCATCTCTGTACTTGGATTTCAAAAAAGTGACATTCTAGACTTATTTGCATAGGGTTAGAACACAATGATGATGGTGTCTAAGATAACGTGAGAGTCTATGGTATCGTAGTAATTGTAACTTTATTTTTGATATTAACAACAGAGTACTCGTTGGTTTTGGATCATGTTATTTGTATTGGATGGAATTTTGCACATAGATCAAGATTTGGAAACGGACAAGCTACTTTTTAGCCTGCAAATACTCAGGTACCCCATATTTATATGTAATAAATGTATGTATGACACACCCTTATAAAAGGACGGGAAAAACGGACAGTCATAAATGGACTTAAGGCCGAAAAGCCTTATCCCTGGCAGTTACTATAGTTTTTATTTTAAAGTAGGTCTACCAATTTTTCAGCAAAGATTCGACGCTGATGTTATCATCATCATCATAAGAAGCAACATGTATTGTGCTTTTATATCTATATTTAGTAGAATTTTAGTACAGTTTTCGTCAGAATATAGAGAGGAGATAGAGATAATATTAGTTTATAAGAGAAGAAATTTGACTGCAACTTCAAGTTATGTGGTAAGAAGACAAGTTTCTCCATCATGAGAAATCATATAAACAGTCACCTTAAACTCTTTCCTAATTCGTAAATATTTTATTATATATTTTTCTAACTATTTAGATATAATAAACAACTTCGTGCAACGATAAATACTGCAGCCATCACCAGTGTATATAAAGCTTTATATTTAAATATCAATAATGACAAATTAGTTGGCAGACGGTATGCAAAGTGGCAATTGTATTTTCTCAGCGTTATTTTATTGACCACTTCTTGGATAAGGTGAAACCTTTCTTTTTTTGTTGTAAACATTGAATAATTAATTTAACTTGAATCGGTATGCAAATTACTTAAATACAATAAAAAATTAAACATCGAGATACACGTAAGGCTTGTAAATTCTCCAATAAAATATTTTCAGTTCGATGAATTTGAAAAAAGTTGAACGAATACTGTTAAGGAGGTTTTGTTTAAGGCAATTATAATTACAAATATATTTGTAATTCTTAATTTGTCAGCTAGCTGTTACTAACGACTCGGGTTGACACGAAATAAGAATCCAAATATGTCATGAATTATAAAAAAAGCTTACAGATTTTATTTAATTAAAATTGTAGCTCCAACCAGTATTGTTTTTGTATTTTCCGTGGGAATTAGTATTCTGTTCGAGATAAGAATCTGTATTTCAATTCGGAAATCAAGATATCACCAAACTGTTTATCAAAATCTGTCCAGTAGTTTTTAGTTAAACCAACAAATGGACAAACTAACCTTTATTTCCAATAGTGTGTTTAATTTGTATTATGCAAATATTCAGGACTAGTTTAAAACAACAAAAACTGTTAAATACCTGATAAACTCCTGAATAGGATGAATTTATAAAAAAACATGCTATTCAAAGAAATAAATTATAATTCCTCAAAAGTATACATTTTTAAGATAGTAAAGTTAAATTTAATTTTTAACTTGAAGCGCTCTAAAAGTCATTATATTGAGTGAGATATCAAATACTAAATGGATTTAGCTATAAATTTCGCAGTTCTTAGAAAAGATTACTTAACTATCAGAAAATCAGTAGAATATATATTTTTTAAATCGTTCATAAAAATATATTACATTAGTACAATGTTACTTCATACAATATTTTTTTCTTACTACTTTAGTTTTGTATAAAATCTATTTAAATGTATATGTATCTAAATTTTTTACTTAGAAAGGGGTTATTTTGTGGTTTAGATGTCCTCAGTATTATATCTGATTCTAAGTAGGTTTTTAAAAGTTCCTATATATTCAAAATATTAAATACTTTTTAATAGTTTATTAATTTGAGAGTTTTTTTATCAATCAACTAATGAAGGAATTGTTAAGTATGTATATAAAAATCGACGCTACTTTTTAGTGATAGGAATATTTATTTAAAACTACAGTAATTAAGTAAAGTTTTGAACGTAAAAACGTTTTGAGATGTCGAAAAAATTTTGCACAAAACATTATTTTACAAAAAATAAAGTAAAATATCTCGGTAGCGAGCTGAGTGTTTTGTAAGTGCTTTGTTTATTTTGTTTTTTACCTTCCAGACTCCCGCTCTATCCGTCGAGAAGACAGAACAAATTAAATGAACGAAGATTATCATGACAATTTGAGCTCAAGGTACTAAATTAATATCCGATCCGAGATTTAAATCAATCTAACTTTGCTTCTTAAAAAACTCAATCTATGTTTGCACTACACCCAAGGAATGACTTGTAATTTCAATCTTAAAAGCAATAACGTTGTTTGGATCGATTATTAATTTTGAATACAGTATAAAGTCAAATTTATCTATAAACTGTGGATCTGGTTTAGTTAAATAAATAACGTGATCCTTACATAAACTGTTTTATTTCTTGCATTATTGTCATCATAGGTATAAAGAGAGTTTATTGACCCATTCATTCAAAATCTAATATATTTTATAACAAGTACATGAATAAATTATTTTCCTTATATAATATAACAGGTTTGTAAAGTTAATTGCCACCGACCTGAGAACAGGACTCAAACATACTATTGTCTTGTTTCTTGTTATATTTTACAGACACTTAGGCCACGTTATAGTAACTCTTGAAGTACTCTGGTAATATCTTTTTATCCAGAATAATCTAAATATTAAAAAAATATTATTTTAAAAACTCCTGAAACACCAGGATAAAAAAAAATACAACGATTTACTTATTGAAGTCGTTGCGTCGTATGTTGACGATGGTGTTTAGTTCACGAAGCTTTCGAAACTAACGAATGAACATTAGGCTATACGATTTGATATTGTTATTTCGTTATTTGCCTTGCTAACTTACTTGTATTTTGGTTTCTTCCTCTATTTAGCGGTCTCCCGACAAGACGCAACGACTTCAATAAATAAATAATGATATTAATTATCCTTTTTAAACATTTTTTTTTATCAGAGGTTTTTAAATTTTTTTTTTCTTCTTTATCAATATTGTATGAGATCCTTTTACCAGCACCAATAAGAAGTCAATATCTTGCAAATACATGAATCATCTCGACGGAGAAGGCTGTCGATTAAAAGAGACATAATTAAATCTTTTCACTCGTTTGGCTGCTATGATGCCTCAGACAGACTCACAGATAACCAGATACAGACGTTAAACTTATAACATCCCTCTTTTTAGTTGGGCTTAAAAATATTCTTATATATTTTTTTCCTTATTTCTTATTTATTATAAGGTATTACTATTTGATAGTCAGGCAGTTTGTTTGTTTGGTTTTGTTTCTTTGAATAATATTTTTTATTACTAGACTCAAAATATTTGTGAAAATATTTAAGATCTAACTCATACTGACAAGGGACTTTGAATATGTTCACTAGCTTACCTCTCATTCTTATTATATTTTGGATAGAGTTTGTTAAGTATTTGTTAAAACTAACTTTTCAATAAACACCAGACTCTCCAAAGTAGAATTAAAGTTATTATTACTGCTCTTATTAAAAAAAAATACTGTAAATTAAACCTACTCAGGGAGGAATTAAGATGAATGTTGTTGTTTTCCAATTAACGCCTGATTTATAAATTAATACGAAGAATAGTTTATTTTAGTTCCATTTTTATATCCATACAAAATTTCTGTTGGTTTATATAAAATAAATACCTATATAATACTTTACTAATTAGGAATTAATCAGTTTTTTAAGAAGAAAAAGTATAGTTTTGGAAAATAAATAAATAAAAGTTACAGACTGTATGTAATTAGTCTGGCCATAAATACTGTTACAATTAAAAATAAAAAATATTACATTTGAATTTAGAATCTGTCATTTTTATACGATTGTTTATTGTGTTTTCGCATTTTGGCGCCAATACATTGTTCAATATTTTGCGATATTAAAATGGAGTGGGTGATGAAGAAAACAGAATCGCTGTGATTGCATTACATTACAAAGTGAACATATTCAAAGTACAAGCAGGTACGGAGACAAGTGCAATTTTTAAAACTTTCCATACACTTGGTATTAGTGAAATGATGGTGTACCGGGCTATTACTAGGTACAATGAGAGTTTCTCTGTTTGTGACAGAGAAAGATCTGGCCGTCCACGTAGTGTCGCATGAAAAAGGTGGTCAAAGCAGTAAGTGAAAAAAATCGAAGATATCCTGTCCGAAAGCAAAAGATTTTATATCGGAAAATAGCACCTAGAACCATGTCTCGTATTTTAAGAGATGACTTAGGACTTGCAGCCTATAAGGACGCACTAGTCATTTCTTAACTGATAAATAAAATTCAAATTCAAAAATTCTTTATTCAATTAGGCATTTACAAGCACTTTTGAATCGTCAATGATTATATTAAATTAGTCAGTATCAACTGACCAATTTAATATAATCATTGACGATGCTGTAGCTACTACCAGCTCGGAATGCTACTCTATTGAGAAGAGCTGGCCAGACAATCAACAGTTATTCTTTTAAAATGAAATATAACAATGTTTAACAATTAAAGATGAATATGGTGGTAAAATCAAAATGGTGGTAAAAATATATACATATATATAATATGAGACCAAGAGACTCTTTAAGAAACAAATTTAAAGAATTTAAAATTATGACTGTTTACAATCAATATATTTATGAAAATTTAATTTACGTTCATAAAAATATTTCAAAGTTCAAGAAATATTGTGATTTACATAAAATTAATACAAGACATAAAAATAAACTCGCTATGCCCGGCACTAGGCTCCATAAAATAGGTAAATCCTTTAAGGGTAATTGTATACGTTTTAATAATAAGCTCCCAAATGAAGCCTTAAGCCTATCATTAAATAAATTTAAATTATATATTAAAAATAATTTAATAAAAAAATCCTACTATGGTGTAAAGGATTACATCGACGACGGTATGGCCTGGGAATGAATCTGTATTGTATTGCGAATAGCTAGTAATCTCCGCAATTTGTTTTTGTTGTAAATTATTTTGCTTTATCGACCTTCTGCATCACACCGATTCCTTAGAAGTCACTACTTGCGGTAGCATCGGGAGTCGGGTTGCCTCCCTCCCTCAAATATGTGCGAAGGGGGTGATGGCTGGCTCTTGTGTTATGCTCGTGAACGGGTGCTGCTTGCGGTGACTGGTTGTGTGGCAGGCCGAAGATTTATATATATATATATATATATTTTTTTTCTGTTATTATTATTTAATTTTCGTTGCCTGAAATCATTAGGCTTCTTTTCCGATTGATTGCGACGGTTCTAGTTGTTCCAAATTTGCATTTAAGTTTGACGTTTGTGAAACAGTGATCACAATAAAAAAAAATATATCCGGCTGAGTTTGTTGTGTGGTTCTTCTCAGACCAGGACGCGTTTGGAACCCTCATAGCTTTAATATTAAAATGGAAAGTGCTTTTTCAGAAGGGCTTATTACGATAAATCTAGTATCGTAATAGGCCCTCCTGACACTTCCATGTTGACGTACACAAGTGATCACTGATTATGATTCTAAGTGGAAAAGATATAAATAAATAAATAAATAAATAAATCAAAACAACTACCGAAGCGGTAGGCAAAGGAAGGTCACAGAAAAATGTTGTTTACGGATGAGAAAAAAAATACAATTAAGCAACATTTTAACAAACAAAATGACCGTATTTATGCTCAAAGGTTTAAGGAAGCTTCCCAATTAGTCGACGGAGTGCAACGTGGGCATTATCCGACATCAGTGATGATTTGGTGGGGTGTTAGCTACGAAGGGGTCACTGTGCCATATTTTTGTAAAAAAGGTATAAATACATCGGCACAAGCGTATCAAGATAACATTCTTGAGAAGATAGTTAAGACCCTTAATAACACCATATTCAATAACCAAGTATGGCCTTTCCAGCAAGACCCGGCGCCGGGTCATAAAGCTCGGTCCACGAGGTCTTGGTTGGAAGGGAACGTCTCAGACTTCATCAGAGCTGAACACTAGCCGTCGTCTAGTCCCGATCTTAATCCGCTGGATTATGATTTATGGTCAGTCTTAGAGAGTACAGCTTGCTTTAAACGCCATGATAATTTGGATTCCCTAAAACAATCCATACTATTGGCAGTGAAGAATTTTTCTATGGAAAGAGCGCGTGCTTCTATTGATAACTGGCCTCAACGTTTAAAGGACTGTGTTGCAGCCAATGGACACCACTTCGTATAAGCTTTTAATATTTTTTTTAACTGTTTTATGTTTGTGTATTAAACTAACACACTGTAGAAGTAATAAATGTTATTTGCAATTAAAAATTTTTTTTTTTTCTTTGTTTCAATATTTTTGGCAAGGCTAGGTATATATAATATTAAGAAATATATATTTACTATATGTTAGGTATGTTTTTTTTATATATTTATGTAAGTGATATCTAGTAGTCTTATTTATTGTGTTTATAAATTATACACAGACGCTGATTATTATAAATATGTATATATATGTATATAATAGTAATATCTAATCTATGAATTCAAATTAAATATGTTTTGTAAATATAAATGCTGTAATAACATGACGTTTTCTTTTTCAGTTTATCTCTTTATTTTTTGAATTAAGATTAAATTAATGACCAGATTTTGAAGAAATTTTCTGTAATACTTAATATATTTTTTTAAACTAAAATTTTAATCTCTTCCGGCAAAAAAAATTGAAGCTACAAATAGTTTTAATAGAACTAGAATTGTAAAGATTTTTACAATATTTTATGTGATATACATATTACTGGTCACAGTAATTATATTAGTTATTTATATGTGATGTAGGGAAATAGAGTTTTGCAGAACACCTGGCAAGATGAACTGATGGTAGATAAACCAGGGCACTAAACGAGTGGTAGACAGACACGCGGGCACTCCTTATACTTGATGGGGCGATGACGTTAGGAAGATTATGGGTTGAATCCGAACCTGGTAGAACACCGACAGAGGCAGCCCCAGACCAGTCCAGACAAGTGCGTCATAAAAATAACTACATGTATGTTTGTTCATTTATATCGTAAAGAACAATGGTATGATATTATATTTAAATAGCATTTTAACTCTTAGATATTTTAATTACGAGAAAACAATTATATTTGAGTGATAAAAAAAAAATTGTTTCTTTTTCTTTTTTTTTTTATCAACTTACTATTTTTATTACCTAACTTTCTTATTTTTTATAAACTATCTGTAGGTACTACAAAAAAAAGATAGATAATGATTTTTTTTGTTAATAAAATCGGTAAATAAAAACAAAAAGTATATTCGTAAAGTAAATGATATAGGCCTCATTGAAGAAGATATAATATATATTTAAAAAAAATGCTTGTCCATCTAAATGGCAATAATGTTTTAAATGTCAGAGGCAAAAAAATAAGGTTTGTTGTAGATAAGGTAAAATTAAAACACAAAAATGAAATCTTTTTCAGTTTTTTTTATTTGACAAAAGAAATTAATTCACTTTTTTATTATTCCGTTTTCCTTATAATACATAGTTATAAAGTAATGATACTATCTAATCTATATGTATATGTTTATTTTATTCTCTCTATATAATACAGAATATATTTACAAAACATCCCGTAAGACCCATGCTATAAAACACTGTAATTCAGCTGAAAGTGAAAAAAAAAGAAAAAAATGTTAACATATTTTTTTTTTATAAAATTTCATATATAATTTTTGTTTTTGCAAAAAAAACACAGCTTTTTATTCAGATTGCAAATACCTTAAAATAGAACACAATTCGTTATAAATATTTTTTTAACCAAAAAATAAATGATCTTAAAATTATTTATCACAACAGACTGGTTTTGCTCGTGTTTTGATTTCAATAAACTAAATAAATAAAAAAAATGAATTTAAAGCTAATTAATTAATTTAATGGTACTTTTGATCAGTAGCCGTTAATATATTTCAGCACCACGATTTCATAAATGGTGGTATTTTGGAACTTTACCCAATAAAATATTAAATAAAGAAAAAAAAAATTTACATGTTTTGTTAGTAAGAAAAAAAAACAAATTCATGTTTTTCCTTTAATTCGGTGACCACATTTATTATAACTATACACTCGCTATCGCTATCCTTTTCTAATCTTGGCTGTTAGAGGAAAAGAGATGCATTCAAAACTAACAACTTTATTGCACAGTTTATTATTCAGTTATAAACAATTTACATAATATTGTTAATAATATATAATACAAGCCTAAATACAAAATCATAGGATACAATCACCTTGACGTATGTACAATCAGTCAAAATTGTATACGCGATTTTGTTACTAATTCTATTACAATAGGGACGATAATGGCATACACAACTTTGACAATTAAAACGGTTCGTGGCCACCGAAATGAAAAAATAAGCGTTATATCTATATTAATAAATTTACATTTATTTATTATTACATAAAAGATAACATTAATGTTGGTTGTGCCGGTTTTTCTTTTTAGAAAGATACGCCATTTTGAGCGATTTTTTTCGCTGTGATAATACTTGCTATTTATTATAGTTTTCTGTTTGTTTGTCCGATGGTTGTTAGACAGCAGGCCATACCCTGTTAACAAACAATTTTGAATTAATATTTTTTACCAATTCCAAAACGTATTTAAAAAAAAACATAACCAACTTCTTTTGTGCAATATTAAAAAAAAGTTTTTTTCGTCATAAAAAAAAATATTTATTGTATGCCATTATTATCCATATTTTGGTAAAACGAAAAATAATATGACCCTGAAAAACGTGATGAACATTTTTTTTCAGCTCTGAAATGCGAGGCATTTACTTCACGGTCATAATATTAATTATTAGCTAGTAACATTTTATTGATAAATTCTTCAGCTTTCATAGTTATTTTGATCATTCCCCAAGAACTGACTCCTCAGACCCATCCGATGGAATAATGCTAGACCGTTTTCACTGTAAATAATATATTTCTATTAAATGTCAACCCTAATTTAAAAAGAAAAAAATATTGTCTTGACAACCCTATTTTGTGGGGATCCTAAAATCCTACATTTCGTCTCTTAATATAAAACAATCTACTCTATATGTAACCAGTAAGTATATATCAGGGTTGTTAGTATACGTGAATAAATTGTGATCACATCAGGTACACATCAGGTGTGTCAACATCAGTATAATTGTTAATTCTTCTAGGGTTATGATCTGACCTGGATTATCAAGTGTGAAAATTTCAGGTAAGTAGAATTGTCTTATCATATGTGGTTTACGTACAGACAGGGCTGTCAATACATCCATGGTCATCAAACGACGATTAAACCATCAGGACTTGACACTGGCAGGGTACTTACGTAAGCAGACCAGGATTGGCGTCCGCCTGGTACCAGCTGTACTGCGGCACGTAGGGCGGGTGCTGCGGCGGCTGGTGTAGGGCGTGCGCGTGCGCACCCTTCATGTCCCAGGGACCGGGGGGCGCTCCCTGGAGGAGAGGGGGAGGTTAGTCTAAATACTAATAAAATATTATAAAAGTCATGCCCCGTGAAGAGAAACGAATAAAGAATTTAGAATTATCATAGAAGAAATCACTTTACTCGGATGATTTTAAAAAGATTTTAGAAAAAATATTACAAATATGTCTAGTGGTTCTCAAATAAAGATACTTTAAAAAAGAGATACTTTTCATTTTCGTAAAAGATTTTTAATACCATTAGAACGAAAATATCAATTAGGATACTAAAGTATAAATTAACCACTAAATCTAATATATCGTGACATTGTTTATTTCTCTACAGAAAAAGGTGTGACCGAGTATTTACATTAATTCACTTTAACTTCACTAATGGATATGATACAATTTGTTTTATTAAATAAAATTGCTCCTTCGTTTTAAGTCAGAGGCTCTCAAACAATTTTTTTTTTTATTTTTTTAATACAAAACTAGGTTAATGCTTGACTACATTCCACCTGATGGAAAGTGAAATGTAGTCTTAGGTGGTAAAGCGCATTAACCTAGAAGCCTATTCACTCTCCTCTTGAAGACACCCACATTATATTTTGCCGGAAATACCGACGCCGGCAGATTGTTCCAGTCCTTCGCTGTACGCACTAAAAAAGATGAAGCATAGCGCTTCGTTCGGACAGGTGGAATGTCCACAACAAAAGGATGAAAACCTGCCGTGCGTCGGGTCGTCCGGTGATGGAAGGGGGATGGGGGAATTAGGTCGTGCAATTCCTGCGCACACTCACCAAAATGTATCCTATAGAATACTGAGAGGCTGGCAATTCTACGCCTGTGTTCAAGGCTGTGGAGTTTGGCGTCAACCAATTTAGGGTCGCCAATAAGCCTCTTTGCTCGCCTCTCAATTGAGTCCAGAACCGCAAGATGAGTCTTTGCGGCACCAGCAAATATGTGGCCACAATACTCTACACACGACCGGATCTGTGCTTTGTATAATACAAGAAGCTGTCCCGGTGTAAAGTACTGTCGCACCTTCGCAAGTACGGCAAGCTTTCCTGCAGCTGCTCTTGCTCTGGACTCAATGTACCGACCAAAGTTGAGGTTCGAGGAGATCTCTAAGCCTAACAACTGAAGCCAGTCACTGTATTCCAAGGATACATTCTGGAAAGTAGGAGCCAAGGTGAAGAGGCTCCTTTTGGCGGTGAACAAACACGTCTGCGTTTTGGTGGCGTTGAATTTGACAAGATTGGCATTGCCCCATGCGGAAACTGCCTGAAGTTTGTCATTCAAACGTTGCACCATGGCTTCTCTTTCAGATTGTACTTCATCTCTACTAGCCCGAGAACTTGGCAGATATCTTTCTACAACTGTGCTGTCGTCTGCATACCCATAGATACCGGGCTTCAGCAGATCGTTAATGTGCAGCAGAAAAAGAGTTGCAGAAAGAACGGACCCCTGAGGTACTCCGGAATTTATTGTCAAGGGTTCCGAAGAACACCCGTCGACAACAACACGGAGAGATCTCCGGCTCAAAAAGTCCGTTATCCAGCCAATCAGACCAGGAGATATACCGTACGCTGAAAGCTTGCTTAAAAGGCTCACATGCCAGACCCTGTCAAAAGCCTTCGAGACGTCCAGAGAGACGGCGACCGCTTCTCCGTTCCTCTCGATGGCTTCGCCTAAAATGTGTGTTGCGTACGCTAGAAGGTCCCCAGTGGACCTATTTCGGCGAAATCCGTACTGTCGGTCACTGAGGAGATCGTTACCTTCTACGTACGCTAGAAGCCGCGAGTTCAATACACGCTCCATAATCTTGCAGAGTATGGAGGTGATTGAAATGGGCCTATAATTGGCAGGATCGGCACGGCTGCCTTTTTTGGGCACGGGTTGCACGTTGGCAAGCTTCCAGGATTATTTGTCTTTTATATTTCGTTGTTATTTATTTTAGTAAAACAATACAAAATGCGTAATAAATTATTATATTGATAAAACATAGGTTCGTGGCCTATGATGGTCGTGGGTTCAATTTTCACATGAATATTTTTTTGTGTCCACATTGTTGTTCATGAATCTGGGGGTATGTTGTGTCTGTTAATTGGGTTTTTCAAACCCTCACGATTGGATTGTTCTCTCATGCGGGAGTTTTATAAAATATATTGTAAAAATATTGTTAAGAATAGAACTAAAATGTTCTATGTTTCCCTCGGCAAAACATTTTCTTTTATAGATTTAAGTATCACCGACATATTTGTTACGAAAGGAAATAGAGAACGGATTAATTTAAGCCTACTGTACTTACATATCCCACCCGTGGGTCCCACGACTGTTGATGCGGAGGCTTTACGTCGCACGATCCATCCGGAGAACGACCCGCGTTCGGCTGTGACGGACAGACACATGTGAGTACACAATAATAAATTTGATACTAGTTCAATAAATATGGAGTTTATATTATTTCACTATTGAGTTAAGACTCTTTTCGGAATACAATATATTTTGTATGTAAAATAAAATAAGTATATAAAATCTCTTACATATCCAACCTTAACATCCCAAGTAGGTTGGGGGGGTTGTTTGACGTCCCAGGGGGTGCCGGTGGGTGACAGCCCTGGAGAGAGTTCAGATACTGGCGTGGAGCTCGGCGTGGGCGAATGGGCCTGTGTGGGCCCGCTCTGATAGGCAGAGGGTGAATGTTGAGAACCGCTGGAACTGCCGCCTCCGCCTAGGAGAGGTTTTAATATATAAGTTAATGATTTTAATGTTGGGAGCCACATCCTAACGACAGTATATATTTAATTAATTTAAGAGGTTCAGATAATTACAAATTATAGTTATTTCTTACCGTGCAATATTTGATTGTTGTTGGGGGGGCTCCCGGGGGGCAGGCCTAGTCCCGGGGGCGGCGCCCCAACCTGAGCAGCTTTCATCATCTTTTTGTATTTACTGCGACGGTTTTGGAACCAAATCTTCACCTGGTGAGGGATAATATTTTCAGAATATGAAGATACGGCGTTTGATCATTTATATATAACAATAATTGAACTCGAATTATACAATCCAAGATTGAAATCAACCTTAAATTACTTTCTACAGACTCAATCCAAACGTTGGTTACTAATTGGGTTATTCAAGAAGGATTTCGGTAAAAAAACATATTGTTTATCTACACACCTAAAACTAAAATCTAAATGTCTGTCTGTGACTTCAAAATAACTATGTTTGCTTCGGGGCTTTTATATATGTATTTGATACCAAAACACAGATCCCATTTTTAAGAAACCTCTTTTTTTGTCCGGTGTACCTAACCGATTTTGTAGGTCTATAAATAAGTTACTTTTTATTCCAGAAAAATGTATATATAAGATTTTTAGCAGCTAGTTGTAAATATAACTGAAACACATTCGAATTTTAATGTTTTAAACATATTGAATGAGATATTGTTTATAGAAATACAAACAGTTATTAAATATTATTGTATATAATGACAGAATGAAATTTATGTTTAAAAAGAAAAGTAGAACCATATTTGTTTAATGTCAAGAGAAATAACGACAAATATAGGTAAACAATATGTATGTTATTTATATATTATGGAACTCTATGTAAAATATATTATAAATCTCCATTAAAATTATTATTTAAATTAAATGAAACACTTCAGCTTTTAGGGTACGCAATAAAAAAAATGAACGAACACGCACAGGGTAGCTCGAGGGCGGGGCTTGGGGTGAGTCGTTACCCCAATGATAGTGAAAGGACATTATATGTCGATAAATATTATAAAAATAAATCGATAAAAAATATAATGTATTAATATTGCCTCATAAATTTATTTATATATACTTTTGATATAAGTCATTTGTAAGTAATGTCAAGTTAATAGTCAACGAGCTGCATTTTAACACGACAGCAAATATTATTAATATATCAGGACAAATTACTTACAACAGGTTTGTTAAACTTGTTTTATTATGAATTATGCAATATAAAGAATAAAAATACACAATCTAGGTCACGAAACGAAACGGCAATAAAATAATACGATAAAATTGTGATATCGATAAAGGACATCCCTATCAAACCGCACCCTTCACCCCACCTCTATTAGCCGGGTCACGGAAGCTTAACCTAAGCTATGCTATTGGTACTCCCTTACAAGGTTACATCGAAATTACTTTATATCTGATTTGACGTTTATATTTCATATCTGTGATATCTATTATCTGTACTAATATTTACACGTATTTTTTATCTATTTTATTAGTATTTACAATACCGTAGTAATTGCATAGTTATAACAAAAAATACATAAATAAAATCGCCATTATAACGTATTTTAAATAGGAAGTCGCATTATTGAATACATTGCATGACAGGAACCCTAAAATAAAAGCAAGATGGCCGCCACCGCAACACATGGACACCACAATAGTTTATTGTATTATCTCTGGTAAGTATATAATTTTATTTTTGCGTATGCTAGAGGTTTTATAAAATCTTTTGTTTTATAAATTAAAAAATATTTTTTATTGAAGAGAAGGGTTTTGTTATTTTCACCTATAATTAGAATTGCTCCAACAGTTTCTTTGTTTTCGTATTATTCTATAAAGTTCTGGGAGAGAGACGTTTCTTAAAATAAATAAATATTATAAAGGATTACCCGTGAACTATAAAAATTGAAAGTTGTTTTGTTTTATTTTATTTCCCACATGGTGATTAAGCAATATTTGTGTTAAGCAATAGTATTTTATACGGAAAATATCCGAAACACAAGTGACATTATCTGAACAGACTATAAACTACATATATCTTAATAGTCATTTCTTTGTTTTGATTGCATAAAAAAATCGATTTTTAAAAAAGAACTATTTTCATTTAAACATCGAACACAAGTCATTATCAAATTTAAGTTTTCGTTCAAAAACGCATCCATACTGCCATTTACTCTGTTTTTCCACAAACATTTCGTGAAGTACGGTATGCCATGCCATGCCAAGGACGACGGCGGCGAGTGTAAAGAAATATCAGACATAGACGGAATATCACTAAGAACTTGGTGCCTTGCGTATACAACTATTCCGCCACTTTAATGGACGGCGTTATGCAAGTACGCCATTAATGGATATTTCTAGTACCCATTACCATTGTTTTTAATTAATTAAATTTCATCCTCAGTTTCTCTTTTTATTTTTAGTATAAAAAATATATAAATATTTTAGTGTGATACACATTAATCAATAATACAGACGTCTCTATTAATATAATATATTATAAATTATTAAAAAATATATATTAATATTAATGCACGTCCAATCGCGCATGACGCGGTTCTTGCTTTTTTTAATAAAAAAACGGTAGCTGGTACAAAACTGCATGCCGATGCTGGACACTGAATGACGTGGAGACGCGTTCCTTTTTTGAAATTGTCTTTTTTTTATTGTGGAATATATGCTAGTACTTTTTATGGATGGTATGCACTATACTTCCAATATTTTTTAAATCACCAACGAGTTTTTATATCAATCACATTTTTGAATAGTATCTTTAAGAAAAGTAATATGATATTAAAAACATATATGATATTCTTAATAAATATGTACATTTATAATTGATCGATAAGAAATTAGTCTTTTTTTATGCAAATGGTACTAATTGCAATGCCCAAGAAGGAATTATATTTAACATGTGTATAAATTCGTTCATAGATACAGTTTGTTTATGGTAATGCGTTTAAGTGTTCCGTTTTATTATCTGTCTTTTTTCTTTTATTGAATTATAAACGGCTTGTTCATTATTTAAAGAGATGTTACTTTTTTATAAAAAAAAAACGGATTATAATTATAAAATATATTTTTCATATTAATTATTTTAGGATTACGTAGGCTAAACTTAAAAGTAATATTATTGAATAAATACGTTAATACAGCCATTACTAGCAAATAGTAACAAGTAGACAGACAACATTTATTAACATAAACATATTTTTTACTTCCTTTTAAGTAAGTTGTATTACTTTAAGAGTTTGTTAACTTAATATACGTTGAAAGTTTATTTATTATGTCCTCTTTATATAAATTACTAAGACTATAAATAGAATGGTTATATATCGATATTTAAGTAAATAAGCTCTTAAAATAGATAAAAAAGCTCTGGATATCGACTGTTTAGACTTTAGGTCATTATTAATTCGTTGATTTTAAAAATCGTTTTTATAATTGGTGTAACTATTTTTACTAAAATCCTTAATTTCGTTAGCTATTGTGCCTAAGATATGAATATTTCTTCGTAACTTGAACGACACTTGTCAAAGAAAATGTTAACATTTTTTCGACAACAACCTAAAAAAATTAACAATTCAGGTGACACAATTCTAAATGTCATAGTGATGTAAAATAACAATATATCGATAATATTAATATCAATAAACTCTACAGTTTTGTCAACACGTCAAGTCGTCATTGCGGTCACTTACTTTTATGTATAAAAACTTATAAATATTGGGTTTCTTTCCAGCTGTTAGTCAAATATTAGAAAATATATTTGTATCAAATAATAATAATATTGAATCCGAATAATATATCAAATGTTTAAATTTTAGCAAAAAAACGAGTACATAGGTATCTAATATTATAATCAATTGATCAATACATAAGTGTAAAGCAAATTTGTAATAAATTGAAGAGTTTTTGAACACGCGACGTAACTATCGATTGCCAATCATTTATAGCGTATCGATGTCGACAAAGGCTTTTTATCGAATAACTGCCGTCACTAATCGTTTACGTAATGAGAATTTATTATTTCGTTGTGACTTATAGGGCGTTAATGTTACATTAAATATGAGGTCTGTGATACCGACGCTGGTTCAAACGAGATGATAATGTGATTCACTGCATATTTAGGAATACCCTTGGAGATTCCTGCAGGTTGTCCGTGTATATTTTTTGTATACTGGTGGTACGCTGGTGGTAGGTGGTACCGTCAACATTAGACATATGGTATATGCAAAGTTACAAATATCACTCTCAATTAATAAAGAGGTATGCAGAAATCTACGGTACACGAAGAGAATAGGACAGGTTTTTTGTATTGTTTTTCTCATCATACAAAATGTAGACGAAATAACTACCAACACGAGCTGTAGTCAAATAACTACAACTACCAAAAGCTTCCTACAATACCTACCAAAATACAATGATATTAAAAATAAAAAGTGTGAAAAAAAATATGAACAATATTTCGTAACACAAGTTAAAAAATATAAGATCAAATGTATACATTGTAGCTGACGAATCGAATATTTAAGGCCATACCTTTTCGAGCTGAACCTCGACGTCAATAAGAAGTTGTACTTTTTTGCGCATGTAGGTGAAAGCTTGCAGCTTCCCGCAAAATGTCTTTATATCTGCCGACACAGTTTTATTACAACTGACGCGCGGGCATTTCGTTTGTCGGTTTCGTATTTATCCTTTATCGATATCCTAAAAAGTTGATTGGCTACCTCACTAATTCATACTTGTTACGTTAATCATAACGTTGACAGATGTGTTTGAAACTGATTTTATAATTGAATTTTAATTAAGATGATATTTTTATTAGTGTTATCTCTTAGAATGCAATCAAGTGTGATAGGGAAAGATAATTACAATAGAAGAGAATACCAAACAAATATATATTTTTTTACAATGCTGAAATTGTTGAAAGTAACTATTTAAGTAGATATAATAATTATGTTTGTGTTATACATATATTCCTGTAAATGTCCAGGTGCAATAATAAAAATCTCCTAATTTCAAGCTAACTCATATCTTTGAAAAAATTTTGATTTTAATTTCTAGTGAAGGCTGTATTCAAATTAAAAAGACATGAAGCTATAATAATAAAAACATACTTCCATAATTTCAAAATACGATAGCTCAGTGCCAGTGATGTAAGAATACGGTAACAGGTTCAATAAATTTAACATTAAAAACAATATTAATTCCAAACTTTAATTTAAATGAAAAAGCATGACATTTTAAGAATTTTAAGATGAAGCTTAATATGTATAACATAAAATCGAATTAAAAGCGCATGCGCGGTTCAATTATTTTGAATTTTTAAGTTTTTTCGACAATCAAGTTGACACTGCCGCAAGCGGTTAATGAATTATTCAAGAAAACCTTGTGCGATAAAATTTCGCGGGTTGTTTACGTGCTCGGCGGGATCCCGGTTAAAAACAAGATTGGAATTAGTTAACGTAACTATCTTTTATATATATATTGTGTACATATATATATTTTGTGGACATACGTTTAAAAAGTTCAATAAAATTTACTCTCGATACAAAATGTAATTTTAAAAACATAATAATAGTTTGATTGATTGTAATTATTATCAGTAGATATATATATATATAAAATAAATAATAAAAATAAATTCGAACCAGGAAAAGAACTTTAAAAGATTTTTATTTTTTTTTGATTAAATAATATTATTACCAAATTTATCGACATATCATTAAGGAACAACACTATTTCGGCGTTGTTTAAAAGCTCTAAATTACAAGGCAGTTGATTTGACAAGACACAATGCTAATTATAATTGGAGCTACATCTAGGGTGTTGCCATGGTTACTACGGGATTCACATATGTTAGAGATTTGGATGAATTGAACGTCCGAAAATATAATTGGATGAAAATAGTTTGGGGAAATTTAATTTATCTATTGTGACTTATTGACATAAAATAACGATATGTTTGTAGATTATAAAAAAACCGGTAAAGTGTGAGTCGAACTGGCGCACAAAGGATTCAGTACCATTTTATATAAATAACGGCATAAAATTACGGTTTTTGTATGAGAGTTATATCATTATTTCATTCTGTTTCAACTGTCATACTATCACGGTTCATGAGATACAGCCTGGAGACGGACAAACGGACAGCGAAGTCTTACAAACAGGGATTCGTTTTATACCCTTTGGGTACGGAACCCTACAACCTAACATTAACTGAAAGAAACATATTTCAGTGTGATATTATATAGCCAAGGTCTATCATGAATAATGTAACTGTGAAATTGTATTTTTCTTCAATTTGATGCTGTACCGGGTATTATCCTCCACGTATAAACAAATCTACGCAAGGTCAATTTGAAATTCCTATCGTCATAATGAAATAGTTCATGTATAAATAAAACTCTTTAAGATTTAACTATTGGATTAACATTAAAACCGATTTCGATTGCTTTAGCAATGTTCACGGGAAGACGAGTTGTATCTGTTAATTTGTCATCTGCAATGGCTTTTCATTCTTCAGATTTATTTTTCTGCTTAAGTGAATTCAAATACCTCAATCATAGAACATTTCTCAAGCAGTTTCTGACAGGAACTGCCTCGTCATGGAGATGCACATAATAACAACAATTTGGTAAATTGTTTTCTTGCAATGATATAATTTCATCATGTATGCAAGTTTTATTTACAATCTGTTTGAATCAAAATTTAGTGTATGTAGTTTCGATCAGATCTGGTTCAAGAGTAACCATTGGTCACATGGGTCTTACTGGTTATCGGTTGCCGGTTTTTCAGGGTAATCATCTAAACTCCATATTTCACACGAGAATGGTAAAAACAAATTTTTACGAATCATGATCATGCCACCATATTTAACAATGCCTCAGAATATTGTGCGTTCTTCTAGAACATACGAAGATTCATCGTATGTTCGATGGCGATATGGTCTGCCCACCATTGAACAGGTTGATACAGTTGGTGTATGCCGGTGGTAACCAACATTTAGTTGCCAAAACAGCTAATAGTCAGACCAACAAGAGGTGTAATCTCCAGGATACAGTAGTAAAGCATTGACTCTTGCTGTCGGCTAATACCATCTTTGATGTACCTACCTTGCGACCAGTAAGTAATAAATCTAGAGGAAATAATATACCTCATTTTGTATGTATTTCGGTTTGAGGATAATGATGTCAACTGGATCTCACTATATTATTAGTAGGTACACGTGTGAGATTAATAAGATTTTATTAGTAAAACAAGACCAATTTGTTATAACTAAAGAAGGCTGTCAAGAAATCTTTAGTTAGTATTTTGTTCGATTTCACGAGTAGGTATACATTTTAATAAATCTATTTGTAACGAATCTAACTGGTATAATTGTACAAGTATTTATATATTACATCATAGATATCAAATTACCTGACATTTTGATTATTTTATAGTAGTCGTGGTAAGGCGAGATGTAGGTGTCATCTACTCTACCCACCTACTCACTATAAACAGTTAGATCACTTTTTCTTTTCATATTATTAATAGAAAAAATAAAGTCAACTAAATATTCTGTAAAGAGAATCTCTATAATGCAATTTACTATTTGAACCACCAATTTTCATTAGCCAGTTAACCCTCCAACTGAATTTGAAGCGACTAGGGTTACAAAATAACAACGCGTGTAAAACGACCCTTGCCAATAATAATATTATAGAGAACAGTTATAATGCTTATTTATGTGTCCTGAAATACAGGCTTTAATGATATTAATTTAAGGAATAATTATAAAATATTATTCAATATTCTTTTAATAGGTTTTATATTCATTATCTTGCTAATTTATAAAAAAAATCAATTTATAAATTATAAATGCCTGAACAATTTAACTACGGTAATATTTGACAGCTAATATAGTGGCGGGAAAAGTTAAGAGCGAAAATGTACCTATATATAAGTTATAAGAATTAAAATAATAGTTTCCTTATAATAAAGACATATTGTATACTCTCGTGATAAACGACAATTAGTTAAAAGTAAGATAACAACATTATCCTTATCTTTTAACAATAATTTTAGTTCTAACAAAAAAATAACCAACATTAAACATAGATGGCGTGAGAAACGTCACTATATCGACTTTATATAAAAAAAATATCCTTTATGGCCACGGAATAAGGTTCAATATGAAAAAATATATATTTATATGAGTTTCTGTTGCACGCAACACGGCAATTGTGGTTTTTCTCAAGACGGAAGCGAGTTCCATAATTATATACGAATTAGTCAATTCTAAGATTTTGGGGTTGTCTGTCCGTGAGAAAATCATACCGGAAAATTGTGTCACTCTTTTATTGTATCCGAAAATGCGACACTTAAATGCCATGTAATGGACATCTTGTGACATTCTTAGCTTAAGCCTGTGACGCCGCCATTATTGTTTCTATTACAAGAACATTGTTAACGATCTGCCATTTTGTATTTTTTTTTCTCAGATATATAGAATGAAAAAATTTTTATCTATAAATACGAATACATAGTATAAATTGAGTATTCGTCATTAGTTTACTACCAGTCCAAGAATACAAGAAATAATGTAATGATTATAAAGTTATAAAATGTTATTAAGTAATAATAACATGTAAGTGAAATGCAGTTATTTAAATGAAGTCGTTATACTAATTAAAACTACTTAATAAAATATTATTATTAACTAGAGATTTGATATTTGGAAGAAGTATCCTAAGATGTCTTTTTTTTAATTCTATCTTTATATATTTTATCTTTATAAGGCTAGTATTTATGTTTATTAGTACTAAAATTTACAAACATTTTATAAGTTATAATTATAATATTAACTTTAATATATTTAAATCTAGTTTATCTGTAGGTAGAATCTAAATGAATGTGGGAAATCGAAGGGCCTTGATACGTCGTTGCTTATAACTCTGTTTATTGACCATATTTTCCTACAAAATACCAGATTGTGTAATAAATATTAAACGTGGATTTACCTACTCATTTACAAAGGAGGGGAGACCTCTTAGAGGGTACTAGTATCTCCGCAGACGTCTTGATATTTTTGAATATCTATTTCATGTATCTATTATATGTTAGATACGAAATTTAACTGATTTAAAAAAAGGTCAGTATGATGAAAATCTTTTTAAAAAATTTCCATTATCAAACTATAATAGGTATTCTTTTTATTACATATTATATTTTCCACCATAAAGTAGAAAAATAATTTATACAAAAAATACAAAAGCAACATATTATACAGGTTCATTATTTATGCATAGAAATGTGAATTGATGAATCACGTGAAGGCCACGGAATATAAACCTCTTCTGATATTATGTACGCCTGGTACTCGGTGATGAACATGAGATAACTTATCTGCTCTTAGAAATCGTTTTATTACAGATTATAAAATAATAAAAACGAATTTCGGTAAAAACCGTAGTTGCTATGCAATAGTGATGTACCGTTACTGATTTGTTTCCAAATTGAAAATACCGGTTTTTTTTTTATTTTCAGCGTGATGTTTTGAATGGCATTCCAATTTTAAAGTTATGTAATTTAGTTTTCTTAATTTGATTTGATGTGCTATATTGGCACTTAATATTTAGTTATTTAGTTCCTTGAAATAAAAAAAATACTCGTCAAAAATTAAAAGGAATTCCAATTTTAAAAATAATTATTTTGTTCGTTTCTTATATTACAAGCTTTAGGTAAAAAATAGGTCTTTTTGAATATATACCTACTAATCTTTATAGCTCGCGTGCCAAGGTTGAAAATAGCATAAATTATTGTCACTATCTTGGCATTATTGCGGTATCTTACCTCACGTAGTCTCAGATCTGTCATTATTTTGATAACACTGTCTGTTAGTACGTGCGGAGACAGGGATGGGATCAAGTCGATGCTTGAAATATAGATTATGTTCAATGCATGTTACTTTTATTGAGGTATTAGGTGCAGAATTCATGACATTATTTAGGTATCAAATTTTATAGAATGATAATCTTAAAGGGATCTTATTTCGCAACACAAGTCACGAGTTAATAAATGTATATTTTGGACAATTACTATACACATAAAAGATAGAGCAAAACCCCACAGATATTACAAAAACCGAGCGCTTATCTCAAAGTCGATGATATGTAAATTATAATAATCATCGACTCGATAAACATGTCTCCATCTCTAAAGATATATTAGCTGTGTTTGTAAACATATAATTACTTGGTAAGTCGATGCATATCAGTTGTGTCTGTGTGCGTTTGCACAATTACATGCATAAAGTAACGTTAACTTGTTGCTGTGTGCGTGGAACTAGTTCTTCAAGAATATGAACGTTCGTAACGCGCTTTTGCGACCACACAACGTAGTGTTTATTTAATTAATTTCGCGGTTAGTAATTAGTTTACAGGCATCACTATGTTAACTAGATTTAAAGAAAGTTTTTTGGAACCACAGACTTTAGTATTCTCGACAGGTATATAACAAATTATGTCATTTCTATATGTTTCTATATCTATGATACAGTTTATGTTCGTATAAATGCGCATTAAGTTATTGTATATAGACTTATATAAAAATAGAGCTGAACTTACATAATTGTTATTAATACCTAAAATAGGTACAAGAACAAAAAATATATATATTATAGCAAGTATATGATAAAATGTAATAACTTTGTTTTTAAATAATCGTCAAAATCTTTTTCATCGAAACAAATGGGTACTTAACAAAATTTAACAATTTATTTATTAGATTAAATCAGCTTTTAGTGGGTAATTGTAGTAATTGTTAGGTGTTTAACGAATTTTGCATAACCAACGGCCCGTGTAACACTAGTGACATTGTTGGATGTTATTATAGGTATAAGGGGTAAAGGTAAAATGATCAGTAAGAAGTAAAATGAGGTAAGTGAATTTTGCAAAATATATATTTTTTGAAATCGGCTCGTTAGTAAGACGTGACCTCCGAATTCGCCCTCGGATCGTTCCGCGCGGTGCTTTCATAATTGATGTGCATACACTACACTATACAGGATGTTTTTATTTATATACATATAATTATTGCTATTTTTTAAATTCTGTTTGATTGATGTTTTTTATCTGTTGATGTGTCAGAAAAATGTTTTTTTTTATTACAAAAATATTTAATATTACAAAAAAATAGTCATAGGTTGATAATTATTAAATATCTAATCATCCTGTACACACAGTTTTAGAAAGTAAACGAAAATAATTAATCAATCATCAAACATCCTATACACAGACTCAGCGGCGCGTAAATTTATTTTGTATGGACAAAACTGTTATTTTAAAAATAATAATTGTAATCCATTGTCCGTCTGTCCGTTTGTCAATGGTGTTTTTTCTTTTGTATGTGCTCTATTATCTTTGGTAGGTAAATATGCTATAATTTCCTGACAAGGCCTGTTTGTGGGAAATATTCATAGGAAAGAAATAATACATGTTTGAATTTATAATCTTGGTTGATTTTTTTTTTGTTCAAATTTTTATTTTTTCTATTTGTTTATTTATTTTTTTGACTCTAATACATATATTTAATGTTAGATGAATATTGAAGATCAGGTTCATACTTAACCGTGTAGGTTTTACTAAAGTCTATTGATTTTTAGATCTTAGAAGTAACATTTTAAGAAAAAAAAGTGACCAAATAACAAAATATATTTAAATAAGAATATATACAAAGTTAAACATAAAATAAAACCTGTCAATAATTACATTAACAGTGGTTTAACCTTTAATTTAATTCAAAATGTCGCTCGATAAAATATAATTGTGAGATCGAGCGGAACAAATTGTTTTATTTATATTTCTATGCAAATCCGTGATTTTATTACTTTGTGTTTTTCTGTCTTTTATGGTGGTCTCCATTTTGGGAGTGGGGCTCTGACGTTTCTCAATGTGGTTGATATAAAGATGTATTGATATCAAATACACTTAAAATAAAAGCAACCCTTATTATTAATTCGTATGTTAAATAAATATCAACCCCTATACCGGGGAGTCATTAAAGTCGCATAAATAAACCGATCACCATCTGTTACATTGACAGCTTGAAAAAATATAAGGAGCTTAACCTAGGAAGATATAGAAGTGACATTATAAATAATATATTTTTTGGACATTTTTAATTTGATTTTTTTTTTTGGCCAAGAATTTTTAGTTATTTTTGTGGATGTTTATATTTAAAGTTATAACGTCTATAATATATCTTGTCAAAGGTAATATAATATCTGTGTAATCATTTTTATATCTATACTAATATTATAAAGAGGAAAGGTTTGATTATTTTTTTGTATGTTTGAAATGAATAGGCTCCGAAACTACTGGACCAATTTCCAAAATTCTTTGACCGTTGGCAAGCTACACTATTCCCGAGTGACATAGGCTATGTTTCATTTTCAAAAAATTAGAGATGATTACTAAAACTTGAATATTCTAACGCAAGGTGTAAAAAAAGAAACAAAAACCTGCGTGCGCTGCGAAAACGGTGACGGTTACGCAAAAATGATGTTCTATGAAATTGTTTCTCTTTAAAAGTTTTAAAAAGAAGTCCGCGACAAGACATATCTAGCTTTTAAGGTTGACTCACTATAACGTTTTCTATGGTTATGAAATTAGTTAGTATTATTAGTTAGTATTAGTTACTATTTATTATAGGTCTGGATAATTGTAGTTTCCACAGATTACGCGAAACGCGATCTACACGCGGGCGGAGCCGCGGGCAACAGCTAGTTTTTAATAAGATTACTTAAGAAAGCCAAATATTTGAAAACAATACCTATATGTAAACCAAAATGTACCTACACAAAAGCACTAAAAAATATTGTCACAAAAACGAGTAAAAGGATACTAAACGACAAAAGATCTACCTATTTATATTTTATTCCTGTCTGAGAGTTTCGTAGTCCTTATAATAATTGTAACAGTTAATAACTCGCAAGGTGTTACAGAAAAACACTTGTTAGCACAAAAATACAGCTTAATTCAAAAAATAAAAACCCGCTTGGCACAGTTTAGTGACCGAATTACCTTCAATTAACATTACTTAAGATACTTTTGTCAACTTTGACCTTTGATTGAAATTTGGATTAATTTTAATGTAGTTGTTTTTTGTTAAGATATTTTTTTATTTCCACTTACAGAACGTAATAATAAATAATGTTTAAATTGTGTTTATACTTGTTTAAACACTTGTTTTGCCATATTAAGATTATTATTTTGTTTTTGTACAAAATTTGAATAAAACAATTCTCAACAGTTAGGGCAACTATATATAGAATGCCGTATTCGTCAAAGAGGACAGTGACACTATAGTTCAATTGGTTGAGCGTCGGAATCGGATCCCAGAGGAAGCCGGTTTGTGGCCGCTCCCTGGGTATTCTTTCATTTTCTATATTAAAGAAATATATTACCTTACATTTTAAATAAATACTGAATGGTAAATCCAATAATGATTAGGATTCGAAACTACTACCCTCGGGGCTATTCCCTTCACTCTGACAACTAAGCTATCGTGTCGTTACTCATCTTGATGAGTACTTATAAATATTTTCAAGAATTATACCACATACTACTACTAGTAAAACTAATTTTAAGGTTCAAAAAATAATGAATACTAATGTTTGTTTCTTGCTGAGTATTTCTCAAGAATAGAGCAATAACTAACTACTTTATTGCATTTATTAGAAGTTAAAGTTATGTAAGATTTTATTAATTTCTTTAACATGTTCTTTGTTAATAAATAACGAAGCTTATAAAATAAGAACTAAACGGTCTGTTGGATATGAACTGAATGATTCATGATATGATTTATGTATTCTTCGGATTATCTACCAGTTTAACTTGAAACTTATTTTACTGGAAAGTCTATGTTCCTAGAGGTACCTCAATTTGGTGAATATTTATCGTATAACAAATATAAGTATGTTTTATCTGTAATATTATATAAAAAAAAATTATAACAATAACCTAAGTCCAAGTTCGCTGCGGATGCATCTAAGGCCGATGCCACACTTAAGATAATCGTCATTACCGTGTGTGTCGCCCGTAACGACGCCATTTTGTCTATTAACTCCGCTAGTGGGAAAACTATAGCGAAAGAATATATTTTTTATATATTTTAACAGGATGTCAGTTGTTCTAGCTGGTATGGTGATATTAAGGTCACTCATAGACAGAAATGTTGTTTAAAACAATCTAACGCCTGCGACTTAAAATGAAAAATGGATAATCTGAGTGGCTGTCAAAAAGTGTGCTCACAAACCTTTTCTAACTCTAATTTATTACTCCCCCACGTACCTGTAACAAATGGGAATTGATGAGCATTATGCAATCAATGTAAAACAAATAAAAAATGTAATTAAGTTACCGTACTGACATTTGGCGGCAAAACAGACGCGGGCCACCATAAATTGTAGTCCAATAAAAAAGCAATTTAAAAAACATTCAAATTTGAAAATAGAACTACTCTAAAACGAACACCAGAGTGGTTTCGGCTGTCGAAGTAGGTGGATGTGTCTTATGTAATTGTTATAGGGGCGAAAATAAAATAACTATTGTATCTTTGTACCCTGGTTGTAACCACGCAAGCGTGACGTCATCGTTCGGTAACCACGCTTGATGCACAAACGTTATAACTTCACTATCGTGAGATTATCGATAAACTGTACTTTTATGTAATAAAAATTATGCTTTTAATGTTCTAAAAACATTGTTGTAAATAAATACGTATTAAATAAGTATCCATACCAATAAAATAATAAAATATACTTCGTTGTACGATTTACATGATTTATATAACATTAAAGATAGGATTTTATTATAAAAGTCATAAATTAAACATTACCAAGTCAAAGCCGCTGGGCATGACGTGAACTCACAAAAATTAAGTTTTGACATTTCCGGTTCCAAGTAGACGGGCATCCAAAAAATATAACAGAATCAGTTCAAGGGAATATTTTATATCACTTTCAAGTCTGCGATTTTTTTCCTGTTAACATTTACGCAAAGAATATTGTGAAATAAAAGTAAGTAGTTTTTATCTATTTTTATGTTGTTATAGAGTAATTAGTGATAGAGTTATACTTAATATTATTAGAATACTTTTACATCCTAAATAACTACATATATATTTTTTTTACATTCTTAATAAATCTGAGGTTATTAAAAACTTATAATAAAATGATAAGTATTTTGCACACAATCAGACCATGACCTGGAAAATGGGAAAGCCTACTTGTAATCCAGAAAAAAGTTCCAGAGAGGCAATGCATTTATAAAAACACAGAAAACAAAACATGAAATGCCTGCACGAAAATGTTACACGAAAGCAAAGAAACATGGAAAAGAGAAAAAACAACTATAGAAAGAAAAGAAAAATATTCAGAAGCAAACCTATACTGTTATTAGAATGTTTACTCTATATTATTTATTTCTTATGTTTTACTCAATCAATAAATTAATAATTTCCTGTCAAATCCTATTAGATTGGACAAGTGTGGAAGAAATCTAGATGCTGACATTTGTAATTTTTTATTTCATACAGTCATTAGAGTTTTCGGTTTAGTTTGATCATATTTATCTTTTCTAGAGTTTTTTTTCCAGGGCAATACATAAATTTTAATTATGAATTTAATAGATAAGTCAAACTATGTAAAATATATTGATTGCGATTTTTATCTAGACCAAAATAAAAGTTTTGAAAATGTATTTTTTTTTGTCTAAAAACATAAAAGCATGCTTACTTGCATTATAAAACAAATTCTGAAAATACAGAAGATAAGGATGTTTATAAATTCTATATTATATTAAAATATATTTTAACACTTGTACAAAAACTTAGGTTATTAAACTTTGAAAAGGAGATTGCGATCAATCGCGATGGGAAATTTTACCCCCAATACAAAAGTTATTTATTTAGTAAAAATAATGTTAAAAAAAAACAACTGTAATAAAACCTCTATCTTCACGGTCTGTGCGTTGTAATAAGCAGTTGTATGAGCACAATATCATCGTAAAACTACAGCTAGAAGATTTGAACGATTAAAATAAAAAGGGCTTTCTATTCTATATAACTAGCTGTTGCCTGTGACGTTGTCCGGAGAACAGAAGAGAGGAAGACCCTCGGAGGATGGGTTCAGAAATAGTGATAACACTGAATTATCCTGCATTTATGATACTTTAAAAGGTTTTAATACTTGTAATCGCAGATGTTATATAGCCTAAGGACATCTATGTAAGTAAGTATTCTAAGTACCTATTCTATGTAGAATGAATCTTCAAATGTTAAATTTTCGTAATGGTTCCGAAGATTACACATATATGTAAACTTACAAAATCCCACTCTTTGTCTTGTAATATTGGTATTGTCAATGAAGTAAATTGTTATATCTGTAAAAATCACATCATGAGATATTCAGCTTTTAGATTAGTTTCAACACCCCACGCGGTATCACTGTCAAAAGCAATTAGGCTTACAGCATTACCTACATTTTAGAAAAAGAAAAGTATATTGACTTAGGTATGTTTTCGAAAATGGAATTTCGAATTCCAGAATGGAATATAGAATTTCTGTTAAAAGTACGTAAATGATATTTACGAACGATACGAAATTCATTATATTCAAACATAAATTTATATATACTATTTAATTATTAGTTCTTAAATGGAATAATATCAAAATAGTATTTTTGTAAATAAACATAATTTTACAAGTTCAAAAATGGAATAATATCAAAATATTCTTTTTATAAATAATTATATTTTATGAGTTACAAAATGGAATGATATCAAAAGATTATTTTAATAAATAATCATAATTTTTCGAGTTCAAAAATGGAAGGATAGTCAAATGTAGAATGTCTGTTTTTTTCAAATAGAGAATGATTGATCGATAAATTGATGTCTTTTTTGTTAGTTACGTCATTAGTGGTTAATTAGTTGTGAACTTGATCATTTATAACCTTGCTATAGACAGGTCGATGAAAGCTAATTTACACCATATGTTGTTATGATACGGTTTAAATTAGCATAATGTTGGAATATTGTGAATATGACAGTAGGGAAGTAGGAAAAGCTGTTGCGGGAGTTTTTTTATAACGCCAAAGTTTCTAGTAATCGGTTTCATGTTAGAATTATATTAGCCCGTTTTCTTTGTATGTCTGTATCGGAATGTTTTGTGTTTTTTAATATTTATTCTATTTTCTTGTATAGTTTGGCCAATTATGAGATGTAGTATTATATGTTGCATTAACGGATCAGAAAACGAAGGCCAATATTTCGTTTCACAACCGACAAAAAGTCTAACCTACAAGTACTAGCGTCTTAAGCAAGCATCCGGTATATCAATCGAGCCAATATAGAGGCTAGATTATGTTGATCTCTCTTAGAACACACGCTACTTACTATGGTAGGTCCGAATAAAATGGACAATAAACATACCAATATAGCGACCGAATTCACTTGACCTCTCCTAACGTAAGGTGGAAATGAGGAGGGGGCTCAAAACACACCGGTGATAACAACGAGGACGTCACTTGAGCACATTACGGGTTTAATCGGGACTTCCTACTTATTCCCCGACGAGCGCTGAGATTTGTTCCAATTTCAAATTTAAACGTTTGATTTTCGAACGTTACTAATGTCACCAATCTGTCATTCACTATACATTCGATTTATTTGTATCATTCATTCATTCTATAGAAAGTTTAATTAACAATATTGAGTAAGAAGTTAAGATAAAATAATTTAAAATATATCGCAAAAAAATGATTAATTACATGTACTTGTTAATGAGTAAATGTCACATTTACATAACTGACCCTCGGTATGATTGACTCTCTGTAAACAATGAACTCGTTACAAAAATAAATAAAAATATCCTTTTATATATTTAAAAGAAATGCTTTTTATACACTTAAGGTGTAGAAATAAGTTTTTTAAATATTTTTTTATGTTAGAAATAAATTAATAACATGATTAGAAAAACTATGAAATCAACACGTATTTCTTGTGTCTATGAGAACAAGATGGCGGCATTGTTATCTACATTGTCGAGTTTTGTTTTTCAATAACAGATAAAGACATTTTGTGTGAGAACTTCAATACATTGTGAAAAATATCTTTAATTTTTGTGTCATAAAGATTACTGTTTATTTCGTATTGTTGGTTTATTTCGTTCTTTGATCATATTTATTATATATATACAATTTGAATATAATGTTAATATCAGTGTAGAAATAAGTCAAAATAATCTATATACTATATTTTTTTCAGATTTACCTACATAACATTAGTTTATTAATTTATTTACTCGTTCATTCATTCATGTTTTTTTTAGTACTAAATATTACTTCCGGAACCAAAGTAATGATCATAGAAAAAAAAAAATAAATGATTTAAATTATATGAATCTATTATTAGTAATCATAGACAATATTGAAACCAGCCAATAACATTTAACTAACATTTAAAAGTTATAAAAATTATCTTTTCAAATATCTCCCCGTGATAACATCTCGAAGCATCTGTCCGCAACAAAGAAATTATTATACGCGAAAGTGATCCTTTCACTTTGGTAATAAAGGATATATTTCTATGATAAGGATGTTTTAATATGTCGCGTGTATTTAATATATTTTTTGTGGTATTCTGGATAATGACATTATTGCTTTTTAATCAACTCGATGTGGGGCCTTAAATGTATTGGATGATGGTCTGTATATAATTATAAATTAAAAAACAGTTTCGAACCCACTGCCTTCCTAACCACGCTCAGTGATTTGAATCATTGAACTCACTGGATGCTGTGTAAATCTATCAAAAATTAAAAACATATTTTTTAATTAAAAACAATATATAGTTCTTACTTGGACGAATTGCTAAAAATATATAGTGTTTTTATTTTGATACTATAAAATATATATTTTTTGCTAATGAACTTAGGTAGTAACATTTTTTTTAGCTTTTTTATGCCTATAAAACCACAGCAATGCTTGGAATCCGATCTTTACAACAACGTACAAAAATGCGGGCTTCTAAGTAAAAATGTTAAACATATTTTAAAAAATTCTCAACTATAATAAACTTTACCCGCAGGTAACAAGGAACATAAAATTATTAATATTTCATTAAATTATTTGTGTAGATTTTATAGAAAATATATTTAATTGATTTGTGTTTTTCCGAAAAATTTGAGAATTTTCCGGAGTACAAAGTAACTTATATACACATACTTCATCAAAATCTGTTTAGTATATTTTGAGGTTTGCGTATCAGCAGACAGAGATAAAAAAATACCATTTTTTTATGTTCTTAAAACATTTTGTTTAATATTGACTGTAGATTTTGTCTCTCTAGAATCTTAATATATGTATATATATATTTTATAAGTGTTTTGTGGTGTTATATTTACAAGACAATATTAAAATTCTCGAAGCTGTAGAATATACTTATATCTTATGAATGAAGCAGGCGGTCTCTTTGGCCTCCTTAAAACAAGTACTAGCGAGGAATTAATACATTCCTTTTAATTTAATATATAAAATAACATAATATACAAAAATAATAATGCAAAATAATTTATTTAATAATAAATTATATTATTGTTTTATAGCTAATTAATTTATTGCGTTAATAAATCATTTAACAATCAATAAATATTTATAACCATTTTAATTATAAGTTGATGAAAAATTACTAAATCAAGAAATGCAAACCTACGGACACGTCATTTGTATAATATTGTAATAAATCTAAACATAATTTCCTTGATAGTTATCGAGAAAGCTATAGATAAGTCGTCTGGCGCCAGGGATTTTACTTATTAAAACGCTTTTCATGATAAAATGTACAGTTTATAGAAACTCAACGATTCTTTATTTATGAATATGTTTGATATTAATAATGTGTATTTATTTATCACTCGCCTGTACCATCCAAATGATTGCTAAACCTTTACCTTTTATCAATGTCAATTATAAGTCAATGTCGCGTACTTTCTCTTCGAAAGGTATTTTTTTACCTCGTCCTCAGATTTTTATAATTTAAATGAAAGTCATTTTAAATTCAGATTTGATAGAATTAAACGAAGTACATTTATAATTTAATATAAATGATGATTTTAATATACATTTATAATTATTGAATGATGATTTTTTTCTTAAATATGTTTTAATTATTATTTAATTATTTATTGATTTATATTAAAAAATTATGAAAGTTAGCGCATTGTATTTATTAAATTTTGTTTGTTTTTTCGTTTTCACGAGGTTATTTATAGTTATCAATATATTGTCTTACGATAATTGAAATAAATTTTATTTTATAGGTAATATTATTAAGTAATATGTAATGTGTAATTAACCGTGCGTCTTTTTTTGCTGTAATTACAATTACTCAATCTTTCGGTTATTTAATGTTTAAACCGATTTGAAAAATATACTGGCTTAAAAATCGTTTTTGTGTTAATTTTTTAACTATCTAATATCAAATAAAATGTTGTCAACAAATGTAACTACTTTGTTTATAAATTGTAGCAAATTTTAATTTCATATTAAAAAAAAATATAATAATTTTCTACAATAAAGTGATGTTTATTTTGACTGAGACTATAAAACGCAGCAAATGTCATCAAAATCTATAAAGCAAAATTAATAATTTTAAAACTAGTTTCCAAATATACCTACTTTATTTACCTCATAGTTTTGATTCATATAGGTAGATTACATAATCACAACAAAAAAACACGTTTATAAAAAAAACAGGACGAAATAAAAATAAAGTTTTCCTCTTAAGGATTTATAGCAGTCGAAGTACCAGGCTATCATGAAAGAAAAGAACTATCAAATTCTTGGAAATCAAGAAAACAAGGCGTACTGAAGCCAAGGCACGGCCGACACAACGTCCGACACACAGTCATTGCCTCACGAGGTACTAGGAGATTAGCAGCACGGTGTTTCTAATGGAAAACGCGTACTAAGTAAACGTTGATTGCCTTGAGGCTGTAGTGACTGTTCCCTCTCGCTCTGACATATGGAGGTCGTCTTCTGTTTCTTTCTAACGCTCGTTACGAAATGTATTCGAAAGAATGCTAGAACGTAGATTGACTGATGTTTTCTAATGCAATTTTTAGTTTTGTAGTAAATCTTACAAGTACTTTATTTTTATTTAATTAAAATAACTAGCTACGTATATATAAAATTTATATACCTAGCTAAGATGTGATTTATTACGTTATAAGTTTCTAAATTGATTACGAAGCAGAATAAATGGAAGCCTTTAAAAGAATTAACTCCTTTGTAGGATCGGCAAAAGATGATTTACTTTTTATTTGATTATTGAATCGGTCATTATAATTTTATGTAATGTTATTATATCAGGGTAACATATATATTAATAAATATGTATATAAATGTTATATATAATATATTATGGAAATACCGACGGAAGTGACGTCACTTCTAACAATATGCATGTTATATACTCTATGTATATAACGTTGCTTTATTAAACCTCGGAGTTGTTTTTAATTGCAGGAAACGCACACATTGACAGATTGCACACAGATGTAGCTCTATGCTGATTTTAGGACAGACAACATAAAACATTAGAATTATAAAATAATTAAATAATAATTATTAAATAGCATAATTAAAGATTTTTCCTGAAAAATGTTTAAATGCTGTCGCATGTTGAATTGGTACAACAGAAATTAAATATGTTTTTATCTTCTGATCAATTTATTTTGCCATATTAAGGCAAAACAATATAAAAATAAAAATATATTATTACTTATATTTTTTGTTGTCAATAGTACCAGTTATAATGAAATGCATCTAGATTCAAGTTAAAATGCGTCAAGTATGATAAATCATTAAAATATTATAATAACATGCTCAAGATATTGCACACACATCAGGTGTTTTGTATTATAATATATTTATAATATATAAGAATGTTAGTATGTATTACTTATTACAAACTGCTAGATACCAAACAAAAATCAAATGAAAATACTTTAATATTAGAAATAATTCAAAACCTATTTGAACCTTTTTGAATTTCTATTGCAATAGACATACATCGAACAAAGGATTCGAAATTTAAAAAGCAAAATAAAAAACTGCCATATCATTAAAACAGGAAATGTCAAGAAAAAATGTTTCCGCTCTAGCGGATACGAGTCAAAACACTAACATTTAGAAAGTATCTTCACATCAGATAAGTATTTAAAAACTTTGCATTTTACAAGATACACGTAATTGTTAAACGCAGTTCAAGGTCAGGATCACTTAGAAATCGAGTTTAATAACCTATACATTTATGTATATTAAGCCATATTTCTTCGAAACGTCGTAATGCATAACGAAAATAGTTTTAAATGCGTTTGATGTAATTATTCGTTAAATTTTTATTTTTATTCAGTTACAATATAACCAAAGAGTATTAATAAAAAACAATATTACCTTCATGGTTTCAAAACCCCAAAAAATACTACTTGAAAATAGAAGAATTCAAATTTTGAATACATGTAAAGAATAATACTTCTAAAGTTATATAATTTTGAAAATATAATTATTGAAGGTATATTGGTATGAATACGGTGGAAACAGACTTAATACTTACAAATTTTATCGGAATGTTGGTAGCAATGTTTACATTAAATATTGAAGTATTACAATTTACAATTGCATTCGCGTTTTCCCTTGGCCCGGCGGCTTTTTGTAGCGACTTACTACCTACTAAATCATCCAGCGAAACGGCGATGTGGCCACCATGTGACATTGTTATAGGACTTAATTAAATTCAATTTAAACCATATTTACTTATATCATTTACAATGGTTTTTTTTTAAGATAAACTACTAAAAAATAAAGTTGTTAAGTGTGTGACTGAAACTGCATTAAAAATAAATGATTTTACCGATAATATGCATTTCTTTTACGTGTTAAGAATATTAAAGTAATAAATTGGAAACAGGGTAGGTACATTAAAATAAAATAATATGATTTCAATATTCAAAAATAAATAATGGACACTCTACAATCTCTATCCCAAGATTAGCATACAATAGTATTCGTCCTTAGAGTTATCTATTCATCTTGCACTGGCAACATTGCTTATCTTCACGCTCAGTGTTGCCAACAGTGAAAACAGATCGTTGATAATCGATTTTTTACAGTAACTCGGGTGGTTGGGTTTTGATGAAAATTAAATTATTTTAAGTTATGTTCTTGTTGTTTCCGATCTAATCATATTCAGAATTATTATTTGTGGTAAATATCGATTTTTTTATACTTGAATTAAAGGCAAGAAAACCAGGACTTTTAAGTATATTTTTCTGTTTTAAGCTTTAATGAACTTATTTGGTTATTATTAAATAATAAATCAATTTAATATTTTTTTTATTTTAAATTTATAATAAAACATAAAATAACTTAGTTATTCTAAGTTCATATGAAGGTCAAATACTAGGACGACAGAAATGTCAAGGAGTAACATTCGAGGAATATATGGAATTTATAAGATTGTTTTTGCTTTTATAATGCGAGATTGTTTACATTTTGTCCGCTGGATAGCAGGTTCGATTCCCGTGGGAGTCATTTCGTACGGATATGTGTCCTTTTTCTTTAATTACTGTAATCTGATTAAATATTTGTATACTACATAATTGAAATTATATATAGTGAATAATATTTTTATTCTGTAATTAAATCCAATGAAAATTACTTAATCCACGTAATTGCTTAATAATAATTAATTATTTAATATTTTTTTGATATCTAGTAAACACAATACATACATATACTGCATATTTATTTATATAATTAATTTTAGAAATATAACTGTACTGGAAATAAGAATAAAAAGGCATAATAATATTTTAGTTATTTATAAAAACTCAAAATAATGTTTTTCTTAATTGCAAAAATTTTACGTTATTATTTTTGTATCAATGTTATTATTCTACATTTATTAATTTCATAGTTTAAGTAATTTGGTATAAATTAAATGTTTGTCTTTTTGATAACCATTTTAAAATTAAATTTTAAAAGTTGCTAAATATCTGTACCTATATACATAAACATAGTTATCATTTGTATATTACATTATTATTTTGTAACACAAAACCTAGAGTATTTGCTTAAAAACATTTATCTATAGATTATATTCAATCGTATTTTCAATCTATCACAGACAATCTAGAACTAGTTTGTAGATTTAATTAGAACGATATTTATCTAATCTCAATTAATATGGTTTGTTCATATTTGTTTAAACCGTAGTTTTTAAAAAAATATTGAAAATCTCTCTATGAATTATTTCGAGTATATTTCTAACGGCCATAGATAATGCTAGAGTAATTAAAGAACAGTTTAGTTTAGGAGTTATTAAAACTTACAGTTAATTCAACAGTTAATTATAAGGTTTCGAACATCTTTATGACATATTTAATTATTCTTTTAACTTGTTTTGTTAGTATGGTTACTATAATAACATGATTTTCAGTTTCGCAGCATATTCATAATTTATAATATTACCATAATTAGATCTTTTTAAGAACAGTATAATTAGTTTTTAAGTAAGTGATGAGTTTTCTTTGCTTTGACAATAACTCCTCAATACTTTCTTCCTTCTGTCTTCATCTCCTTCATCTCCTTCATGCCTCCCTGTCTCTCGGTGGGTGGCCACATATTTGCAGATATTTCATGCTAACCAATTATCATTAGGTATATCCACCATAGTATAAATCTCGAATGAAACCTGAGACTTCAGCAAAACACTATTGCAGTACTAAATTCTTCACATGCCTCGGTAGCTTAGTTCATGCAGCGTTTTAACGTATACTTTGAGTCGCAGGTTCAAACTGCTATAATTTTATTTTTTTATTTCATAGCCACGTGTTCGTTTCTTATAAAATGTTATATTCCTTTTGTATAGTAAAGTAAAAAATACAATCATATATGCATACATTTTACCTTAAAGGCATGCTTGGCTAGGAATGCTACGTGTTTTATAACTTGTTTTCAATATAATTCATCATTTATTATCATTATTATTATCATTATCATATATTTTCATATAATGTTATATTATGTATTCTATTCGAGGGACATATTTCGTTCGTTTCTCACAACTGATGTTAAAACGCATTGTAAGTATTTAACAATTGCTTCTAAATTTATAGTTCAATTAAACTTAATTGTTAACAATTGGAAACAATTTTCCAATTTGTCGTCTTCTGTTTTTCATGACTGTAGGTACCAGTGAGACACTCAACGTATTTGGCTTTTATACTGATGATGGTATTTTTTGAATTATTTCAAACTTTTCAGCTATACATAAGCTTGCATGCAATAGGTACATAACAATACAAAGCTAACGCCAGTCATCATCTCAAATGTTAGGAAAGATGACTTTCGAATTTCAAAGTCACTCCTCTGATTGGCTGTCAAAGATCCACGACCGCCCAATGAAATCAAATCGAATGACTTGCTTTAAACTACAATTGTATTAAACAAATAGAAAAAAAAACTCGGCTCCTGTTAAAATGGCAGTTTTTTATTCGGTAAAGGCGTCTGGGTCACGACTGATATAAGATAATAAGGGTTTAACAAAGTGCATGGGCGATCGGCTTTGAGAGACTTAATATTCATGTGAATGGTTTTGGGGTCAATTTATTAAGTATTCATTAAATATTTATCATATCATTTTATCAATCCGGGAACAATACTATTCTCAAACTCATCTCTTCAGTTTTTAATCCTAATATAACTGATGTATTTGATTCCCAATCTGAAGCGGAAATTAGATTCCTATTATTTTTTTTACAAAAAGTAACTGGTCTTAAATTACTTTTCTCAGCCAAACTGAACAATAGTCTTAGATAGGTTTTTATATTCTCTATATTATTAAACCATAGACAGAGAGCGTGAAACCCGGTAAATAACATTACTAGAAATAATACGAAAGCCTGCATTCGTTTCGTCACACACATCATTCATATAATTCGAATTAAAGCGGTCATCCATCATCATTTCATTCTGACGCCTTCCGATCACAAATGAGTTTTTTTGACACTCCACTCAAGTGTGCGGTAGCCTTTATAGTTTGTTTTCCTTTTTTTATCTATTGTTACATGTGACAGATCGGCTTCTGCCTTATCTGTGGTTTAACAAGTTTTTTTAATTAGTTTGATGTTTGGCGCCAAAAATGACATTACTCTACTATTATGATTGGGATTAAATTTTTAAAAGCGGTTTGTTACCTGTGCTCCATTTGACGTTTATTGAGCACGAAAACTGAGTATATTATTAACTTTATAAATATGTATTGTTTGTATTACTTTAAAAATAAAGTTATTAATCATTTCATTATTATACAACTTGTTGCTTTATGAAACCAGTCAAACCTTTTAAAGTAAAAAATCACTGAGAATGCCACAGACTGATTATACTTAGGAACAATGGATAATAAACGGCACCTAGACAAAATGGAAAGATTTATTGCCGCAAAAAATGTATCTCACGACATAGTAATAAAGGTTAGTTTTGTGTGATGTATCTATTACGATTGTGATGCCCGAATGATTTGATTATGTTTTTGTTGAAAAGAGATAGCTGTAGTTTTTTTTATCTTTAATGAGGAATCGAATCAAGGTATAGAAACAGGGGTCAGCTAGGGTTGTACCAGGTTTTTTTAAATATATTTTCGTATAATAAAAAAATTTTTAGAAAACAAGACCAAATTAAATCTCCGACTAGAATTATTTTACAGTTGGTACCTTAGTTGATATTGATTTGACGGTGAAAATATTTTTTCACATAAAACAGTCGATAAAAAAAATGTTGTCATTTCATCGACGTCACACATCACTACCTCGATGCGGGATCATCAAAGTGCGTACAAACAATCACGAGAAATATTAAATTATAATAAAATTAACTAAAGATTACTTTTACACCGTTAAGAGAATGTCCTAAGAGCATTTAGAGTGGACGTAAGTCTTAAAATGAATATTGTTGAATGTTCTCTTTCTTATTCTTACAAGTTTGGATCCGTTAAAACGACACAATGACTAAAATCATAACAAAAACGTAAATGACACTAGACTAACAAGTTTTTTACGTTACGGAAAGGTCGCTGTTTGAATTTCCGTCACTGCAGTAATTAAAGGTACTACCATCCGGCGAGGGGAAAACAGTTTTAGTATTCCCTATTGTTCACTTTTTCTCTAAAACCGGATCTTTTACAAAAAGTAAATCTACTTCTCAATCGTTAATTACCTAACAACTTTATTATCACCTTTTGAGAAATATTAAAAAAATATATTTTTCATACATAAAACATATTAGTGTATATTTGTGATAACCAATTATATATTTCACAATTTTTAATGAATATTTTCTAATTTCGTAATATTTAAAAATCTAATTATTTATTAAATAAATATTCGGCTCCTAATATTATATGCATTATCCAATATATATCTAGAAAGTAAGAGAAACTCTAGATATTCTTAAGCCGCGGTACGATTATTCATTCTATACGGTGACACATGACGAATCAATCTGATTCGAGACCAATCGGATAGTGGAAGAGTATGGCGCGAAAATTAAAAAAATATATATGAAATATTATTTTTAAATTTTATGTTCAGAAACACATAAAAAAATATTTTAAAATAACAGGGAAAAACGATGTAAATATATTTCTAAACGTCGCTATCCGTCACAGATTAGATATGAAAAACTTGTCTCTTAATTATACCTCGCGTCTTTAACGTACTACTGAATGAATAGCTTGTAATGCTATTTTATATTCTATTACCATACACTTAACGTCTCATTTCCGCTGTATTTGATTTAGGAGCAGAAAAAACATACCCGTGCATAGACACTCGTTTAATTATTGGCTTCGCGACATAATTACTACTTTGAAGTCAGTTGGTATTTTATTTTTCTAAGCGGAATTTATATCTTTTGTTTCGTTTGAAGTGAAAGTATCGCACTGGAGCTTAGAAAGAGATAGTTTTTATTGCTATCGTTCTTATTTTTTAAATATATTTTATTGCGTATAAAATCAAATATTTTCAATGGACTGAAATTTGAACCATAGATCTATTAAGTTATAGACCTAGATACTCAAACTTACCTGGGTCTGCGTCAATCCCAAACTAGCGGCCAGTTCAGCTCTTTCAGGAAGAGCCAGGTACTGAGTCCTCTGGAACCGTCGATTCAGCTGCTGCAGCTGCAGGCTAGAGTATATTGTACGAGGTTTCCTCATCTTCTTGCCTTTGCCATTCACTCGTAGCCCTGGATCGTCTGAGAGACCACATTTTTCTGTAACAAAATTTTTTTTTGTTAAACCATTTGGTTGATAAACGAATTTCGGGATTTTCATAATGATATAGTACATAATTAAGTGCTGAATTTCTTTACTAAAACTAGAATAATAGGTATATTCGTTACATGAGCATAGTAAACACTAATAGACAAGACTTAAACATTTTTATTTATAAGCTACATGAATGCGATATTAATATTAATAGCAGCTGTCAATAACACTTTTTTAACAGACCTACTTTAAACACCTTTTATAATCTATGACATGAACATGACATTTTGCGCCAAAATTCAATGGCGTATCAACAAACGTTGAAGCAATAAATCGTCTTTATAAATATTCTGTATACATGGCATCTTTTGTAAAATATGAAGGGCCGCTACTTGATAATAGTCAGTGGTAAGTTGTAATTACAGTGTATCGTACGATCAGATCGCAACCCGACACCCAGTTTTGGTTAGCGTATACGTCGGACATCTTGGATATATATTTTATTTTTTTTTTCAATTTCGTTTTGAAACAGCGTTCTTTTTTTTAATTTTGTATGTTTTTTAAACGTAAGATTTGTAGACTTTAAGAATTCATTTCATGTTTAAAAAAAAAATTGGCTGCGATAGTTTTAAAATTGCTACGAATTTTACTATATTTTTTAATGTCGTTAGGAGATAATTCTTTTTTAAAAGCATAATATTTTATTCTAATAATACTTAAAACACAAATACAAACCATGTGTTTCCAAATCAAGTGTAATAAGTAATAACCAACATAACATCACATCGCCATTATTTATTGCTCGTAATAGGACTCTAGTTAGAGCACTGTGATGTATTATAGCGCACTGTTTGTTCAATGCAGGGGTAATGTAGACTAGCGATTTGGAATGATTTACCTAACTTATGATAACTTGTCGGGCAAAGCATAATATTTACCTAATTGACCTAAGCCTTCTGGTAGGGTAATTTTTAATTCTATATTTTGTTTTTTTTTTTAGAAATCCTTGATATTCTATGCTTCTTGTACACCATTGACTAAGGGTTCCCATGCCTGTGTATAAATATCCATTCAAGACAGACAGACGGACAAAACAATGCGAGCCCGAGGTCCGGACACACCCACGCAGTGATGGGTTACTTGTCGATAGTTTTAGGGATGTGATTAATTTTATCGATCTTTGTTTATACTATTACAACATCGTTTAGTATATAGCTGAGGTTTATTTATTAAATGTATAATATTTAATAATTCAACATTAATGTTATTATATTGCTACGTCTTGTTTCATATAAATTATAAATAGTTTTTTCTATATAAGGTGTCAAATAGACAATAAATCATATAACATTTATAATAATATCATTAGTTTTATTGTTACAAAGAGTTCTACTAACAATGAATTTTAAAAACATAGTTTTTTATTTATTATATTTCTTTTAAAATATATTCTTAATAATAAAATATCCAACATGCCTCATCGGAACGGAACGGAGCGTCGAAACAGCCCCGCCTATGAACCGCCTACCGAAAAGCGAAGATAAAACGATCCAACTAAAAAACAATAAAACCTTCTTAAAAACATTTAGGCATCGACAAAAACTGCCATACTGAGACCAAACATGCGACCAGACTGTCGCAATGTCGCGGGGAAGTCGCAAGTTCTGTGGGTATATCATAAACCTCCATACTTAGTGTATGTACACGCATAATAAATCAAATTTAAATATTGCCAACTAAAGCAAATTTTTTAAGTTTATTTAACTAAGAACTAAGAACACATAATATAATTATTATATATAATTATTTTTATAATAGGAAATCCATGTTTCAGTGTTCAGAGCGAGAGTTAGTTGTCTATTGTACTTAAATGGACGAAATATCGCAGCGATATCTTATGTCAAATTCACACGTCTATCATTATATTCGATTCGCGACAATGCCACTTGTCTACCCTCAGTTAACACAAATAAGACATACACCGACATGAATTACTACCTTACTTAAAAAATCAATATATCTCTCTACATTGCATATAATTTAAGTATTTTTTAAACAAATAAAATAAGTAAGTTTAAAAAAGTCGCATGTCTGCACTACTCTTATAAAATACTACAAAAAGATAGAAAGAAAAGTCTTGGGAATCGTATTATAATTTTTAATTACTTTCACCATCATTATATAAAACCTACTTAATAAACTATATTTGCAGGAATATTTATTTCAGTAACTTTCTTATTAATTTTCTTCCAGTCTCTATCACTCCATTCTCTGTATTTGTGTAAACAAAATGTTTTCAAAATTTTTGTAGTAGATATTTTACCTGAGTGCTTAAAATCTTTTTTACCTTTTTTTAATTTAGGAAGAAAATAATTTCATTCACGAATGAATTACAAGAACATATTTACTGATATATTATAACTCAGAATACCAGTGAGACTATAAGATCACTATATTCTATATATTAGTTTCATATTTGTGTGTACACCAATAATATAATTTTATATATTTTAGACAGAAAATGATATAAAAACATAAGACCTTTTTTTAAAACCGATACTTGATGTGCTTTAGATACCGCTGTTTTGGAAAGATAAAAGATTGAGATTCGTAGTAAAGAGGAGGGTCCGCCTTAGGAACTTTAATATCGACCGACGTTTTGAATTAACTGTCACGCACGAAAGTGTTACAAAAATATTATTTTTATAAAATATCAAAAATTATTAGACTATACTTTTTTGTTGTTTTTTTAATTATTGTTACTGTTTCATTTTAATATGGAGTAATGATTAATAAAATAAATTAATAATTTAAGTCAGCGACTGTACGCACGTGCTGTGCCGCAAGCGCATGTTTTTCGTCGAATTTTTGATAAAACTACAGTAATAATTAAAAGTATCTATAGTGGTTGCTAGTGTGCTATTAGTTATTATGCTGTAGGCGATGATACCAGATGTAAAGGGTTATCTAAAAATATATATTAAAAAAAAAAAGTACCTATGTATATAGTTTAAAAAAAGTTAACTTAAAATCGGTGGAACCCATACTTGAAATAACACTAGTTAAATGTAACTGACAAACAAATATACATTAAAACAAATGACTATAAACAATTATATAATTAACTAAAAGAATTGTACGGTGAAGATTTATTAACAAACACGTTATTTGATTTTAAGCTCTATTACGTCTATATAAAGTACATCATAAAATATACTTTAAGGCAATTATAAAATGAACTTTAACACGTTGTAATAAAGGCAATTATGTTTTTGAAGCAGAAAATGTGACCAGTTTAAAATAAACCGCTTATAAGTAGCTTTAAAATAGTTTTGAAAGGTCAGGTTCTTTTGGTGTTGTGTTTATAATTTTGTTGACGAAATTTACTAGTGTTAAATTAAATTTATTGCTCTACAGAGAATGTCTTTAAAATATTTGAATACTGTGGTTATTTCATGCTTATAATATTATTATTTTTTTGATAGCAATCTGCATCCAAAATACATAAGCATTATATGTCTCTATATACAGACATACAAATCCTTTCTCTAACAAATCATAATGAAAGACCTTCGGAAGGCGTAGTAGAAACTACGTAAAATTTCTAAAACCGACAAAGGAAAACCGACCTTCAAGCACTTGTGGATGCTTGGAAACTGTGTATCGGAAGACATTAATTTACTGTTCAATTTCCTTTGACCGTTTGTGTTTTTTGTTTGACGTTGCGTGTCGAAATAGGTTACATGTCTATGGTATTAACAATTATTAGATAATACAGGCGGGTGAGAATGTACATATAAAAAATGAAAATTATTTTAAATTTGGAATGTATTTGAAATTAGAAGAAATAGTTACTAGAAACATTATATTTCAAAAAAATCGAATTTAGAAATTCATTGTAAAAACTTTCGATTTAACTCAGTAAATGTACCGCACACACACATACAACAACACAACGAACACATAAATGCCAGTAGAAAGTTGCAACAACGTAATACGGGGTGTTTCCGAGTAATGTTTAAAAATTCACACACCACTAAATTGTAGGGAAGGCTCATAACATATTTACTGGGGCGACATGTCAAAACTCTTAGTGAAACTATTTAGACGATACGATATGTCGTAGGGCAATATATCCACAGATATACTTATATATTGTTGCCTAAATAAATGTATTTATTGAATTGGATGAATCACTACTAAATGTCGATATAATTGTAATGTTTACTGAACATATTAAATTATTATATTTATTTAAGTTTAAATAGTAAAAAAATCAACCAAATTTATATTGAGATTATATTAAAATTTGTTCTTTATTAATTATGTTTATTTCTTAAGTATTGTCGTACGATGTAAAAACCATACTAAAGAAAATATATTTTTTCGTCTGTACAATACTACAATAGTTGGATTGCTCGACGCCTCCGGAATATAGATACTTATTAAAATGGTAACACTCAAAAGATTTTCTAAATTACAGGTCGTATATGACGTCACCTGTGTCAAAAAATAATGATATACTTCCAGTTTTGTCATATTCTTTTAATTCACTTTTATTATTTTCGGTATATTTGACGTGTATATTCATATTATTCAATTGTAGGTATATATTCCGGTAAAGTTGCTGGACGATCATGAAGTAATTGAAATTCATTTTTTATATTTGAGTTAGTAATAAACGAACAAATGAATGTCAGTTTGATTTGTTTACCTAATTACAGACGTTATTTAAAAAATATATATTATATAATATAATATGCACAGATAAAAAAAAGAACCAAAATACAGTTTAACTTGCTTTAAGATTTAAATGTTTTTTCTAGAGGTATAAAATTCAAAATAATTTAAAATATAAGAAGTTATAAAATATTATAAAACTTACCATCCTTCGGAGGGCTGGCACACTGGGGCGCGTAGGATCCTAAATGATAACCATAGGTGTTTTGATGCATAGGAGGAAATGGATAACCTAAGGACCTAGGACTCGGAAACCCGGACGCTTCATGAGGATTCTGCTGGCCACCCGGACTGCCAAAATGATGGGGATGTTGGTATCCTCCCTTAAAAGGTCCGTAGCCATGCTGTTGCAGTTCTATGAATGCAGATTTTGAAGATACATTTGTTGGGGTGGAGTTTGTAGAATTAGATATATCATGAGGTGTCTGCGACCCCCCTAAATGATGATGGTGATCTAGCTCCTGAGTTGTCATGGCTGGTTGGGGGGTGGATGGGCCCCCCCCGTCCGAGGACTGAGGAGGCCCGAAGGGATCTGAGAAACTCAGGGTGCCGGGTTTGGTGCTTGGAGATTGAATTCGTGTAATTTTGAGAGATTTCAGCCGCTCGTCTGATATTATGCCGCTTGTGGAGCCTGAAACAAAAAATAAAAAAATATATATTAAAAACAAGTACCTACTATTTAAACGACAAACATATTAAAAACTTCAATTCAGTTATAAAAGTCGAGATCAAAATACTATATATCAGAAGAATAATTAGCTCTTATAAAAGTTCCTTCCTTAAAAAAATCTAAATTACTGGATAAGTAATTTGTCTATTTAAGCTACAAAAATTTCAGAACAGTACAAAGAAAAAACTTTGCCGCTCAAAATGAAGATCGAAATACAAAAACCTATAAAAATATAAGTAAAAGTATTCGTAACCCACAAAAAAACATAAAACTAACGGCGCCGGGGTCACATGAGGTTGAGAGATTTTTGGGAAAACAATTCGGTTCCGCTCAATTGATTTAAAACTAACGAATGATAGAATTTTAATTTACAAATAAATTTTGTATTCGTACATTTAAAATAAAATGTTTTTATTTTAGTTTTTTAACATTAATACAAAGATAGTTTAATTATCGCAGATGTATTTCTTTATTAATATGAATATTTATTTTTAATACATAGGGGTTGGAAATGCCAAGTTAATATGCAGGTTAAACGACGTTGAGTGAAGCCGGTTTGAGGATGGATAAACGGTTTTATTAGTACTTATAAATGTACATATTTAAGTAACCAATTAACCTAATCCTGCGCTTAACGAGTTATTTTATAGGTTACGGGAGTTGCTGTTCGTGAAATTAGGTTTTGTCATTTATTGCCTTCATATATTTAGATTTTTATGCGATAACTGCTGGTTACAGGTGGTACTTTCAAATAGTTAATATTATATTAAAAACAAATTATATTAACTTCTAAGGTTATTCTTTCATGCTTCAGGAAAAGCTCAATACAAAAATATTTATTAATTATTATTTTATACTTCTAACAATGTCCATCTTCATGTTTGAAGCAATATTAATTGATTCCTCAAACACTAAGAGGAATTCATTTCGTAATAATTTTCAATAAAATTTTACACCAATTAGTTGTTCCTAAACATTATTATTACGGCTGTGAGCAATCAACACAAACAAACATACAAAAAATAACAAAACGATTTGACCCGACCTTTTACAAGCGCCGTCGTGGCATAAAAAGAACCCAACTGAAAAGAAATGCATAAATACGAATTAGTGTGAGTTAGAAAGAGATGCTACACTCGTAATTAACTCAAAGAGCTTGCCGAAAAAGGGTTCTTTATCCGGGGTCATTTGTTTTGGGGCAACTTTTCTCGCGTTAGTTTTGTGAGAAATTGTTCCTTGAATATGTTTGAGATAGCCAATTAGTTTTTTATAGAAAAGAAGCAATAAAATAAATTAGGAACACGCTTCGGACCACCGAGATTAGTATCCATGAAATTATTTAACACTTATTATAACATCATCCATGTAACACGAGTGATCATACTTAGGGCTTATTTTATATTACCTAGATATCTAGAATATCATATGTAGCAAAATTAAGTTAATAGCTAGAATTATTGTTCAATTTGAGAATAAGAAATATATCTCTTCTTCTAATTACATATTATGATGAAGTCATTTATTTGATAGTATGCGTTAGATATCTCTAGCAAAAAACATTGCAATGATACGTGTGACATTAACAGTGTAATATCTTAAGTTTAAAATAAATATTAACTTTGATCAAGTCCTAGATTCTACGCAAGCTTATTTTAAATGATGTGAAGTGAAGCAAATCGTGAGGGCTCATGGGAAAAACAGCGCCCCATAAATAATGGGAACCCTATAAAACCATCAAACATTCATTACCAGTCATCGCATCAGTGGCTGGGATTTTAAGTGAATTGTATAGAGAATAGGATTTTAACTTAAAGACAGTTACAAAATGAATTTTAAGGTAATAAAACATTTTATTTATAGGATATTAAGATTTTTGTTTAGTCTCTGACAGTTGTATGATCAGAGTTGTTCAAGCTTTGTAGTCTATGATCATGATGCTTTTAAAAGGATTGAAGGATACAAAACTCAATAAATGCATATACAAAGCAAGGTACACTAGTATTAGCGACAATTCATGTAATATTGTTGCGTTTTTATTAGAAACAATTTCCGCACTGAGAAATAATACTTTTTTTCGCATCGTTTTATAGACATACAATGTAGCAAACACAAACTACTAGCAGACTGGGCAATTGTATGGATTATATAGAATTGTCCCGTGTGGGAATCAAATCCATGACCTTTGGATCAGTAGTGAGGATGACTAACCATTATACCAACAACATTATTTCGTTTTGTCAAAGGTTTAATAATTCTTTAACTACATTCAAATTTATCAAAAGTTTAATCAGTCTACATGATAGTATACAGAATCTCAAATAGCCACAGTCCTGGATAGGACGATGGGAAAAACCCACTAGCTTAACTACTGGTTGACAGGTCAAATATATTTTTTATAATCATGTAACTTGTTAGGTTTCAAAATTCTTTTTCATTGCCAGTTCTTGACAAATATTCCTCATGATATGTTAACTTTTCAAGATTAAACTCTGAACCTGACTCCTGAACCGCACAAGTGAGATTTGAAAACAATTTTTATATTAATAACATTTTTTATGTTAGTATTAATAATAGTTCGTATTATTTAAATAAACATTCTTTAGAAAATCCTTGATCCAAAATACTCAAGTAGCGTAATACTGCGTGTTGTCGCAACATTGTAATTATAAATAATTAATAGATTTTAATAGTAACTTAACTCTTTAGAATAATAATTTCTTCTTACTGGATATTATGAATATTCAAAATAAAAAAAAAAAACCATTTCTTGTTTTTATTTCTTTGGTTTTGTGCTACTTTTGAACGAACAAAATATATTTTGTTCGTTCGTTCGTTATTATTCTGAACAAAATATATTTTTAAGTAAAATAACAAGATTAGTGAAGCAAAGATGCATGTTAAAAAATATTAATATTAATTAATAAATACAATAAAATTTTTGATGAATTAGTTCGCGTGATTGAAAATAGTGAATTTGTTCCGGTAACTATTAAAATTACCGCTAGATGGCGGCTTGTTTGATCCAGCGATTCTCATTTTTGAACGTGGCCATACAACTTTTATAATGCTTCATGGATTTTATGTTGTTTTGATCAACGAAAATTTCGTAAAATGCATATAGTTTTGAAAATGAATATTTAAAGAATTTGAAGTTTCTATTAGTAAGATTACTCTATAGGTATATGTCCTACACCTCCATTAAATCTAGGTAAAGTATGTACCTAATAATGTCATCCTTGATAAAAAAAGAGTCAATATTCTATCCCAGAACCGATGAAACCTGACCAAATCTATCCAAAACTGATCAATCCTATCGAATTCTTGACCGAAGAATCAAACATTATTAAGCTTTTTTCAATTATTCCGTAATTCAGTGATAATTAACAACTTATTAATCTATTTAAAACTGTAATTATCAGAGAGACACTTTCTCAACAATCTTCATATTTACAATTCAAATAAACAGGTCAGTTAAACAAATGAAATCGTGTTTGATTATTTTATATTCAAAGTGTTTATATATTTAAATAAGGCATTCATTGTCCTTAAATTTGACTAAATTTTACCAGTGTTTTATATTAATTATGTATATAAACTGACTTCTTGAATCCTTGGCTTACATTACTTTCTTTACAGTTATTCAGTTTTAGTCTAATCTCAGGGATATGATGGTTTATTTTTATAGACCTTTATAAGTGTAAAAACTGCCTTTGAACGATATGCGCAAGGTCCTCCTTCCGTTGAATTATTTTGCAATAGTACCTACCTACTAGTCGTTCTAAAGAGTGATTAAAGTTTTTTCTAATACATTTAACCATTTTAAAACAAACTCAGACAGAGAGACATACAAAATAACTGTTAAGTTAATAATGCTTAAATAATAATGTTCGTAAAATATGTACCTACTTATATTTAGATTTTTGATTACAGACCCATTTATAAATTTTTAAATGGTGCCTATAATGAAGAGTTCAATGAAGTTACACCGTTCCTTATACAATTCTTTAATCAATTCTTGTACAATTTGCTTTTTATAATACCATAAATAAAAAAGAGCATAGAACCTTAAAAGGTACCGGCTTTGATTATTCCGGAGAGTTCACCTTCTCATACACCGCTTATAAAGTAGGTATTAGTTGAATTATAATCGTAACATAGACTACCTGAGACTAGACCTAGTGTACAATTTCATTACACCTATAATTGTAACTGACACCGCGTATTCGTAAACACTTACTTTGCGTGTCACGGGAGGCCATTTTGTATTAACTGTCATTATTATTGACAGTTGACATTCGTTCTGTAATGGCGGCTACTTGTTGCGTGGTTAATGTCATAACATTAGACACCTTATTTAGAAATTGTGGGAACTATGTCCTATGTTTTTACTATAATTTATTTAATAGAATATAAACAGTTGTTATTCTGTCCGTTTTCTTAAATATGTGCGTAGGTATCGTAATGTAGTTTTATTGTATTCTATAGGTTTTTTTACCATCAGTATTCATAACAAATTTTCGAAGAGTAGAAAAAAAAAGAAAAAAAAGACCCCATAAGTGTCTATTAGTTTTTTAATATCAGATTTTAACTATTTTGACCTATAAAATAATGCAATGCATATTCTTCTTATGATAAGCAGAAAACGAACCGAGTAGAAAAAAAAAAGATAAAGCTAGTTTATTAACGTTCTGCTATTTTTACTGATTTAATAAGCAGGCACACTTGATATTTATTCATTGAAATTACCAAAGACATTAGACACAAGTAAGATATTCTTTATAACCAGATATGTTAATATTCTTGAAGTTGTCCTTCATTGCGTTTAATAACTATTTTTTTTACGGACACTTTTATTTGACCGATGGTTTAATAGTAGACGGACCACCTGTAGGTAAGTAATACATTGGTCTATGATGTACTTCAGATGTCCATCTGTAGTATAACGGTGTTTGCAGATATTTTCCACCCTTGAGTGACGGAGAGGGATGAAGGAGGGATAGAGCACGGGTGGGGAAAAGTGGGTTGGGCTCTGCCAACTCTCTTATTCGCTGTAGGAAATGTTACTATAATAGCTGCATGTTCTGTGACAAGGTGGTACCATCTTGCAGTCACGTGCCCAGGATTTACGACATCTTGATTAATACATATGTAAAAAATACAAATCACTCAGTAGTGACTTGAAGAGATCGATCGGTACAGTAAGAAATCTACCGATTGATTTAATAACTCTACCGATTGATTTAATAATCTAGTCGACTAAAAACTGAAACTTGAGAAAAGTACAGTAATCATGTAATTTTTTTATATACCCTAGTTAAAATATGTTTGAAATTATTTAATAAGAACTCGAAACTATATAGTATAAATGTTCGTATATTGTTTGGTGTTAATATGAAAACATATCAAATTAATTTTCAGTAATTGTGTTACCGGTTTGGACATAAACATAATTACAAATTAGTTTTTTAGTGAAGACGAATACTGGCGCTAGTATGCGTTTAATTGAAGTATAAGTAGAACATCACTTGATAAATAACAAATAATGACCACGCGATGGTTTGGAAATAAGTTGAGTCTTCCTCTTAAATCAACTTCCTTCGTAAGGTTAAGTATAAGTTAAATAAACTTTTATCTTGTAACCAATATAATATCGGTATGGATAAGTCAAAATAAATGATGCTCTATTAACAAATTAAACAATACTATCCTTGTTCCCTCTGTCAGGGTTAACAGAGCGAGATGATTCCTGTAGGATACAAGATCGCTTCAAGATTCTTTATTTTACTCATATAAGTACGCTCGTGGAAGTATAAGCATAAAATTCCTGAAGTAAGAAGAATTTTATGTTTAAAACTTCCCTAAGCGTTTGTAAACCTAGAAAAGAAACTTAAAATAATAAGAAGCAATCAATTCAATGGCTGTAAAGTTACATTTGATGGTGGTGACACAATCAAAACTATCTACAGAATTGTTTAAATTATTTACAACCGAAATATAATAAAATCGATCTACAATCCGATATTGAAATTCAAATTTTTAGGAAGCCTACAAACATAACCAAAAAGCTCTTTATAAATACTGACAGCTCAAAAAATAAGATTGTAATTTCAATCTCTACCTACTAGCAATTATTTGACCACATTTATATACCTATTAGCTCCTCATTTTTCCTATTTGCGAACAAAGGTCCTCAATTTTACTTTCATTTATGTCTTTTATTATACAGAAAATCATAGTCATTCTAAATGGATCATCTCAACCTTTAATACAATATAGATTGTAAATATCTTGCCTATCTAGTGCAAGTTATCTACTTCTTTGGATTTAGGATGTAAACTTTTACAAATTCGAAATTTAGATACATTTATAATTTCTATACTTTTCGGAATTGGATCAATACAAGTGCGTCAGCGCAACAAAGTGAAAGAATCAAACTATGACAGTAGTGTTATCAAAGACTGGTTAATATAAGAATTCTGTCAAATTCTGTATTAATCTTTATTATTGGTGGAGGTGATGACAGACGATCACAAGTTTTGACAGTGCTTTTTACATCTTTCAGAAACCAACTGTTAAAATTCAATGCAGCAAATAAATTTGTATTGTTTAGATTTTAGTATTTTAACTGTGGATGTTAAATCATGATTCTTATATATTTTCCCGCCTGTACTCACGTTGATAACAAGGGAATCACAATTAGGCCGATAAGTTTGAATTGACAATTTGTAGAGTTTGAATTCACGCCGCGAATCAACCATGTTTCAAACTGATGAAGAAGATCTCTGAGTTGGTTTGAAACCATTCTAATAATTATTGAGGTTTACAGATGTGTATATATAATATATTACAGATATAGGTAAACTTTATAGAGTTAATTCGATTTTTCAATATGGACCTTCCTTTGGACCGCAACTAGAATCGTCTAGAAATACAATGTTCGTTTATTTAAATAATAAAGAGAGAATAAAATTGGTTTGACTTATAATAGATACATTAGAATGAAAGCAACCTAAATGAATTTCTATTTATCTAAAATATAAAGTTCACTTTATTTTAATTGTAGTTTTAATAAAACTGTCATAATAAGTTTACGTATTGATTAAGAACTTACAAGATATTATTGTTATTTGAAACGTTCAAAATTAAAAGCAGCCGCCATTTTGTGACTTTTTTTTTAATAAGATATTATTGTTAGTTTTGTCTCTGTATTTGTAAATATAAATTTTATCAAGAAATATGTTAAGCTGACATCAATGACTGATATATTGATACGAAACATTTAATAACTGTATTGATAATATATTATATTATCGCTTCATCTAAGTTTTAAAGCGAGCTGTCAAAGAGCAAGCAGAAATAATTATTTTCATGTTAAAATATGCTTTTTTATAATATGCAGGTGAAGGAAATTATTATGTTTTTCATCGAAATGTCGTAAAGAGATAATAATGTTATAATTATTATTGGTATTAATAGCTGCACTTAAAATACACATTTAGATGATTAAATTTACTATTAAGTTTATGAGGAAGTTTTAGTTCATTTTAATTAGAATTAATGAACTCAAGGCATAATTACATTTTTGTCATAAAATTATGACGTTCTTTTAAGGTTTTCAGCTTTCTATTGTAATAGTTTTGATAAATCAGATAGATACAGAACAGATAAAGAAATGGGTAGAATTTTAAATCTAAGTGTAACTTGTGACTGCCATCCCATCAACCAATCAGAAAGGATCACACGGGATTTGAATTAGTTTTTATTAATCTGTCAGAACGGATGTAGACAATTGATTTTTTTATTTCGCGACACTTTGTTTTTAAATTTAACCCAAGCAATGATATTAATTTCTCAGCTAAAATGTCAAACAACCAAAGACAAACGATGTTAGTAGTATAGAACAGAACTCTTTGATTATCTCCGTTCGCGTGAGATAGTGATCTACAATATCAAACAGACGGACAAAAAACATTTCTTGATACTCATTACGTTTTATTTCAAATGAAATTTGCCACGGTAGAATACTGTCTTATTTATTGGTTAATAAAACACTAACTAGTTTTACGATTGGTTCTTAAGTTTGAACAAAACACAGATACATTTATCTATCCGTCTTTCCTGTAATAATCAAAATTTTAAATATTTATGAAATCTAACCTTAAATGGCTTTCTTCTTATCATTTAGTTATTGGCAGCGATAATAAAAAACGGATTGGTATTCCAGTTATTCACATAAATTCGTACAGGATCGATTAAAATTTTTCAGTAAATGTTTTTGGTTTTTGATTAAAATAATAGGAAAATCCCTAAATATCATTATAATCTTTTACTATATTTTGACCAATTAAGTATCCGTCAAATGCCATATATGTAAATAGAATAAAAATCAATTTGTATCATAATATTCTCATTGCTGTTAATTGAAATTCGTAGATTTATAGGTTAAAAGAGAAAGCAAATTAACCAAATAGACATTTGTAAGCTTATAAATTTTACGGTGTAAATACCATTTTTATGTTAACAAGCAATTAATCAACGCAGCGCATTAATTTGTAACCGCAGACTTTAATATAAAAACCGGCAAAGATAAATAAACCGTATTTTTTATAAACCGGTATGTACCTCCATAATAACATCGATAACTTTGACCACTTGGAAGCACTTCGTTAATCATAATACCAATGCCTACTTGTGCTTTTAAAATAGGAAAAGAAGTCCCTACATGTAAAACTTTCCAATAAATCAAGTCAATAAATCTATAATATTACAATTCCCTAACATAAGCTAATGCGTTTAGATGTGTCATATAAAATGTCAAACTAAATACAAAACCGCTAATAATGACATTTCTATCAAACGATCAATCATGAGTCAAATCGCCCGCCATATTGTCACATTTGTTGTAATTACAAGATAAAAATATTAAGATGTGTAATGGCGGCCAGTCGTTTAATTTGTTCATGAATTATTAATAATTTCAAACTATGTATTTTATTTTACAACGCCCCATTCGATGATCAAGCAGCTTTTTCAGGGCTGATGTGATGGAGGTTTAGTGCGTTTAAATATATATATATATACAATTTTTACAAAATATATAAATTACAGAACTTTGTTTAGTGGAATTACAAAATATAAAACATTGAAGTATTATAATATCTCGTAACATCTAAAATAATCAAGATCCTTCAAAATTCGAAGGTTAACATTAAAACTAACATCCTAAAACCAAATCTCCTAACATTTATATATAATAGATGTATCAAAATACATTGAAATTAATACGATAATGGTTGTAACTTGTGTAATACCATCAAATTTATTTGAGTTATAACTCAGGTTATTTATAATAGAATTTACAATGCGACAGGTGTAATTGTAAGATGGTATTAACTTATTAATTAATAATAAATTTACTTGCACATTTCACTTGACCGTGCTTTTTAAATGTGACGTTTGGCCGACATTTTGAATACGGAAGATTATTTATTTATTATAATATAATCAATAAACATTTTTCAATTCAAAATGGCGGGAATGTAACTACCTACTGAATGTATCATGTAGTAAAGTATCCTCCTTTGCAGTAAAACATCTGACATCAACAGCTGTTAAGATATTCCTAACCAACATATATTGGAATTAATTCAACTATTCCGTGTTAATAAACACATTTCATTGTAAGTATATTTTTTATTCTATTGAGTTCTCGAGTGTCAAATGTTCCAACCTGACACATTTGTTAGAACTTACATGTGTTTGTTTTGTAATATTAATAAACTGAATGTCATTATTATTATTATTATAGTCAAAGACAGAAATTAGCCAAAAAATATTAGTACCTAAGTATTATGGTGATTAGATGTAAACTAAACATTATTTTTATCTTACTTAGATATATTTAATCTGCATGTAGTAAAAATGGTTATTTTAAAATATATTTATTACGAAAATTAATATCTATTTGGAGGAAATGTTGAAATGTTCATGAATCTTAACTTTCTTATGTTCTTTTCCAATTCCAATAAAAGCTCTGAATCTTCATGAAAATTCTAATTTGCCATACTTAAATATATTATCTATCTAGTTTATATTTTTTAAAAACACAAGAAGCTTAAGAATTTCTATTCTGACTACATTTATGAGTAAATATATTATGTCGGAAGGTTGATATTTATGATGCACATGTCACTGTACACACTCACCCAATAACAATTACCATTCAAATAATAATACCATACTTCAATTCAATGGATTATAAAAAGAAATAACCATTTGAGGTTTTTATTGGTAGATAAATATGTAATGCTTTATATTTTTAAATAGCAACATTTTTATGTGTCAGTTAAAATACCTAAAAATGATATCGAGTCGTTTGAAATAGATGAGAGAATATTATCGAGGTTTAAAAAAATACCTACATCAAAATACTTTTTTATAGAGAATAAAACATAACTTTTTATAACATAAAACCTTTTTATATGTTTAATTCCTCACTGGCAACATTTTTTTATTAAGCTTTGCAATAATTAAATACAATGCATATTGTAATATGTAATATAAAGGATAGTGCAGTAGTCTATCTGTATATAATCGCTAATCGCAAGCACCGCTCCGGGCGAGAGCTCCTGTAGACTCATTGACTATTGAAAGGGTAACAGAGTAATGTAGAGTATTGTAGAGGGATTTTAATTATCTGTGACATTACTTTATGCTAAAATTAACTTGAAGATAACTAGAATTTCATGTCAATTAGATTTATTGATCTTAGCAATAATTAGTTTATCTCTATATAAAAAAGTTTTGTTTAACTAAATTTTAGTTCTAGCTCTCCAAGAAAATTATTATTAGATACAATACTAAAAGCAATAGTATTTTGTCTGTTTTATACGAATAAAAAAAATGCCTTTGTCTTTTGTCTTTGAAATTATTGACATTTAAATATTAATTAATATTTAACACAAAGTTCACATACAATACTTAATATAGATTCTAAAGTTTATGTCGTTCAAAATAGCTTTATTGATGAGCACTTCACCGTCGATACTTCAGACAGACCAAGATATAATATTTATGAAAACAACTGTTATATGATAAATATTTAATTAGTATTGATTTGTGTTCAAACTGAACCCCATACTTTGAAGTAATTGCTGTAATAAAATCGGTAAAGATAAACTCCAATCGGTTATTTACGTTATTTAATGTTTTGGATATTTATTGATTTTTACAGTTCATTGACCTTTATTTAATATGTAATAGTCTTAAAACTTAATAGAGATTATATTTGATATATTTTCAAAAAAACTTCGTACTTCTGTTGTATCAATTCTTGAGATCAAGCAATACGCGAGTATTTTCCGTCGAAATTTGTTTTTTTTTCTGAATTATTAAGGTCTTAGTTTCCAGTCGAAGTTATTATTCCTATCTAATATTAAAAGATACTAGATTTATTCGTATCCAATACAATTCTATGTCAATAACGCTGTTTTGTGTTATGGTTTTCAGACGGAACCTTTAACACACGCTTAAAAACTTAACTAAATTTCACCACAATTAGATGAACCGGTCAAGTCCTCATAGAGGACAAAGCTACAAAGAAACATTTTATGTTAGATTCCATCACTTAACCCCAATCCCATGAGCTCACTTCTCACCATCAAGAAGTCCCGTGGTTTTAACCACTTAGGTATATTGGTGATGGTTCAGAGTGTATATATTTTAGAAGTTTTATTCGTTTTTTTGGTAATTATTTTAAGTCTAACGGCTTTTAATAATTTTATGTCAATGAAAATTATAATGTTAATAAAATTCTGAATTCGCAAAACAAAATGGATTCTTATAACACAATCTAAGCTTTTAGAATATCAATAAAGCCTAGAGTAAACGAAATTAGGTACTTTTATATTAATAAAAATAAAGGAACATTAATATATTTAGTTATATTCTCTTTTAGTTAATACTTTTGCTAAACTAATTTATCGTGTGTCGTTAAATAAATTAATCAGTATTTATATTATTCAGAGTTTTCTCGGACAGTCATTTTCCGTATTCAAAATACACATATACTTTGGACCTACATAGCCTGTTAAATGTCAATATTGCCAAAATGTAGATGTGTTTATTATTTAAAAATATATATTGTTATTTCATTTTATTGTCCGTCGTTGAATAAACTGTAGGTTTAACATCATTCAGAAATGTCCCGAAAGGTAGTTTAACGTATATATATATATTATAAATATATGTATTTGTACAGACTTAAATATTCTGACAAAATGTACTCTTTGTTAAAAATGTAGATATTTTTTTTATCTTTACGACGGCGGCTAATATCAAATACACTTTGTAAGCTAGGTATTAGGTAGGTCTCACTAACGTTCTGTTACTTAAATTAGTTAGGTATTTCATTATACATTATTATATTATTTTCCTTTTTATATATATACCTATTATTACTATTTTCAATTTTAATAATCAGATAACATGACATAAAAAGATCTGAAAAAATTCTAACTGGTGTCTTATTAGGCCTACGCCTGTTTCTAACATAGGTATTTAAAATTATAAAAGAAACATCAAAACTAGTTTGAACAAAAAATATTTTCAGGTTTTATTCATAATAATGTATAATAAGTAATAAGAATTAAAATACTCACGGTTATTAATAAACTCAATTTGCGGTACACGGCATCACTACACAATAATAATCACAAAGTCTTCGCACACGATAAAAAAATATATAAAGTTTGTAATTAATTGTAAATAAACGTTAATTTGATTTAATCTGTAATTAATCTGATCTCAATGACGTAGCACGTGGAGTCATTTTCGTCCACTGGGGTCACGTCACTTGTGTCATTTTCAACATCCCAAAATCCAGGATTTAATCGGAGGTCATTTTAGAAAACAAAATCACTGGCTATCTCTGCACACTAAACACGAATGATAACAGTCATCAACTTTTGAAAAAACGACTCACTGGCAGATAAAAAAAAATCAAACCCACACAACCACAAAATTCTGTCCAATTAAAGATAATGTTTGTAGATATTTTAATAGCGCACCCCTCCGACGTAATCCGACACAACCAACTCCCGTTGAATTTAAACACTTAATGATCGGTTGAAGGAAATTGTCCGAGAAACGAACGGCCCAGCGTGTCGCCTTCTCTCTCTAATTAGTTTCAATTCCCGCCGCTTGTATGGAGTCAGTGGCGCTGGTGTCCTCGAATGGGCGGTCTCTATTTAAAGGCTGTTCGTTAGAAAGGCGGTTCAGGCCCGCCATTGGCGGTTAGAAATGGCGCGATTTTTTCGTTCGTACGTGCGCGCCGTTCGGGTTGGTGACTCTACATTGATCGTGACTCTAGGTTGCCATTATATTTTTTATGGGTATTTTTTGGCGGTGCTTCGTGTTTTAGTAACCTGTTCGTGGCCACGCCCAGTCGCTCGTAGAGACGTGCAGACGGTTATCAATCCAGACTCCGGCCGTAGGCTTTACGTTGTTTTTTTTATTGTGTCTTTTTTTGTGACGGTGTCTTTTGTGATGTTTTATTACTTTGTGAGTATTTGTAACTGATATTCGAACAAGGATGTAGATTTGTTCTATTGAATGTGTTGTTATGGAATATTAATATAATATATGTATAATATTCTCGTTATATGTCATTGTAATTTTCTTGTAACATATTTATTTTTTAAGTTATGTATGAAATTGTTTCTTTTGTATTATAGTTTACTTACCTATTGTATCATCGTTACTGGTATCAAAAAATTGTTTTCGTCTGTAAATTAGGAACAATTTATACCTTTTTTATGTACATGAAAATTTATGGAAAACGATATTCAGCTATTTGAAAAAATATATATTTGTTTTAATTTTCATATAACAAATGTAGGTATACCTAAACTTAAGTGTTGTTATTTCATGTTAATGTAAGATGTATATAATAAGAGATGTTTTTAAATCAGTTGACTCTACCTTTTATTCTTTAGTAACAACAACAAAGTAACAACCTTATTCCAGAAACATTCTTATGTATGGAAATACCAACTTCATTTAAAAATAAACAAAAACCTTTTATCAAATGTAATTTAGATCTTAACATTTTATCTCTGTTTCATTATTTGCCGTCTTATGAGCTTGATCTTAATTATTAAACATTCAATCAAATATTATAAGTAGGTACCTAATATATTTTAACCATCATTCAATAAAACCATTCGTAAGTCTAGCTTCAGTATCAACAGTATTAACTTCTACTTAATGAGAAATCATGAAGGACAAATACCAACTTACCTACCACAAAGGAGTTGTCATATTATTTAAATACATAGTAAATTTAACCTTAAAAATAATATATCTCAAAAAAAAATATTTTGAAGGTAGATCACAAAAAGAAAGACTCAAAAGTAAATGTTTTTTATTTCAAATGCATTTAAACCTCAGACTCTAGTAGCACGGTTCTAAAAAAGTATTTCCATGGAGAAGAACCGGCGAGTAACTACGTGGATACTATTCTAACCCTTTTTATATATATATAAAAAGTTTATGTTTGAGTTTATGTTTGACCTAAAATTAGAAAAGTAACAAAAGAACCTAATTAATATAGTTGTTGTTTTGTTAATACAACATATCATAAAACAGCTTAAGATATTAAGAAAAGATATTAAGTACTATTTACTAAATTTAAGAACCCAAAAATAGATTGTACATATTAGGTATATTCCTTTTGAAAACCACTTGTTTAAATGCCTATTTATCAAAACAGAACGAAACAAACAGTAGGATTTCTAAAACAATTAGCAATATAAAAACTATTTGTCATATACTTTTTGCTGCTTAAATAATAGTTGACACTAACATACGTTAATGTCAGTTATGACATCCGCCATTTATAACAGCAAATAGCGATTAATAAGAAGACAGTTATAAGCTCATTTAGTTTCTAATTTCTTAATAAATATTAAACTATACTTTCATACTAAGTTATTATTTTTTTAATCATTTTGTAAAATAATGCTACCCAATTAAAAAGGTCTGGAAGAAAATTAATATGCTATGAACAATTCTATAACTAGAAGTCTTTATTAGGTGATATTATTCTTAAACAACTAACAATAAACTATGAAAGCGTACCTCCATTTTAAATTTAATCTAATTATAAATAATTGCAGCAATCATTCGCTCATTCACTCTTTGATTCTTTTTGACTCATTCATTCTTCCATTTTTGTTTCATTGACGTAATGGCGTCTATACTCTATGGGTAATTACACAATAATTAACGCGTATTGTTTAATCTTTCTTTTTAATCATCAATTAACAACTCAAAGTGCGTAATAATTATTTTGTTCAACGCAAAAAATTAAATATATGTGAAGACTAAACCACTTAGATAATGAACGTTTATTAAAGATACAGGAATAAATCCGCAATTTTAATTAAAACTTATAAATAAAAGATTAGCAAAAGAAACGTCATATATTAAATCATTATTGTTACATAGTTTTAAAACTTTTTGTTATTTAAGATAATAACATTGTTGACGACAGAATTTAATTATTGAAAAGAAAACATTAAACTTAGGTTAGGTATGTTAGGTCTTACGATATTCTTATTAAATATGCGTTGGGAAGTTATATTTCAACCTTTAAGATTATGTAATTAAAAAAAAGAACTTAAATCACAAATTTAATAACAAAAACGATTATAAATTGAGTATCTATATCTATCTATCCATCTACACTATTAAATAATAATAAAGTACCTACCTGAATATATAATGATTTTTAATATCGCGATAAAATAGCAACAAGGTTAGATACAGGACAAGACAATGAATTAACACTGTTTATATAGATAATAAACACATGTCAGCTACCTATAAATCTCACCCAATATCATTCGTTCCATTCGTTCCGCAAAAAGAACGAATGAGTGAATTTATTTTAACATCTTTAATCTATTTGCTCATCGTTATTTCATAATAGGCGTAAACTTTTTTCAGAGCTTCAGATCGTAAAACCATTATTTTAAGTTCATTATCAAAACACCGAAAAGTTTTATTATCATATATAATGATTTAATGAAGCTGTTAACAAAACTTGACGGCTGTAGATATTTTTCAGTTTAACAATAGGAATAGTTATAACAAACCAAAATCTATTCTCAATAATTAGCTGGTAATCATTCTAATTGATATTACTATTATAATAAACCGAGATTCCCGGTAAAATAAATAAACACTAAACTCATAAAACGCCAATTTATGTTTCTAGGAAGAAAAGAACGCCGGCGCTTGGTTTTACAACTCAATAAAAGCTTGGATATATGATTATTTGTACTTCGCCGCAACATATCAGTTCTGCTACTAGTTGGTACATATTTATTAATGTTACAAATATATCATTAAAACAATTATATTACAGTTTGAGTTAAATAATAGAGTATGTGTTTTCGTAAGTTTTCGTACCTCACAGACGGACGGACAGACATAGGTATCTATTGTCCAGAAAGTTATTGGGTTTTCAAGATTTAAATCTTCTTAAACAGGATTAAAAAACAAAGACACTAAGAGCATCTACTAAAATATAAATAATACATCTCTATAGTAATAAAAGATACATGTGATTTTATAAAACATTTTAATATTTACGAATTGTTAAAAAATATTTATTTTGTAATAATAAATATATTACCCTAATATAAAAATGAACACATTTAAAAAAACCGTACATTTATTAAGAATTATTAAAACAAAAAAAATACTTGTTTGCAATCGATAATTACTTTAATTGTTCGTTAAAATAAATCGATTCGTTTCGCCGATTACAATTTCGTCACATTCGAATATCGCATAAAAATACAAAATATGCGCATATATTATGAAGTCAAATAATTGTTCAATATATTCTTCATAGCCAACTTTCTTATAAATGGTAATTATTTCAAAAGAGGGCCCCATTACTAAATTCTAACGCCATGCGCCAGTCCGTTGGCAACCAGCGGTACTTTTGTCGTATTTCATATTTCGCTATTATATCGCCGTCAAAACGACAATCGGCATTACCTTTGCCATTTTTTTGTCTATTCTTTTGTGATGGGGGGTCTAATGGCCCCTTGCCAATTTTTTTGTTCGAATACAGGTGGAGTGTGCGCTGAAGGGTTCGCCATTGTTGCTATTTATTGTAGAATAAACTAATAATGTATTGTATTGTAATCAGCTATTCTGTGTTTTCTTATATTTTGGGTTTTTGGATACGCCATTTAAGGGCCCCGCGATATCTGGACCCTTTTATATGTCAATAAAATCTTGATATGTTCGATCTAGTTTAAATCAATTTTTTATTTTTCTTATAAAATAAAAAATGTTGTATGTATGTTTTTCAATGATCTCTTAATGTGTTTTTGTTATGAGGACTATCTAAGTGTCAACTAACTAATAGGTAGGTTGGTACTTAAGAAAGTCAGTCGTAAGTACCTACCTACTTACCTACTATTGTTAACGGAGTGTATTCTGATATCATGTTAATATGTGTAACAAATTTGTTAAGAAAAAAAATGTATCTATTAGTGTTAAGTTACATTAGTGTTAAGTTACATATTCTGTTAAAGAAATATTTTTTAATATTAAAATAGTTATTTAAACTAAACACCTATCATTTTATAGAGTTTAATGTATTAGGTATATATAAAAATCCAGGATATATCTATATGAATAAATTTACATATTTAAATGTTATAGTTGAATAAATACTAAGTTATTATACAAAAATCTGTTCTCATTTCAATAAATATTTAATTGACAAACCAGTTTTTTTTTGTTACCAAAATTAGTTTCCTTCTAAAATTTACATACAAAATACCAGATTGGTTAAATTTTATTTTAATAACGACAAAGAAAATATCAGATTATTCATTCAACTTTATTTCTTTCTGATGGATATAAGTCATTCCTATTTTATTAATTCATGAATAATATTTTAATAAAATTATTATTATTATTATTATTATTATCTTATATGCAAATAGAAATCCAAAAACAATAGCCTACGATGAAAAAGTATATATAAGAGATACCCTTATTTTTTTATTTTTTTTATACGGAACTAGGTTAATGCTCGACTACATTCCACCTGATGGTAAGTGAAATGTACCTATATCATAATAATAACAAAGTAGGTACCTACCTAAAACAAGTTTAATGTCAAAATTAAACCTTGATACACCGAAAATGCTAAATATTTCGAAATACATACCAACATGGGGTTTAAGATCACTCCTATAGGCTTTTAATATTAAAATCGTAAATATCTAAGAATTGTATCTCAATAATAGTTATAATACAGTCAATCGAAGCATAATATAATAAAACCGCTAAATAATATGAAAAATAGAAGTATGTATTATTGTATTGTCCTAAATCATTAAACGAATTATAAATTAGCATAATGCAAATGTCATTATAGTGGTCAATAAAATGGCGGACACAAGTCCTTTATGAAGGTGATATGGCGTGTTTGTAAACAGTTACAAATGAGTTACATTGTACCATAAGTGGTACAAATTGAGAGCGTTCTATAAATTATGGGAAAATAAGATAAATGGGCAAATAACGATTCACCTCCGCGTATGTGTAGATAAAATAATATTTCCAAGACTCCACGTGCTACAAGATGTCAAAATATTTGACATTAAAAAGTACCAATAAGAATTAAATCAAGTAATGATTTTAAATTTATAATATATAATAAGCTAGCTGAATATTCATTATTTTAACATTCTGTTAAATAAATTTGAGTTAAAATAACAAATGAATGTCATCTAAATCTGTCACCCAACAAAAGATCGGCAGGAGAGTTGCGCAGCCATTAGCAGATAATCTGTAACGGTAGCCAGCCCTGAGCCAACTGTATTCCAATAATCTCGTTACATTCGAGTGGATGAACGCATTCATATCAGGGTTGAATGATTCTTTAGACTTACAAAAACACCGCCATTTTTTGCGAGTGTTTATTAGTATCATCGGTGATGCGAACGTAATTGTTTGAGAACTATTATTTTTTGGTTATACTCATTAATGTGCATATAAAAGTATAAACTTAACTTATTAATCAAAACAAGTAGTTTATTAATATCAATTAATAAACTGAGTGAATTGCGTTAGAATTGATATAATCTTAGAAATTTGTTTTGATTTGTAGAAACCTAAGAAAATTATTTGATATATATTATTAAAAAGCAATTGTACACGCTTTTTGAATTAAATGTTACTGTAACCCCACTGTTGTATTGTTTGTAGATATGTTCAACAAATTATGAAATATTATTAGGTACCAATCAACCACACGCGGAAGATCAACGAGAGGTAGATGTTATTGCTGTTTTAGATGTCCATAACCGACCTCACCACTTCCCATGAGGTGGACAATCTTTTCACTTACCACCTAATTCAACAAAATTCTGTTACCAAAACCTATAAAATAAGTATTTGTAATATATACCTGCATACAGTTCATATTTAATTTCTCCAAATATTTAAAATAGAGTTAATATTAACAAAAAGTATTTTTTTGTTGAAATGTATTTAGCACCACTGTTAGAATTCGCAACATCAATCATACTCCATTGTCGGCGCTGGGCGGGAGAACATTTCTTTGAAGAGAAAGCGACGAAATGAAATACGTAAATAAAACAAAAATTCACGGTTAAATGGACATTTAATAACTAAGTTTTTATTACATTTTTATGGGTGGTATATATTTTTTTTTTGTTTTAAAATTTTAGATTATTATTTCATTTTAGTGAGATTGCTTAGGTTGAATCTATATACCTATTATAAAGAAAAATAACTTTTATAACTTTACATACGGAGGGGAAGGTATCGGAAACACTGTTTAAAATATTCTTACATTATTTAAAATATACGTATTATTAAAAATGTACATAAAGTATATTGTACACGTGGTACATAAATATATATAATGTCAACAGACCTATTATTATTTGTACTTACCTTTTTAACAGGCAACACCGCCGGCAAGAGCTTGTATTAAATAAATGAAGCAGTCATTCCTTTATCAAACAGAAGGATACCTCTCCACATTAAGTCATCTTTATTAAATAATACTTTGCCAAAAAGTTTAAGAAGCGCACCGTCATAACCTAATGCATTCGTCACAAAATACGTCGCGTCATCAGGACTCACCCGCCGCGCTGTCCAAACATTGGAATATTGAAGACAAATGAACTTTTAAATGATCCTCTTTGTAATGAAAGATAAAATAAACGTAAAAGAAAGAAATAAAGTATTAAGACACTTTTTCTACGTCACAATCTTTTCATTAAACTAACTTAGACGTACTTACGTTTACTTTTATTTTAACGAAGTTATTATAATTGAATTTAATTTCACACTATTAGCCAAAATGGCGTTTAGATTTTAAGAACCAAATATAAAACAGGTAGCCCTTCTTGAAATATATTTATTGTTCTTGGATACAATCAAATAAACTTAAAACCTGAAACTCAATTTGCTTTATGGTATAGACAACGATACTTTTGGCGCCAAAATAAAGACTCTATATTCTATGCTTTAAGATCCATTCGTTCGTTTTTAACTTGTCAATCTATAAAGGGACTAACGAGGTGGGTTTTAATTATTTTTAAACGTGTGTTAATTTAGTTTTTTGTAGCGGAACCTTTGAGCGGTACCTTTATGTTTTTTCGTTTGTATAATCTGTGAAATGGCATGTTAGCGCCATTACTGATCTTTTTTTAATTATAATCGATATTCGGACGTTTCCGGTAATTTTGTTATGGCCACCCAGATTAGCGACGTTACTAACGTCTTTATGTTCGTTTATAAATAAACAATAAACATTATTAACTTCATTATCGTCATTATTAAAATATTTGTGTGTTTTTAATTATCTTTTCGTGATCACTATATGTACAAAATCCTTGAAGGCTCGGAACGTGAATGGAAAATGAAAAATAATACAAACGAATTGAGATCCTACCAGAAAATATTTTTATTTAGTTTTTTAATTACTCACTATTTTATCAATAAAAAACTATTTTATTAGTATAGAACCGAGCTGTATTTATTATACTAACTTCTACAACCCTCTCAGGTCAATATGAAGTAAATATTACAGATTAATATCTTTCGCGAATGAGGGAACCGAAAGCCCTACTTCTCCCCTTTCCCTGTGTCCTCCTCTCCTGCTCCTCCCCCAGTTTCTCAAGGGTGGAAACGCATCTGCATTTCTTTACATGTTGCACATGTCCACAGACAGCGGTCGCCACTCACCATCAGGTTTACCGTCTGCTCGCTTTCAACCCCATCACATAAAAAACTCTTTAAACATTTTGAAAGGAATCATTTTAACCTGATATATAAATGTTCAGTTTCTACTTTTTTGCTTTAATATTTTAATTACTTATTAGAATTATTATTTAATTAATTATTGTATATATTAAACCTGCTTAAAACATCAGTGAAGGTAAAAACATCAAAAACTATATTCATTTTCAAATAAGACCCAGAATCCTTAACCTTTGTCTGTCAAAGCATCTGTCAAAAAACGTCGGGAGTCTATAGAAAAAAAAAGCAAAAATATATTTTTAAACCACAAACAAAGAATAACATAAAAAAGGTTGCGTGTCTTTCAAGTACATAGGATACAGCCGGTGTATAATTGTACATAATACCTATGTAATGTAATTTGCCTCTGCGCTGCTATAATGACAGGGCGTAGCACGCATGCGCAGTACACGGGAGAGTTTTGGTTTCGAATACTTTTGGTTTTTCAAATTAAATTTTGTGGGTTATTGTTGTTTAATTTCTGGAAGAAATAAATCTGGATAGTTATTTTCTAATCAATCTCGAAATTATAAGGTAATTAATAAGCTTTTCTTTTATAAAAGTTTTAAGAATTATTGTGGTAAAATAAAAAAAAAAACAGTTAAAATATAATACTATTTTATGCTCTATATTGAAAATTGGTCACGTTTATTTTAATCATAGTCTTGCATACATTTTATAATATATTAAATATTATGTACTGAAATCGAGTACTGACAACTCTACGATGCAAAAGACGTAAAAACAATTGAGTTTCCTCCGACGTGATAGAACCCGGCTATTTTTGTATACAGAAATGTATACTTAGAAATATACGTATATTGTATATATTTATTATTTTTTAAGTATATTTTGGAATTTATAATAAATTCTTTTAACTAACTTTTAAAGAGTGTAAGCTACTTTCAATAGATACTCCCTCTCGCTCGGACTCTCTCTGTCTCGCTCACACGCAATGTCTACTTTTACTTTCTAAGGAAAGTAAGACTAAAATAATTTATCATCGTTAAAATAATAACTGTGATCTAGTTTAGATTTTTTCTGATGTAGCTTATAAAGTAAGTTAATAAATCAAAAAAGTATGTTCACCTTTTGTTAATCTTAAAAAATAATAAAAAAGTATTTAATTCCTTTATATTATTTTTTTTATTATTTATTAATATTTTTTAATACTACATTTTATTAATAAAAAAAAGTTCAGATAAACTTAAAAGAATATTATATAAACTTTTGTTTATATAATATTCTTTCAAGTTTTTATTCTTAAAAGTTAATTACCTATATATTTCCGTAAAAAACTTCCATTTTAATTACTAATAGAAAGAAGCTGCAAAATAAAATATATATATAAAAAAACAAGAATGTCAATAAATAAAATAATTATGTGATATTGTTATTCTAAGAAAAACCACAACTTTATTAATATTAGTTCTCGGAAAAAAGATACATAAAATTCATACATAATAAACAGTAAATTTATTAAATTTATTTTTCTTTATATGAATTCGAGAATATTCCTTAGAGTGTGACCCCTAATATAACATTAGGTACTTTCAAGATATCTTGAGTCGTTTGAAGACACCGTTTTTACACTGACGAGCAATTAAAGATACATATATCAAAATGTATACTAGCTATTCCCGACGAGATTTTCTGCCTCTTTACTTTTTTGTAATTATGGCCCAAATATTTTTTGCTGAATTAATATATTTTTTTAAATAAATAACATAAATATTGGTTTGTCTTCGAAATGAAATAGGCACCAACCTTCCTAATGCTTTTTATTATAAATGTAATATTAGATATTATCTATATAGATTTTTTTTATTTAAACGTATTAAAAATAAATTATATAAAACCAAATAACTTATTAACAACACAATATGACACATTTTTGTTATTTCATTTACACTTTCATAATTTTTAGACACTTTTAGCATATTTAACTATTTCCAAAAGATTCACTACTAAATCACGTACACTAATAATTTATGGAAAATAAACTGAACCATAAAATAACGTGATTAAAATAAACTAAAAGTGTTAATTTTTTCGTCCTCAAGTGTACCAACTACAGCTGCTGACACTGCACTTACTACCAAAAAAATAAGTTGCAAACCATTTCATACTTTAGTGTATTAGATATAAATATTAAAATCCCATAAACTTATTAATAAAATAAAAAGTTTCATTGAAAAGGTATTTATTAGTATAGTTTCTATATCTTAGCTACCTGACGTCTGAGTGTTTGTCTTTTTGTTAGATATCTTAATAACGTATGGGAATAAAGCAATTTATATATATATATACTAATAACTTCTTCGTATGTCCGTCTGCAGACACGTTTATCTTTGAACATTTATTGTCAAATCTACTTTTTGTTACTTACTTACTTTTTGTTTTTGTTAATTTTTTATTATTAACGTTCCATCCGAGGTTAAGGTAAATCTATACTAAAACCTGGATAGATTACTTATTTCTATACTGAAAAAATAATCATGTACCTATAGTCTATACCTATCAGTTCGCGAGTTATTGAGTTACAGACATACAGAGAGACTTGTTTAATATAGATAATAAATAATAATGATGATTAATATGGATGTTAAGTTGTAGGTATACTTCCTTAACATGCAATCTAGAATCTGATTAATGCTACATAAAACACCGAAAACGTAATAACAAATGCGTTTTGAAGACCATTAGCGTGATAACTCATTTGACAAAGCCGGTAGGTACACCATACTAATGACCACAGGTTGAAATCCTGCACTATACTTTTTTTACTTAAAGTTACTTAAGTCAAAAATATAGGTACACACAAAATGGACATAATATTTATTTTTAAATTAGCTCAGTCAAGGCTTGATCTGAGGAAAAAGATTTGTTAATTTAAGTATTTGACTATAGCGCCACCTACCTCATTCCATTTGCTTTAATAAAATGTGATTTTAATGTGTCATTTAGAAGCCACACGGTCACCATATTTATATTTTCGCCATCTTATTTGGGATGTGTTTTACGAGTGACGTTTGCTCTTTGGAGGATTTTTTTTTCTTGATTTAGTTTATCTATGTTACATATTTTATAAGTAACACAAATAATCCAATGAATACGTAATAAATAACTGTAATCAACGCTGAGTTTATTAACCCAAGAGTATTTGTTTAAAAAAACAATACTTAAACTACAGATTACAACTAAGATAATAATCAGCGAACTACGAGTCGTTAGTTGCGTAACAATAAAAAAAACGTCAGATGATTTACTCATTTATCAAACTCTCTCTTAAATAACCGTGTATTTTTTTGGTTGTACTTGTGTTATTTGATCATTTGAATAAAGCTAGTTATATTCTAGATAAAGCCAAAATGCAAAGATATGATACGTAATTCTTATACGTTCTCAAAATGTATTATTTTTGTATATATTATATATATATATATATTATTTAAAAGATATATCTTTATCCAAATATATACAGGGTTATTTTTAATTACTTGACCACCTCTTACAGGCAGTTTCTCTACATCGATCCCAACAACATTTGTTCTACAACTTTTTACAAATCTTGATAAAACGACACAAAAAAAACGAAACTACAATTTTTTTTCTCCCTCTTTTACTTATTACTCTGTATTTTGTAAAAAGTACTTAAAAGATCAACGTTCGGACGACATACCGACGCCCAGACTTAATGCCAGTTCAGAGACAACAAATAAATTTTGTATGGGTAATTTTTAATTTTAAAAATTATTTATTTTAAAAACTAGTAGAACAAATTTTATTGGGATTGATGCAGAGAGGCTGCCTGCAAGAGGTGGTCAGCTAATTATAAATAACACTGTATATACTTATATCTGTATAGTTTCTGAGGTTAGCGTGCACAAACACAATATAAAGATGTATGAATTTTTGAAAATATTTTTTTTTGTGTTGTGTGCGCACAACTAAAAGACAAACAGATAAACAGACAAAAATTTAAAAAAATGCTAAAAATGGATTATGTTACTTATCACTTCAGATCCTGGTAGATTTTTTTAAAATCTTCACTGTACAAAGACTACTCCTCTACAGATTTATTACGTGTATGGAATAAGATTTGCATAGTATCTATTACGTGATTGACATAACATTACATTTTTTTAACCGATTTAGATGAAACACTAAGTTAAGTTAAACATGTTAAGTGAAGACTGTGATAATATATTTCTGAAAACCGCATTCAAATAGGTTAAGCCGTTTCTAAGATTATCGTGCATAAACATACAGACATACAGACAAACAGACAAACTGAAAAACCTTTGTTTTGGGTTCTCTTGCTCTTATAAAGGCCCCTGTGATGTTTTTTTTTTATATTTTCCATGTACAGAAATGGATCAGTGACAATTTTATTATATGTATAGAAAACGCGCAGACAAAATATATAACAGTTAAAGTCACTTTCACACGCGAGTAAATAAAAAGCTCAGAGCGGAAGTGACTAAGATTAATTTATTTTTAATTCGCCATCTTATTTTGAATATGTCATGAGTGACGTGTGCTCTTTGGCGGGAAGTTTTTTTTCTTGCTTTAAAGTAAAGTACTTTGTAATACTTTTATTATAATATCAACTATTGTATTTGTATTTATATATCATTACATTTTTTATGGTCTAACATAAAATGTATATTTATGTAAGTTTAATACAAATACAATAATAATAATAGATATTTATCACCCTATAAACAGGAGTGAACAAAATTACAATCAAACAGATAAACATAATATTTAATGTAATCCTGTCTTACTATCACGCGCAAAAACGTAATTACAAGGTAATTATCAAGGAAAATCTTAACAAACAATGGACAATGGCGGCGGGAAAAAATAACTCAGATAATCCAAACGTGCGGGGAATAAATCGACGGTGACATTTACATAATATTTAAGGTATGGAGACTTTAGACACGCCATCCAGCGAGGACACGTCAGAACATACCACCAGTACCATGTCTAATACCAAACTAAATCTTACAAATAAGTCTGATATTCTCTAATTTATTAAACATTTTAAGTGACATTCTAAGATTTCCGATTTTTTTTTTGAAGCACACATTATAAAGAATGATGTTAGTATCATTGTTTATACGGTTACCCCGAGTTTAATATGAAGGTTATAACAATTATTATTAATTACTAAGTAACCATATATGTCAAGTGCAAATAAATGACAAAATTCAGTTACTTATTTGAATTTTTAGAGCGTTAAAACCAGGGTTATTATTTACATCTATTTTAAAAACACGAACTATCACTGAGAATAATGAGAACTAGATACGTAAAGTTGGTGAAAAAAAAGTAATATATTATTGAAATTTGGTTTTGTAACAGTTTATTGCCGTGTCATCAAAATATGAGGTGAATAAGTTAATATTTTTTACGGCGAAAATTTTTCACGAAATAATACATATAATAATAATAAAAACAAGTAAGATTTACAATTACAACAGAATTGTATGGAGTTTAGTACAATTTTTACTTATCACAGGGCATCTGGTGTAGATCAAATAAAAAAATATAAAAATAGTACATTGCTTCTCTGCATCCTTTTTCCATTTATTAAAAAAAATAAGAATATTTTACCATGCCCGGGAATCGAATAAAGGATCCGGTAAAGTTGTACATTTGTTTGATGGTAGATGATCTGTTTGATATTCCAATAAATATCGATAAAACAACTGAAAATAAATCTACGCTCAAAGACTTCTAAGCGAATCGAATTTTTTTGTTGCAATTTTGCAGTATTTTATTTTATTTCTTAGAAGTCAATAGCAGGACTTTTTACATAAAGATTATTACAAACAAATATAATCTGAATAGTAATTTTATAAATAAAATAAATATTATAAAATATTTTTGTGAACAAATATCTAAATAGTAATATTATTAATGTAATCCATTGAATACAATATACCATTACTTGGCGCCGGGGCGTGTCAGATCTACAAAAGCCAAGTGTCAGCGGCGCCATAGCTTTTCGTTTTTGACTTTGTTTTTTTTTTCTATCGACGCGGCAAATGTACGGTAATTTAATTAGTTAATGGTTGATTTTAAGGTTTTTTTATTTATATTTTATTATTACTGACAATAATTATTGCGAATAAAAATTATGGTTATTCAGTTTATTGTAATTTTGGAAAAAATTAAATTGGAAACTGATAAGCTATTTTTGTTAGTTACAATAGTTTTTATAATCTTATTTGTAAAATATCAGCCCGACTATGGGTAGGTATTGAGAATTAGTCATCGGATAAAAATTCGTAACTCTTCTCAAATATAATATATGTACCATCGAAAACTAATATTTTTGTACAAAAAAATAGATGCGCTGCCGCCAACAATTAAGCTGGCCCTCTGGAATACGTAAAACCTCAAATGACTGTAATTATAAGCGATTTTATTAAAAAATAAAAACTCTATACAAAGCACGCGCCGCGCCCTCAAGCTAAAGATGGCGCCACTGGGATTTGGAGGGAAATCTAATGACATTATAATATATGTAGCTTTTTTTAATATATTTTGTACTATTTTGATAAAAAATATCTGTTTGATTTGGACTATGAATGATCTCGGGCTTATTATTGTTTATTTAAAAAAATGTTAAAAAAATCTTTAAAAAATAATGAAAAATCTTAGTTGTGTTATTTTTTATTGTGAAATCCATTTATAAATAAGTACACATCTAGCCACCGCTACATAACTTCTCAATGCCTTTTGTATATTTTTATTATATGTATATTTAGTATCGTATAGTATTATAGTATATTGTATAATTTTAATAGGCCCTCCTGACACTTCCATGTTGACGTACACAAGTGATCACTGACTATCATTCTAAGTGGAAAAGATATAAATAAATAAAAGAAAATATATCTAGTGGAGAAACTGTCTTAGAAGGTATTATCCAATATTTTTCAACAAGGTATTGTCAATGCTTTCTGTTATGGCACTAGAATGTTTGTTATGGCTCAAATTTTAAAGAGAAAGAAAGAAAACGTTTTGATGTTATGTTAAAAAAAAACACATTAATCAATTATGTTATATTCTAATAAATACTAATATACAAGGTTTGATACAAAATATTATAAATATTATATAATAAATATTATAATAAGCCACATTTATATAAATGAATGTAGTTCAGATCGTATAATATACTAAAAACCTTAATGTAAATACTTCACAAAGTCTACATACTTAGGAAATAAGTAGGTAAGGATATATTTGTAGTAGATCTTTGCATTGCTTTCAACCAAATCATCTAAAACACCGTCGGGTATAATTTGCAAAAGGATTCGCGATCAATAAAACAATTATATACACAAATCTTTAAAATCGACCATTTCTCTATTATTACTTTTGTTTCGGCCGACACAGGTAAAAGTAACATTTTTTTCGAAAGCCCTTCCCGCCGAAGCACGAGTCGGGCGCCATCTTTGTTTTTTTTTTCAATTCTGCGGTTGCGTTTAGGATAGAAGATTGCCGTAGGCCAAAACAGTCAGTCAAAAGTCACGCGTTCGGAAACTTGAAAAAAAAATGGAAAAAATATAAAAGGGTCGTGAATGATATAGTTTTTTCGTTAAATTAGAGATTTGGAGCACAGTTTTTTAAGGAGAAATTGCGTGCTGGACGGCTTTAATAATACGTCTGGTGATTTAAAACTTTTCGGAACTTAGGAATAAGACTTTTTTTTATTCTAGGTAGGTATCATTTAGGAACGAAACCGAGATCCATTTATATATCGTTATTCACTTGCCATTTTATTGAAACCTTTATTCCGCTACCACAATTATACTTATGTTTGTATTGAAAAATAAACAATACTGTTCGATTGTTTATACAAAATTTGAGAGTCAATGATTATGACCACATCAATGGCAAACATTGCATTATTAGGTAAGTAGGTATACTTATGTTATAATTACACTTCTCAGTTGATTTTTTTATGTTATAAACACCTCTAAAACAGAGAAAACATTATCTAAAAGAGAGAAATTTTCTTAAGGGTAATAGCCTACATTATGTTCTAAATCGCAACTAATATTATAATCCTGGACCTGCTTTATTTTCCGTCTCATGTTACAACGTGAACGGAAGGAACCGGGAAGTGAACTCCATTTCTATCATTGATTGTCTTATCATCCCGGACAAATTACAATGTCATAGGACATACCTAATAGTAAGAATAAAACAGATATATCACAGTTTTCTAGTTAACTACTTATGTATTTAAAAATTTTAATTTCTTATTATTTGCCGATAAATAAACATACGTTATTTGTTAGCTTAATCATTGCAGATAGTTAAACATATAAATATTGTTATTACTAAAAAACCCATAAAAAATAATAATTTACGAACTAGTTACTTTTTTCAATAACTAAGTAAGTAAGTATTTAGGTAGTTCGGATACATAAATAGGTTTCATTATCATTAAAAAAACAACTATAATATAACAACTATAAAACAACTATAAAATAAACAACTATAATAAGTACTTATATATGTTTATAAAATAAAGTAACGCCTACGAAAATAACGTCAGCAATATTTACTGTTTGTGCCTGATAACTAAGTGGATATCACTTTTTGAGGAGCTTTACTAGAGTTGTGAAAAACTATGCAGGACATTATAGTTATTTATAAAACATACTCGTTAACAAACTATATATTTATTTTTTGATATATATAATTAACTTTTTTTTATATCAATCAAAATATATTTTATTTAACTTTTATACAGATGACATAAACATTTGAAGTTTCCATTTGACATAACTTTTGTCAAATTTGATTAATCTTATCTAAATATTATGAATTATCACTCTTATAACTTCTTTATCTATATTCCATCATCATATCAGTCAACAAACTGGTTTGACTAGATTAATCAATATAATTCTTATTAAAATGGCACGTAATATTCTTAAGCTGGGAGCTCTGGAAGCACCGAGAACAGCTTTTTTACTTTGTGACATCCAAGAAACTTTTAGGCCTCATGTAAAACACTTTGGAGAAGTAGTAAAAGTCGCAAATAAAATGGTTTGTATACATTTTGTTACATAATAACATGTTATCTATATGATAATTAATCATGTTTTATCAGGGATTAAGACGTTATAAATTTAAATTTACTATTTAAGAAAATATTGTGTCTGATCAATACAAAAAAATAAGTACCTATTGATAGATTATGCACCAATTATAAAAAACTTCGAGATTCTAGATATTTTCTTAGACCCAAAAACAAGTCTTTTCATCAATACGTTCAAAATATAAATAACATAAAAAATCATATTCTTATATAATATTATTCTCCAAGTCCAGCTGGAAGCTGCAAAGCACTTCAATATACCTGTGTATATCTCCGAGCAATACCCAAAAGGTCTTGGTCACACCACAAAAGACATAAACACAGAGACGGCAGCACTTGTATATGAAAAGACCAAATTTTCTATGTACACACCAGAACTACAGGAAAAATTGAAGAAAGATGTACCGAACTTAGGTTCCATTGTACTGTTTGGCATTGAGGTTAGTATTTGAATAATAGCATTAATAAAAATATAAACACAACCTTTATACCTTATTATATATTATCATATTGTGATGATGAAGAATTAATATTGAAAGTAAAATTATTACAGCAGAGGGTGAGGGTGTGTGCAAGTCAAAAGGCAAATCTACAAAGACAATGTATAGCATGGAGGAGACATACACTTAGTAGTCAATCATTTTTAAAGACCAATTAAAAATCATGAATTATATGATATGTGTATATTTAAGTTTATTTTTTTCATTTTCAGGCCCATGTTTGTATTGAACAAACAGTAATAGATCTTCTTCAACAGGATCTAACTGTTCATGTAGTTGCTGATGGAGTGTCTTCACGGTCTTTGATGGATAGAGGTCTTGCATTACAGGTTTGATCATTTGGTGTTAAATCTATTTGTCTTTATTACTGTTTGTAAATCGAACACTCCGTTCCTTGCTGTCTAATCCCGTTTTAACCTTTATCATAAAACACTTTATAGTACAGTTAAATATTTTTATTTCAATCATTCTTTCAGAAACTAACCACCATTTTGAAAAATTTAATTGATCAAACTAGATAGGGTCATTTCGCCTGTTTGCGTCCATCGCCAGTTTGCGTCCATTCGACGGCTATCCTTACATAAAATACTCGAAAATAAGTTCATGAACTTTCTAACAAAACCAAATGTAATTTCTGCCAATACCTCAATATATAGGAGATACACAGTCATAAACAAAATTTCCTTGACCGCGATCCTTCCCTTTAAAAAAAAATAATTTATCTGAGCCATGGGACAAAAGACTGCGAATGTCTTAAATATTAGTAAAAAAATAGTGAGCAGCAACACCACTCACGGTTAGTTTTACATTGTTTTATGTGAAGTTAAGGATACATAGATGTTTCTAGGCCTTAATAATAAAGAAAGGAAAACATAATTATGAATTTACTTAAGTTTTTTAATAGGGAACATGCAAAAAAATTTAAATGGTCTCAAATATTTTTTTTTCGATTACTTTTTATCATCTTATTATAATAAAATCATTTTTTTTAAATTTACTAATCATTTAAGGCCATAAAATAATTTATGAAAAGTGTAACTTTAGGGAGCGAAATTCAAAATTCCAAAACGCGCCACCATTGGTCGAAAGGAAATGTGACGTCATTTGACACACCATTCAATATATCGGCGTTTAAGTTCATACTGTGGTATCAGTGTGACTGAGAAAAATAAATAATTTAAACCTATATTTTCGTGCTTAAAGGTTTTATTAAATGATACAATTGTTTAGGTAATATTAAAAACATTTTATAAATACTCAAACAACTCTAACAAAACAAATACCTACAAACTATTTTTGAATAGCAGTTAGCATGCTACTACACAATACATTTTTAAAATGTTTCTGCCTCTGAATCATTTTTCACTTCACTTGACTCAGATAAATAACTTGGTTGATAATCAGCAGATATAGAAGATATAAGATGCTATAGAAGTATTATCAGCTGTGTTTTCAGTAAACAATTTTCTTTTTAAAACAGATAGTTTTACTTTTAAAACTGTTGTGTAACAATGTTGTGTGTTAAATGAGGAAATGGTGACAATGCTACATTTTGTTTTTCAGCAGGTATATTTACATTGACACCTTTACTTCCATACTTCGGTTTAATATTAACTTGCACAGCTTAGTCACTTGGTAATTTATCTTTAATATGTGAAAAGCAAGGCTCTGCCTTATGATCATCACATTCAATAGGAGAAGTACTGAGTCTTGGCTGGTTAATATCACAGACATTTGTATGGACTAGGACTTACTACCTATATCACTTCTTCGTAAAGGCCACCAATTTTTTTAAACACTACTTTTGATAGCTAACTCTTAAAAGGCTTCATTAACCGATGTCAATCTTTGCCTTTTGACTATGCACATTCTCATTCTATCAGCTGTTGTTTTTGCCACAAAAATATATAAGGAACAACTCCTTTCTTCAAACTTAGATTACATCTTTCTCCTTGTTGTTTCGTTACACATATTATATTCAATACAATTTGCTGTATCTTCCTTAACCTGAAATAAATCGACAGACCATAAAAATTGCGTAAAACAAAAAAAGATTACGGTTTTTATAGAAAGTTATACTGAAATTTGTAAGATAGGTTAGGTTAATTTTAAACTCAAATTTTCTAATGTTTAATACTTACTATAAATTTAAACTATAGATTAAACTTATTATAAATAAAGTATACTTACGTTAAATTGATCTTCACAACCATATAAACACGATTTAGGACATATATTATCCCTTTTAATTACCGTACACCATTCTTTTGTATTTTCGCATCTCTTGGAATACAAAAAACACTTTGTCGGGTGTTTTTCTAATACTATTTTTGCACTCCGGTACTATACAATACTCGTAAGATGATTTTTATCTTCTTCCATGACTTGTAAAGCAATTAAAACTTAAAATATCTATGAAATTGCTAAAAAGTTCATAGTAAACATTCACTGGATGTATCATTTGACGTCACGCAAAGCGCGCGCAAAATGGCGGTGTTTAAACGGGTCAAATTTACTCAATGTTTTAATTTTCACTTTGAAAAAAAACTAGAATCTTTTCAAGCCTATTAATATTTTTTTCTACGATATAGAGAGGTAAATGATTAATTTACGTCAAAAAAAAAATATGTGAATGTTCCCTATTGTTGACAGTTAAAGTAAGGTGGACGCGAACTACTACATACAAATTTTAAAAATTCCACTTTGCGTACGCAGTGGACGCGAATTTTATGACCTATTATTTAGGACAGACTACCTTTGTTTTCTTGTTATCTATTTATAAAAGTAATTAAAAATGTATAGAAATTGTGAAATCACAGTGTATCAGGGTGCAACTCTGAAACTCATGACATGAATAAAAATGATTTTGCCTATACACCTTTTTGGCAGTTACCTGTAGCTTAGTTCAATAGTGTCTTCAGATGAAGTTCTTATTTTACCACTAGAAGATATGGCTACTCATACTACACCAAGTCTTGAGAAAACTAAGCAACAAATATCAAAACCCCCTCCGACTGCTTTTATTCATTTAGTATCAACTGTATCACCATCTATTTCACCTATAGAAAAGCCTCCTAGTTTACAATCATCTTCATTATTTATTCAAGGCATTTCACATTCAGAAACCTTTGATCCATTTAAAACTCACCTGATGTTGGCTGAAATTTTTAGCATAGCAAAAAAATTTAATCAAAGAATTCCAGCGGCCATATCTTCGTCTGCATCGAGAAAGTATTATGAACATAAAGAGCAGATGGAGAAAAAAAAAAGCAGTAAGAAAAAGAAATTAAGAACGAATAGAGAAAAAAAACTTCAAGGAACTGCTCCAAAACGTAGGAAAAAGACACTTCCTGTTAAACTCACAGTAGATACTGATACTCTAAAAAGAAAATTTACCAGCCGTGGATAGTACAAAGTGCGCTGAATGTAATGACATACTTATATCAGATGTAGATGAAGATGGCGAAGAAAACATTGGCTGTGACAAATATATAAGATGATATATTTGTTATTAAAAATATTTTAAAATTTATTTAGTTAAATATTTAGACATAAAACAATAAATTGTTAAAATCTAATCTTTCTGAATAATAATTAATAAAAATCTCCCCTACATTCTATATATAAGTTGGTGGACGCAAACTGGTCCATGAGTGGACGCAATTTAGATTTTATGGACGCAAACTGGGTAAATCGCCCAAATCTGATATTTATCACTTTTATATTTAAATCGTTATATCTTTCCACCAAAACTTTAAATGAATATAAAAAAGACTATATTATTAACACTGTACATAAGTTTTTATTCAAAACTAGTGCTAAATCATTTTTATTTTCTCTTTCAAAGTCCGCAACTCCACTAAATGGACGCAAACAGGCGAAATGACCCTATGTATGTATTTGAATCTATGACAATTACACTTTTAGTAATTTGTTATTCATATAATGGAAAACAATGCTTAAATCCCAATAATTTGTAATAATTCAATTGAATAGTAAACAATGGCATGAATTTTCCAAAACAAAAATGTATATTATACTGTATTGTTTGTTTATTATTTATAGCTGTATGAGTTATTTTCTAAGCCTTTAGAATACATTTTTCCATGACATGACATTTTTACACTACATAACTTTTTTACACGACATGACTTTTTTACACGAGATGACATTTTTACACGAGATGACATTTTTACATGAGATGACATTTTTACACGAGATGACATTTTTACACGACATGACATTTTTACATGGCATGACTTTTTACATGACATGACATATAATTTGATGCATCTTTGGAAGAATATTTTACCTATATATGTTAAACTAACAATCATTTTTCTAACATACTTTTATTTCAACCTTAACGTTATAACGTCATTTGAGAAAAATATTGTCACCTAACCTACCTTCATTTTGCATGTTTTGTTACAGCGAATGCAATCTATTGGCTGCTTTGTTACAACAGCCGAGAATGTTCTTTTCAAACTTTTGAAGGACAAAGAGAACCCTGCCTTCAAAAATATCTCTAAACTTAATAAAGAACCCACTTTAGATACTTTTTTTAATGTTACTGCTAAGCTTTGATCATTTTTGTAAATCTTGTGTAAATAAAATTATAGTCTGAAATAAAATTATATTGTGTTATGTTTAACTTATGTTTAACTGTAAGCAACTCAATTTCTTATAAATTTAAAAATGAGTCTGTAAAACTTCTATTACACATTGGGATCATAGTTGTTTTCTTACCCGGTATATTTTGTTTTTTACACTAAAAAAAAGATTAATTAAAATCACCCTTAATGCTGCAGATATATATGTCTGTATATAATGAGCATTTTATTTTCAGAGACTCCAATCAATAGGTTGTTTTGTCGGCACCTCAGAGAATGTGCTCTTTAAACTTCTAAGAGACAAAAATCATCCAGCTTTTAAACAAATATCAAAGCTTAATACAACTCCAACAGTAGATGAATTTGGAGAAAAGAAGGAATTAAAAGAATAAAGTAACTTATGATGGTTGGGGTATTAAATTTATTTTGTAAGACAAAGGATTTATATATTAAGAATTAACAAATATATTGTAATAAACTTTATTTTTAATGTAATAATATTTTATAATTTAATAAAGATATGGAATTGTAGTTTCATTTCAGCAATGACCACTTCAGTTGTTCTCTTGCTGATTGCAGAACCTGAAAAATAATGGTTTTTGACATAAAATACTTATAATTTAATTTGTAAGGGATATTTATTTAAAGTGGACTGTCATATTGACTCCTTTATATATTAAAATTAAGTTAGTGAAGATAATAAGTAAGTAAGAGTCTTATTACAATTGTATTAATACTCGTTGTTGAATCTCTCTCTCTTTTGGAAAATTGACCTAAATTATATCAAAAGCGTATGTTTTTATAATACCACAATATGTATATGTGAAATTCAAAAAATAATTGTGCTAATGATAGAAAATGCTAATTTCAATATGAATAAAAAAGAAAAACCCAAAAGATAAACCTTGAAAAGACAGGGATGGATTAAGATACTATACAAACATTATGTAAACAAACTTTCCATCTACTGAAGGTCATATTTATATTTCGATGACTATAAAAATTATATTTCTTGTTGTGTAAAATGATAAATAGACTGAACCGTATAACTTCACAAATTGGATTTCTTATTAATACATATACAGGGGTTATTTGTAATTAACTAGCGACATCGTGCAGGCAACCTCTCTAATCAATCCCAATAACATTAATTGTTCTACAACTTTTTACAAATCTTGATGAACAACTAAAAAACGGAAAAAAAATGCTCCCTCTTTTACTTATTACTCAGTATTTTGTAAGAATTACTTAAAAGGACAATGCCCGGGCGCCATAATACCTACGCTCAGTTATTGCCAGTTCAGAAGCAACAAATGAATTATGTATGGGGAAACTTAAATTTTAAAAACTATTTATTTTAAAGTCGTAGAAGGAATGTTGTTAGGATTGATGTAGAGAGACTGCCTGCAAGTGGTGGCCAGTTAGTTACAAATAACCCTGTATATACATATATAATAATATTAAATGTGAATTGTGCTTATGAAGTGAATAATAAAAATCTATTTGATAAGGGTTAAATAAAAAGCAAAAAAATAAAAAGCACGATATATTATAATAATAACAAAATAACAGAGTACTCGAAAAACATTTAGACATTTTGAAATTAGCCGTTTCACAAGTATTTAAATTGTATTATTTTTTAGAGCATTCTGGACAATTCGAGAACTATAGGTAATTTCTAATATGTATCGCCTTTTCTTGTTTTAATATTAGTTATTCATAAGGTTATACAGAACCTGTAATATTGAAATTATGTGAAAAGTTTGCAAAAAAAAAATAACGAAACAAATCGAGACAAAAGCGAAGATGCTAAAACAAAGATAATAAAAACAAATAGAAACTTGTGTCATGAACAAAAAAATGTTATTACTTTGATTAATATTATTAATGATTATGGCACTGTTTTATTATTCTAATTATTATTTTGTTTATGATAAATTATTTAAATCCATTTTACAAACGGATAATCATTTAAGTTTATTTTATGTTCTTTTTTATACATATTAACATGAATATTAGAATTTAGTAGAGACAATAATAATTATTTACGAGTATATACAGGGTTATTTGTAATTATTTGACCACCTCTTGCAGGCAGCCTCTTTACATCAATCCCAACAACATTTATTCTATGATTTTTCTAAATGATTAGTTTTTAAAATTTAAGTTTTCCCAAACAAAAACTATTTCCCTCTGAACTGGCATTAATTCTGAGCGTAGGTATGGCGCCCGGGCGTTGACCTTTTAAGAACTTCTTACAAAATACAGAGTAATAAGTGAAAGAGGGAGTAATTTTTTTGTTTCGTATTTTTGTGTTGTTTATCAAGATTGTAACAAAGTCGTAGAACAAATGTTCTTAGGATTGATGTAGAGAGGCTCCTGCAAGAAGTTGCCAATTAATTACAAATAATCCTGTATATTGCTATTTACGAGTATTTTCTGTGACCTATCAAGAGTTAAAGCTAATAATGTTAAGGTTTTTAACAGACAATTTTATTTTTAAATCTAATTATTAAACGTCCTAAAAGTTAATTAGGTATTTAATGTAGTAAATAAATGTAAAACAAAATGTCAAAAAAATAATAATAGCAAAACAATGATCAACACTCAAATAAATCATAGTATACTTACACAATATTAAAATATACTGTGAATTAATTGTGCAATATTTACATTACAATATTAATTGTAATGTTTATGTAAAATATATATGTTTAAATAAAAATACACATACAGAAAGCACATTGCAGTTCCAACTTAGGCTAACCGGTCTGACAAGAACAGGACCGATCCAATCTAACCATAGAGTTATTATACATAGAGTAGGGTAGCCATAGGCAGACCTGTGAGTGTGTCTAACAAATAATAAAAGAGAAAAGATGAGAGACCCATACTTATTTTTATCTAATCTTTCTTTTATCGACAGACACATTTTAGCTGGCTTCCCTACTACATGTATAATAACACTATGGACGGAGTCCCTATATGATCACTAGGTATGGGCCCGTCAGACCGGTAAGCCGTCAGTCCTTCAGACCATTCTACCAGAACATGTCGTTAACCCGCTGCATTACCTGCACCACGGTCTGCTCCCCCAGAGGCACGTCCTCTCCTCTCAGCGCGGCGCGACCTACTATGGACGTCGGGTCGGAGTCCAGGATCACTCTGGTGATTGGAATGGATAATTAAAAAACAATCACATTCATTCAATTCACACATATACTACGATATCTTGATTAGTTTCGGTACATTAATCGCGTATGGAACTGTTGAGCCGAGTTCAGGCTGATATTGCTAGTTTTGATAAGATCTTACTCGAGACTTTATCATGTACTATTACTACAAAGTATTAGCTATGATGCAGTGTAAGAAGGCAATAGGCAGAACCTGGGGTATCAAACCAGCGACGGTACTATGGATATACAAAGCAATGATATTGCCAAGAATCCTACATGGTGCCCTGTTTTGGTGGCACAGGACCGCCTTAGGCAGAAATAAACAAGAACTAGACAAAGTCCAAAGGCTAGCGGCCCTCATGACAACCAGTGCGATGAGGACAACACCCACAGCTGCACTAGAAATCATGATGGGACTAAACCCACTGGATATAGAAATTAAAAGGAGAGCAGCCGAACAGTGGTTTAAACTAAAGAATTCTGGACAATGGACCGCTAAAAACACCGATGAGGGTCATGCCAGTATAAATAGACTATATGACAGCAAAATGTCAATGATCCTCTCCCACAATGATCTCATTAAGAAGGAAAGGATCTTTGACAAAAAATATAAGATACATATAGGACAAAGAGACAACTGGATGATAGAGTCTAAGGGCACTATATGCTACACAGACGGCTCAACAATAGAACAAACGATGCTATCTGGAGCCGGAGTGCATATAAAATGTGCAGACGGAGTAGAAATCAATAGATCAATAGAGCTAGGAAGATTTGCTAGCGTCTTTCAGGCGGAAATATATGCCATTATGGAATGCGCTGATATGGTAAACAAACTTACAGAAACAGGTAAGATTACCATCTACAGCGATAGCCAGGCAGCGCTGAAAGCACTCAACAAAGCAGAGACAACCTCGGCAATTGTCAAAGAATGTAAGAACACATTGAAGGAAATGACCAGGAAAGCCGATGTCACGCTAGCCTGGCTTCCCGGACACAAGGGCCACACGGGCAACGAAACAGCGGACAAACTAGCCAGAGATGGAGCGAATGTCAACCTGGTGGGACCGGAACCAAGGTTGCCGATCCCACACAGAATCACAAAAGGAGTAATCAATCAAAGCATTAAGACAGAATCCAACCGAAGATGGAAATCCTCAAAGGGCATGAAACAGTCCAAGATCTTCATTAAAGGTATGGACAAGAAAAAGACAAGTCAACTAATGAGACTATCCAGAGCGAACATGAGGCTTATCACAGAGGTAATCACAGGACACTGTCGACTTAATAAACATCTGACGGTGATTGGAGTGACAAGAGATCCAATATGTCCTGAGTGCATGGACAGCGAAGAAACCAGCTTCCACCTACCTCGCTCAGTGCCCAATGTACTCGATGGCCAGATGGGAGATAATGGGATCGGACATATTAGACAAGGAAGACCTAGGACAACTAAAACTAGAAAACATTATAAGATTTTGCAAAGAAACCAAAAGATTCAAAGGGGAACCGTGACCGCTGGTATATCCATATCATCATGGGGAAATGGATGAAGTGACCAGCAATTAACGCGGGTGGATCGTCCGTCCGGCAGTGGACGTCCCCGACAGATATAATAATAATAATAATAATTACTACAAAGTATACAATAATTTAATATAAAGTAAACTCACTCTTCTCCGGTTATGATGAGTGTCAACCAAACTCACTGTTGAAGCAACGATGATCCCGTGTAGCTAACAGGATCATCGTTGCTTAAACGGCAAATCTGATTCAATTTCTACTGCTCCTTGGAGTTACAGATAATATAACATATTTATATTGTATACATTAATTGAATTATTAGATTAATCTGTGAAACAAATGTTTTTTTTGTGGGAATATGTCTAGGGCCACTGTTTAGGATGCAACTCATATAATTCATGAGTAATCGATACTAATATAATATAAATACATGTCATGTATTGAGACTTATTACGCTGCTTTGGACTTCTAATGAAATTTTAAAAATATGAAAAAATCTTCACAAACACAATTATTATATATATAAATTATAAAAACCCACCCTCCATCACAGATCTCGTCAAAGGCCAGCATCACAGCATCCAAGTTGTCCATCAATATTCTCTTCTCGACGTTGCGTCGTAGCAAGATACTGACCGACTCATACAACGCATTCAGCACCGATTGAAGTATTAACTGCAATTAATTTATAAATGAACATTATTTACAAACATACACACAAAAACATAAGATTCACTATCCCACCGGCTTTGAATATAAGATATATTGATTTTAATACAATAGGAGTCCAGAGAATAAATAAATATAATTATTTTGTAAGGCTCCTTCCTAATCAGCACAATGAAGTTATACTATAGAATATTTTTTATATATTCCAATATTAGTAAGAATATATTTGTTAACTGGCAGAAAAATATACTTATTTATATATAACCTATACTGCAAAGTTAAAAATATTGGTTTGAATTCTCTAATAAAACCTAATAGATGTCACCACCATCCTAATAAAGATGATAATATATATAATACTAAATTTATGACAGGGTTTAGGGATACAATAGTTTGGACTAAAGAAACTAGAATTTCTGCCTGTATATATTCACTATATATTTATTTAAATTTTAAACATGACAGATGAAGCTTCTTAGCATTCCATGGAATCACCGTGTGGGTGCCGGGCCCATCGCGTTGTAAGGAGAGGAGTGCAAGCAGTGCCTGGGACTTGCGACCCAGGAGTAGGTGTCAGGGGCCCCTTTATTATGCGCAAAAACGCTCGCCTTCACTGTCTACACTCCTCTCCCTACCTAACCAAATTTGGAAAGAACCTACCAATGCCGCCTTTGAAATATGTTCTAGAAATGAACTGATCTAGAAGTTCAAGGTCTTTAAGTAAGTTATAGAGAGATTTTGCTGTTATACCTCTCGCTCCCACTTCTACCGTGTACAAACTAACTATAAATTTATTCCTGATCAGTTCGTTGGTCAGTTCGTAATACTTATTGAGCTTGAATGTGTGATCCCTTGGGATGTTTGTTTCCCAAGGAACAGTAAGCTCCACAAGTATCACGCGCCTCAGATGTTTAGAATACAGGAATAAGTCCGGTCTGGATGACGAAACACCAACATCCCCAGATATTTTGTAATGCTTTTCATACGTGTCCATCATGAGAATCCAATCAGGAGCTGCGCCTAAAATTGAATAAAGCTTTGCTTTTGATTTTTTGGAGGAGCCTTCTTTTACGAATTCTATAGATCGTTTGGTGGTTGTTATACCCTTCCGCGCTCTTGCTACTGAAAGACTAACCGCTTCCCGTATAATTTCTAATACCATATCGTAGCGACGCGAGTATTGACCTTTATTTAGAAGTACCCTACACCCTACTAATAAGTGTTGCAAGACTTTTCGGTGGCTTTGCCTTATCTTACTAAATTACTTTGATCTGGGAGAGTCATTTGGAATGCATTTAGATAAAATTTTAATAAGTCCCCAGCAACCAATCATTAATTAAGGTGCGCCAATTCAAAGCTTCGTTTTGCAAAAGCAAAACCCATTCGCTTTTAATTTCTAGGCTCATCGTGTGGAGTCGGTTGTTATCGTTTTCACCTTGTCGAATAAAAGATTTTGGTATGTACTTGTCTTGAACTTTCCTACTTGGTCCTAGCCCCACTTTATTCGTTTGAGCACCTATCATATTTTTCTTATGGACTTGAAGTTGTGACTCGAACTCTGAGGCAACTTTGTCTTTTGGGAGAGAAGTTACAGTATCATCTTTAGATTTTTCGATGATGTCTTTTGGTAACTCTTTAGATGTTTGTAGAGCTCCGATGGTTTCTTTAATTTTAACCCAAAATTGTTTCGGTATCAAAATAAGGTTGAAGAGTCCGCTGAGTGCGCTAACACGAGCCATAACTTCAATGTCTTTATGACGCTTGCATCTAACTTTGACAAAAGGGTTTTATTAATATCATAAACGCGGAAAGGCCAATTTAGAAGTGATGTTAAAAAAATTTCGTAAATCCAAGCTTTTTTGACGTTACTTTTTGGTTGGTTGTCTACCTTTTTGAGATCATTTAAAAAGCTGTCGACTATTACATAAAACGATGGAGTACGGCCTTGGTAATCGATATTTTTACCTAAAAATTTAAACGGAGCTGCTTTCGTAACCGTACTAAGGCATTGACCGCCTATTATAAGACCCGGATCGTAAGAGGTATACTTGGTATTCCGTCTACCCAGACACAGACTAACGCATTTACTTGGTTTTGTCCTTAATCTTCCCGTCCACGTACAGAAATCCTCAACTACATTTAAAAGTACCTGACATTGTTTTGGATTACGTGTCAGTATCGCGAGATCATCTGCAAAAGCTAGTATGGATTCTGTGTATTTATTGATAAACTTAAACCAATAACCCCACTTTTTTTTATTTCTAATTAATTGGTCTATTAAAATATTAATAACTATATTAAATATAATAGGAGAGATACAACAGCCCTGAAATAAACCAACATTATAATTAAGTGGTTTTAAATGGTTTTCATTAAAAATTTAAATATAAACCTGTCACTCTTCCGTCAATTAGTAGATCTAATGAAAATTACATAGTTGTAGAAGCATACCTAGTTAAAATGACTATTAAAATTTTGTGTTACCTCTTCATATATAATAATAGTATTTATTAATTTCTGACTTAATATAATAAGAGTTAGAGAATGTGATACTAGGATAAAGGTAAGATATCATCAGACAATATACATAGACATGCTTATGTGTAGCTTGATAAAGAAGAGTTTCTTAAATATATGATTGTAACAAGAAATAAATTTACCTCATTTTCATGTGAACTACCCATTACATAAAAGAACAGATCAACATTGCTCTTGTAGACACAGGTAAGTCCTTCCAGCATTATGATCTCTGCATTGGCTCTGAAACAAAGAATGTTGTGTCATGGTACTAAACTGTTGTTGTTTCAAATAAAAACACCGTGTTTGACCGAAATGGTTTAAACACAATAGGTAAGAGTTGCCACATCCTTAAATAGATTTTTACTACACATCTGGTGTGCCGGGAACACTATAGATGCTAAATAAAAACACTCCTTTAAACACAACCACTTTTTGAAGCAGTCCTTAATAAAAGTTATAAATTTGGTTCCACTATGCACACAAGGCAGTAAAAGATATTAAAAAAATAGAAGGTAACATAGTATCTCTATATATTTCTGTAAACGGCCTGCATTTATGTCAGTAGTTGATAAAAATGTAGATAAATTATATGCCTGCTGAAATGTAACTGAAATAATTAAACATGAAATGTAGATCTTAAGAAAGAAAGAACAATAACCAAATATTTGATGATTCAAGGAGTGTCTGCAAAGAGACAGATCAAAATAAAACTCAATATGCCTAGTTTTCATGATATCAAGATATCTTTCCAGTACTTCTGAATATTTAAAGCATGAATATGAAGTGATTGCTACCAGGCTACTTTAAGATTAACGCCAAATATAATATTACATAAGACAAGTTTGTTGAATTTATATCGCCAACCCTTCTCAGCATGGTGGCAAATAACTGAATTGCTGGTTCCACAAAAAATTTTCAGACAGTGATCTAATTTCACTTAAGAGTTTGATTATAATGTGTTAAAATAATTGAAATCTATATTTACCTGTGTGTTTTAGTGAATAAATTCTTTTCAAATGCCTTTTGTTCCTTAGCTGTTGGTAGGACATTCTTGTCGTAATACTTGGCAAGGATTCTGTTGCCATCATTGTCAAGAATGCACATACCCTTGACAATGTAGAGTGTTGGTTCCTGCAATTTTAATTTATTATCAAATTTGGATTGAACAAGATTTTTTAAGGACTTTATAATAATTATCATAACAATTCTGAATGGATATTCCAGAAAGTGTTTTAAGTTTATTTATATTTAGTAAAACATAAAGCCTCTCTTCCTTCTAAATTGTTTACGTTTACTAACATGTTTTACATGGCTTTCATTGCATTGTAAACGATATGGTGAAGCGCCGGGTAGTAATTTTAACTGGATTGTTAGGAGAAACTTAAGGAGTGAGATATTTCCTAAAAACATCTACGATACATGAGGTATTCTCATCTCAAGATGTTTTCAGGGGAAGAAAATTGCACTATTGCGAGGAAAAAATTTACTAAATACTTACAAAGAGCGATCCTTCCATTGTAGTGTGGACCATTGTAAAAAAATATCAATTTATAATATACTATAAAACTAAAGAAAATTTAAGTGGTTTCGTCTAGTGTTTTCAAAAAACTCGAAAATCTAAATCAATATTACGATTTTATGACGTGCCCAATATAGGGATGCTCGATGATCATCGATGTTGAAAGCAAAAACATCGATGTGCAGAAAGTACGAAATATATCGTAACATCGATGTTAACAGAATCGTCATCGATGTTAACTCACGGCCTCACACTCATGACTCAACTAATATATTTAATAAACGACCAAACCAAAAATACAGATAATTATGCTCATTACATACAACAACGCCATCCGAAAGATTATTATCAAAAGCTGGTTCTCTTCTATTCTTAATAGATTAAAAGGTTATTCTTTATATAAAAAAAACATATATTCGATATTATTCGTCCAGTTAGCTGATAAAAACCTTGGAATATGTAATAATTTGTACAATTCCTAGTAAAGTTGTAACAATTTCACTGTATTTTATTTCTTGGTAAATTATTAATTTAAAAATGATCGATGCTCAGTTTTCGATAAATATCGAACATCGAGTTTGGGTTTTCGATAATGACATCGATGTAAACATCGGTTTTTCTAACATCGGTCATCCCTGGACCAATTACAACTTACAAGATACAACGCTGACCATGCGCAGATACAGAAGACTGATAATCGGATACTAGTACATGCAAATCCAAAAATACCGCTATGAAATTAAATTACTAAAATATCCCTGCGCATTAAAATAAAATGCCAGGTAGCAATACCAAGCTGTGTGTATTTAAAAAAAAAAAAAAAAAAAAAAAAAAAATGTCAGAAGAAGTTTACAGAAGGAAAAGCTATATTATTCTTAAAGCAGTATTTGAAACCTCTATAGACTATAAAATATAATTATAAAGAATATTATAGAAGTTATAATGAGGCAAACTCTTTTTAACACACTTATTAGTTTCACGTGTACATTTGTTTGTAAACGACTTTTCGAATGCGATTTTGTCTCATTTCCCAATGACTGATTTTGTTCATACTTTGTAGATATATCAAGTACCGATAGTTAATTAATATTTCGATGATATAATCTCATTATACTGATTAGGATCTACAGGATTAATAATTATCTTAAGCTAATGAGGCGTGTTTCTTAGTTTTTTAAACTACAATGTAAACTCTTTAAAACGAAACTCAAGGGACTGAGCATTTTTGTCGTAGAGAGTTATCGTTATATGGAGTGAACAAAAAAAAACAACCAAATTATCATTTTTTTTAATATCTCTTAGAAAAAATATGTTATATATAGTGTGATAACTTTGTCTGACGTTTTGTGTTAGTACTTGTTTTGTATTAATTTATGTATTCTATTCATATCTAGATATGTAAAGGATTCGTTTTGATTAAACAACAATTTATTTACTAACTTAGCGGCATCTAGGGCTTGTCGAATTGTTGGTGGTGATTTGGCTTCGTCCACTGGATCATCTTCTTCATCTTGATTATCGGGTGTTTCCTTACTTTTGACACTAAATCCACAATTTGTTCATCTGTAAGTGTACCGGTTGTGGCTACATCCTCATCTAGATTTTCGTACGATTGTAGATCTTCGTTAAAATTGTTTCGTATGTTGAACTGGCTTATCCGTTCACTCAGTGGTAGATTGTCTTTACTATCAAATTGGTTCGTTTCTACTGTCTGACTACCACATAATCCAGCATGTCGAAAAGAATGTTGGATAGTGGCTGCTGTTACCTCTTGCCAGGCTTTTGATAAGAAGTTCACTGCTTGTAGCATGTTGATCGAGACCTTGCAGTCAGTTTCGATCATACCCATCAACGTTTTCCGTCTATAGTGACCCTTCAGGCTTTTAATTACACTCTGATCCATTGGTTGCAAAATACTGGTTGTATTAGCTGCGAAAAATGCTAACTCTATGTTTCGAATATAAGATAAGATTAGGTGAGCAGGACAATTGTCAACTAGAAGCAAGATTTTCCGTGATTTTATTTCAGCATCCCATTTTCTCACTTCGTCTTCAAGAACCTGCGATGTCATCCAAGCTGACTTGTTTGCTTTGTACGTTACACGCTCCTCCGGTGACGTTGTAATAGCCAACAGGGCTAACTGTATAGACAAACATAAAAAAAAATGCTTTGTACGTAACTGGAAACTGTTTTATGTTCTTGAAACACCGAGGGTTATTGAATTTGCCTATCACTAAGGGCTTACAGTATGGAAAAACTTACTATATCTGCTTTGTCGACTATAACAAAGCCTTTGACACATTAAGTCACAAATTTATCTACAAAGCACTAAAAAATCAGGGAGTTGAAAATAAATATATCAGTATAATAAAACATATATATCAAAATTCAGTATCCAAAGTACAGCTAGAAAAGGTTGGAGATATATTTCCAATAAAAAATGGAGTCAGACAAGGAGATCCACTCTCTCCAAAACTGTTTACTTCGGTGCTGGAAGAGATATTTAGAAATTTAAATTGGAAATTAGGTATAAACATAAACGGTAACAACTTGAACCACCTACGATTTGCTGATGACTTGACATTGTTTGCTCGAGATCCAGTTACTTTCCAAATAATGTTACAAGAACTTACCATACAAAGCAGGATAGCAGGGCTAATTATCAATGTACCCAAAACAAAGCTAATGACCAACAGATCTAAAATCAGAATCTCGCTGTTACACTTCATTGTTTACAATGAAGAGATACATTATGTAGAAGAATATGTGTACCTTGGCCAAGTCATATCACCTAAAGGGCAAGATACTGGTCATTAAAAGAGGTAATGAAAAATAAATCCATACCTACAACAGAGAAAACAAAAGTTTTTAATACCTGCATACTCCCGATACTAACTTATGGATGTCAGACTTGGACAATAACAAAAAACTGTATCAAAAGATTAGAGGTTTGCCAACATGGTATGGAAAGGAGCATGCTTGGACTCAAATTGAAAGATAAATGCCGACTCACGCATATTAGGAAAAGAACAAATGTGATCGATGTTGCCAGAAAAGTAAAAGAACTAAAGTGGCGATGGACTGGTCACATGTTGAGATCCAAGATAGAAAAATGGTCCAAAACCATAACGGAATGGTACTCTCGAGATGGAAAGCGTCGTCGAGGCAGGCAGATCAAGAGGTGGGAGGATGACCTTCCCAAGAAATGGAGAAAGTTAGCCAGGGATAGATACCACTGGAAGAGTCTGGAGGAGGCCTATGTCCAAGGACAACCTGACGAGGAGGCCGATGTCAATAGTAATTAAGATTAGTAAATAATATTCAAAACTAGGCTAAGTTGTCAGAGAAATAAAGGCTATTTTTATTTTATTTTTTATTTTTAATTAAGGGCTTACAGCTACTAAAACACTAATACGCTTTTTAGAAAATTTTCTTCCAACATATTTTTCCCTTTGAATTTTAAAGTTTTGTCGGGAGTCAATTTGAAAAAAAGGCCAGTTAACACAAGCACCCTTAACATAAGCAAATGATTTGCTTACTTAGGGGTTAGATCAATGTGTGTAAATTGTCCTGATATTATTATTAGTTTCATCTGCATTAAAAATGTCTTCTGGTGAGTACTCCTTCTTTAATTTAGGCCACACTGTAGTAATCCAATTGTTAGTCACAATCATATCGACACCCTGCGCCTCTCCGTGCATTTTACTGTACGTAATTTGGTAACGGTGCTTTAATTTTCCGAGCCAACCTTCAGATACTTTAAAATCAATTATGCCAAGTTGGTTGACAAACTTTTCAGCCTTGGCTTTTACAATTGATGATTTAAACATTTCTAATCATTCGAATCTAATGATCGTATTACCTACATCGTGTTACCTGTTGCAAATTCTACATAGATATTGTATATTAATTGTATGGAATTCTATCTTTATTTTGTTTTCAATTTAAGCTGCACTTTTCTCGTTAGTAAATGATATAGTCTTTGGCGCTGTTAGTTCTATTGACTGTTTAAACTTCAATTTCAATAACAATTTAAGACAAATTATGATAAATTGATTCAAAACGACAGCACAAGGAAAGTAGAAACTAGGTAGTAGCATTTTATTTTTCTTAACAATACCCACCAATGTTAAAATATTCTGATTGCCAGTTAATACTTAGATATAAGAATATTTGTTTTTAGCATTTAACATTTAATTCAAAAATCGGATATTCATACCAACCTACTTATGTTTTAAGCGAGCATTCTGAAATAAGAACATAATTATCCCCATCATTTAAAATGTATTATGTAAAAGATAATTCTAATTTTTGCACAACATTATTACAATCTTTATCATTTTTCTCATCGAATAAGGTAGGTATCAAGGCATTAACAGAATTGTCGTCATTTCAACTCACGATAATGTGTATACGATAATCTATCTAGGGATACGCAAAAAGTATCGATTCTTAACGGTACTCGATACTTTTAGTTCGATACCAAGTACTTTTGGTATCGGTACTTTAACTCCGATACTTTCGAAGCATCTATACACTTTAAAAGTATTGATACTTTTAAACAACATTATTCATGATGGTTTTAATTTGTCACAAATGCGGAGAAAAATATATACCGTCAAGCAAAATAATCACAACTGTAAATTGTCTTCGATATCAAATCAGAAAGGTTAAAGCTCATGGCGAAGAAGGAAACTTAATAAAACCATTAAAAGAACGTGCTTTAAAATAATTTCAACAGCAAAGTCATCAGATTCGGAAAGTGATATGTGCCTACGACTTTATTTGTTGTTTATGTTCATGAAAACCTGGTTCATGATAAGCGTAAAAGATTTGATGAAGGAAACAAGTTGGATTATATTTTCAAATCGAGTTTCTTTTTCCAAATCAGATCCTTTGCAAGAGAAGGGAGGACATGAAAGCAGCCTTTTGCACTGCCTTTTGTACCAGCTATGTCATTACTATCTAAACAGCTTTTCTCCAGGGCTAGAGCCGTCATAACAGAGAGTCAAAATTCATGACTGACAGCACAGAGGTAGTTTGACGATTCTGAATTGTTTTAGACATAACACCTAAATCATTACATATTATTATTAATACCTAATATGATTTTAATATTCTGTACTAAAGCTAATTAAAACAAAAATGTTTAGAATTTTACTTTATATAATGAAAAAAAGTAAAATACTTGTTTGATTCTAATTTCCAATAAATAAGCCTCAAAAATACCTTAAAAAAAGTATCGGAACAAAAGTTTCAATACTGGCAGGTATCTATCTTTACTTTTGTTCCGATACTTTTTGTGCATTGATACTTTTGATGCGATACTTGGTATCGGGTATGGTATCGATACTTTTGAAATTTTGCGTGTCCCTATCTCTACCAACTACCAAGCCAATCAGTCTGCTCAGTCAAAACCCTATGTTATTTGACTTTGAAGTTTGAACTAAGAATCATAGATGGCACTGTAGTAAAAAGACATGGCACTGTAGTATTTGAGAACATAATGTAATTAACATTTTCATTTCCTCTTTTCTTCATGACATACTTAAGAAGTCCATTTGATAAAAAATATTTAAGGTCTTCAGCTATTACGAGAGAATTTAATATTAAGATTTAACTTTCTAGCACATAAATATTAAACTCTCAAGTGGTAACTGGAACAGGTCTGAAATATATCTTTTGGTAAATATTATTATGTTTCTATATGCATATAGTTTTCTTTGTAAGACATGGAGACAGTCGGTCACCTCGCATTATTAATATTTTAGTATTTTTTATTTTAGCCATATTTTGACAAGAGATGACGTTGAGAATGTTAAAAGCTTGGTTAGCAAGGTTCTAAATGTAATGTAGGTAGAGACAATACAAAAATGATGAAAACTGACAAATTTCGCATTTTTTATGACTTTATAGAAAGAACAATTGTTTTGTTAAAACAAATCAACTATTAAAAATAATAGAAATATCAGGCGTCAAAATCCTTGGACAGAATATTTTGTAAAAAACAATATTAAGTAGGTATATTGAAAGTATGTGCTACAAACTCATACTCTATGGTTTTTGAAATGTTGGCTGTTTGTTTGTTTGCGTGCAACAAAAATCTAGTAAATCAATTTGAATGAAATATTCAGTGTGATTTAGTGTATTCAGTCAGATGTTCTCATTTTTTTTGAAACACAAAAACTGGATCCCAACTGCGATATTATGAAATACTTATTTATAGAGATGCGCCGAATAGTGGTTTCACGGAATACCGAATACTATTCGGTTTAACTTTTGCCGAACCGACTATTCGGCCGAATTATTCGTTTACCATTTTATTGTTTGTTTTTCATAAAGGTTCTAATAAGTATGTTGTAAATATATTGATTTCTGGTTTAACATATTTTTTAATGTTTAAAAATAAATGCTGATTTAAGGTTCAAAATAAATGTTGACTTTACGAAATACTGATTGTAGTTAAGGTAATGTCGATTTGAAGGTTAATTGCTTTATATTATTAAGCTTTATTCAACACATTATTTATAGAATTTCTTTGACTTATAATATGATATAAATCTTAGTTTGGTCTTTTAGTTCTTTAACGTGTTTTGTAGCCAAGAAAATAGATATACCGAATACGAATAGTGAGAAAGATGCCGAATAGTTACCGAATATTCGGCGCACCTCTTCTTATTTATAACTAATTCGACAGTCTATTAAACCTCTCAATAAATAAATAATAACTAATCGTTCTAAAGACTATTATTTCTAATTCAATTATCTAATTATGTATATATATAAGTATATTCATTATTTTATTTATATAAAGACTGATTCTATGAACTTGAGTTATAAGTATACTTAGATATTAACGTATTAACCTGGGTAATATAGAATTCTCAATTGCATTACACAATCGATATAATTACCTAATCTAGTAATATTGTTATTATTATTGTTCGAATATTCGGTAATAAATATTATAGATCTAATCTCTGTAATTGAACGTCCTTAATATGTTTCCGGAATCTGAAGAGGAAAAAACTAGCAACATCATTAATCTGGAAGTAATAGAAACCTGGAAAATGAAAAAGGAAAGAACTTAGTAGTACCTAACTTAAGTTCTTAAACTTTTATAGATTTCCTTCTAAATTTAAATAATTCTGTAGAGTAATTGTACTGATTGTAAGATATAGCTGAATATTAGTATTTCTATACGAAATCAAGCAACTGCCCTTTATCCATATTATCTGTGTTCGGTGGATATTTCATTCACTGTGGTGCTAATAAAACTTCCCTTACAACCATCCGTAATTAGAATATCTACAACAATGAATAGGGAACATTCACGTATTTTTTTTTTGACGTAAATTAATCATTTACCTCTCTGTATCGTAGAAAAAAATATTAATAGGCTTGAAAAGATTCTAGTTTTTTTTCAAAGTGAAAATTAAAACATTGAGTAAATTTGACCCGTTTAAACACCGCCATTTTGCGCGCGCTTTGCGTGACGTCAAATGATACATCCAGTGAATGTTTACTATGAACTTTTTAGCAATTTCATAGATATTTTAAGTTTTAATTGCTTTACAAGTCATGGAAGAAGAAAAAAATCATCTTACGAGTATTGTATAGTACCGGAGTGCAAAAATAGTATTAGAAAAACACCCGACAAAGTGTTTTTTGTATTCCAAGAGATGCGAAAATACAAAAACAATGGTGTATGGTAATTAAAAGGGATAATATATGTCCTAAATCGTGTTTATATTGTTGTGAAGATCAATTTAACGTAAGTATACTTTATTTATAATAAGTTTAATCTAATAGTTTAAATTTATAGTAAGTAGGTATTAAACATTAGAAAATTTGAGTTTAAAATTAACCTAACCTATCTTACAAATTTCAGTATAACTTTCTATAAAAACCGTAATCTTTTTTTGTTTTACGCAATTTTTATGGTCTGTCGATTTATTTCAGGTTAAGGAAGATACAGCAAATTGTATTGAATATAATATGTGTAACGAAACAACAAGGAGAAAGATGTAATCTAAGTTTGAAGAAAGGAGTTGTTCCTTATATATTTTTGTGGCAAAAACAACAGCTGATAGAATGAGAATGTGCATAGTCAAAAGGCAAAGATTGACATCGGTTAATGAAGCCTTTTAAGAGTTAGCTATCAAAAGTAGTGTTTAAAAAAATTGGTGACCTTTACGAAGAAGTAATATAGGTAGTAAGTCCTAGTACTGCCCATACAAATGTCTGTGATATTAATCAGCCAAGACTCAGTACTTCTCCTATTGAATGTGATGATCATAAGGCAGAGTCTTGCTTTTCGCACATTAAAGATAAATTACCAAGTGACTAAGCTGTGCAAGTTAATATTAAACCAAAGTATGGAAGTAAAGGTGTCAATGTAAATATACCTGCTGAAAAACAAAATGTAGCATTGTCACCATTTCCTCATTTAACACACAACATTGTTACACAACAGTTTTAAAAGTAAAACTATCTGTTTTAAAAAGAAAATTGTTTACTGAAAACACAGCTGATAATACTTCTATAGCATCTTATATCTTCTATATCTGCTGATTATCAACCAAGTTATTTATCTGAGTCAAGTGAAGTGAAAAATGATTCAGAGGCAGAAACATTTTAAAAATGTATTGTGTAGTAGCATTAGTAGCATGCTAACTGCTATTCAAAAAGAGTTTGTAGGTATTTGTTTTGTTAGAGTTGTTTGAGTATTTAGAAAATGTTTTTAAGATTACCTAAACAATTGTATCATTTAATAAAACCTTTAAACACGAAAATATAGGTTTAAATTATTTATTTTTCTCAGTCACACTGATACCACAGTATGAACTTAAACGCCGATATATTGAATGGTGTGTCAAATGTCGTCACATTTCCTTTCGACCAATGGTGGCGCGTTTTGGAATTTTGAATTTCGCTCCCTAAAGTTACACTTTTCATAAATTATTTTATGGCCTTAAATGATTAGTAAATTAAAAAAAAATGATTTTATTATAATAAGATGATAAAAAGTAATCGAAAAAAAAATATTTGAGACCATTTAAATTTTTTTGCATGTTCCCTATTGATGACATTTAATTTACATTTTATATTAAAATTGGATTTGATTTAAACCTGCTATTTTTGGAACCATATGTGCATAGTCAAAAGGCAAAGATTGACATCGGTTAATGAAGCCTTTTAAGAGTTAGCTATCAAAAGTAGTGTTTAAAAAAATTGGTGACCTTTACGAAGAAGTAATATAGGTAGTAAGTCCTAGTACTGCCCATACAAATGTCTGTGATATTAATCAGCCAAGACTCAGTACTTCTCCTATTGAATGTGATGATCATAAGGCAGAGTCTTGCTTTTCGCACATTAAAGATAAATTACCAAGTGACTAAGCTGTGCAAGTTAATATTAAACCAAAGTATGGAAGTAAAGGTGTCAATGTAAATATACCTGCTGAAAAACAAAATGTAGCATTGTCACCATTTCCTCATTTAACACACAACATTGTTACACAACAGTTTTAAAAGTAAAACTATCTGTTTTAAAAAGAAAATTGTTTACTGAAAACACAGCTGATAATACTTCTATAGCATCTTATATCTTCTATATCTGCTGATTATCAACCAAGTTATTTATCTGAGTCAAGTGAAGTGAAAAATGATTCAGAGGCAGAAACATTTTAAAAATGTATTGTGTAGTAGCATTAGTAGCATGCTAACTGCTATTCAAAAAGAGTTTGTAGGTATTTGTTTTGTTAGAGTTGTTTGAGTATTTAGAAAATGTTTTTAAGATTACCTAAACAATTGTATCATTTAATAAAACCTTTAAACACGAAAATATAGGTTTAAATTATTTATTTTTCTCAGTCACACTGATACCACAGTATGAACTTAAACGCCGATATATTGAATGGTGTGTCAAATGTCGTCACATTTCCTTTCGACCAATGGTGGCGCGTTTTGGAATTTTGAATTTCGCTCCCTAAAGTTACACTTTTCATAAATTATTTTATGGCCTTAAATGATTAGTAAATTAAAAAAAAATGATTTTATTATAATAAGATGATAAAAAGTAATCGAAAAAAAAATATTTGAGACCATTTAAATTTTTTTGCATGTTCCCTATTGATGACATTTAATTTACATTTTATATTAAAATTGGATTTGATTTAAACCTGCTATTTTTGGAACCATATGTGCATAGTCAAAAGGCAAAGATTGACATCGGTTAATGAAGCCTTTTAAGAGTTAGCTATCAAAAGTAGTGTTTAAAAAAATTGGTGACCTTTACGAAGAAGTAATATAGGTAGTAAGTCCTAGTACTGCCCATACAAATGTCTGTGATATTAATCAGCCAAGACTCAGTACTTCTCCTATTGAATGTGATGATCATAAGGCAGAGTCTTGCTTTTCGCACATTAAAGATAAATTACCAAGTGACTAAGCCGTGCAAGTTAATATTAAACCAAAGTATGGAAGTAAAGGTGTCAATGTAAATATACCTGCTGAAAAACAAAATGTAGCATTGTCACCATTTCCTCATTTAACACACAACATTGTTACACAACAGTTTTAAAAGTAAAACTATCTGTTTTAAAAAGAAAATTGTTTACTGAAAACACAGCTGATAATACTTCTATAGCATCTTATATCTTCTATATCTGCTGATTATCAACCAAGTTATTTATCTGAGTCAAGTGAAGTGAAAAATGATTCAGAGGCAGAAACATTTTAAAAATGTATTGTGTAGTAGCATTAGTAGCATGCTAACTGCTATTCAAAAAGAGTTTGTAGGTATTTGTTTTGTTAGAGTTGTTTGAGTATTTAGAAAATGTTTTTAAGATTACCTAAACAATTGTATCATTTAATAAAACCTTTAAACACGAAAATATAGGTTTAAATTATTTATTTTTCTCAGTCACACTGATACCACAGTATGAACTTAAACGCCGATATATTGAATGGTGTGTCAAATGTCGTCACATTTCCTTTCGACCAATGGTGGCGCGTTTTGGAATTTTGAATTTCGCTCCCTAAAGTTACACTTTTCATAAATTATTTTATGGCCTTAAATGATTAGTAAATTAAAAAAAAATGATTTTATTATAATAAGATGATAAAAAGTAATCGAAAAAAAAATATTTGAGACCATTTAAATTTTTTTGCATGTTCCCTATTGATGACATTTAATTTACATTTTATATTAAAATTGGATTTGATTTAAACCTGCTATTTTTGGAACCATATGTGCATAGTCAAAAGGCAAAGATTGACATCGGTTAATGAAGCCTTTTAAGAGTTAGCTATCAAAAGTAGTGTTTAAAAAAATTGGTGACCTTTACGAAGAAGTAATATAGGTAGTAAGTCCTAGTACTGCCCATACAAATGTCTGTGATATTAATCAGCCAAGACTCAGTACTTCTCCTATTGAATGTGATGATCATAAGGCAGAGTCTTGCTTTTCGCACATTAAAGATAAATTACCAAGTGACTAAGCTGTGCAAGTTAATATTAAACCAAAGTATGGAAGTAAAGGTGTCAATGTAAATATACCTGCTGAAAAACAAAATGTAGCATTGTCACCATTTCCTCATTTAACACACAACATTGTTACACAACAGTTTTAAAAGTAAAACTATCTGTTTTAAAAAGAAAATTGTTTACTGAAAACACAGCTGATAATACTTCTATAGCATCTTATATCTTCTATATCTGCTGATTATCAACCAAGTTATTTATCTGAGTCAAGTGAAGTGAAAAATGATTCAGAGGCAGAAACATTTTAAAAATGTATTGTGTAGTAGCATTAGTAGCATGCTAACTGCTATTCAAAAAGAGTTTGTAGGTATTTGTTTTGTTAGAGTTGTTTGAGTATTTAGAAAATGTTTTTAAGATTACCTAAACAATTGTATCATTTAATAAAACCTTTAAACACGAAAATATAGGTTTAAATTATTTATTTTTCTCAGTCACACTGATACCACAGTATGAACTTAAACGCCGATATATTGAATGGTGTGTCAAATGTCGTCACATTTCCTTTCGACCAATGGTGGCGCGTTTTGGAATTTTGAATTTCGCTCCCTAAAGTTACACTTTTCATAAATTATTTTATGGCCTTAAATGATTAGTAAATTAAAAAAAAATGATTTTATTATAATAAGATGATAAAAAGTAATTCAAAAAAAAAATATTTGAGACCATTTAAATTTTTTTGCATGTTCCCTATTGATGACATTTAATTTACATTTTATATTAAAATTGGATTTGATTTAAACCTGCTATTTTTGGAACCATATGTGCATAGTCAAAAGGCAAAGATTGACATCGGTTAATGAAGCCTTTTAAGAGTTAGCTATCAAAAGTAGTGTTTAAAAAAATTGGTGACCTTTACGAAGAAGTAATATAGGTAGTAAGTCCTAGTACTGCCCATACAAATGTCTGTGATATTAATCAGCCAAGACTCAGTACTTCTCCTATTGAATGTGATGATCATAAGGCAGAGTCTTGCTTTTCGCACATTAAAGATAAATTACCAAGTGACTAAGCCGTGCAAGTTAATATTAAACCAAAGTATGGAAGTAAAGGTGTCAATGTAAATATACCTGCTGAAAAACAAAATGTAGCATTGTCACCATTTCCTCATTTAACACACAACATTGTTACACAACAGTTTTAAAAGTAAAACTATCTGTTTTAAAAAGAAAATTGTTTACTGAAAACACAGCTGATAATACTTCTATAGCATCTTATATCTTCTATATCTGCTGATTATCAACCAAGTTATTTATCTGAGTCAAGTGAAGTGAAAAATGATTCAGAGGCAGAAACATTTTAAAAATGTATTGTGTAGTAGCATTAGTAGCATGCTAACTGCTATTCAAAAAGAGTTTGTAGGTATTTGTTTTGTTAGAGTTGTTTGAGTATTTAGAAAATGTTTTTAAGATTACCTAAACAATTGTATCATTTAATAAAACCTTTAAACACGAAAATATAGGTTTAAATTATTTATTTTTCTCAGTCACACTGATACCACAGTATGAACTTAAACGCCGATATATTGAATGGTGTGTCAAATGACGTCACATTTCCTTTCGACCAATGGTGGCGCGTTTTGGAATTTTGAATTTCGCTCCCTAAAGTTACACTTTTCATAAATTATTTTATGGCCTTAAATGATTAGTAAATTAAAAAAAAATGATTTTATTATAATAAGATGATAAAAAGTAATCGAAAAAAAAATATTTGAGACCATTTAAATTTTTTTGCATGTTCCCTATTGTATAAAAAAAATTATGAAGCAGTACCTATTGCCATATCATGGAACAACACTATGGGTCTATTGGTAAAGATCCGAAAATATAAATATTAAAAATAAATATTAATTTATTAATATAAATAAATAAAATATTAATAGTAAATTATCATTCAAATATCATTCCACTTTTAATGTAGTGCAGAATAGTGGTGACCAACTGACTGTACCTTATACCTACTTACACGGACTGTACTGTACCTTCTCACAGAAGACCACAGCAAAAGATTTCACAAAGAGTAAGAGTAGGTACATACAATGACTGGGAGCTGGGAGCGGGAGCTAGGGTTACAATTTTTTTACAAGAACTAACTTATATTTAGGCCTGAGAAGAATTTTAAACAGTATTTTAGAAAAATGACCCGTATTTTACTTATTAATTTTTTTAATACATATTTTTTTAGTATTTTTCCACGCATTACTTATTATTAAAGTTTTTTTTTAGACTTTATACTCCTCACTATAATTGTAACTAAAACTGATATAAATGAGGCCCTCATTTTTTATTAAATTAATATTTACTCTATTTCTATTCTCCCGCCACTTTGCATTAATTATTGAAACTACTCTTTCGACAAACGCCGAGGTGGAAGCATTCTGATGGTGAAAACAGTATTTGGTTTACTTTATCTTTGTTCAACAGTAGATAGTATAACGTAGTGAAACAGTATAATACTGTTTTTAACAAGTTTGCAATCCAAGTGGGACGCCATCTTCTTTTCTCTTTTCTATTCTGTTCCTTATTATTCTCATGTTCGTTACTTTTCGTATATTACACTTCTTGGAAATTAGTCTCAGGGACCACAAACCCTTAGATATTATATTTGCCAGACCGCTACATAAAAATCCGTAAATATTTTCTAAAAAACACATTAGTGTCGCAATAAATAAGGGCGGTATAAGTTTTAATTATTTCGCGCCATTATGACATATATAGCGGATGATGGCGGCCGAGAATAGACAACATAGACGGTCTTTGATGTCACCGAATCAAATTACAAAAGTGAAATTTCAACAAACCTTAGTTCTTAGATCTTATTTCGAATGGAGACTTCTATTTTAGATTATTTTTATTGACTTGTAAAATGAGACGAATAGGCTTTAACATTTTTAATGTTGTGTTTTAATATTTAATAGTTTGTTGTGTCAGTTTCTGTGTACACGTTATGAAATAAGAATATATTTTAGTTTTACAGATTATTTTCCGATTATCGTCAAAGCAATTGGTGATATTGCATTAATAGAGATTTAGGTATAGATATATATTATATATTGACTACTAGCTGTTGCCAGCAACTCTGCTCTTCCCCCTCTCCTGACTCAATTTTCTCAAAAGTATTTTTCGCGTTGAATTTTAAAACCCGTCTAGTTGTTTAGTTGTAATGTATTTTTTGTGGTCTCCTATAAAAGCATATAAGGAAGTTTAAACAAGGATAATGAACTATGTACACACGGAATTTTGAATTGTAATTATAGTCCAATTTATTAATGTTTTTGTGATATTTTTTTTTTTTTGGAATAAGTTGTTGTTAGACATTGAATAATCTTAAACCCCAAAAGATTTAATTGTAATCCATCCCCACTACATTTATTAAAAATAGATATTTTGGAGTTCTGTCATGCAATTTCTTAAAAATATATCTTTATATATATATATTTCTTGTGTGCGTGTGTATGTCACTGAACTCCTCCTAAACGACTGCACCGATTTTTATGAAATTCTTTGTGTGTGTTCAAGGGGACTTGAGAATTGTTTAGATTCACAATTTGGTCCACTGGAAAATGGTTTTTTTATTAATTTTTAATGTTTAAGTAGGTGGTGATTTTGGAATGTTTCACATGTTTTCCGACGGACTGCGTTACCATGGCAATGTCAAATATTAAATAATAATTTATTTTAATTATAGTCTGCCCTGACAGTTGGCGTTGCGATAGAATTGAGAAAAATATTTTATTATTGTGTTATTTTCATCCACGTGCTGAATTAAATATTAACACAAGAGGTACTGAGTTTGTAAAGAGCTTTGAAGTGTGCATAAACAACTATACATTTTGCGAATTTATTACGGATCGAAGTAAGTATATTTCTTTTAATTTTTTATCATTATTTGTTGTTTTTTTTCTACGATCTGCGTTATTAATTTCGTTTCGTAAAAAGTGAAATTTAATAAAATATCTTCGAACATCAAATACATTTATTTAAACAAAAAATCTTTATTTACATATTCATACGGTATCGATTGGTCGAATTATGATAAATGTACATGTAATGACGTTAGATATTGTGATAAATTTTTAATATATTTTTTTAATGTTTGAATTTATTAAATTAAAGACGCGTGTACAAGACAACGTCTGTCGGATCCGCCAGTATTTAATAAAAAGTCCTCCCTTGTTACTATTTTAAGACAAATATAGGTTTAATATTATACGAACCCCATTTTTAAATAGATACTATGAAGTATAAATTAATCTTCGTAAATATAAACGAAACATAAACCTTCCTTATTACCTATAATTGATCTTAACTGGATTAAAGATAGTATTTCATCGTCTAATTACGGCGAAAATGGCTCAAAATATTACTTAGAATAGAATCTTGAACCGTAACGATCTCGGTAAACGATTTACAAGCAAAAAAACAATTAAACCACACCAGAGCTGTTGACCTCATAATCAGTTAAGCCTCAACGGATAGACAGTTCAAACTGTAGTGGTCGGTTATTTTGGGGTGAACATTCATAAATTTCAAAGACTAGCTTCGAGTAAATCATTTTAACGCCAAAACTGACTTTAAATCGTTTCTTAGGTTAATTTTAAGTGACGACTACGTAACGATATTATATAATGGCTATTATTAACTAGGAAAATAATCTATAATTAAGGTTTAGATTTATTTATTTAATAATTTATTATAATTAAATATTAAAAAAAAATCAGTTACGTAAATCTTTCACTGTGTTATTTTACTGCGAGACACTTAAAGTTTAAGATAATAATGTAATATATTGTCATATAAATGTAACAAGAATTTAATTATTATCCGTGTGATATAAATAATCTTTCTCCTGTCAAAACGCCAACACTGACACATGTCATGGCGTTACCGAGACAACTGACAGCTACATAACTAATATTTCGTATTTTGAGTTAATTGTTATTCAATATTATGTAATATTCTATGATTAATTTAATTTAATTCGATATATATATATATATATATACATATATATATATATATATATATATATATATATATATATATATATATATATATATATATATATATATATATATATATATATTATGTCATAATTGATACAAATACAGCTTAAATATTTTTTTCTTAATTTATAGTATTATTTGTTACGTGCAACTTTGTCCGCCTGTTCTGTAGAGTGGAGTACAAAAATGTCTAAAGTTTCCTGAGAGAGATTATTTTTCAATGGTGAAAATAATTACCTCTTCTAGTTCCACTTTCTCCTCTGCAACCAGATTACTAATAAACCATATATATTTTTTGTTTCTTCTGATACAATTAAACAATCATTTACATCAAAAAATAAATCAAGATGTATATTATTTGGTTAATGGCAGATTTACCTATATGAGATTTTTAGTTGACCAAATTGTGTGTAGCCTAAGCAAGGAAATGAAGATCTTAGGAGAACTTCCAAAATATTTTGGATAAACTCCCAAAATAGTTGCATTCCAGAATATTGACACTTAAAAAATTAAAATACAAACGAGTTATAGTATATATATAAATAAATCAATGTTAATAAAACTTTTATTGAGTCATATATTATAATAATATTCAATATAAAGTTGACTCAAATAAATATCTTTAAATAAAACCAAGCGAATCAAGATGGAACCAGCTCTTTTATATTTATTAATTTACCTCATTGTATTTCTCGCTTTGTACAATGTCACGGTGTTACATAGAACATCGGTTTAGAAAGCCGATAATGTGAGACGTGGAATAGTTTATGGGTTCCGTGTGGGCTATTTATTAAACAAATAATACAAAAATAATAACCTCTTTTATTACCTTATTTTATAAATAGTATCTATTTCTAAAAACATATTTCAATGCCAGGATTAATCTATAACCGAATTATTATTAATTCTATAATCTCTCTTGTGTTTTTATATAACTCTACAATTAACATACTGTCCTGGGTTTTTAGATCTTCTCTGATGAATTACAGCATCTCTTTCATTTGTTATTTTTTCTGGGATTGTGAAAAGAGTCGCCCATGATGGATGGCTGGGATTAGGATAGACGAAAAACCTAATCCCAAAAGGTAATCCCAATCTTATAAGGTGGAAAGGGTTTTTTATCGCACTTCTTTTATTGACGAATCAATAATATCTAGTATACTCTGATAATCGGAGTCCGTACACAAACTGTATTTTAATGAACACAGCTGGGCAACATGCCTAGTGCAATATTTTTTAACAATTCGTTGTTAAGTTTACTCTAACGCAATCGAACTGGTAAAACAAATCGCACTAGGTACTCAGATCTATAAAGTACGGTTTTATCAATTTCCCACAGAACCCTAAAACTCGAGCAAATTGACTAGCGTCACAAATCGATTCCTGCCTCAATGACTTCTTAATTGTCAGTCAGTTTTTATTTGCCGCGCTATCATTGTCTATGATCCTATTGTACAGGCGGAGAGACAAGTGTTTAATTAAAATTAATTACTCATTCACTTGAATACATACAAACAGCGTGACAATTGTTGTGAATAAAAAAATAATTATAAAGTACATTGCTTTTTTGGTATACATAAAAGTTAGCTTTACAGTAAAATGTACAAATAAAAAATTATTTATGTGTTTATTTGTACATAATTCAGTACTGAAATGTTAAGTAATTGAGAACATTTAAAAACATTTTGGAGTGAATAAATATAATAATAATAATGGTATCGCTTTCGCACTCACCTGTCCATCGCGTGTGATTTGGCTATATATAAAATATGTGTCTTTTTTATAATAATTATATAAAATAAGTATTAATAGTCGTAATTTCATGTTTTATTTTCAATACAAAAATAACTCTGAAAAATAATATATATATAACAAACAAAAATCTTCAATACAATATTTATGTTTCCTCTGGGATAAGCCGCGGTCCGTCCGTGAAAAAAGTAAATAAAATCCACTGGTTTTATTTTCAAGAAAAAGCTAATGTACAAGTCAGGTTCTTTTGAATATGACAGTCTTTATAAATATGTATATTATAGACTATAGACATATATATAAAATTCTTTATATATATGTAGACTGTCTGTGGTCCGCGACTATGTCCGCGTATACTATAGTAAGATCATTCGAAACTATTATTACAAAATGAATAAAAAATATATATATTTTTTGCTATATTTAGGTATCTTTGAAGACACCTCATAAAAACATTAATGAGTAGTGTGTTTCTAAAATCCGATGTCGTAGTTACAAAGATAAGTGAGTTTAACATACAAAAACAAACTCTTTAGCTTTATTACATTAGTATAAATAACAAATAGTCTATCCCAGTAGAGGAACATTTATGAAGAAATTGTCTATGGTTCAGGAAAAATAATGCTTGAGGATTTATGTGCTCGATCACACAGTTGCCAACATTCCTTGTAAGGTCAGCTTTCCATAGTTGACTGGACCCAACGATATTTCAATATAGATCATTTACAGACCTCACTGATAGCTGTTGTTATTTTATTTAAACTGTAGCTTTTAAATTATTGACATTTTTTTTTGTTTTTTACTCACTGGCAGGTGTTGTTATTTTTTTAAATTATAGGTTTTATGTAATTGACATTTTAAAATTAAATTTAAACAAACATAAAGTGAAAAATAACCCGATACGGGCAGGGATTCGAACCCGCGACTACTGGGAAACCGTCCCGTCGCTCTACCAACTAAGCTACCGTATCGCTATCAGTTGGTAGAGCGACGGGACGTTTTTCCAGTAGTCGCGGGTTCGAGTCTCTGCCCGTATTGTTTTATTTTTCATTCAACGTTTAAATAAATCTAAAATAAGCTTAACATGGCTACATGTTTATAGATATTTTCAAATATTTTAAAATTATTTATATATTTTTTTGCATCGACATTGATCGACAATATATAAGGTTATTTGTAATTAATCGGCCACCTCTTGCAGTCAGTCTCTCTACATCAATCCCAACAACAATTGTTCTACGTTCTACGAATTTGCTACGTCTGTTACTTATTACTCTGTATTTTGTAAGAAGTACCTAAAAGGTCCCCGCCCGGGCGCCATACCTACGCACAGAGTTAATGCAGATCAAAGGCAACAAATAAATTTTATATGGAAAAACTTAAATTTTTAAAACCATTAATTTTTAAAAGTCGTAGAACATGTTGTTAGGATTGATGTAGAAAGGCTGCCTACAAGAGGTGCCAGTTAATTACAAATAACCATATAGGAAAAACAGAAAATCTTTGAATATTTCGTCTGTGAATATCCAATACATATAGATAAGGGTTAACAAACAGACGTACAAACGTTCAGACAGTGATACCGCCCACACCTTCCTGTGACGAAAGTTGTTTGGAACTTTAGCCTATATCCGTTTCCAAAGCATGGTCTACCCAGGTGCAAACCCAGGACAATTAATCAAACATAAAAACTTTGACATGTATATAATAATAGAGATTTGTATGTGTCTAATAACGTGAAAACTAATAGTCTAAAATAAGTATATATATATTTAAATTATGAAGTACTCATGTATATCTAACATATTTTAATTTTATTTTTTATGTTTAAATTTTGAATAGTTTCTGAGCATCCTGTATATAAGGTGAGCCAGATATTAATATCAATCCGCCGTCATCCATCACGTCTGTACGTAATAATATATATTGTATAATGAGTTCGTTATATTTATTAATGTTGTCTTGTTGTTTATAATTTTCCTAACACTATATTGATATTATAATAACATTTGACTGTGTGAGTGAATATGTGTGAATTAGACAGAAATATTTTTCATACTTTTTACTTATTATCTAGAGTATTATAATATTTGTATTGATTAATAATAAAAAATATTCTAAAATAGGTAACTACGCAAATTTAATGTGCAACAGATTTCGTTGCGATTTAAAACTCAATATAGATCTTTTTAGTATTATATCTATGTTTATTGTCTGCTGAATAAATATTATTACAGAAAAGTTTTTTTTTTGTAAACAAGTCGTAAATTATTATTTTACAGATATTAAACCTGTTAAGTTACGAGTAATAAAAAAAGATTGTTTGTCGAGAATTATAAAGTCTTTGACAGAAATCTTTATTCATAATAATATACTAGTTGAAATGTAACAAACATACGGTAGGACATCTCTAGTAATTCATTTTATATTTTCAAATAATCATTGTATATTTTTTGTATACATAGGTATATATAAAATGAAAAAATATATTTAATAAAGAAACACTGAAATACAATTTATTTGCCTTGATTTATTTATTGATATGGATCAACTTTTATTTCAATTATATATTAATAAACAAAATATCAAAAAGTTAATCTTTTTACTTTTATTAATTAAAATGTTTTTATTTTTATTATCCTACATATATATGAATTCACCTCGGAATATTCTCTGTTTCTGATTTCAGCTGCAATTACAAACAATTAAACTGCTGTATCGATTTCAATAAAACTAGGTTTGATGTTTGATTATAATCTAAATCAATATATAGAATACTTTTTACTTCCGAAAAAGAAATATTTTACAGGGAAAACACCAAAAATGTTTTGGACTATAATTACTAAATAATTATCAGGGTATATACCTTTTAATTGATAATAGATAGATTATAATTTATGCTGGAGAGTGGGGGGAGGGCGAGGTGAGGTCACTGACACCAGCTAGGAGGAAATAGTTTCCTTACTATTATGTTATTGAAAGAATATTTCAAAGATATCACAGTATTGCGGAATAAGCTGATGCATTTTTGGAAAGCAGCTAAAAGCTATTTTGGATTATTTTTAGATTAGAAGATTATTTAGATAAAACTGAGGATGGATTTATAAGTTAAAATGCACATTAGCAAATCCGAAAACTAGGAAATAACAAATGAAATAAACAAAATATACCTGAAGTTTCAGTGAAAAGTTATCAATGGAATGCCCACATTAACGATACAATAACAGCTGATTGATAATATTACTTTGCGTGAGAATACAACAGACATTTTAATATAAGGCCAGACACACACATTACGATCATATACATCTTATTATAAGAACTCATTTCTTCAAATCTAAATGTAACGGAACTATTCCGTGGAATTTTTCTTTTAATTCCTTATCGATTAATTAAAACGATGTACAAAAAAACCATAAATTTTGCTGTAACTTCATGGAATAGCCATGAACATTTTGTGGTTACAGGTTGTTAATATAAAAGCGGTCAGAATTAATAAAGTATATAAGTATATTTTAAGCGAGAATAACCATGGCGATGAATAATGATAAGTACTTTTCGATGGAAAGATAGATATCTTTTCGCAAATCTTTGAAAGATAAACATAATTTTGTTGCCTATTTCAAATACAAATATATATATCTCATGTTTATTTTTCTATTGTTTGTTTAATTATTTAACTTACTTCAAAAACATCTGCGTTGAGGAGCAAGCCTTATCAGGCACAAAGGATGAGTTAAATATGGGGTCCATTATACGACTGAATAAGACGACTGATTGCGGGTTTTGTTACAAATTACGTTACTAAATATATATTATATTATATAAAAACAAATAAAATAAACATATCAACCATGAGGAAATATATCATCAATAAATTAATTTCATCGATTTCATTTTAGAACAAGTAATTTTAATATCTAATAAGATTTTATAATCTAAATACATACATACCGACAGAACGAAGTATATACTTCCTCTACTTTGTTCTTCCGAGCGTACTCTCTTTGTATACCTTTGATTTATTCCTGTCTTTGTTTATGTTCTGTTATAGAATACCAAGTGTACTGTAGTACTGTATAATACAGATATAAGTGGTTTTGGAGTTTAGTATTATATTTATTATTCTGAAATGATAATTTGATTCAAAATACATGAAGAGTACTGGCACGATAGTTTTGTTTGAGGAATGACGGAACAGTCATGAGGTAGTGGGTTAAATTTTTAACAATGTGTTCGGTCTATTTTGTTTCTTTGGTGAGGACATGTTTTTCTTTATAGCTATATACTGTGTTTCAAGTTTCATAAGGTGAGGATATTGAATTATGGTGAAAATCCATTTCTAAAGGGGATTTTCTTATAAATCACATCAAACGTAGTTTTTCGTGAAAGTTTGACGTTTACCGGAAACACCGAGCCGGCCATCTTGCCTTGCAACCGGAAGAAGCCATTTTGAGGTGTCAGCGATTGATGGCAGACTAAACAACATTTAGACCTGAATTTCCACATTAAGATTGTTTTTTTAAATATTTTTTTTAATAATTTCAATATTTATTAATGTTATCACTTGACAAATTATGGACTATTATTGATAACATTATTAAAATCGTCAGAAAAAACAAGATGTATGTCTGTATTATAAGCTGTTTAGTCAAAACTTAATACATAGCTAGCATATTATAAATAACTTGTCAATGAAACTGAATAATTATAATAAACCTACATAATGAAATAGTAGTTTAGTAGTATTTCCAGCTCACACCTACTCTTATATTATCATTTTATATGATTTATAAATGGTCCCATCTAAACATTTCTAACTCTATAACATCAGTTAGACGTGTCCATCGGAAACGGGCGTGGTGCTTTTACAAAATTGCCAGATGTCTGTCTGTTTTCGTATTCCGATAAAACTCGGGAAACTCTATTATATATCAACAAGTTCCGTATATATCGTATAGTCTAATACATGGAAATATTTGTAAATTACATTTGTTATAACTAAAAACAAACACTCAATTCCAATTATCTACAATCTGAGATTAAAATCAAATTTAGATGACTTTCTAAGAACTCAATTTAGAGATCAGTTGACACTGATACAAGAAACCCATTGTAATTTCATTTCATAATAACAAAAATTGGATCAGGATTAATTGTTAGTTCTTTAATAATAATAAACTTAGTGTTGAAATACTTTTCTGGATCATTTAAAAGTTTAAAGGAACCCTAAAACTAAGAAGGAAGCCGCGTTGATGGATCAAAGGAGAAAATCAATAGATTGATTACGTAATAATTTATAACAAAAAATGCCCGTTTCTTTACGATTTCCGGTAAATTAGTTTGTTTTTTTTATTCTATTTGTTTTTCAAATATTTCAGTTTGCAAATATTTTTATACTATAGATATTGCATATAGACCTCTTCAATTAGGGAGAGGGTGTATGGTGGACCCATACTCTACGAACGGACAAACTAGATACGGATAAATATAAGACTAAAGTTCAAACCCGAGACCTGTGAATATAAAGATTCATACTTACTACGTACTACTAACTACTACTATACTTGATACCAAAACATTCAGTAAAATTAAAACATACTAATTACAAATATATTATTTACAATTTTATAAAAATCCCTTTCAATTCCATAAAAATATATTAATATTGGACGTCTTAATGTAACCAGATTTGAATGCGTCAACGCCATGATATACAAAACATTCCATGGATATACAAAACTTCTTGGTATTTTTATATACATATATGTATATATGTTTGTTACTTTGTTATAGTATTTAACAATAACCGCTGGTGTATCTAAACGTAAGTCTAAGCTGGATCTAATTCTTCTGTTTAAAAGTATGATGTTAATTATAATCTATGAGACATTAATCGTTTGTTCAATAAAGTTAGGAACACTAAGTTCTTATCAGTCGTTGCGATTCAAGATGAACATCTCTGCTCATCCCCACTCCTCCTTCTAACCAGGCTTAAGTGTTAAAGTTCACTAGGTACCTACACTCTCCCTAAATCTCTAACATCCACTAGAGTAGAGTTTTCGTTGTCTGTCAATAAGTTTTATTAATTATATAAATTCTCTATAATATAAATACATTTATGTCTGTCTGTCTGTTAATTATATACCTATATATTCTCTATAATATTAGTACATTTAGTGTACCTTTACTGTGCGGTATAAGTAATAATCTGGGTACGTTATAAGATTATTTGCAATTAATATCGGTTAGATTTTGTGATTGAGACGCTAAGCCCCAATGGTGGTAATAATTTACACTAATGTAGATAATATTTCTTGCTAATAGATCTACAATGGATTATTGTAGACCGGTTTGTGACGTGGTCCATTGTCTTACGACATTTTTTAATCCGGGATCCGGGAGTTTTTGTTAAATGTTATTTTTCAGCATTTTTTTTATAAATTTGGAGGATGTAGAAGGAGACGATAACCATTATTTTATGGTAATGTTTATGGTTATCGTCAAGTCTCGTATTACGTAAGGTATGTATGCAAATATGTCGCTACCCTTGAAGAACAGGTAAAAAAGAAGGAGAATAAGAGTAAAGAAGTAATAGAAATAGTTAAATGATCAGCATAAAACATTCTATATGTTTAACGAATAAAAATCGTCGTAAACCCAAAATGTCTCGTACGACAATGGAAACGTAGATCACAGAGCTGTAATTTTTCGTACTGTCACCATGAACCGATGGTAGAACCACACTATGTAGATGTGGAGATAAGCTAAACTAATAGTTGTTAACTACGAGGTAGGTTTTTAATTCCTTACTTTAAATTATCCTTCTAATGTGTATATTGGAATGTTAAAAATATGTTGTTTAAATTTACTTTATATAAAATATATATATATTATTTTTCCTCAAGTTAATTTGAAAAAACTGCTGCTTCTTACAAAGAGTTGCATGAGTTTTGTTACAATAAGTTTTTTCCTTCAATGTTATTTACTTTATAGTTCGATATTTTTTTGATCAACTTGTCTGTGAAGACACCAAAAAACCAAGCAAAGGCAGGCATCAAAACGTTTTTGGATAATAAATAATTTGTATGATATGATATATATTATTTTTTAACCATATTACATAGCATCCATAAATTCCACTTTAACATAAACTAACAAACAAAAAAACACCGATGAGTGTAAAATCATGAGATCCGTGTAACAATAGTGCTGTCATTGTATCGATATCTGAGATCAGTTTTATACAATAATTGCTATTGTATGACTTCCACAGCCTCTCAACGGGCGATTTCGTGAGAAATGAATATAGAACTGGCAGTTTCGTTAATTTGTAAATTCATTAATATTCAAGTATATTACATTATATCCAAATATTTTTTTATATTAATAATTACTTTAATTTAAAAGAGGGTTATCTTTAATATGTTTAGAGAAAAATAAAATTCGAGACCAATTGGTGATATTGTATTATTAGATCAATTCGACTCAAAAGCAAATACGATTAGTTATATTTTTGAATTAGACGCGTATTAAAATGAATATATTGAATATTTAAAATGTACTTTGCCGTGTCTATAATTATCAAAGTCTATAGCCGATGAGGTAAGATGACGCAGCACTAGCGGTGGGCCTCGATTGATAACTGTTGGAAAGATATAAAATTACTTGATATAGCAACATTTATATATTTTTCCATTTAATTTGTAAGTTTTTAGAGAATTTAAATTATAAAGACTGATGTGTCAGGTTACTTAAGGTTATGTTAAAAAAATTGTTATTCTTAAATTAGTTTTTCAGTGAAAAGTTTTGCCTTTTTGTAATAGCGAGAAATGAACGGATTTAAGAAACAGGGAGAGAAAGGGAAGGAGTTAGAATATTCTCTCACTCGCACTACGAAATGTAGCTATAATATGTTCTTTAAACTAATACCTTCTGTGATAGGGCCCGTATGCTGGCTACTCTAAATACTACAGATAAGGTTCTAAGACTATTTCAGTAATATGAAAATCAAACTGTAATAACATAACATATAAAATACAGTAACCTCAACATGTTAAAACAATACTTAAAAAGTTCAAGGTATTGTTTATGATGTTAAAAAATTAAATGAATGCCCCGAAGCCACATCTAGAATAAATCGTCGAAGTAACGAGATTTTTTTTCGTCACAGACAGACAAACAAAGAGTGGTTTGTAATGATAGTAGATATCTATCGCTTGATCTGTTGACAGCTAGATTTGGTTAGTTTGAGAATATTCTGATTGCTAATAACTTGGTTCATAATCTTAATTAAAAATAACTACAGTTATACAACTCGTGATTTATAATTAACCTTTTGATATATATAAAATTCCTTTGTCTCTGTGTTCATAATTATTCATTTCATTTGACAACGTTTTGACAATTTTTTATATGTGGTGCCATAATAAGTGGCGTTGCTGTGAGATGCTGAAACTTCTATCGTAAGAATTTTTTTATTTAGCTTTCTATATAATTTGTCAAAAATATCCGAAAATTCTAGTATTTTTTATATATTTTTTATGTAATACTTTACTGAGCTTATCATAAGGAAAATATCGGTCAATGTCAGTATAGTATGGAAAACTTTTTTTTCTCAACGAAGACGCTGGAGACAGCTAAATGTTTATAGAGTTGGAGAAAATAAATGTTATTCAAGAACAACAGTTTTTTTTAACCATGGGTGTCTGAACATCTTGGAATGAAACATTTTTGACCTGTCCTCGAGATGAAATCTTGACCAAAAGGAATTATACTATGTAATAGAGTCCTATTAGTTAGTTGTTTATTAAAATATAGGTAACAACCAATTATTTTCATACAAAACAAGAGAAATATCACAAATTCCATTATATAATTCAGAACCATATCACACTAACATGTTACTTGACATTCTTTGAACATGTACAGAATTCCATACAACGTGAATGCGACAAGGTGCTAAATATACAAAGCGTCTGTGTGAAAGTACTGATAATCCGAGTATGAAATGATTCAGAGTGCATGTCAGACTGCCAAATAAAGATGTGGCACACTGAGAGAGAAATAATATACACGGCAGGTGACAAGTACCTACAATGAGAATAGATACAAAGTCTTTTCTTTCTCTTTTTTTCTTTTTTCAAAGGCACACACATATAAATAACGGATACAAACATCTAAACTCGGAACAACAATCTGTGGATCAAACAAAGGATTGTCGCGTGTGGAAATCGAAACCGCAACCTTTGGTTCAGCAGCTAAGGCTCTATAACTCCCGCATTAGGAGGTCATCGAGTGACAAATAAACATAAAAACAAACATAGTTCTTTCACAACAGAATCGAGTATTAGAGATTTGTGACAAACTTTACTTTATATTTGAAACAATGATTATCCATACATCGATGGATAATGGTCAATTCTCCAACTGTAAATGTATTTTGTAATCGCAAAATATATGTACGATATAAAATGACATATAACTGTGTATTATAGGATTATTTTATTTTTTTATCCTCTCTCTCTCTCTCTCTATCTCTTTAGCTTTTAGCCAAACTTTATTGCCTTCAAGTTGTTCTTCAACTTCATTTCTATCTTCATCTAGTACCTATTTTTTATAGTCACAAAGGACCGAGGTACTTGATATTTTAAAAATAGTACTAGTATTCAAATAGTAGCTTTTAAATTCGCAGATTAAGATTTTTTTAAATAAAAAAGCCGCCTAACCAACTTTAAAGTTTTACAAAGCATTTATTAAACATTTAGTATAATTTGTATAATAACCTAATATATTTAAGGTACTCTCTCAGTGCATCACAAGCTTTATACCACGGTACCGTCCGTAGCCGTAGTAACAGACGGGACGGCTTTGATTATCGATCCCCTTTTCTAGTGATGTTCATATGTTTTATCGATGGATTAGCCATTTTAAATATTAATATATAAATTTATTATATTATACATTTTTATGTTTATATGCTTCAAAAGGTTACGGTTAGTTAATTGTATAATAACACATGTTTGTTAAAGAGTAAAAATGTAATGTAACAAATAACAAAAAATACCCTAAGAAGTAGAAGATATAATTAGAACATAAGCAGAATAATAAAGGTGGTTACTATTGTAATAAGCTTAATAAGAGTTCGGCCAACCCTGGTAGGTACATGTGGATGTTATAAGGAGTGTCTACGGTAGTTAGTAGATAGTGGTAGGAAAAAAAATGTGGTGCAATTACACTGCTCAGCTGAGCAAAGGAGATTTCTTCCTCAGTATGATGTATTCTTATTCATCTCCTGTAATACTGGAGAACGGAATTGGAAGGGTGGAATAGTACATAATAAAGTCTGAAGACAACATTTTATCAAAATTAACAAATGAGCCTAAATTTAGCGCACCTAGTTCTATTCGTCTAGGAGATCTAGTAGCATCCATCCATCAGTGTGCCTTCAGGTCACTTCATCAAGGCTGAGGGTAAGGTCTTGCCAAAACTAACAATACGAAACTAAACTCGGCGATTACACCTCAATTGATATAGGGGGTTCCGTAGCAGTTACCGAAGTTAACCTTTAGCTAGCGCCAACATGTCAGAAGTTAATGTCTCATTATACCTAACACTAAGGCCTAAACGACCTATCTTTACGTGTATGTGTGACCTAGGTGTGCATTTTCAGGTCACAGTACAAATAATACTTATATCATATAATGAAAATATTAAATTATATTAAGCAGTATAATTGAATTATTAAAAAATATAAAATATGAAAATACAATAAATTCAAACTATCAATATTGTTTCATATACAAATGAATTCTACACTATTTATGTATATGTGCATATGTGTGTCAAGCTTTTTCAATGTAGAGATGTGATTTGAACTGTTTTGGATGCGCGTTATTAAATCTATTTACTTGAATATGTGTTGTTTTTATTGTACTTGCTATAAACCATTTAACCCAGTTGACGAATGAAAACATTAAATATACAACTATAAATGTGTCTATTTGTTTATATTTATTTCTAAAAATACCTGTTTTGTTATTGTTATAAAAAGATAAAATGTCATAATGTTATTCTACCCTTCCCTTCAAAATGATGTTAGCACAATCTTTGATCATAATTATTGTGTATTATGTGGTCAGCAGCTATAACAACCTTCAGGAGGACCAACTTAACGAACTTGGCCCTTCAAAACCTTTCAATACAGTTTATATTTGGTTTACGTAAATTTGACCGTGTTTCGTTCACACGAAAATGAGAAACACGTATCCCATACGACTTCGCCGTAATACACAGTTTGACTTTTCTGTAGTGTGTGGTATTTTATTCTAGGTCACCATCCTATTTACATAACCATTTCCAATAAGCCCAAAAACGAAATCCGTTATATCTTTCTTTAATAACCTTATATATGTTTGAAAATATCTATAAACATGTATAACCATGTTAAGCTTATTTAAATAGTAATAAATATAGAATTAAAAACCAGCTCAATTGGTAGAACGCCCGGACGGTTTCCCAGAAGACGCGGGTTCGCATCCCTGCCCGTATGGAACTATTTTCCATTCTATATTTATTAAAAGCGTAAATATGTCCAATAAAAAATTTGATCCTTTTTTGAATATCTCGTTGATGTACAATAAATTTTTGCACTTTTTTTGTTGATCTTATTAATTATCAAACATAATTTACTTTAATTCTTGAAACAAGATAAAAAAAAATATTTAACTAGTTTAATATTAATTTTTGAATATAAATAACATAATATAAGATGTAGAAAATATAAATATTATCGATAATTTTTATAAGCCCCAACACATCACTAATATAGACCTTGATTCGTTTTTGATAATTAGAGGCTAGAGTTGGACTAAACCATTTAAATATAGAGTTGCATAATTTTGTTTCAACCGTAGAGGTTATAATTAATATTGGTTATTTCATTACATTGCTATTGGTTTCTATGTTTTGTTGTTATTTATGGTAATAATGTTATTCTATTTATGACATTTGTATAATATAATATTAACCCATCATGCAGCGCATCTGGAGATGGTGGGTTATATATAAATTTATAAAAGCCACCAGAAAATACTTTGACAGTCGGGAATCAAACCCAGGACGGATCTCCAAAGTCATGACAAATGTTCAAAGTCAAACATAGACATAATAATTTAATTTAAGTAACAAAGATGTTTTTCGTCTGAAAAACATGTAAATTCGATGAAATACTGACAACGGCTACAATGGTATCTAATTAATATAATTTTTCTATTTAATATATTAAAAAAGTTTTGTGAAACATTTTTAATGGATGCTCTTTTAAACGAAAGGATCGTTAAGGTTTAGTTTTTTGTTCAAGTCTAATACAAAATATAATTACAACTTTATATTAAATACTTCGAAATCGGGATTAAAGTTAAATATAGTAAATAAAATATAAATATTGGAATAATAATGTGTTAATTATTACATTATTAGAACTCAGAAGAAAACCTTCCGATTATATATCGAATATTCTTTAGAGTGAAATTCATAGAGATTCGAATCGAAGCATTTAGCACGGTAGCTCAATTGATAGATCGCCGGAACCATTTCTCAGAGATCGCAGGTTTGATTTCAACTCGTCTAAATGATTCATTGCATCTATATGTATTTAACATTTAAAACCTTTTCTTTTTAAATAGTAAAATGTACATATAATTTATTTTGGTATATAATAAATATTGGCAGCAGAGAAACCGACGCTTAACTTTTTCACGCCTAATGGAGATATAATCAGCTTTACTTACAAAACTTATTGCTTTAAAAATGTCTCTTTGACAAAATTCTCGTGAAATCTCTAATTACACTGAAAAGATAGTTGTTGGATGAGAATTTTGAAGTTTTCAGACTCGGGTTAAATTAATATGACTTTATTATATCAGTAAGATGAAGTTAATTTTATTTCATTAATTTCATTAGTTTAAATTTTCAGAGAATTTTAATATTAAAGCTAAAATCACAAGCAGGTCAAATTAATTATATTATTCGAAAGTATTTATATTAAAGCATAATATAATGATGAGGAAAAAATAAAAAGGCTTACTTCTATTTAATTCTATCTGTTAAATGCTTCACTGACCCCTAAAGGTTGTTAATTATGTTTTTTGTCTGTAATCGAAGGAGTGATCGAATTTAGATGGAATTTGGTGTGATAACTATGGTGTTCTGTGTCCTAAAGGATTTCTTGTGAAAAGTATATATTTTCCAGGAAAAATAGTAAAAAATTACAATAAAAATATGTTAATATATTATGGTAAATGATATGCGGTAGGAAGAAAATATGAGAAATATATATTAAATATGACTTTGAGAATTTTCTAAACATACATATATTTGAATGAAGATGTATGTAACGTCTGGTTGTATATCAGTTTGATCAATAGTACACAATAAGCTGCAGTAGCAGATGTTTGTATCATCTGTAACAATAGTTAGATATGTCGCCGAGCATATGTTATAAACTCCACCTCAGACTTACGACAGATGAGTCTTATGAAGTTCTCTCAAGAATTAACTTGGTGAACTATGTCGTTCAAAGACTGCTATGGCTTTTTGGGAGATTCCAGTTACTCTGAGCGGTAAATTAATAAACAAAAGTCATCATTAAATTGAAATAATACATAATAGTATAATGAAAATTATGGTACTCGTGTTTGAAATCCCTACTAATATTATAAATGCGAAAGTAACTCTGTCTGTCTGTCTGTCTGTTACGCTTTCACGCCTAAACCACTGAACCGATTTTGTTGAAATTTGGTATGAAGATAGAACTAAATTTGGTAATAAATGGTAGAAGGGGTTTAAATAGGTGAAGTTCCTTATTGTCAGACATAAAATCATGTAAGATTGTTCAATTGTTTAAGACAAATTAATGTGTCGAATAAATAAAAAATTGATGAGTTGATAGGAGCAACGGGGAGAAACGCAAACACGGGGAAAAAAGGGGGTGCCCCATGTCGCGCGATATAACCGAATTCCACGCGGGCGGGAAGCTAGTTGTCTATAAACATGTTTAAGCTACTATAAAGTTAACATATTAAGCTTATTTAAATTATTCGAATCGAATAGCGATACAGTAGATCACTTGGCAGAGCGATAGATTGTATAGATGGGGACATAGGTTACAGGTTCGAATTCTGCCCGCATAGTTAATATTTTTATTGTATGTATGTTTAGTATAATAGTAGTTACATTTACAAACTAGTGTTAAGTTTATTATTACGATGTTGAAATTCTTTATCGATTCCCCGTTGATCATAAGCGTGATAGCAAGGGGCTTAGGTTGGAGAACCAGGCAAGATAATGGTATCATTTTCATACCAACTATAAAAGTAATAGTTTCCCTCAAAGTAGGACGCCATGGGATCACGATGAAGTCATCGTGATGTCTCGGTAGAAATAACAAATTAAAAGGTATCTAGCGGCTTAGAACATCAAACAATATAGGCTTATGTTAGGTAAAAGGGGGTCGTTCCCTCCTTCCAAGCCACTACAACTGATAATGAACCAGCTAGACTAGACTGAAAAAAATCGCCTCTGTTTTGTTCGATAATAATACTTATAAGATTATCATATTATTGCCAAATACCATTTTAATGCATATACAATTTCTAGAAGTTCTAGAAACTTCGATATATTAAAGCACTAATAGTTGTACTTGCTTGCTATTTAAAAAATCAACAATTCAAAGCCAGCTAACTACGGGCGTGTTTGTCATTACCCCCCGTACAAAATAATGGAGACATTATAAACCGCTAGCTCCTGGCACACCTCCAGCATCGCTAGTTAATAAATAAGAGGCAAAGCTGCTGTCGCCATGGTTGGTTAGCTTACGAACTTCTAATTAAAAGTAAAAGAGATGACTTCACAGTTGGTCTAGATAATGCGAACGTCTGGAATCGTAAAAATAAAAATCCAAATTCAAAATATCTCTATTTAAGTAGGTCACCACATACCCACTTTTGAATCGTCAATTATTACATTAAACAGATCAGTCAGTCCGTGAGTAAGCTACCACCAACTCAGAGTGCTCCTCTGTTCAGAAGAGCAGAAACTCAACAGTTTTTTTTAATAAAATGTAACAAAGATTAACGTATACATTACAACCCTGCAAGTGAGTCAACAACACAGATCGAACACTTTTTGGTCTACCAAAAACTCCTGAATGTTATAATAAAATTTAGGCGTAACGAGTTTATTTTTATTCCTTGTGTTTACGGTATGTCTGTCACTATTATGGCACATGGAGTTGGTATGCTTGTTTTTAGAAGCCATCCTCTAGTCTTTCCGAGAGTTTACGTATGTGGATTATCAACTTTCTTTCATCGAGGAGAATACAGGTCGTTTTTGACGGATTTTGCTCGGACCCCAAGTCTCTCCTTCTTTCTGCATATTATTTTTATGTTAGATACTCCCAATATTTATAATTACACCAACCGAATTATTTTTCGGTTGGTTTTCCAGACAACATTGGTACCTTCAAAAAGCTAGCCTCTCCTCAAATTTCGGCATCGCTCTTATACATCCTTTGATATTGCAATAGACCGCGGGCGGCCGTGTTAACTTATTACCAAGTTAAACGCGAGTCCGTTTACCATTCTTTCTGTTTGATACTCACAGGGCACGAGCCCTTATGGTCGAACTCTGGCACGCTGGATATTAGCAGACCACTATCGCGAGCCCTAAGGTAAACATCATCAGTCTCCCAGGAAGCATGGGCCCATACCACTCCCGATCCCTTAGGATGGTTTGGAATTACATTGATAAAGGACATCTGACGATCCTGTCAAGGCCCTCCAAACTATTACCCCTGTTCAAAACTCATAGAAATGAAAGATCAATGCAAAATTTCTAATCAGTGAGCTGTGAGTTTTCTTAAACAGGGTCCTCTTCTCTTTTATAGATGTGTACAAAAAAGTAATTTACTAAAATCCACGATTGTTTATTGTCCGTATGTTACATTACTGTATAGATTATATATAGTAGTCGTAATGCAGATTATACATCGTAGTATAGATATATATATGTATTCTATTCATATCTAGAAATATATATGTATAGAAATACACATGAACTGATAACGCTATTTTCAAAACCTTTAAAAACACAAGTAATTCATATATAATATATAATAACTTATACGTCATAAAAATATATAATATTTAAAATTGTCTATAAACATATTAGCCATGTCACAGAATAGTTAGCGATGTTATACTTTTAATTAATTAGTTATAAATTATAATGCTGTTTCATATCGGCTATTTTTTGTAAGTAAAAAAAAACATAAATCATACAGACAATGCTATTTATTTTAACTTAAATTCATGTTAAAACAGATTCCATTTTAAGAACAAACCAACAAACCAACATACATCTAATTGAACTTTGAAAACCCTTTCATAAAGCATCCCGCTGACTGACAGCATTATAACCACCAACGTATAAGTTATTATAATAAATTCCACGTTTCCGTCTGTCCGTGCCTCTCTGAATTTCAAAACAGTGATGTATCTATGAAAATAGACAAGTAACTATTGTTTTCGATAAAAGCGAGGCTGTATTTTTAGATTTGTTGATATAAAATGTGGGAATCATTTTTAACACAACCATTATTTTATTTTAATGCAATATTATTATTAAAGGTGCGATACATTTTGTTTTACGGAAGTTTAAATGGGTTTTTAATATTTTCAAATTTGTCAATATTTTTTTTTATCCAATCTTTTTTATTAATCAAACTTCTTTGAAACAAGCAAGGCTGACTGACTGACTAGAGACTGTTGGTAAATAAAATATATAAAATAATATATATATTTCAAAATAAAATGTGCTCAGGTCATTAACCCCTTACAAACGACGTCGTTAGGCAACAAAATGCACTTTTTATTCAAGCAAATACAAGATAAATGTTAAGACTTTTACATACAAAACGTGTATGTAAATGACGAGCGTTTGCGACAAGCGACGAGGCAAGACTGATTTGAATTTGGAATTCCTGAACTCGGCTGCGCTTGCGCATTCAATGGTGAATTGTTAGGGTGACAATTTATTTTGTCTTCATATAAAACAGTTGTTGATAAACTGACCTGCCATAGACGTGAACAGGCTGTCAGGTGGATAATATATAGCAGCTCTTCGGACGAGCAACATCAGACATTCTTCTTTTAAAACTACCGATGTAAGTTCACTTATTATATAATGTCAATTTCATATCATATATATGACGTAATAAATTACATAATCGTTTAGTTTTCTTCTATATTAACCTAGACTACTTACTATAAGACCACTAAATACATTTTTTTATATATTGAAATAAGTTTAAAGGATTCTCACAAGAAGTCAGATACTTTTGTAAATGTTATTTATTTGTATCTAATAATAATTGAATGGTCACTCTACAAACTCTTTCTATTTACATTACACTGTCGTATTAGTTCTTATTCTGAAGTATAAGCGTATCGTGGGTTCGAATCTCAGTTCAAACATTACTTATTACGATTTTATATGTAACTCATCATTTTAGAAAGAGATACTTGTCTTGTCGGTTGTTGAGTTTTGCAGACTACAGACAAACAAACAAAAGTTGTTTTGATTCCAAAAGGTGACAATTTTATATTCGATGTTCTTGTTTTGACCTCTTGTTTCTAATACCTATAGACTTTATTCATATATATGTACATACCTATATATTATAATCATAATTTGTGGGATATTCTGAATATGTACAATTATATTCAGATGAATATTAACAAAATTACAAAAAATAAATATTTATATTTGTCATAACCGTTATTTTTAATAAAAATAACATTTCATAAATAACTAGTGTATTCATAGTTAAAAGTTACGTTAAAGGTAAAGTGACTGTGAACTTCTCATCTATTAGGTCTCCTAACAATGTTACCACACATCTAGAGAATTATAGATAAAGGTGTTCCAGACTGACTGTTATTTAGTCATAAAATTGCTATTAGTATTGTCGTTTTGTTAATCTGATGAATATTTTAAATAACGTATAGTTCAAAATATTAATAATAACTATATAAAAAATCCCGCAATAATATTGAACTATATGTTTGGGTCAGCGACATCTTTCGGGTATCTTGTCTTTTAGTGAACGAATGATCAGTTAATAATATGTATTAGAAAATAATATCATAAATATTACACATACTAGTTGTTTTGTCTGTGCTGTGTAAATGAAAAACTGTTATAATTACACTAAATCAAAAAAAATATATCACGGTCTATGAATGTATATTATTACTTATCCATATAGAATAATTTATCTACTAGCTGCAGAAGTTTTAGAGATTATCATCCACATAAAAACCAACTTACAAAATCTGTTTTTTTTAATAGTAGTATAGATTTTCCATTTTAAGACATCAAATATAAAACCCAATGAATTAATTAATAAATGAATATAAAACGCTCGTTTTTTCCAATCAGTGTGAAAGTGTCTAATCATAATGAGTGTACGCTAACTTGTATCGCACACGTCGTACGTCCGTACGTCTCTTTAGCACTTCGTTAAGAAATACGTATCAATCGGCGACCACAGAGTAATCAAACACAGAACCGACTGACATTTATTTATTATTTTTTGCAAGATCATTAGCCTGTGCCATAATGTACCTACTGTAAAATTTATTATGTACTTGTGGGATTAAAAAAAAAGATACATAAATTATTGTCGATACGTCTCCATCAAAACTGTTGTAAGAAATACATTTACACACTCATAAGCAATAACAAATATTACTTTTTTGTATTGATATATAAAACGCTCTAGCTGTTTCTGAGTTATTAAGAGACATACAGACAGACATTTTGAAATATTACAAGAAATTCTCAAGAAAGGAACAGGGAACTCGAAAAACGAATATTTATCATAAAAATTTCCAAAATTAGTACCTAATGTATAGCTAAAAGCAAGAGTTATAGATTTTTAAAATTAGTAAAGATTCACAATTATAATACATTTAGATTTTATAGAATAATATATTCATTTTTATTTTAAAATTTCAATTAACCAAAATATTAAAGTAAGTTTGTTTATTAGTAAGTATTATAAAGCTCTGTTATCTATTAGGCTATGTATAATAGAGTGCACAGTGCACACAGCGGTGTCAAAGTATATTTGGTGTTAAAATGCGGGTAATGGTGGGATAAACAAACATACATATGTGATTTCATGTTATAAATTCAACGTATTTTACTTGAATTATAAAAAATATAATAACTAAAATTTTATAAATAATAAGAGAAAGATTGAATCTAACAATTGGTGTGTCTTACCATCCTGTCAACTGAGCTATAGTGTATTAAATGTATCATACACTTACATTTGCTTCTTGACACCAAGATGGCGTCTTTAAGGTTTCTTTTAAATTTCTAGAAAGTACTCATCATTTATTACCCTTTTTAGCAAAAACAATACACCATTTTAACCAGAATTATAAACTTTTTGTTGAAATGGGAGCTTAAAATGAAAAGCACGGAGTAATTTTATTTCATCAAAATGGCGGCACCAAATTAAACTTTGTTAAGTCTTAAGAGTTGCTTTGATGATGTGTAATGTAAGTAATTATACTGTGAATATAATTTTTAACTTGTATTGTATTAATATATATATATATATATATCCCTTATATTTCGTCTACATTTAAATAAGAGGTTTGAGTATTACATTGTATTAAAGAAATACGGTAGTTCAAAAATTTATCTAAATATAGAATGAAAAATAAATGGGTACGGGCAGGGATTCGAACCCGCGATTTCTGGGAAACCGTCCCGTCGCTCTACCAATTGAACTACCGTATCGCTGTCCGTCTCGGTGAATTAAGCGTTCTATATGTGACCGTTTTAATCAGGACATTATATACATTTAGCATATCTAATATAGATCCTTACTTAATCCTAGGTATAGCATACCAAAATGGCGTCGGAAGCTTTTACATTATCTTACATGAGAGACTAAAATAAAATGAAAATGGTTTCTTTTGGAAAGAAGATAAGTGCTAGAATAACTCGGATTACCAATTTTATTTCTGTCAATTACTTTTGTCATTAAAAGTTATTTTTTAATAGTCTTAAACGTTTCATAAAAGTGTAGAAATAAACAGTTAAAAACAATTTATATACTTAAACATAAAAAAACTGCTGACTTCCACGTTATACTGACATTAGTTTGATGGCCTCTCATAAAACCTACTCAATTTCCGTTTTATCTTAAATGGTTGAATAAAATGGGAAACATATATACATATAAAAACCTTTGAAGGACAATATTATTACAAATCCATATATTAAAATAATATAAATCAATGATCAAAAGATGGCCAAAGTGTTCATAATATACATAAGTCCCAATAGTGACTGACTGTAGATACTATTGTCATGTTAGATATTGTCAGAGACCTTGAGGTCATAGATAAATCATAAAATATATACATGTTACTATATAAAGGGTCCAAACCTCTCATATAACACCGCCCGGATAAAAGCCTAGATCACATGTCTAGGATCTGATTAGATATACCTAAATTATATATATAATGCTAGGCATCTTTAATAACATTATTAATTATATTTTATAAACTTAACAAATGATATAAACAAAACTACATATTTTTTTAACTGATTAAGTACGTTTAAATTTAACATTACACATTATTCCTTTATAAAAATACTATTTTTAATTTTGAGTATGTTCCCGTTACGTTTAACTAAATATTGAGATCATACGACAATTGAAGACATAACTCACCAGTAGGATGTTCGATCGTTTGAATGAACTGGCTTTAAGAGTGCAGTCTCACGGGAGTACCTCCTCTCTGTTATCAGCGACAAATTGAGTTATATTACGCCATTTAAGAATTTCATCATTTATAGAAAAGTAGCGAAAACCTCTGAAAATATTGAGCTTCGACGTTGGATTTCTGAGAAGGAGGAGATAAGGGTCATTTTATGATGACATCAGAGCAATTGGACAAGCTTTCCTTGAACAAAGAGAATATACTTCTTGAAGGTGCATTGGTTTCGATCTAGTATCGACCAGTATCTTGTATGAGCTTTGACTTCATGAAAACTTCAAAAATACATTTATCATTTAAATATCATTTTTAACAGATTATTTAAAATATGTCAAAAGATTTTGATTTATAGAGTGTACAATAATTCTGTTTTGATTTTACGATTTCGAAAACTATCATTGTTTTTGTATCAACATTCGAACTAGGGGTACTGTACAGCAGGGCTATTCCGTATCTTTTTTGACAGTTAAAATGAAAAGCACTATCAGTAAGTGCGGACATAATGGTTGTCAAACAACTAATTTCCTATAGTAACAAACTATGTAACTATAGTAACAAACTGCCATGACGTCACAGCTGATGGTCATTAGAAAAGTCAAAGTTAGCGAATAGCCCTGCTGGGCCATATACGATAATGACGAAAATCGTCTGAAACTCACACATACAGAGTAATAAACGTAGACAGTAATGTAGAGACACGCAAACAAACAAAGAGCCCGAGCCCTCGAGATAGAAACATTTCTGTAAAGATGTTTAACTGTAATAATTGAGTGCTTTCCAAGTCCCCAATAAAAATACAACTAATGGATCCTTATTGCTCTAAAAGGTCTATAATTTAAACTTATCAAAACATTCATATTGACTTTGTTAACTGCTATACGGATTTGGACCTTATGGAGAAGGGAATAACGAGTATGGTGTATCAATGTTTTTGTGTAGGGTTGGATTGAAGAAGGATATGATACTTCAAACATATTGGATATATTAAATTTGATGTACTTGAAAAAATATTGTTAAGACTTGTATTTTTAATATTTAATATTTAGTAGACAAAGAAATAGTTTCATTCATCCATTATCGCATCGCAACTCTGGAATGGTTAAAAAAAGTATGGTATTAAGAAAAAATTGTAAATAAAATGTTATTAAACAAAGAGTATGACCTAGCTTTGCCGCGGTTTCGCGCCTTGGACGATATATTATTACGAGAAGTCATATTCACCAGTAATTCTTTTATATATTAATGATTTTATTAAATACTCCGGTTTCCATTTTCTATAATTCTAAGTATGTAAGTAAGGGGACTTACCTTACCTACATACTTACCTTACCCTTACCTGCTTTATACTTTTTTTACCCCAATTCTTCAAGAATAGTAAAATATATGTAGATCTTTTACACAGAGTAACATAAAGCAGTAAATACGACAATAAATAGGACAGTTTTCTTTGTTAATTAAAATAGAAGCATTAATGTGGACATCTAGAAACTGTTCTGTTTACTAATCTCTGGCAAATGTCTGCTCCATTTCTTTTATTATTGTATTGTTTTTCTTTTATATATCTCCTAGCATTTATATGACCTTATTCTGAAGCTGTTTTTTATTATAAATTTATTTCTAACAGCGACTCCATTATGAACAGCAGTTCATAAACGCATTTTCTGCAATATTCTTTCGACTTATTTTGCAAAATATACAAACTATGTCTGTATGTAGATTATTCATACTTCGTTTTCAAATAGCTTTAATTTATATTATAGTACATGAAATGATTTTGATTGCGAAAGCTGTATGCAGAGAAGTTAACTTAGTTAGTAATGGTTCTTAGTAGATAGTTCCCTGAAACTAGGGTTCCGTTCATGTTTCAAATAACATTATATATAACAAATATTTATATATGACAAGTTGTTTGTCGGTTTACTTACTTACTTTACTTTAAATTACGAGTACAATATGTATGTGTTGAATATTAAGTTCAATATCATTTCGGTCGCAAAATGTCATACAATGTGTAAGGCCTTGTTGCTTCTGATTTATTTGAAAAATCAATATTTATTACATAAATAATCTATATAATCTATGTAATCTGACTAAAATAACATATTACAAAATATTTTTAATTTATACAAATCAAGTAATCTCTTCTGTGTAATAACGAATACAGAATACGTTGAAGAATCCTTAAAGATATTTTAATTATGTTTTTATAATACCACCTCTAAGTTTGTGATCATAAGAGCTATTATCTCGTACGGAGGGACGTACTTGTAATATTTTGGGTCGCCCTAATTACCAAAATGTCAAATAGGTAGTAACACGGGTAAGACAGCAACCAAAGCCCCCTACTAACTGTTCTCTTTTGGGTTTGAATCGACTTTATATAAGTGAGAAGTCAATGTTATTAATATTGAATTTAAAAATTAAGGTATATTATTGATTCAATGTTATATTTTAGATATTTTAATATTATTTTTATAATTCGTTTGCAATTTATAATGTGCTCTTTGCATATAAATTAATCAACCAAACTTATCTAACTATAAAATACTATCTTACAGAAATTATACGCTAATATCGGTTATGTCAAATATAATTTCATCAGGAAACCAATAAGGTTTTACATCTTAATTTATTTATGAAAATAAAAACTTATTAAAATTAATTAGCACGATAGTAAGCCAGTAGTAACGCCAGGTGAAATCACCACGACCCTACCATATTCGACGATCAGTCAGGGAGAAACCGAGATACGGTAACCATGGCAACGCTCCCTTGCCTTCAGCATTACTCAGACATATCTTAGACTTGATGTTAGGCAAATTGAATGGCTAATGAACGAATGAATGAGATCATTAGAGAATGGTTCGACCGGTCATTAATGAACCGTCGCAAAAACTATATAATCAATCCTACTATTCAATTATTTTTCATGAGCTTTCATCATAAAAATGGGTTAAGTTGTTGTATTTTCATTTTATTATTTTGAAAATACCTCAAATTTTCATTTTTTTCATTAATTCCGCGGGAGAGTAGAGATTCACAATTATCTGTTTTGTTACATATTATTAAGTATCTAAAAATTAACTTCGTACTTATTTATAGTTTCCTTTCTAAATTCAACTCCACTTATCGTGGTATGTGCCCACTATGATTATTGTAATATTAAAAAACAATGAAATTCAATATAATATTAATGTTTCAAAAACAAACGATTCGCCAAGCGATACAGTAGCACAATTGGCAGAGCGACGGCCTTGTTTCCCAGATATCACGAATTCGAATCCTGCTAATATCAATTAATTATTAAAGTATTACCAACTGTATTGTCTTGTTTAAGATGAAATATCTGAAAATGAAGCTTCAAATAGAGGAAACTAATAATATTATTATTCTTTCCCACCACTAGTGAGGTCGCCTTCAGACACAATATCAAAATGGCGGACTGTTCAAATAAATCCAAAGTAAAATATACCTAATAAAATATTCAACATATTTTTGTAATCATTTTAAATTAAGTTTTCAAAGACGCGTTGTTGAATTCATTACGAGGATTATATGTTCAATTATTTATAATTTGTTTAATATTCTGTTTAAAATAACAAAAACTTTAGTATGAATTTCATTGTTTAACTGAAAATATCCAAATGTTTCTCATTAATATGGTAAAATATATTTACTTGGTACAGCTGACTATATTTTTAATTAATTCTAAGAACACATGATCACCCACTTTTATACTATTATGTTACATTTTTAATTATGTATATGTAATCGTCTTTTTCATATAGTATGCTAAAGTCATAAAGTCGAATACAAACACGATAGCTCAACTGTAATAGTGACGGCAACGTTTTTCGAGAGGCCGAAGGTTTGATGCCTGCTTGTTGATAAATTTTGACATTTAACATTAATCACTAAATAAAAATATGTTTATTCATTAAATCCAAAAATTATTTCCATTATTTGTTAAAACTACATATCAATGGGATTGTCCAGATAAATATTATATTCTTCTTTCTAAGCAAATATATTATTCAGATTCTTAATATTATTGAACCTAGTTAAAGTTATTTTAAAAGTCTATGGACCAAGCACACAACTAAGTCTAGTAATAATGTAATGGCTGGTCTGAGTCTAGACATTCTAAATTCAGCTACGTCTGAATTTCAGTCTGATTGAAGAACTAACATCGGACCTTTGCGTTTCAGTAAAGTGTTGTTGATTTAAGATAATGTATTATAATTGATTGTTGAGGAAATTTGTATATTGAAGTTTTCGGTAGCAAAAATTATTTTGACCCAAAAAACACAATGGACGGCCTAATGCTAGAAAGCTTTCTAATTTTTTGATTATAATTAGCTTAGATTATAATTAGTTTTCTAGTTTATTGTTTATTAAGCCCTTATTTAAAACATGTATGTAGCTATACCGTATATTTGTTATTAATACATATAAAACAGGCCAATATGTAGAGGAACTGCGTGGTGGGTTAAGCTCTAATTTAAATAGTTCGAAAGCTTTGACCAAGTGTGAAAGATAGACATATATTATTTGGAATATAAGTGGTAAGTCATTTTTTTTTGTATTTCAGGGATAGGTACCGAATAAAAAACCTTCTAGGAACCAGCGAAAATTTAGTACATTAATAAGTAAATAAAAAAATAAATAAAAGTGTGTGGGTCTGAAACTTAGAGAATATAATTACATTTCGTTTATTGAGTAAAAATAAATATATTTTTTAAAGAAAATATGACTTCAAATATCTTTAAAATACTTTATCTTGAAAATAGCGCCACTTAACTTATGAATCATCCAGGGAACAACATTAATACCAAAAAATAAAATAAAATATATATATATATATATATATATATGTGTGTGTGTAGAGATGCACCGAATAGTGGTTTCACTGAATAACCAAATACCGAATACTATTCGGTATTTCAGTGTTTGTTTTTCATAAACAGATTCTAACAAGTGTGCTATTCTGTGTATAGTGCGTGGCTACTGGCTAAATGAATAAATATGTTGATATGTGGTTAAAAATATTTTTTGAGGTTTAAAAATAAAATGTTGTTCTAAATAAATGTTTGCTATACTAAATACTGATTGTAGTAGGTTAGGAATAATACAATAAATATATGATATGTTGATTTGAAGGTTAATTGCTTTGTAATTATTAAGCTTTACTCAACACATTATTTATAATATTTCTTTGACTTATAATATGACACAAATCTTGGTTTTCTCTTTTAGTTCTTTACTGTGTCATGTAGTGTAAAAAAAAATAAATACTCGAATACCGAATATATTCGCCACCAAAACCGAATATACCCGAATATATATAGCCGAACACCGAATATTATATAATATATATACATAATATATGTTTATTAATTATTATAAATTACTTATGTATTATAATATAATAAATGATAACAAATTCATATCATTAAGTCTAGACGTGTAAGGCATTTGCAAACGTTAGTCATCCCACATTATCTAGATCTGAACCTAGATGTTAGGCATTACCATAATCTAGACATTTATTTAGATTAATACTAGTTAATGGAATGTTATTATTTGAGTTATTTCTATATGGCGATATTAATTAATTTTTTTTTAATTATCATTTTTACTAAGTTTTTTAAAACACATCTTCAAATTTATTTCATACAATTTTTTTTACAAATAATTTATTTTCATAATTGTTTATATTAATAATTAATAATTGTTTAATATTAATAATTGTTTACTAATAAAATAGAATAATTAATAAATATTATAATTTGTTTGTCTTTAAACCAGTTTTATTAGTAACAATATTATTGTTAAAATATGTATTACATTGGTGTAAATAAGTTTCCTAGTGCAAACCTTATTTCTCTTCACACGGCTTATTTAGGTTCAATTGTCCGAAGTAACGCGACACAAAACTTTTATGATGATAAGATATACTATATTAAATATATATTTACTATTTGTGTCTCTGTTTGTATTAATAATATTTCAGAAACAATTTTAACCAACATTTCGAGGTTCAATATATCATTATTAATATATTAAAGTGTTTCTATCTGTTGAACTCACTATTATAATATTAATACAAATCACTATATAAACAGACATCGGTCACCCATCACTCACCAAACTTGCATCACCGTCGCTTAACCCGCAAATAACTACATTTACGATGCTATTACTAAACTAAATGACGTTTAATAAATATATTTTCCTCTTAACTTTATAACTTAAGCCTTATATCCTGTACCATATAATACTGAACCAATTTACAGCATCCGAGCTTACCCCAGATTCAAAGAAAACAGTGCAAAGTAAGATAAACTCAACAGCTTAATATAACTAGCGAAATTAACTATAACCGATGGCCTAGAATCAGGTAAAAAGATCATTATGATATTAATAAGGATTTTAGTACATATTTTTTTATTAATTTATAACACAAGAAGTTTTTTTTATTATATTTAATTTTCCAATCGCTCTGCCAATTGCACCAATCGATTAATTTAACATTCTATATATAATGACCATTACCGAGACGATTGTGACATCTTTTTTTTTTCGAAAATAGGAACCAATGTTTATGACTTAGCGGAATAGAATAACATTGAAACAACCGAAACTAATGTTAAAAAATATTTATAAAAATGTTGCCATTTTAAGTTTTATTACATATTAATATACTAAAAGCACGGTAGATCAATTTGTAGAGCAATATAATTATTTTATTCCAAAAGTCGCAGGTGCGAATTTTATTTTTCTTGATGAATTATTGATTCTATATTTATTTAAAATTAAGAATTTAAACAAAGCTACAATATTAAAATCTTTTTTAAACAATGTTTGATATTTAAATAGGTTAAACATTAAAAACAATATTTGACATTTGAATAAAACGTCATAAACCCATCCGCCATTTTGTTGACTGTGTCACCGCGAGATGTTTTTTAGATATAGTATTGCATTATATTATTATTTTGATTGATGTACCAGCCGGCGGACCCTCAGTAGGTAAAAACCGTTACAATGATACACGTTACAGGGTTTTATAGTTATCTGAGAAGTCTCAATCACTAACAAATAGCTTTAGTTTGTCTGTAGTTACTTAAAAATACAATATTGATTATTAACATTATATAAAAGTTTTTATTTGTAAATATTTATATTTTAAATATATAATATAAGTTCTTAAAATAAGTCATCAAAAATCAACTAAAAATTGCTAGATTTTGTAATTTTAACTACAAATATATGAACCACTAGATAAATATATAATTTAATGGTAATTTGTTAAAATCTTAATACAGACCACACAGAAAACATATAAATTAAGGTGAAAGTGACAATAATCGTCCGCGCTGATAATAAATACATTTAACTACACTTCTCTTATCATTGAGGAATTGTTCGGGTTTTTACATATGGAGCGATTTTGACGTCTGTTATATTATTATTGATAGTGCAGGTTCGATTCTGTGTTGGAATGTTTAATTCTCTTTTTTATATTTAGTGAATATTTAATTTAAAAAGGCTTAAAATATGAATAATGTCAAAAGAAATTTATGTTTGTATTTCACACTAACTATTGCCTTCTCCTTTTCCCTCAATATTCACATAAAACTAGTACCAAAATTAAAACTAAACGTAAACTTTTGTTGTAAAACTTGTGTTCTAATTACAATGAAATTAATTTAATAGTTTTTGAAGCACGAACAAACATACATTTATAAAACTATAGTTTTGAGGTTTTAAGCAATTACATTAAAAGTAAATAGGTATATGTAAATTTTTCGTCTTATTACGGTATATATTATATGACGTGCATATAATAATAATAATAATAATAATAAATAAATGTTACATCAACTAGTACATGTGTTCGGAGCCTAACAATTATGTCACCCAAGGTGTTAATAGTGTCATATCTATTCTTTGTTTATATCTGTATTTCACATTAAATGTAATTTCCTTGTGGGTGTGAAATTTCTTAGTCATTTATAACTCTTAGACAAAATATTGTACCTTAAATATGTACATTTTGTACTGGAAATGGCTCGTAATGAGGAAAAACATCTGCTTCCTCTATATCATAAAGCACTTTTTTTATTTGTTTTTATTTTTTTGTGCTCTGTTCTATCTAGTTCATGTTAACCCGAAGAATATAAAAGCCAAAGGGAAATGGATCGATATATTAAAAAAAAATGGAAAGCACAAAGTGCGAAGTGAAGCGAGCCAAGAGTCTGGTAAAAGGCAATTAAATAAAAATAACTCAAAATACCGGAAATTGAGATCGGTAAAATCATAAATTATACTCTTTACAAGAATATAAAGTTACCCGACAATTAAGATCGCGAATTGGGAAACCGCAATTAGGGAAACGAAATACTTTTAAAAATGGACGCTCATAATTGACGTATCCAGTTTCCAATCCACAGATAAACTACAAAGAGTTCGACACAATGGATATAAAAACTTTTTGCTAACAAAATTCAAATTTCGAACATCCTTGGCGGAATGTAACCAAACAATAAATGGGACATCCTTTGTTGTACGGAGATCAAAATTTAACGCCCCAAGGAATATTAACAAAATTCTTTTGTGAAACTTCTAGTTGAGAAAAAATAAGGCAGATGTTCTCAAACAATGTCAATGGAGAGAAGTCGAGTGCCATCGGTGTATAATTGACATTTAATGAAGTGTCTTTGTACTCGATGACTTTTGGGATGTTATTGAGAATTTTTTATTAGGGAACTTTTTTTTGTGCAAAAATTGTATATTAACAGCCAGTTACTTTCTTTATTAAAATAAATAGCTCGGTTAGAGAAGTTATCATCAAAAAGGTTTATTAAATGTGTAAACCTTTTTGGTATCTAAATACAAATACTCGCTGGAATGTAGGTATATTTTATACAAATCTTTAAAACTCTTTGAAGTTAAAAAGGTAAAAGAAAACATACATCAATGAATCAAAAAGAAATATTAAAAGATATCGGGTAATATAATATTTTAAAACATGTTGATATTAATACAGTCGTAAAATTTAATTTTATATTCGCATATATACTTGTCAGTTTTAGTGTTTGGAAAAATATGAGACGTGCGCCGGTGAATGAAATCGAATATTTGTCATTACAGGCTTTAGTGTAACTTTTAAAAAATGTATAGATGAAATTAAGAATACATTAACATACATATAAATACATATATATTGTTTATTTTAAAATAGTTATATATAGCGTGACTTATATTTTTTGAAGTTTCTTATTACCGACCATTTACTATATTTTCTTAAAATCACTTTATATTTGTAGGAATATATACATCTTGACTAATGAAAATATGAAATGGTTAGTGTTTTTTTTCTATTACATAGTTGTTAAGGTTCTGTAGATTAACCTCCACAAACACAAACATACATTGCGTTTATATAATGCTTTATGAATATTATAAGAAACAATATTGCAAAAATTAGACATACCTATAATGATTTTATTATGAAATATCATAAAAATATGTATTTAGTAAAAACTTTCGTAGTTTCTAAATACATCAATACAAAAATAATTTTCGACATAAACCGACCCGAGTTGGAAATATTCTAGTGCTACTCTAATTTAGACCCTATTCCATTTATACAAGAGCTATTTTTGGTTTCGAAATAATTTTATAGGTTATTACTATAATTTTCTGGTCATAGTTTATTAAGTTAGAGAATAATTTGAATAACAATTTTATTATTTATAGCTTTCCTTGTTTTTATATTTCCTTTATCAATATTATCAATATAACAAGATTTTTTATATGTTCAATATTTATTCTCAGACTGTTTTAGTTTCTCATTATTTCTAGTTAATTACATTGGAAATAATAAAACTATATTATATATAATATATATAATATAAGAGGGGAGAGAGATAGAAGAATGGAGGAGATTGTAAAAGGATATGGTAAAGAAGCAAGTCTGAACTGCACGTAGGATAGAAGAGTGGATGAGATTGACATATTGCCCCAATCCCAAATAATGAAGATATGGGACAGGTGATGATGAACTATTAAGGCCGTATGAAGTCATATCAACTTAGAGTGAGATTTTTATTAATTATTTTGTTCTCTAAATAATAATGAATATATTTTTAAAATGTTATCTTAGTTTAAGTTAAAGATGAAAGTAGGTACTTCCTCATCCATACGTCTCCATTCATAATAAAATCAGATAATATTTATAAAGCGTCCAAAAAATAAAGAAAAATTACACAAAATACTCAATTTCAAAATATAGGCGTATCTTGTTGCGAAATTTAAATGTAATAACTTATCCGATTTTCTTATGAAGTAAATCATACATCCTTGTAGTAAGGGTGCGTTCATACGAGTATAATTGATTTTATACATATTTACATGTATTTGTATGTACGTGTGTTTTCTCTAAAAGAATAAGAACTTTGTGTAATTAAAAATTATATATGTGATAATATTTAGAATAAGAAAATTGGATTGATTGTATTGGATATTAATTGTATTATATTTTTATTTAATCTAAATCGACTTTTTAAATATATCAATAGACATATTAGTACATATTACTAAATGAATATTATATTAATTAGATCTCCAAGTTTTTATTGAAGGTTTGGGAGCGAACACGGGACTAGCATATATAGAGGGAGGCACTGATACTTTTGCGCCATTAGACCAGTCAGACACCAAACAGTAGAAAAACGGTTATAAAATAATTAAGATTGTGTGTAAGAAGCCTTATATTAAAATAATAAACAATCACTAAATAAACAAGTATTAGATAACATCTTATTTAATAACAACTTGGTAGAATTTTCGACGTTTTGTATGAAATATATGAATTTTTGCGAAGAGGTCCTATCTGATCTTCTTAGTGTAGGGTGACCATGGGTTATATAAATCAATTTTCCGTTTTGTATGCATTTTGTTACACATTATTATAATAGTGTGCAGATTTTTTTATTATTATCAACATAGCTATCACAAAACTCAAACCTGGGAATTTTGGGAATCTCTCTCATATACACGAACTGATACCGCCAAACTTTGAGCTTATGAATGGATAACTAGACAAACAATATCAATTAATTTGGATAAATATATATTTAATAGTTATCTAAGCTATTATGGTTGCATCGTTTTACATTTTAGTTTTTTTCTTATTATTACCCAAGTCATGGTCACCCTTCTTAATCCGATCCAGCCTCCAGTCCTCTTTATTAATACTATAAAACTGGTACTTAAAATTCCGTACGAGCTGTCAATACAACGTTACATTCGATACTGTTAAATGTTTAATATTACTTATATCATACGTATATTCTTGTTAAACACATGATACTTTACTTCTGTACCAAATTCATTTAAATTGTTGTAAATAAAATAAAGATTTTGGAGGTTAAAAGTCATTTTTTGGGCATTTTATTATCATTCTCAGTTGTTTGTATTTCGGGTCTTTTATAAATAAATTAAAATCGATTTTAAACTTACTCTTCTGAGATATTTTGAAAATTTAAACACACTTCAGACAGAACTGACATGTAATAAAACTTTGTCATATGTCTGTCTGTTTGAATTAATACATTTATGTAGTTATTTATTAGTACCTACTAGCGGTCGCCATGTGACCGAAATTTAAGTTTTAATGCTTACGAGTGTTTGAACTATTAACTGTATGTTTTAAAATATGTTGTTTTTTTATTCTTTTACGTCAGACAACAATTATTTAACATAAGATCTCAGAACAATAACTAAAGCATAGAAGTAGCATAAATTTGAAGACTTAAATTGTGCGTAATAGTTGTCCTCTTTTTTCATACTGTAAAAATATATAGTAATGAGTGAAACAAATGTAACGCTGTCAAAACAGGAAAATTTACACTTTTGAATGTCACTTTGGAGTCCATATTGGAGTCCATTTTCACCATTATGATGGTAAATTGGAAAGTACAATTCATATTTGACTTATTGGGTATGGACAATGTTTACACATTTTGGTTGTGTTTGATGTCGGCTGTCAGTGGTGTGTTGTATGTATGTCAGTGGTGTGATGTCAATGTTTAGTTTTATTAACGAATTTATCTAGTTATTCACATATTTTCTCCGTTTCGCTGAGAGAAAACATAAGTTAATCGGATAAAGAATGTCGTGTGTTATAAGGGGATGTAAATCCCATTCATCTCGTAAAGAAAATCAAGTTGAAACGGTATCTTTTCATCGGTAAGTGATCTAAAATGGTATTATTTTACGTTTTGCTTAGTTACAAAATAACTATTTGTGCTTTTTTAACTGGTTTATATATTCTTAAAAAAGTGTTGTCCTATAGTTCAATTATAAGACTGCTATATGCAATATTTAATATGATATTTGAACATTTTTAAGTTTTCTATATATTATTGTAATAGTGTTGCAAAAACTATTGTTATCGATAATTTAATCCAGTGTTATTCTAGTAAATTCTGCAACATCTATGTATTATATCCATGGATTATTGTACCAGATTTCCCACGGATGTCAACAGACGACAGTTATGGATTAACAAAATTGTACAAAAAAACTTTAAATGGAAGAAGCATCACAGAATTTGTTCCAAACACTTTAGTTCTCACTGCTTTAAAAAGATCGATTGCAAATGGCGTAGATTGAAAATAGTTGCAGAACCTTAACTATATCTTCACAACGAAAGACCTACTATCGTAAGACAGTTTGATTTTTAAATATTGTGTGATGTATGTATGTAAGCGCAAAATATGTTTTTGTAATTTGCCCCCTTCCGATTGATTGTTGCAGTGCTATAATGAAGTTCCATCAACTAGTGATCCTACAACAAGTACACTATCAACAAGTGCTCCAATAACCAGTTTTCTAACAAGCAGTGCTACATCAGCAAAGAATTTTTAACAACTCGTATCCATTACAGTACGAAAAAACTGTCTAATCATGCAGAAAAAATTAGGTCTTTTTTTATTAAAACTGTAATATTCAAAGGACAATAAATGTCGCTCCACAACTTACGTGGGCGAGAATGTAATAAGTAATTTTTTTATTTCCTGGGATCAAAACAGCTAATTGTTATCGCACGTGAAATCATCGGTTAGGTGATAGCACTTTTCGGTGTATCTCGTTCTAGCAAATGATAGAGAAAACCTAACCAGCCTTTTAAAACCGGTAGGTACTACCATAGAGATAAGGATCACTATCGATATCGCGGATAAGTTTACACAATTTCACATCACTAGAAAAAATTCTGTTGTCTACGGCAGTGTACGCTTTAAAAATCTGAAGCTCCTTCTATGCTTTAGTTATTATTCTGAGCATAAGACTAATATATACTACACATTGTCAGTGTCACCTAAAACAATAAAGTAGTGTGTGTCATGTAGGTAGTCCTTGTAGTGTGTGTAATGTTATTTTCAATAATTTAATGTATTTCAAATTAATTATTATACAAAACTATAGCTTTCTGCCTCTCCATGTAAACTTAAACAGTGAAAATTAAAGCGTATTTTTTGTAAAATGGTTTTGCTTCACTATATATAACTATAATAAATGTAGTGATAACTAAATGAATTATTTATTTATAAGACTGTATTACAGTAGGTACATTTATTTAATTACAAAACATGTAAAATAAATAAATAAAAAAATCTGAATTCAATAACTGTCAACATCATTAAATGATTTAAAGTTTAGATTAAATTAACGAATCAGCTAAACAGATTTCGATAAAATAAATATTTTTACAGTACCTATACTTGTTTTATAACAACTTCGACACTAGAATAATCTCTATAACACGGGGGTTATACAAACATACAAATAACAGACACAAAGTAAACCTAACTAACTAATCAGGACCACCGACCACGAAACCAACCTTCTAATTATTGTAGGTACCTACTCTAAAACATATACCTATATACCTACTTTTATATATATATTGATATATTTTTATATAGGACAATAAAATATTCCATATTATCCTAAACCTGTCTATTTACTAAGAATGCATTATCTCGGACTATAAATATTTCACCAATGTCTCACATTAAAGTAAACATTATCAAAGCAATCTCAAGTTTCGTAGATACACGCTTGAGCGACGAACAGTAGGCCTGACATGTGGGTACATACATGTGGCTTAGATTCATGTACTGTCAGCAACGTAATACTATATTATATTAAATATAATATAAACTAAGCAATCAATTAGAATAAAAATTATTTAAAACCAGTGTGTAACAGTCATCTGTAACATAATTATAGTTAAATAAATCAATATAAACAATCAATAATTAATAATTCGACTTCAGTGTATATCGGTTCTTAGTAGTAATAGCCATCGGCTTAACAAGATAAATATATTTAGTAATTATAACCACAATAGATTCAGAAATAACACGATCACTGACAAACACACAAACATTATAAAATAAAAACCGTAATAAAAAAGTCACATATTTTAAAAAATATATAAATATTCCTCATAACAATTACGGTGCTGACTGTACCTAAATAAAAAGTCAATCTGTTATGCTATAAACACGGTTTAACATGACAAGAACACGTTTTTTTGTAATTTTTTGTTAAATACACTCAATACCTTTTTTCCTTTGTGGGAATTTCACCGCTCTATTACTGTTCTTAACACGTGGGATTTTGGTTAAATAAACCACATCCCTATCTGATAAGACCTACCGTTTAAAAAAAAAACACCAAAAAACAATATCCCTTTGATAAATCCTATCAGCTCCGTCGTATGTAAAATTAACTTAACTATAATTTATCCTTTAATTAATCTCTGGTTTATCTTTAACTGATAGTTGGTACACTCGCCTCGTTAATTTGTTTTACTATATGATACCACTTCAGAATATTTAATAAGAAAAAATTAATTAACTTTATATTTTTTTCGATATCTCTATATATACGATATCTCCTATATACCTATATAAAAATTAAAAAGTAAGTCAGTTTAGTTACATTTCATAAATAGTTGTATGAAATGTACATTAAAAGTTTTTTGTTAAGTAGAATCTATGAAATGACATTCTAGCTGTTATATCTATAAAAGAAAAACACCTTGAATTATCTTAAAATAGTCACGAAAAATTATAAAAAAAACAGTGCTTAAAATAAATTAAATCTAGAACCCTAAGAGTCGTGTCTTACCAAAAATAAACTCCACATTTCATAGTCACAATCTTAATTAAATCAACATAATCCAAATTAGTGATATGCGAAAGTGCTTTCACACGTTTATATCGATTCCTTATCAGTGAGATAGCCGCCGAGAAAAAGTGATAAGAGGTAGCAAGACTTACACCAGGAGCTCGCGACAAATATATTATTTAATTTATTTGTTAAAATTAGTCGTAAAGCGAACTGTAGTCAATTGAGTGCTTGTTCACGCGACGGGGTAGTATTACCCTGTCATAAAATATCAGCGTGAAGTAGCTATTACAGCTGCGTTTCGGTTTGTCAGAGCGAGAGAGACTGACAGCCCAACTCCTCCTTTTCCGTTTCTAGTATCCTGCTTCTCTCTACCCCCTCCTTAATGAGGGGTGGTGTTCTTCCTTATGTTACAGATGTTCATGTTCATTTTCTAATGAAAGATTTTTAAGCTTTTTATTGTAACTTAAAACAATTTGATTGTTAAGATTGTGATACAGATTACAGTCATAATTACACAAATTTAGAATAAAAAAAGAAATCTAAATTTCGAAATCAATGTAGAATCAAAATAAATTGGAACCCGCGAAGTGTGAAAAACCGTCCTGTCGCTAAGCTAGCGTACATGTTATAAACAATTTCGAACATATATAAATAACCTCCAAGTACTTGTATAATAGTATTATTTACCAATATGAGAAATCGAAAAAACTGTTCGCGACAACCAAAAAACGTTCAATTTATGGTTTTATTTATACATTGTATTCTTAAAAGGGGTAAAATAAAACAGGGCGTCCGAAATGAACGGTTCGGTCATAGATAATAATATAGGGGCGTGTGAGTGACGTCTCTTAGCCTATTTGACGGGCAAATTATATGATGCGAGATTCTTTTATAGGATACATTATAGTCTAAGAGATAATTAATAAATATTAACCGTAATTCACTTACTAGGTATTGGTTGGTATCAGATGTTCATTGAATTACTATAATATTAAATTATGGCCATGTAATTTAAGTTATTGATATTTTTTAGCTAAACTATAACTATAACAACTGTTCCTAATTTATTAGTTTTCATCTTTTATTATTTTGTTTTAATATGAATATTAAAAGTAATAAGTTACTTAGATTAAAGTTTAACGCTACTCAAATGCGCCAGCTCTTGGACTACAATGATAATTAATATTTTTTTAGCGTTTGGTTTCACATATTTTATTAAAATTAAAGGTTTTAAACAATAGTTTACAAATGTGTTATTAAACAAAATAATATGTGTATACTTTTGTATAAATAAAAGAAACGGAATGTCTAAATGTTATTGCCGCCATTTTAAAATGCGTCATAAATTCCCGCGCTTTTAAAGCAATTTTATAATAAATCTTGATTTCTCTAATTAAATAAGATCACGTACCTACTTTCACGAGCACTGCTATGGCGGGCGATTTATGCGTCAGATAAGAAAAATATATAAATATAGCAAATATCTTAAAACATTTCAAAAACGGCTTTAGATACGCAAAAAGAGGTAGAGAATAACTTCGATCAGATGTTCCCAAAGGTGTACTTAATTATTCTATTTAATTATAAGGTAAAAATAATGAACAATACTGAAACAGTTAAAAAAAGTTTTATTAATAATCTATCAGGACTTAATATTTTTCTGTAATTAAGGATTTACTGAACAGATATTGATTAAACTATTGCTTAGATAACATTTTGTATGTTTGTGTCATATAAATAAAAACCAACCAATATGTATGTCTTACACGGATTTCTTTGAAACTTTTCTGTTTATTATTTCAGTGTACAAGATATATTCCTAACAAAAGATTTAACCGGAAGTTTGAAGTTTTGACGTCTTGTAACAAAAAGAAAAAAAACTTAGATATCAAATATTATCTATTTATTTTTAGTTCTTTTTTCCAAACTGTTATATTTTCAATATAATAATTACTTAAAACATTGAAAAATAACCGTAAATAATAATAATAATTAAAAACATCTTAAGGTGAAAATGTTTAAGAACCACTGGCAGCTAATTAACGAATTTGAAAAATTCTAATTATTCCACATTTCAAGGGTAAAGTGTTAAGAGCGAGACAATTGTCTTCATAATAGCTATTTAATTGACTCGACTTTTGACCAAAAAATTAATGAATCCAGCTTAGAGTTTAAACCCACTTATTTCAAATTAAACAAAAATTAAATATTTTCACAATTTATTATTCTCAACATAACATCAAAAAGGTGTATTTTTATTTAATTTGGTAATTAATTACTATGTTATTATTTATATTTAAATCGATTAAATTCCTCATTGCTGTTAATTTTGCTTTGTATATTCCTACAATGTCACGTAGCACGCTGAAGGCGAGGGGATTGTTCAGTTAATTGGAATAAAAATATACTTTCCTAGACAATAGCACTACAATGACTACTGGTTATATTGTAGAAGTCATATTAATTAAAATTAAAACTTACTAAAAAGTCTCGACAGCTCTATTCATTATTGTTCATTATAATCTAGTTTATCGCCCATTCTTTGAACACAAAGAAACAAAACAGTTCAGTAAAATTAAAAAGCAAGTTCATCAGATACCACATTGTCGTGGGCAGCGGGTAATATATATTTAATTGCAACGCCCCGCCCACGCCCACTAGATATTTGGTGCACTTTGGCTAGAGGTGTGGAGTCGCTTTATTTTTTTATATTAAAATTACTTTTAACCCCTTTAACTTTTTTCGGTATTTATTTCTTAGGTTTTGTTCACAGATTTTGATTAATAATTCTATAGAACTTTATTTTATTCATACTCCTAACTTGGAATATCTAGATAAAACTGGTTAAGCTGAAAGTCAATTTTCAGTCATTCCCTATTCCCCGTACAAACATTGATGACCTCATCATCTTGGAATCAATCCTGCTTCAGTAGTCTAGAACTCAAATTATTTTTAGTGAACCCCTCAGCGACTCCATTTCTTTCAATATTGAACCGCCAAACCCATTCCCACGTTCGATGCCGGGTCTGAACCGAGGTTAACTAATTATTGAGTTATTTTTTATCGGTACATTTACATACCTTAATATTACGTCGAGAATTTACGGATTAAAAAGAAATATCTTACGGAAACCTCGGTATTTACAGTAGATTACGTAAAGAGATATCTCTCTTTGCGACTGTACACATACATGCATACACATATTATATTACTTTTGATTTAATGCCCATAATTAAATTTGGATCATTTGTGGTCATTAAAAGTTAAACAAAGTCATGTTAGAATTTTGCCCAAAAAATATAAACATACACACAATTTTAACCGTTATCTTATTTTAATAAAGTATAATATCGCTTGCATCTTTTTACAAAGACAGACATATTTTCATTGAATACCGACACGGAATATATTGTGTATATCTGTTCGTTTGTTGATGTTATCTACTTGAAATGGACTTTTTCGTCGAATGGAAACATAGGGGTTCGAATTTCAAATATTTTTGGGCACAATTAAAAAAAAACATTAAAATACCTTACACATCTGAACTCGGACAATATGTACTAGAAAAGAGTGAATGGTTTTCCACTGAACTAATTTTCGTGAATGAACTAAAAACTGAATAAAATTACGTTTAAATAAATAAACTAAACCGGTTCATTCGTTTGAGTTACGATGGCACAGACAGACGTAGATACACGTCAATATCATTTACGAGTCAGAAAAGAAAGGAGGAAAAAGAAACATAGAATACTCTTGTAAGCCCCACTTACTAAACTTTGTATAAAAAGTGCTAATGAAGTATTTCTATATAAAAAATAATCCATTTCTTTTCATCGCGTGAAAATAATAATATCTATGTGTGAGAGAAGTCAAGAGAACCAACCACATCCACATATATTTATATAAGTGGAAGTACTTAGTCTCTTAATAATAATTCTCGCTATATCGTCCTCAGAAGACATTTAAAAACATAAAAGTAACTTCCGGAGAAACAAAGAAATACTTAAAAGAAACACTCTCAAGCAATCCCTGGATCGATCCCTCGGGATTAAGGTCATAGTATCAAACGTCTGGGGATTTTGAAATATTTCTTTACATTCTTGCAAAAAATAATATTATTACTTATTTATTTATTAATTGTGAATAATGTTATATTTTTTTTAATAATTAGTACGCGTTATTAGAATAAACTTTTACGTGACTATATTTGAATATAAAATTCCAGTGCATGTGTTCGTAATTTTTCTCCTTAAAGAGTTGGACCAATTTTCATGTTATTTCTTTTTGCTGATTTATTTACTTGTGCTGAGACGCTATATATTTTTTTAAAAGATATAGACAGATCTCTTTTTTTTGTAATTTGATTTTTTTATTGAAACAGTGAAATGTATATTATTATAACATTAGTTTTTTAGCTACCACTAACTCCTAGGGAACAATAAAATAGAATATATATATATATATCTAATGTTTTAGTGACTGTTGTGGAAAATACAGGATATAAATATTTCTTTGTTATCAATAAAAAGCAGCGTGCCCGTTTGTAATTGAAGACCGTATGTTTTCACTGCATTCTTGTTTAGGAATTGTTTGAGACAATTAGTGCTATCATAATTCAGTTAAAAGGCCTGAGATAATATTTTGGCACTCGGCATCCATTTTAACTATGTTCTTGTTAAGATTTTAATTACTGTTTTCTATATTCTTATATATTTTTTCTATATTGTTATATATTCTTGATAATATACTTATGTACACAAGTTGTTGTGTTGTGTGTTGTGGCATACATATATATATTATATAAGTATTTAGTGACTATTAGAAATGTTTTTTCCTTAAAGATTTGAGTTTATGATTTCCTAACTGTTTCTCTCGTCTTTTTCCGCGTGACCTACAAGCCTTTACACGTTCAGAACATTTGTTCACAGCTGCTGATGAACCAGGTCAAGATTTTTTCACAATTGCCGTATTTATGTAAAGGTATCTAATGCTGGTTGTAAAGGTAATGCTACAATGAGAAAATACCTTACATTTTTCACGTAATTAGACTTTTAAAGTCAGTATTTTTTTATCTCAAGTTCTTTGAGTGTTGTTAAATCTGTAGTGGTATTTTTAGTAAACATTACAATCTTATCTGGGTTTGTAGCCGGTATGTATGTACGTACTTGAGGACCAACCCTCCCTCTAACCCCAACCCGCATACTGGTATGATGAACTATAAATTAAATTTGGACTGATTTTTTATCCAATTAAGTGCGTATAATAATATTTTATCATCTTGATATAAGATAAACCGTCCCATTGGTCGAGTAGTTGGCGCAGATGCCCAAGTATCGCGGCGGTTCGATTCTCGACAGGGACAGGCATGAGTTTGATGAGCATAAATGTCTGTATTTGTGGGTTAAGCCATTTATTAAATATATCCAAAGTATTTAAATTAATAATAATAATAGTAAATACTCTTTATTATACACCCAGATAAAACAATAACAAAAAAAAACAGAAAAATGTACAAATTTGGCGGCCTTATCGCTAAAGAGCAATCAATCTCTTTCAGGCAATGCAAGGCCAATTACATTGTGTATTTCTATGTATTACACCCTTAACACAAGCAAATAATTTGCCTAATTAGGGGTTAGATCAATTTGTGTAATTTGTCCAGTGATATTATTATTATTATCTTTAGTAGCCAAACGTATACTAAAACAAGACCAGTTATAACACTTCAAAAATGATCATAAAAATCGTTAGTGACTCTAGAGTTCCAACGCACGTACAAACAGACAGACATTGTATGTCATATGTATATCAAAAGAAGAATAATAAATGATATTCACTTACAATTAAAAAACAAAAAGATAAAAACAAAAAATTCTAAAACATTTTTATGAACAATATCGGAGCAGTGTCAATCTTGTGACAAGGGTACAACTTGATACTAGATAACGTGCAGCAGACTTACGACTGACGCAAAAGTATTTTATTTTTATGTATATCTTATTATCTTCTCAAAGACACATTAATTAAAAATAAATTAATTTTAATATTAAATATTTATGTGCTCTAATACTATATAATGTACATATTCTTATTTTTGATTGGTCGATGTCGTGATAAACAACCAATCACACAACAATGATGTAATGTATGAAATCAGTTAAATTATATAATAAATATCTCTGGTTATATTAATGAATATATGGTAATTGAAAAAAGCAAAGACAAATTTGTCGCAAGTCTACAACTAACATCTAGCCGCACCCTTCAAAGTAATTCGGATGCTGCGGTCATCTCATTAACGTCTATTTCTTACACAATAATGTACGAGCTGTCACACTGTCGCTCTTATAGCTAATGAGCTGATAAGAATCCAATAAGTGATAACAGTGTTGCTTTTAAAATATATCAACTAAATTTAATAGTCGTTAGAGTTTTTGTTGTATGTAATGGTTTGGTCTTGACAAGTCTTTTAATATTATTTACATTGATACGTCTATAACACTGTTATATTACTTATAATTCATAAAACTATAATTTATACCAGATTTTATACATTTTTTCTACAAATAATAACATAAATTGGATTAATCTAAAATCATATATAATCAAAAAGAATTTAGATTATTTTAGAGCTATATATAAATATTATAATTAATTTACTTTTACAGTGGGCATAAAAATATGATCTGTGATTTCTTTATATAAACAAACACACACAATACTTTATATTCTTTAAACGAATTTGTCTCGACAAGAATTGAACCCACTAGCTAGACCGGTCCTTGTGATATATCTAAGCATGTCCTACCTGCTCACCTCTCAGCTGTGCAGGTCATTGACCCTTTACATATTCTAATAAATACACAATATATTATATATACCATCCTTGGAAACAAAAATATATTATAAATTTATAATACAGAAAAAGCTATACTTTTCGTGGTATTCTCCATTTCTATAGTTTTTGTTATAGACAACGCTACAATGCAATAAGTACTTTATTAATTTAAAAAGATATTTCTATTATTTATACTAAACTGCAAATTTATAAGAATATATACATTTAATAACATAATATCCAATATATTTGCACGAAATTTCATGTAAATCTAAAATTATTGTAAACACTGTGTTATCGATTTTAATATTAAATGTTAATTCTTTGAAAATATGAATAGTAATAACAATATATTAAAAACACATGATAGTCTAATAAAATATAATGTCTATTTGGTTAGACCTCCCAGGATAGCACTTCCTTTTTATCCAGACTTATCTAGGTAACCTGATATGAAACCTATGAACCGTCGGTAAAAACACTAACAAAACACGTTTTACCCGCACTTAATTAATAGTGAGTATTCTATTACTAATTTATGAATTTATGAATTAATTAATATTTATTTTTACTTGTCACTTTTTTTCCAAAATGGCGGACGAAATAAATTTCAACCCCTTTTTAATTCTCTGTGATGGAGTTCTTTTACTAAATCGATTATAATATGTATTAATGTTGTAGTTTTATCTATTATTTGATAAACGATTATTTAACATTAGATTACTAACAGGTTTAAACCTGTTAATGTTAAATAATAATACAATAAAAAACATATATTATTCAAGCTTTATATTTAATCTTTAGATAATATAATAAGTAATATTTATTAATTGTCAAAACAAATTCAAACCTGGTTAAATCTTATTAAAACCCCTTCAAAATACAACAAAATCCTCATAACGATTACAACCTACTCAAAACGAGTACAGCTTAAAATAATTGGTAGCAGACACGTTAATACTCAAGTAATTATTTCGTTAACTCCTGCCTCGCTAATTGGATTAATTTTATTTTAAGAGGGATTTCAAGAGGTTATTAGTATTGAGATGTCCAAAAGAGAAAATAATAAATTTTAGCTGCTACAAGTATAGATATGTTAAGATTTTTCTTTTGTGAATGTTCCAGTTATATTCACCACCATTCTAATATAAAAATATATATAATATCGAAGATGAGTTTAACTATAAAATAACAAACATATTTATAAAAATATTATAAGTAGATTAAAACGACCAGCCCCCTTCCCCAACTTCATTCCCCTCGGTTCTCTGACACCCTATATTCCGACAATAAACCCAGCTACTACCAAAAATACCCTCTGTAGGGTTGTCAACTTTTATTAAATAATAATAATATAGATATATTATTTAATAATAATTAGCAGTAGAGCATTAATCATTAAAAGTAATGTAAAATTTCACGCGTCATATGGACGTACGGACAAACCGACATCCGTTGTGTGATTTACGCATACTATTAATAACTTCTTACATTATATGTTCATTACCGAATATTATAAACTATTTTATTTCCGCGACTCCGTTCGTGGACTACTATAAGAAACTCAACTTTCACTAGAATGTATGTGTTTCTTTCTCGACCGTTTCTCATCAACTTATTCTGATAATTTGATCTCTATGAAAAGTATTTTGTTTTAATATTAGTAATATATAGCCTAAAAATATAATCTATTTCTTTTCCTAGTACAATGAGTATCTGGTGGTTTAGAAGATTATCCTCCTACATCCAGACATAAAAACTTCACCTCATCACAATATTAGCATAGATATATAAGAGTTTTGTCCGTGTATAAATACCTAGAAGTTATGTAGGTATATAATAAACATGTCATTTTATATAATAGCTTTAATGAATAGATTTTTTCTTTATTTACTCTTTTTTTTTTTAAACTTATATACATATAAAATTTGTTTGTCCATATAAGTAAACCCCGGGCCAGTTAGTAAGTCAAATAGGTGATTATTAATAACGCAGCGGAAGTGTCTTCAGACAGCGCGGCACGTGCGCTGGTTTCTGCGAAAATTGAACGAAAACCAACATTCATCATAGTTTAATAAAATTAAATTAGAAAGAGAATAAATGTTACATACAATACATTATTATTTTAGTCTAGATATCATAATGTGTTAATATTTTCGAATAATATTATATAAAAGACTGTTTTCAAAACAATTCCACAGAGCTTAGGCACTGACAGAAATGACAAAAGATATTTAAATAAAAAAGATTTTTATTCCAGAGTACATTAATAACGCAGTTCTGTCTATTTTTATTGAAGTCGTGATGAATCTTTCTTTAAATAGAACGGAAGCTGGGACGCCTCTGAACATCTGCGAGTTTATTTTTGCGATAGAAAATGACTTTATGAATAGTAATATACATTTTTTATGAAATTACATATTTTTTAAATGATAATTATGATTTTTTACGCTAAACAAATTCACATTTTGGTTTCTTTCATTAAAACCAAAATCGCAATCAATTTAGCAAATAATTTTGTCCTGTTTCTCATTTTTAGCCCCCGACACAAAAAGAGGGGTGTTATAAGTTTGACCTGTGTATCTGTGTGTCTGTCTGTGGCAACGTAGCAGACAAACGTGTGGCCGGATTTGAATGCGGTTTTTTTTTAAATCGAAAGCTTGCTTTGTCGAGATGGTTCTTAGCTATGTGTGGTCGAAATAGCAGAAGTATTCTCGGAGAAAATCCCGATACAACAAGACGTCCAAAAAAGATAAAAATAACATTATTATGTATTGACCGCTAAAAAAAGAATTCAAAATGCAAGTAAGTTACAAAGGCAAATATTGAAATAACAATATCAAATTGTATAGTCCAAGTCCTCATTCATGAGCCCCGAAAATTTTGTGTAAATAGACCTCATCGTCAACATACGTACAACAGTCCACACTCACACGTAAACAGTCACATTTTGTTTAGTTTCATTAAAACCAAAATCGCAATCAATTTGGCAAATTAATTTTGTCCGGTTTCTCATCTTCAATAATATTTTTGTGATTATTGCATTTTTATATGATTTTGGTTAATAATATATTCTTATCGTAATGATGTTATATAAAAATCAGGTCAACGACCCCTTTGTAAAGATCTTAACAGATATCAGCCCTTATTTAAATTTCCTCTCACCTCATAAACCTTCAAAACAAGCTGAAATAATTATAAAATCGATAACATTACAACCCTTAGCCTTATAAATATAAGGTTCAAAATACAACAGATATCAAACCTAAAAATCTCTTATACCGACGACCAATTATCAACTTAGTATAGAATAAATAACAATTTGACAGAACAAATTTATATAAATAATTAGCGAAATAATAACCTTTCTTATACTTTGACAATAAAGTGCATTATCGTATGCACGGGCTGAATATTTTAAATTGTCCGCAAAGATCGAGACATGTATGGTACAATTCCGCGCAATTAAATTTGAAAAAAATACCTTACAATTTTTATTTTTGCGTATGGAAAAGTCAGTTTATGAATTTGTCATTTTAAAATAGTCCTTATTGCGGTGTAATAAGGTGTGTTAGATTTTATGTAGCGATAAAGTAAAAAAAATCAACTTGTGTTTAAACATCCGTTCTGAAACGCTAAAGAAATTTGTCTCAGGACTTGTTTTTTATTTTTTTATCTCAAAGTGCGAAAATAAGACGACATTGTTTCTGTGTGCTTGAACGTAGTATTTAAATATCGAATAATTACTGTTGAAATTAAACACAAAATAAAAAAAATCCTTAACATTTATTTATTTTTATCAAGATAACGTATTAATTATGTTTACATTATTACTAATTACTCTGTTCCCGGGTATTTTAAAACGCGGCGCCATTTTGTTTACTGATGGTTATCTTTACTTGATAAATTATCGAAAAAATGGAATTGATTATTTAGCGTGGTTTGATCATAATCGGCTCAGTTTAATTGTTAATTATTTAGGTAATCTTAAAATGATATTATCTTTCAATTAAAATTTATTTGAAAGTGACAAAATTAATAATTTATATTTTGTAGTATGTAGGTATTTTATTTGGATTTGTATATGTTGAGAGATTGTATAAGAACGCTGAACTACAATTGATATTAATTTTCTGATAAAATCTAAAAATATGTTAATTTAATATGTGTAAAATAGATTTTTAAAAAATAGAGTTGAAATACAGTATAATTGCAATGTTATATAAATATATTAAATGTTGTATATATATTTTTTAATAATAAAAGTCTGCCGCAACACAGATCGTTGCTGGGCGAGAAGCCATAACTTTTAAAACACGCGATGTTTCTGTTAGCTTGTTGTGGAAGAAGATTTATAAATATCTGAAGAAGCACAAGAAAATTAGGTTTTAATAATTAGGTTTCTTTGAGATTTAACATGTATTGGTTATTATGTATTAGTTTTAATTATTACAATCTATGGTGAACTTAATTTTTTTTGTTAGTTTCTTTTCAGTTTTTCCAAAAAAAAATGAAAGCATAAGATTACTTAGACTTACTTCAATTATATTGCAACACAATAATAAATAACGAGTTATCAAATTATTTATTAATAATATAAAAAAAAAATCTATTTCATTGGTTATTTGATATTTTATTTACATGTTAAATATATTAAAATAATAAAGTGATCCAAATAAAAGCCACCTCCATATAAAGTGAACTAGCCGTGATGTACAGGGTGGTGTACACGTATAGTACATGTTGCTATAAATTTAACACTATTTATTGTCGCTTGAAATTTCTTAAACTTATCTGAATTCATTTACAATATATTTCTTATACGCATTTAAATTGTTTTATTATATACATAAAAGAGTAATGTTTGTGTTTTGATAGAAATATGTTAATTAAAAAACGATCAGAAACACATCATCCTGTATATTCGTTATCGGGTTACTTTATGTGTGTTTTGACAGGCGTTTTTTTGAAACCCTATCTTTTATCAATACCTTCAATATAGATTACTCTAGTAACGGTTACGTGTACTTTTTAAATAAATTCTAATTTAGTAATACCATTATCATAATCTAAATATGATTTTTTTTAATTTTTTAGTCCTTCAAGTATTCAAGATAAACTGGCCATCTAAAAATGTTGGTGTTATTATTCGTTAAAAAATAATCAAACAAACAAACACACATTAACATACGTTATTATTAAGGGACATAGATAAGTGTATATTCACGTTATTAATATGTTATTTTTTACGCTTTCCAAAAATAATAAAAAAATTACTAAAGTTGTAATACTTTTAAATATTTCCGTATATCCGTCATTATTTTGTCGCAAATTTTAAATTATTTATATTTTATGTACATCAAAATTTTTAAAATAAAATATTTTGGGTCAAATAATACTACCTATGTTTATCAGTAATACAATAACTTCTGTCATGTGTAATTTGAATGTAAACACTTTTTACAGAGAACACCTAACTTCCTGTTTTTCTACATTATTTTCCCTCTTCTTTCTCCCCTTTAATTAGAAGAAGCCCTGTTAGAAAAAAATGTTAAAACTATTCCAAAGGGCGCTGACCCCTTGAGTGTAGGGGTGGCAATTCATAACACCTTTAATAGTTTTTTATGAAAAGGGGTATAAATGGTAATATTGCTGCATTTTTTATTTATAATTTTATCGGATTTTTCAACTAGGTGTAATTACGCATAAATTTTGTTAAGTTGGCTGCGTAGTGCATATACTGTACTGTAAAGTTGGTATATAGTGCTAGGGTTGCCTCTCTCTGACAAAAATATATTTTTTTATATTATGTCAAGAATTATATAATGTTTTTGACACCCTTTATAATCTCTATTGTTTGAGTCGTCGAGGTAGAGAAATGGGATAGAAAAATATATAATTTTGAATAAGAATATTTTTTTTTATTTTACATATAAAGCAACTATGAAAACTCCAAAAAGATGAACACAAAGTGGGTTCTAATACAAGTACCTAACGGGTTTAAAATAAATATGTTTGTATGTTTGTCTGTTCGCTTGGATGAAGTCATGACAGTAAGACAAGTAAAAATCTCATCTATTCAAACAGAGATCTTCAAGATGGCTTGTCTTAAAGGGCCCCTTAAAGAAAAAAAATGAAAAAACCTTCAAACAAAAGCGTCTTGTAACACGGTGTAGTGTCATATAAAAATGAGTGTCAATGAAAACATAAAAGTGTCAATACTAGACCACCGAAGAGGACAAACACATTTACAAACGCATTTACCTTTTTATGCAGTCGGGTAAAACTTTGTAATATATAGAACGTACTTGGTCATTTCCTATTTGATCAACCGTAAAATCTCAATGAGAATATATATATATTTTTAATTATTAAAAGAATGTATTTAGTAAATAGTCTGATTTATTTTTAATTAAACATATTTTCCTTTTTATTTACTTTGCAGAGTGGCAGCATACGGACAGTCACAACAATTGTTATAGTTATTATTTCAGTTTTTATGATATTTACAGGAGCGTGGTATATTTTAATATAGTCGTTATGTATTAAAATAAAAACAATTAATTCTTTTAGTTGACAGCATTTTTTAATGATAGCTGTACACCAATTTAGTTTATTTATGTTCTACTTGACATATATATATTTTATTATTAATTTTATTATATCTTAAACATTACAAAGGCTTTACGGCAAAAACCAATAAGAAGGTAAAAAGTTTCTATCTGAGAGCCTCTCAATTCAAAATCAATTAATTTTAATACTGAGGCAAACGAAAACAACAAAAATCTCATCAATCTTTAATATAATATGTATTTTCAATATTAATTTACAAACATAGTTTTACCTGTCTATGTCTTTCAAAGTCTATAATACTTAGTTTATATTGACTTTATTAGCTTCACCTCTTCATATTTGTCTCTTTATATGGTAAAGTTCCATAGAGACCTGAAATATTAGAGCAGACACTAAAAGAGTCTTCCATTAGACGTTAATGTTTCATCTGTTTGATGTTTTGAATATGTGATAAACATTACATAAATTACGGACACAATAGCTTAGTTTACAGAGTATTTATATATGTTAATACTTAACGGGTACCGGGTTCACAAAATATAAGAAAACTTAAACAAAAAGAAAATATTGCTTTCAGTAATTAATTTTCTTTAATATTAATCATATCATTTATAGTTTCCATTTTTATTATTATTACTTAGCTCTGACTACTTTCTTTGGGTCCATGTGACCCACAAAATCACTTACCATAATCATACCTTATAAGTATGTTAGTGCTAAAACTTAGGTTACCTAACCTAATAACCTAACCAAACGTGCACTAAAACCAGGTTACATAATAAAAATTACGCAAATCACATAACATGTTCTCGAGCTATAAGCGAACAAACAAAATACAAAAGAAAAATATCCTTTATCTTATAAGGAAGTAAAGAGCCTCATAAACAATGCATGTTAATATATTGATATCTTCTCGTGATATTATTTCACTGATGTTTATGAAAATGCTTGATAAGTCATGAATTTTTAAGCACATACTGTATATCGCTTAGCAAAATGTGCCGTACCTAAAAGCTGTCGTTGAGAGACTTAGTAGAACTGGAACTGGCTTTCATATTTGAACATTATATATTAAAAGTAAATTAAAATAAATATAATATATAATAAAAAATTAACAGATATGTGCGGGGATTCGAACCTTTGGGAAACCGTTACAACAAACTATTCTCTCAAACATATTTAAGGTTCTTTAAATATGTCTTTAACAGTCATAAAAAAGCAAAAAAAAAATGTAAAAGATTTTTTTTTATAATTACGTTTGTTTTTTATTTAAAAAAATGTGACAATAAAAAAATAGTTTAATTAACCATTCAGATATTTTCTTGTTTTTAACAGTAAAAAAATTGTTTTTTTATTGAAAAAAATTATCGAAAATTGTATAGAACGAGAAGTTGAATGTTTTACATCTTCTAGTAAATATATATCTTTGTAAAATGGTTGCAAACGCGTTTTCTCATTATCTACAATGAGAATTCACTTTCCTTCTACATTACTTGGTGCATTGGATTTTAAACTTTACTGCATTGTAATACGAACTTAACATATTTTAATTTGGATTATCGTCAATTCAAGTTAATAATAACATTAAACTAACACATTTGATTATAGTTTTTAAGAAGGTTCGAGAAATTACATGATTATTTAAGTTTGTATCATTATTATTAAATAATTCTTCTTATAAATTATTCATTTGAGTCTTATTACTTATCTTGTTAAAATAAAGATTCATCAAAAACGGTTTAATACGATTACATATATATTTTTAATAACATTTATTTTATTAGGAATTTTATTAAAAAGTTAATAATGAGAGCGAAGGTTTTTACGATTATTTCTTTAATTGATTGAATAAAAATTCAGAATGTTTATGTTCAAAATTACATCAAACCATAAAAATATAACTAATTTCAAAAATTCATTTTTGTTTTGTTATAGAAAAATTGTATTGTGTATAAAAATATTATTTTACAAATTAGGTGGTTCTAAACCCCACTCCCACGAGGAATCCTCGCAGCATCGGAAACCCGAGCCCCAGTTTCTTGAAGCCGGCAAAAACCCTTTTAAAAACTTGATAAAACTTAAACAAATTTATCTAAGTCATCCGTCTTTCTGTTTGTTGATGGATGCGATAACTCGGTAACAAAGATTTGATTGTGTATTAAATATATTATGTATACATCGTTTTAAAATATATAATGTGGTTAACTGTCTGTCTGTCAGTGTAATGTGTGATGGATTGAGGTTATATACAGATATTTTATTTATTCTGACGATAAATTAAAAAGAAAGATGGCGCTGCTTGAATTATTAATATCTACATATTTATTGGAAATATTGAATTTAGGAAACAGACTAACTACTACATCTCGTCTTTCCATGAGCATGATTACTGCTAAGTACCTAATTAAAAATTTAAATTTTAAAATTTAACTTACTTTCTTTCGTACTTACCTACTGTCCAAATCTTAAAATAACATTCTTTACAGATTTTTCATATAGAAATTTATATTTTAATATACAAATTGTGGTAGCGTAACTGAAAATTTGGAACATTGAATAATAGCTTGGTTTAGTAAAAAATCACCCTCGAGTCGCTGCTGTCGAAACTTTAAAAACTTATAGATCGTAACTTTAATATATTGTAATATCAATTGTTATAGAAAACGAATAAATAATAAAATAAACTAAAATAATATTTAGAAGGATATAACTAATATTTATTTCAAGAAAAATGTATTAAAATAAGTCATACTTATTAGATCCCCCTTTGGGATTATTGATTCTGGTGTACATGAATTGATAATTCTTGATACTTAGAAAGTTCCATGTCATTTTTATTGGAGAATTAAAAGCCTAATCGCTTCTCTTTCCCTCCTACTGACTTCATTCCTCTTTGTCTTTTTAGGAACTCAAGGAAACATCATCTTAACTTCATTTGAACATTAAATATATTTTCGGATGTCATGGTTGTCGGTAAACTTATAAGATTAGTTATTTTTTTACTAATGTAAAAAAAATCGTTGCCCAATAACAAAAACATATTATTTAAAAAAACAATCATATTCCAAATCATAAGTCATTTCAGATTTTCAATAATCAGACAGATTTTCAATAATAAATTTGTTTAACGTAGTAACACATAAAGTGTAGTGCGTTTAGTATACTTAATCATGGCATTTGATATAAGTAATATATCAAATATCAAGTAGAGTCGAGTGCACTACAGCCCACATATATATGATAATCTAATACAATTATAATGTATGCACGGTAAGCGTAGCACGTGATAATACGTGATTGATGGGTGACCGGGGAGTGTGGGAGACGGAGTGGTACAGTCGCGTAGGGAATATTTAAGAATTTTTTTCTTATTTTTTTTTTATAATTTTATAATCTATTATACGTACATATGTATATATAGAGGTTTATTTCAAGATTTGATGTTACATTTTCATTATTGATGTTTTATTATGATTTTTATGTTTTAAGTATCGACATGGTTTTTCATTATAAATAAATTTTGCAATTAAATATTTTATAATAACGCACATTTTCTAAATTATTGCTATTTTTGTATAAAAGAAAAAACTATGGACGTACTTATCAACGCTACTGTACTTACATGCAAATTAGAGAATCTAGTTTATAAGTAATTCGTTACATTTCTTTTCAAACATCCCGATTAAATAACATACCATATAGTTAATTAATATGAATATTTATGTAAAAACCAGAAAAATATAAATAAACTCTTTACATATTTATAGAAATAAAATAAATCTACTTTATATCACCTCAACACATTACCATTTTTATATTTGAAAAACATCTAGTATATAACTTTCATACATTATTCAATTATTTAAATGAATAAATATTACAGGACAAAATTATTATTATTATTTTGTATTTATCATATTTATAAAACAAAATAATCTGTGAAAATAATAATTAATTCAGGTAACTAATTAAAACAAGAATATTCGTGTTTATTCAAACTAAGACGATTAAGACACGCGTACAGAATTAGGGTAATTGTTTCTAAGTAAATAACAAGATTTTCGAAAATAATTAATGGAAAATTTTAATAACAGATTTACTTAAAAGAAGAAAACAAATCTGTTTTGCACTAAATCATAAAAGCTACAAACTTAATAAGGAAATTTCACACAAAGGCAATATATCATTTCAATTTCAGACTGAAAGATTTATCTATTCATGAAAATTAAGAAAACTAAACGAAACTTAATATTTCACTGTCCACTTACAAAAAAAATATAATTCGCTTCGATTCCTGTTTTAAATTTAAAATAAATGGAATCACCAAATCCGTTCGAATCGAAATCGGATTCTTTGAAAATGGAACGAAGAAACAATGCTATTTAATTCCGTTTCCAAATTCAAATTTTCGGGTCATGACCTCTTCGCTTGAGATCGCCCATCACCGGATTTTCCGATTATGAACATTCTATTTTTAAGTTTGAATTAATGGAGTTCTATTTTCTTGCTGATTCTTGCTTTCTATAATAACTACGTAGTTAATACTTTGTTTTGTTTTCTTGTGATTCAGGATTCCGTATTTAATTGAACTTGTTTTATTTGTATTATTAACATAAAGCTTCACTAATATTTATCTCTGAGAGCATTGTATAGGAAATAATTGCTATTATTATTATTTGTATTTACATACATTATATTATAAATAAAGCAGTGTTCGAAATTTAAATAATGTAAAGGTCGTTCGAAATTTAAAATTGAATTCGTTGTTTTTAAATTATTCAAAACCAATAAAGCACCGCCGTAGTCAATAAAAAGGCGATTTGGACGCAAGTTGCGTTTCATATGTCAGTAGGAAGTTGTATGCAAAGTTGATGCGAGTGTAGTCGTACTGCTGTGGATTGGATGTTTTATAAATTTTCATATTTATTACTGAAAATCTAGTTGAAAATTTATTTATAAGCTAGTTTCAGATAATATTCTAGAATCTCGGTTCTATTAACTAGCATAATTTGACTCATTGGTGTACATTATACAAATTACAAAATATTTAAATATGTAAATGTAAATAGAGTAGGTACTTCTTTTTGGATTGAATAAATTAAAAATACAAAAATCGAAAAACACCCAAGTATATTTTGTTATTTTTTTAAAGTCCAAGTGAACAATTTAAATAACCCCGACTATATCATTAAAATGCAAACCATTCGCTACAAAAATTTGGAAGCTGTGGTTTATCGCTTCCTCAGTGACGTCACCGAGTTCTGACGTCACAATTAGACTCATATAAGAAACTATACTAAAGAAGTAAATGTCAAAAGAATACCAAATACGGTGGGTATTCTCCACAGTTTGGCGTGGCGGGTCATACTAATGATATGTTAAAAATAATGTCGTCAAAGTAAACATGGCATCGGACAGTACATTTAAAATATAATGGATATTGATGAGTTTAAAAAAAAATAATTTTTTTTTTACGTAAAAGAAACACCATATCGCTTGCATTGTTCTTTGAAATTGGTTTTTTGGTGCGTGTTGAAATTTACAAATTGGGGTTCCGTAATAAAATAATATATATTACTGGATGAATTATCTTTAAACACTTATTATTTGTTTATATATATTAATAGGACATCATTATTATATAAATATTTTTATTATTGTTGATGTCGTGACAGACACAATGTCTGTTTGTCCATTTTGCAATATATTAATAAACAATAAAACATCCATAAATATAATAAAATTCTATACGTAAGAACATAATACAAGAACATATTACATTTTTCATATAAGACATTACCGGAAACAAGTCTTTTTTTATATATTATAAATTTAGACCTGAAGAGGTTTTAAAAGTAAACTGTATCAATATATTTTATAAGATTGTTATATTTGAGAAAACAAGTATTTTTTTTATTCTTATCTTGCTTATGTTAATGAGTTTTCTATGTATACATGTTTGTCTGTTAATAATTAAACATTAAAAGTTTTCTACGGAACCACGTTTGATGACGTTTATATTAATTTTAATAAAAATTTGATGGTAAAGCCTTCCTGAAAATGATGGGAAAATGAATTAATTGAAAAAAGTCATCCTGAAACATTTTTCAATATTTGACATAATTTTATTATAAAATGTATTTTTGATGAAAGTCAGGTTAAAAACGAGTTTATAGACATTTTATGAATGTCATTAAATAGCCACTTCTCAGTAAAAGTTTTTTTTTCTCATAAGGTTTCTAATATTTAGCAGATAATAAAATTTTTATTGCACCCGTCTCTCTGTTTGTCATCTTTTAATGGATTAGGGAGACCATGATTTATGAATTAAATAGTTTTTTAAAAGGCCTCCAAATTTGTAATAAATAAATATATATAGAACTTGAAAAATAGGTTAATAAAAACGCAATGGGGCTCGGGTTCGATTCACGACGGGGACAGGTATGTATGTAATGAGCGTAGATGTCTGTATTTGTGGGTTTGGTCGTTTATTAAATATAGTCGAAGTATTTATAATGTGTATTTCTATGTATCTTCAAGCCTATCCTTGGGAACAAATTGATTTAAAATCTAATAAAATCAATAGTTATCCAGTAATATTAAACATATTAGTATATTACAAAAGTCAAAGTCTAATTGCTATCAGCTGTAGAGATTTATCTCGCGGGAGTGAGTGAGAGGACATTACAACCTTTCTCTTTTTATAACATCTCACAAATAAACATCAAAATACTCACATACTCGGAACACTAAAGACAAGACCCGGTTTGTTTCTTCGCTTCGTACACGAGAAATATGATTTCAGCGAGTGAGGAGTTAAGCTCTGTGTTGTTTTGTCAAATATATTCTGTCATCAAATTCCTCTGTAATTACTAAACCGATTAGATATTTTTTTTTTAATTGACTGCTGTTTTTTGATGAGTGTAAATACAAATATAAAAAACAAGTTCTTGAGAAATAATCACCCAAAAATGTTTTGCAATGGTTTGCATTGAGTTCAGCTGGCGCGTGCTTTTTGTTTACATTAGTCAGGCAGTAGGTTCGATTTAGGAATGAAACTTTATTTAATTTGTATAGGTTTATAAAAACCCAAACTCGAGAATTCAAATCACATCCTCACTCGCTTAATAATCAGTCGGAATGGCTATCTGTCTAGTTTATAACATTTAAGATGAACGAACAAACTACCTGACAATATGTAGTTACTGTCGGATATCTGCAAATATCAGATGCAAATTGTATTGCCACTCTGGAACAGGGGATGATGAGGGAGTAGGAGAGTATGGGGGGGGGGACATATAAGGTGTCTGACCCCCCATCTATAATATGGTCTTAAGCAGTATAAATGTGAAAAGCCTTTTGTAATTGGAAAATATACTAAAAATATATTTTTGTATTATACTCAAAAAAATATTTGAATAAAATTAATCTTTATTCCACTTAAGTCAGGGTCACTCGTTCAAAAGCTAAAGTGCCGCGGCCAATGACAGTAGAGCTTTAACAAAAATATTAACAAAACTTGAACATTACATTATCAACCTTATATCTAGTTCATTAGGGTATAGTATTTACATACAAAACGTTAAAATATCTTTAGCGACATATTTTAAATGTACATAGAAATAGAAAATAACAAGATAAGGGTTTATGTGATTATATTAGAAAATTACAATGTTCTTATTATTTTTATTTAGGTTGGAGATTTCACCACGCCACAAAATAACATGGTGGGTAAATATTCACACCCTTTATGTTTTTATTAAATTTATATTAAAACAATACACAAAAGAAACGTTATTAACTGTTTCATAAAATAACATGATTTTTTATTTAATTATTATTTAATAATATTAAGCTTAAAAATATAGGTTTATCTCAAAAAGTATTAGTTTTACAATAATAACAAAATTATATAAAAATATATACTTTACGAACTAAAGAAACAGCATCCTAAATATAACAGGAAAATCCATACAAATAATATAAATTCATGCTCATATAAACAATTTTGTTTAATGAATCATACTTCTAGATAATTAACAGAACGTTAAGATTATAATCTAATGACATAACTTGCAGTCAAGTTTATTTTATTAACTGTTGGTTAAAGTTTAACTTTACCTGACTCTAACTATTAGTTAACAGGAGAACCAGTTATAAGAAACTCAACACATATGATGAGGTATTAAAATAATACTTCTTCATATATCTAATTACTTTCTAAAATAATAATAGAATCAAAAGTGCATCTATATAGACAGGACTCAAACCTGCAACGTGTGGATAGCCATAACTTCGTTCTGCCAATGAGCTACCTCGTCGCTTTAAATTCATGATAGGCATCTGTAGCTCAATTGCTTCAAAATTTAGAGACAATTTCAAACATTATTCATTATTATATAATCATACAAAAATCTATTATAAGTTAAATAACAAAAACAACAATCAGTGGCAATTTGAGTTTTTTTCCGATTCTTTTCCGATTTAATGTTAGTTACCCTGTAAATGACGTCAGCAACGTAGTATATGTTTATTTGAAATCATTTTATAACCTACTCCGGTATTATGCTCAAGTATGAAAACTGATACATTTAAATAAATATTTAAAATTATCAGAATACTTTTGTTAAAATTAAAATTATAGAAGCTAGTTGGTATGGCTCATCAAACACGTATATAATTCAAAACTACTCAAATTATTCCATCTCATTTTATGGCAAATGAATTATCGTTGGAGATGAATGGAATATTACGATTCTGGGAAGATCTACTGTACTAGTGTACCTCGCTTCTAACTCATCTTGAAGTCGAATGAAACAATTTTGTGTAATACGTTATATAAAATATGAGAATACTGGTTTGAACTTGATGACATGAATTTTTAAAAAAAGCACAACTCCTCAAAAATAATGTACCTAATTTATATTGTAATGTTTTAGTAATAATCCACACATTTCTTAAAATCTATCCACATATTTTTATATTTTGTACTAAACAAAATCAAATACTTTTTATTTCGATTAAAATATCCGAAAATTGAACTCGCAAAATGAAAATTAATTCTAATATAATATTATTATGATCGAAAACCAATAGTAATGAGGATCCTATTGATAATTTATGGCCGAAGTTGTAAAACATCTTGAAAATATAATTACAGATGACTTATCGAGTTTTCCTTATTTATGACTATCAATAAATGAAACCGCATCACTTTGGTTTAGTTTTCTCGGCTATTAATTATATATTTGCGAAAAGTCCATTTATTATTAGTTTGTGTGAAGAAAAAGTAATATTAACAATATTATATATGTTTTATCGTAAATAATTAATCCCTAATATTATAATTCTCTCCTCTATTGCTTCCACTCTCATAATTCCTAAAAAAATTATTACGACATCTTAAAAAAAGAAAAAAAGATCCAAAAAATATGCAAAAAGCAATTAAAACTGCAGAACTATAAAAAACCAACACACAGCAAAAACAATATTATATTTGTGTAAAAAAATAACCCAATAATTTAGAAATTTATCATAAATCTGTGCCCGCCCCGGCCGCAGCTTCCAGGGATTTAAGATTCTTTTGTTATTCTTATTATAAATTATTATAACGAGCAGACATGTTCAAATTGTATATTTTCAGCAGACAGTTATTGAGTTAGAATATATATATATATAATTAGTAAGGTGAAAATATTTTTTCTATCTTATCTTTCTTTCTATCACTTCTCAGTACTCACTGGGCAATGTTCCTTTAATGTATGTTAAGTCATGTTTAATATATATAAAAAAAAGAAAGAAAATTTCAAACCCGCGACCCTTGGCAGTCCTTCCACGTCGCTGTGGTAACTATACCTATACTATTATACAGTTATAACTTCAGTGATCAAGTTACTCCTAAATTATTTCAGCGATATAAGGGATATTTACACAAAATATTTATTCAGTCGGGAAGATCTTATAAGCTTCATGGTAAGATAGGAAAGTCAAAACATGGTATTATTTATGAAGTATTATTTAAGAATTTTCTTGGTGGTAGACCATAACATCCGGTCGCCGGCAAAGTTACCACCCATCGGGCAGAGTCGTGCCGCAAAACGACCTAGTCGTGTTCCGGCACGTTGCTCGATGAAGCCGTTTATGGGAAATGGGTCTGAACAGTTGCGGTGCGTTGGCGAACCGGTCTGACGTCGGGTTGGTGTTTGTTTTGTCGGGTGTCTAGTCGAGGAGGGTAGCGGGATCCGAAGCGACGGCTTTCCGCTGGCCGCCCGCAGATAGTTGGGGGCCCAATTAGTGGGATAGCCAACCACGAAAGGCTGCCCCGCCAGCTGTGAAAAATCCCAGGGTGGCTCCATCGTGCTGGTTGGCGACCAGACGAGGAGGCCCGATGGCGATCCCTGGGGGGGTTCGGGCGTCCCCGCAGTCTCCAGACTAGCCTCCCAGTGGCAAGACATCACCAATTTCGACGTCGGGTTCGATACGTACCGTCTCGTTCAACTGCCATTTCCCATCCCTATTCACTTTTATATTTATTTATTTTTTTATGAAAAAGTTAAGAAAAAAGAACAAGTTTACACAGCGGTTGCACTCCTCCTCATATAAAGTGCACCTTACTAATATCAGGGGTTTGCACTCAAATCTTTTAGCTGTCCACCACCACCTGGAGACAGAGCAGCCGCACTTGCTCTTTTTGACGGAGACGCAGATACAATGTCCTTTGAGCGCTGCATACTTGGATTATCCCGGTTACTCGTTAGAGCACAACTTTCGCTCACGGGCCGGAGTCAGTGTGTACGCGCGGAACGACCTCTGTGTTCAGCGTCTCCGTCACCTTGAAGACCCCACTTTTTCTTCCCTATGGGTTTTAGTGGACACAGGAAACGAAAAAATCCTGTATTCCTGTGTCTACCGTTCGCACAGCGGTGACCAGGAGACAACTCGTTTATTTGAGTATCTCAGTGAGGCTGCAGATATGGCTCTGTATCAGTACCCTTCGGCGCAGCTCGTCTTTCTGGGGGACTTTAATGCCTGTCATCAGGACTGGCTGTTCCCGTACCAGAAGACCGACCATGCTGGAAGAGAAGCGCGGAACTTTGCGTTGTCCTTGGACCTCTTTCAGCTGGTGAGGCAAGCGACAAGGGTACCAGATGTGGTAGGCCATACAGCCAATTGCCTGGACCTTCTGCTGACAACTGATCCGGACAGGTATCGTGTAGAGGTCACGTCCCCCTTGGGAACCTCCGATCACTGTCTGGTGAAATCTGTATTTACATATTCCCCACCAGCTTTCGAACCACATGGTGTTAGGCGAGTATGGAAATACAAGTCAGCAGATTGGGATGAGATGCGGCACTTTTTTGCGTCTTATCCTTGGCGGCAGGTCTGCTTCTCTTCTTTGGATCCGTCGAGTTGCGCGGATGCTATAACCGATGTGGTGCATCAGGCAATGGAGTATTTTATTCCTTTTGCTGACGTACCCATCGGTGGCAAAGCTCGCCCATGGTTTAATGCCGAATGTCGTCATGCACATGACCGTAAACATTCGGCATACCTCATTTGGGCTGATGCTCGAAGCCGCAAAACTCCGGATGTAAGTACAAAGAAGAGAGCCTTTAACCAAGCTGCCAAGTCCTATAAAAAGGCATTGCGGAAGGCTCGTCTTGATCGGATCGTTAAGAATGGCGAAAAGCTCTCTGTCAGACCAACTGGCAGTCGAGCTTTCTGGTCTCTTGCCAAAGCGATCGAGTCGAACTTCTGCCAACCCTCACTGCCTGCTCTGCTGAAGCCTGATGGATCCCTGGCCCACACAGCAACAGAGAAAGCGAATGTATTTGCTTCTCTGTTTGCTGAGAATTCGCATCTAGACACTGGCAATGCTTCTCCAGAACATCTTCCTCACTGCGGTATTTCGATGCCTGAAATCCGCATCACAAACAAAGAGGTATGGAGAACATTGTGTCGTTTAGATGTGAATAAAGCCAGTGGTCCTGATGGTATACCAGCCATTCTGCTCAAGACATGCGCAGGTGAGTTGTCTCCTGTATTGACACGTCTGTATCGCCTCTCTTTCAAGACTGGAAAAGTGCCGGAATCCTGGAAGCTTGCCAACGTGCAACCCGTGCCCAAAAAAGGCAGCCGTGCCGATCCTGCCAATTATAGGCCCATTTCAATCACCTCCATACTCTGCAAGATTATGGAGCGTGTATTGAACTCGCGGCTTCTAGCGTACGTAGAAGGTAACGATCTCCTCAGTGACCGACAGTACGGATTTCGCCGAAATAGGTCCACTGGGGACCTTCTAGCGTACGCAACACACATTTTAGGCGAAGCCATCGAGAGGAACGGAGAAGCGGTCGCCGTCTCTCTGGACGTCTCGAAGGCTTTTGACAGGGTCTGGCATGTGAGCCTTTTAAGCAAGCTTTCAGCTTACGGTATATCTCCTGGTCTGATTGGCTGGATAACGGACTTTTTGAGCCAGAGATCTCTGCGTGTTGTTGTCGACGGGTGTTCTTCGGAACCCTTGACAATAAATGCCGGAGTACCTCAGGGGTCCGTTCTTTCTGCAACTCTTTTTCTGCTGCACATTAACGATCTGTTGAAGCCCGGTATCTATGGGTATGCAGACGACAGCACAGTTGTAGAAAGATATCTGCCAAGTTCTCGGGCTAGTAGAGATGAAGTACAGTCTGAAAGAGAAGCCATGGTGCAACGTTTGAATGACAAACTTCAGGCAGTCTCCGCATGGGGCAATGCCAATCTTGTCAAATTCAACGCCACCAAAACGCATACGTGTTTGTTCACCGCCAAAAGGAGCCCCTTCACCTTGGCTCCTACTTTCCAGAATGTATCCTTGGAATACAGTGACTGGCTTCAGTTGTTAGGCTTAGAGATCTCCTCGAACCTCAACTTTGGTCGGTACATTGAGTCCAGAGCAAGAGCAGCTGCGGGAAAGCTTGCTGTACTTGCGAAGGTGCGACAGTACTTTACACCGGGACAGCTTCTTGTATTATACAAAGCACAGATCCGGTCGTGTGTAGAGTACTGTGGCCATATATTTGCTGGTGCCGCAAAGACTCATCTTGCGGTTCTGGACTCAATTGAGAGGCGAGCAAAGAGGCTTATTGGCGACCCTAAATTGGTTGACGCCAAACTCCACAGCCTTGAACACAGGCGTAGAATTGCTAGCCTCTCAGTATTCTATAGGATACATTTTGGTGAGTGTGCGCAGGAATTGCACGACCTAATTCCCCCATCCCCGTTCCTTTGCCGGACGTCCCGACGCACGGCGGGTATCCATCCCTACGTTGTGGACACTCCACCTGTCCGAACGAAGCGCTATGCTTCATCTTTTTTAGTGCGTACAGCGAAGGACTGGAACAATCTGCCTGCGTCGGTATTTCCGGCAAAATATAATGTGGGTGTCTTCAAGAGGAGAGTGAATAGGCTGCTAGGTTAATGCGCTTTACCACCTAAGACTACATTTCACTTTCCATCAGGTGTAATGTAGTCAAGCATTAACCTAGTTTTGTATAAAAAAAAAAAAAAAAAAAAAAGTAAAGTCACACAATATAGATTGGTTTTATGACATAAAAAAATATTTTTTAGACCAGATGAGAACTTTGTTTTTAAGAATTAATAATCATTCAACAGCTTTATTTATATATTTAAAAAAAATTATATAAATTTAAATAATGAAAAAAATACTAATAATACCAGCTTCATTAAATCTACAAAATCTTAAAAAACCCTTGCAAACATTGTTCATAACTGTATTTTTGACACCATACATTATAGCCATATCATTTTGTATTACACCGCAATCCATGTAATTTGGTCATAAAATGCCAAATTTCTTATATTATCATTATATATAATGATAAAAGATTACCTTCAAAATTGTGAATGGTTTAAAAAGTATAAGCTTAAGTTGTTACAACTTTGGGTTTGGTCCAAGTTACAAAGTTACAATTATATTTTTATAATTATGTATGTATGTTAGAAAGTGTATTGTATGTTCCTTAAAATTACCCACCATTGACTAGAATATTCTTAAGCATATTATAATCATAATATTTTTGCCTTTACCACGGTCCCAAACCGTAGGGTCTAGAAACTAAATACCTACTGTTTATGGTTTATAAAAAAATCACAACTATAAAAAATATAATTCAGTAAGTTTTCAAGTAAAGACCATATTTTGAAAATCCATCCTTATAACCGTGAATATATATATATATATATATAAATTATATTTAAAATACTATATTAATATTGACATGGTCGTAGTTTGATAGAAAATATCCTGCTGTAAACCCATCAATATCTTGACCATGTTAAGGTTGCTTAACCAGCATTTCTAATATCATATTCCCTTACAAATCTTTGTAAGTTATTTCATTATTGTATAATAGTTAATATGAAATAGAAAGCAGACATTACCTTGTACCACTCGGAGTTGCGTAGGCGCAGCTCATTACAATACACTACTATTGTTGATATGTAAACAACATTGTGAGGTAGGACACGAACATGTTTAACGGAGGCTTTCAAATTTTAAATTTAGAAAAACAGGCACTGGAATTGAATTTGGTACATTCAATAAGCGTTGACATTCTAACAACTGAGCTATCATGTCATACAAATGCTGTATCAGAATTGATGATACAATTTAAAATTCTAGTTTAAATTAAGATGAAATGGTATTTACATCATACTTAGTCTTTTATACAAGCTACGAATATAATTAAATATATATAATAATGAATCCATGTTATTCTATCCAAGTACAAAATGGCCGCGTCACAATATTAAACAGCTACCGACCTGACGTCTTGTACACCATTGTTGTATGTATGTATGTATGTATGTATGTATGTATGTATGTATAAGGGCTATATACACTGGTACTGGTAATTTTGTGTCTTATATTTACAATACTGTGTGTTTTTAATAAAGTATTTTATCAAACTGAATTTTATTTATTACAAAAATTTTATTTAATTTCGATATTTTCTGAAACCAGATTCCAATTGTTTCTAAAGGAAGATCCAGCAAGAACTCTATAACAAATCTATAAACTATATATGGTATAAGATATAGACAAGTCCCAATTTATCTCATTCAACCAAACATTCTAAATTCTTATCTTTCTTTATCTTTAAACATTTAAAAACGCAAATTTGGCCATTCAAGATTCCACAGATATCACAATCAGTTAATCCGGGGGCTGTCAGTGAGGAATTAATGCCAAAAACCTTCATAAATACATACGAAAAGTAATTAAACGTCAGTTGCCACATCAAAACGAATCAGCCTTACGAGTAGTGTAGGAGCCGTGTGTTCTGGCTTGACTTTATATTTGTTTTTAAGTAAAACTTATGCTTTAATGGGTTATTTTTTTCGACGTTGTGTCATAAATAAGCAGATTTTAGGAGGTTTTTCTTTTATAACTCTAATTACGATTACAAGAAAGGACAACTTTTGATGATATTATTTTAGCTGTCCTGTGTATTTTTTACTTAATAAAGTAAAATATTATTAAAATAGTATTTGTTATATAAATATATAACAAATAGAAAATCAGAATATCTTGCAATATTCTTTATTAAAATTAAAACAATTAAACACACAAACAATGTATATTACCTACATATAGTATAAGTACGACAAAAATGCAGCCCGAATATAGGTAAAGTAAAAAAAAAATATAGTTATATTTCTTAATATAATTATAATTAATTATATTTATTGGTTACTTGGCTCCTGGATCACATTCGTGATCACCGCTTATATTTCAAAATGGCAGACCCTCCCAAAATTTAGATTAGATTTACGTTAAAACAAAACCAATCTTACCTCTTTGATATAGAACTCATTATTCAAACAAATATATATCACAACTTTAAAATACTTCGATAAATCCAAAAACAAACTTTGCTTTCAAACATTATTAAAAATAAACTCAATATATATTTATTGTAATTTAAAACAAAACTTATCAAATATTATATTTATTCAGTAAAAGACACTATAACAATGAAAACTCAATTGAAAAATGTATTTATATAATAATAAATTGATATTTCCGTTTGTACAGCTGGAAACAATCACGAGGAGATTATTAAAACAAACATACGATTCTAACTAGTTATTATTATACTGAAGACTGGTTTAAACTTCAGGACTTATAAAATATACGAAGGATTAACAGGCTTGCTCTGAAATAATTATATTATTATGTTCTCAGGCAAATTATTTAGCAATAAAAAAAATATAAAAGCTTGAGGTTCAATTTCGTCCATAATGCTCTCCTCTCAATCAAGGAGGTGTATATTTAAGGAGTATTTATATCTACAGACATGAACCAACACACACACACATGGGTTCATACATCATCTTTCATTCATCTGAGACGGAAGACCAGATCTTGTCTTTCCATTTTAAACTTAACTCTTTTAATATCATTTAATTATATAATACATAAAATATTAGACGAAAAACTATAATTAAAACGGCGTATATATCTATAGTTTAAGTAATTTACACAACCAAAATAATAATAATATCACAGGACAAAATACACAAATAGATCTAACCCCTAAGTAAGCAAATTATTTGCTTGTGTTAAGATAACGATACAAATACATAGATATATACTTCGACTGTATTTAATAAACGACCAAACCCAGAAATACAGATATCTATTCTCATCACATACATGCCCGTCCCTGTCGGAAATCGAACCCGAGCCCCTTTGCCTCGCGATACAGACGTGTGAGCTAACCACTCGACCGACGAGGCAGTGAGTACAATTTAGCATATTTATTATTAACACGAAGGATATTTGTAAGGATTCTTAAAAACAATAAAAATAACAGTTGATAATGATCTTGATATTATCATAACTCATAAACACGCTGTGTGAGTGACCACACACATAGCACTTCCGTCACGAACAGAATGTAGTGTATGAATGATTTTATTGTATGTGTGGGTGCGTGTGTGTGTGTGACAATCTTAATTGCAAAGTAATGTATCCTTATTCATAACACCCACTGACAGCTTGGAAGGATTTAAGGGAGTATGTATACATGTGTGTATGCATGAGTGTATGTATGTATGTACGTATGTATGTATGAGTGTATGTACTAACTAACAAAGACAATAACAACTAATAATATTTTTCATATATCTGTCTTCGTGTCTGTATGTGTAAACACCTTATATATTATAATAGCAGGTAGGTAACGAACAGACGGTCTGTATGTCCTATGGACGGTCATATGTCCTGTAAATACTGTAGATGTGTTTCTACTCTTGAGGAAACAAAGGAGCTTAAGATTCAAGGAGGAAAGGAGGAAGTGTGTTATCTTTCTTATCTTATAAAACATATATAATTACTATATTTCACTGATGTTTAATGAGAGATGGTACCACCCTGTCAAGCTAGTCGGTACATTAACTGTAGGTACATTCCAATTATAAAAGATTGTACCAAAAAAACAGTTGAATATTACAATATTATCTTTTAATATTAACAAAAAAGGTAATTGTAGATTTGTTTTCACATAACTCTCTTATATTTCACACTTCAAATGAAGAATTCAAGTCAATATTTATTTTTAATGGCGCCACGATTTGGAGTTCTGTTGCCGCCATTTTGAAACTATTTTCAAATGTCAAATTAATTAGATATTAGATTGAAATTTATATTTTTTTATTTTACTTTCATAAAAAAAAATCTCATATAAAAAAAACCATTGAGCTGAAACAGTAATAAAATGATTTAATTTTTACAAGTATTCAAAATGTTAATATTATACAAGGAACCCTTTTGAACACGCCTAACAAGTTTTTATGAGATACAGCGGCGCATACCAACACATGCTAAAAGATATTGACTTAAACTAACGTTCAGTTGAAAAAATATATGCTTCTGTTTTGAGTAAACCTTCTTTTTATACCGAAAATGAAGGCGTTCACTCTTTTAATATTGTTTTAAGAGAAACCTAATAAAGATCTCTATCTCTTTCATTACCATCTCTATTAATCAAAATACATTTCACAATTTTTTATTATGTTCCTGATACATTCGTATAAACAAAAAATACAACGCATGACTATCATTATTAAAAAGCTTATTATTATATTAAGATCCGTCTGAGATCTTCTTTACTTGATGTGGGTCTCTACCAATCTGCACCGCAGGTGAATGATGAATTATACTTAAAAAGACTACATCACTGACTAGAAATCTAGGTATACATTTATGTTACAGATATAAGTTTTTATTAGATAATTGAGAAAAACTCAGTGATATTGCATAAAAAGTAGACAATCATAATGATGGCAAAACTACATAGAGCTCGTATCATGAAACCTGAAAAAGATGTCGGATATAAATATTTTTCTCTCAAATGTTACAAATATTAGTCCCCATAAAAAAATCCGTGATCAACTTTAACAATAAACTAAACTAGCAACCACATGTTACTGTAAGTCACCAATTACAATTAATAACCCACCGGACACCGGTGCCACCAATTACCTGTACGGGTTCAGGATTCGATGACCGACCATGACAATAAAATTCATATCATTAGCCATATTTCTCCCGATCTGTTTTAGAAAACAACGAACAAACTACCATCACTTAAATTATATGATATATAAACTATAATAATGCCCGAGCGATGGGGCATTTAGAGGACGTTTTTAGTTACAAATACACAGACACACACATAGTAGAAACTATGTTTTAAAAACTATTCCTTCATTTATATAAGTAAACCACACAAATATAATATATTAAATTATGAATACATTACACTTATGAAACATCATATTCTCGTTGCAAAGTTTGAAGAAGGTTTATTAAAATGAAATAAACACTGAAACCACGACACTGGGACACACTTTTAGAGATTGACTCTACAAACACACATGCACCCACACACACACACACCTACATACTCAACATACACAAATGACCTGACACACACACCTGTCCTCACACATACATAACAGCCCTACAATACTTCTACAGTATCTTCCAAATGATTAGTACATGACCTCAAACATAATGATTACATTGTATCATATAAATGTCATTAATTATTTAAATGATACTCTCGTATATATTTTATCTCCTCATCGTATTAGTCCGAGCTAATTTATTGCTAAGCGAAATCACCTTACATTTTTTCATCTTTTGGTGTGTGGTGCAAGTTATAAGATATTACCTATTTCAAAAATGAAGTTTTTTTTATTTATTTATTAGTTTTTTATATACTCTAGGGCAATACTTGACTACATTCCACCTGATGGTAAGTGGAATGTAGTCTTAGGTGGTAAGGCGCATTACCCTAGCAACCTATTCACTCTTCTCTTGAATGTATCCACACTGTATTCGGTGGAATTATAATAATATTAATAGAAATAACTGTTTAAATAATTCATTGGTTTAATCGACAGTTTAAATCATAAATTATAAAATTATACATAATTCTATACAACACTGTATTATATTATTAATTAAAGACTTAGTTTTTAAATTTACTTTTATTTACAGTTTAATAATTTTGATTTCCTTTGTATAGATTGAAATTTTGTATAGAAAGTGATGTTATAAATAGAAAAAATAAATACACGATTCCACAATATAAATAACATAAAAACCATATTAACGAATATTTACAAAATAAAAAACACATAGAGAAGTCCTTTAAACATAACGTTTTTTTTAAATACAAATAATAAATTATTGATTCTCACATTTTTATTTAACGATTAAAGTTTTTTATTTCAACTTATGAAACGACAGACTCCAAAAAAATCACAAGAACCTTAAAAGATTTTCTTAATTCATATATATCCATTAGAATATCAAATCAATTTAATAATATTAATTATTAAAGCAATCGCTACATCTAATAAGTTGTAATATTTTAAAAATATATTCTGGTTCCTTCATATACCAAGTAATATATTACAAGTACAAGTATAAATCAACAGAACTGCATGTTACAAGTTATGTGGTTTTATTAATTTAATTATTATTAGGTAATTCAATATTAACGCCGCCATTTATGCAGATTTTTACTAATAACCATTAATCAAACATAACTTGCTAGAAAATTGTTATTAAATGTTGACACATATGTCTGTGGTAATAAAAAATCTCTATATGGTTTTTCACACATTATCCACAAGAAAAAAAAGAAAAAAGTATAAATATGTTATCTACGAAGGTTGTATATAAATGAATAGAAATAAGATGAAAATCGTTCAATAATTCTATAAAAATGTCTCATTTCATCAACAGAAGTCAGGGCGGTTACTAGTGCAAAATAAAATAAAAATATCGTTTTTATTGAGTCCTGATAATTAACATTCGCAGAGCGATCCAAATTAGGCTACCGGTAAGTCTAGTATTAAAGTACTATCAGTCCACTTAGTGCATACTTTAGAACCCTACATAAGTACTAATAAAGCTTGAGGTGATTCAAAATATCTCCTTATTTATTTTTAAATGAAATCAATGTATTTTGACAGGTACCTCGTTAAAATCATGACAGCGTAAAAAATATTAAATGATTGGCAGAACGTATGTTAATATCATCTGTTAACAACTCAACGTCAAAACATTAAAAAAAACAATCTAATTAATCTACTATTAATAAATTATTTTTTATGAAACAAAACAATATTAAGTTTAATAATTAAAACACACCGCCACTGAGAATGTAAACAAATGATTTGATACCGAAATAATAAAAAAAAACAATATTATTAAACTAATAACCAATGACAGCTTTAAAGACTGCTTAATACCCAAGAATTTAAACTCAACACAAAATACACGACACGGAGTCACTGTGCGATAAATTACAAACACCGTGTTTTATAACTCAAACAAAATGGACGCACTGTGTGTTGTTGGAAAATCGTGTGTGAGAGAGAGAGGTATAGACCATCATCGAAGGTGTAAAAGATGAAACACGAAAGTGACGCATGTTTTAGTGATGGGGTGACTGCGAATTGTTTTATCGACTACGATAAATTGTTTAATTTGCCAGATTAAGTTAATGTAGTATTTACCATGTAAATTGTACTTTTGGTCTTCAGATCACGAAAGTATATTTAATTTTACACTCTTCAACCTAACATATAATTAGAGCAAATTCATTGGGAATAATTGACCATATTGTCACATTTACGAAAAATATTAAAAAAACATGACTAAAAGATATAGTAAGTCGCTAATAGTTAAAATTTAAAGAATTATCGATACGAACAACACAGCCTCTCCCTAAAGGTCACGGCCCAAGCCGCCTCGAAACTCGTTCTGCGGATACTTCGACTAAATAATAATAATATCCGACTCAACGAGAAAAATAAAGTGTCGGCACAATGGAAATAAAAGCTCACACTTCACTCAGGCTGAAAAGAGTGAATTGAGTGGAATTTAAAAACAGAACGCAATGAGTTTTGAATGAGGTTTTATGCTTGAGTTCTAGTTTGAGTAAATAGATACTTTTTTTTTGGTCAAGTTTTAAAAAGGTTTTGTGATTGCAAAAAAAGTTAATATCATTATTTAAAGTCTACTTATATTGCTGCAGTTTATTTATATTTTTTTCATTAATATTTCTGCAATGTTAGCGCTCTGTATTGAGATAATATAGGTAATTTAAATTCTTACAGGTATTTAAGTAACCGATGTATTACAACTGTGTGAAGTTACGGCCGTTTAGTTTAGCTTCTATTTTTACCGCCATTTTCTTTATGCAATCGACGCACAAATAGTAAGTTGTTAGTGCAGTTTTTTAGTCATTTAATAACTATTTAATATCAGAGAATATTTTTAAACGCTATAGTAAAGATATATAATGTGAAAATAATAGTAAAATACCGTATTCCCTTACAATAAGGGTCATAGTAAAATTATATATATATTATATAGGATATAATTTGACCTATGTAAATTAAATGTGTCAATCCGTATTTAATTGTACTAAGGTCAGAAGTTTAATTATTAGTTTATAATTTTGACGTCAAATTTCCCAAAGTTACTTTGTTGGTCTGAAACTAAATGACTATATATTTATATATATATAATATTTAATAAAACATGGTATATATTTAAAATTATATTCTTTAGTTGTTATTTTTCAATTCATGTAATTTATTATTATTGTCCTCCATTGGTGAATTCTGAATTAATTTCAGTTATATTTCCACATATATCTCAATTTAAACTTTGACTATAAAACCTGAAAGCTGTAAACTTCAAATACATTTATCTCATGAATATTCATATTTTGCAGCATCTGTTATTATGTCATGAAAGTTATTGAATCTCCTTGAATTTAAGATTTCCCAGGAAAGGTATTAGATGTATATCTAGACTCATCTAGATTAATATAGTTTAATCTAGTTTACTTAGTACTTAATTGGCCTTTGACTGGCTGGACTCCATTTCTGCTTAAAATTAACTTAACTTATAAGTTTGTCTGTTCATGACGGAAATCGTCCATACCGGGTAAAATTTAAATAAAATTATTTTTTTTAATTAATTCGGAATAAAGAAAAAAAATACAAATTAAAAAAAAAAAAAATATTGGTGCGAATGCTAAAATATGAATAACTAATTTGCCATTGAAATGTATAGCTAAATTCCATTAAAATAAAGTTCAAATTAAAATAAATATGTTACTAAACTGACCAACGGACAAAAAGTGCGGTTAGTATTGAATAAAAAAGCACACAGATAAGAATGTGAAAAGAGGTTTAAAAATATAATATTCCTGATAATAAGAAGAGTAAACTCTACGGGTTGCCACCGCAACACTGTAGGGTTGTCACCACGTTCAAATAAATATATAATTATTATATAAATGTATTGTAATATATTATCAACTTTTGCCCGATTTTCTAACAATACATATAAAAAAATTATACACATACAACTCTATGAAAATAAAAATATCATTATTATCTCCTATAGATAATGAATAATATGTGAGACCTTATAGTAATGAACCCTTCAGTAGTGTTTACGAGATGCGCGAACTTATAGATAGAATAACTTAAAAAATACTGCACTGTGCAAATTAAGAGAATTTGTAGAATGCAGTATTTTGCACATTCTTTCGAACTTACTTTTAGGGTACCTACGGTAACTTTTGAGGTTTACGGTAATTATATATTTTCTGATACAACTGGATAATGGTATTTTATTTCTTTATGTTACTGTCTTACAAATAAACAAACAGTCATCTAAAATGAAAACTAGCCGTAACAATATCTATACTAATATAATAAAGAGGAAAGATTTGTTAGTTTGTTTGAATTGAATAGGCTCCGAAACTACTGGACCGATTTAAAAAAATATTTTGACTTTAATCCTACATTATCCCTCTGATGAACATAGGTTATGTTTAATATGATAAAAAATAAGGATCCGCGTGAAAATTTCGACAATGTTATAGATTATAAATGGATTAAGTAACATGAGTCAAGACTTTGTCATGTAGGTATATACGAATATTAATAAATATAAACATTAAAGACTTAAAATTATTTACAATCACTAATAACACTGTGATAAAGGGATTTATATTATCACTAGCTGTTGCCCGTGACTCTTTATGACTATGTTTAGAAGCCATATAAATATTTTTTTACTGTCTACGTGGACGCAGTCACGGGCTACATCTATACCTAACAAAAGTACTTTACCCGAGTAAGTAAATGTAAAAACCTTTTGGCCTACCTACCTACTACTACTACCTACCTAGTGTTGAATAAAACAATAATATTATTCTTATTTATATATTCCTAAAATACATAAAACATTTTTTTAATAACAATATTTTTCTTAATAACACATTAAATATAAAATACAAGTAAAAATACTAATTTTACGGTATAATAAAATTAATTTATTTTTGTGTGAGGTGACAACCCTAGACGGTATAGCACGTTGTCGATTTCATTTCACCGAGCCTCGAACAATGTCCTGTAAAAGCACGAAATATATTTTATTAATAACATATCGTGAGGTTACTTTGACAAGGTACCATGTTGATAACAAAAAATAAACATTTAAATTATTTCAATGTAAATGTTTTGAATTAATAATAAAAATACAGTGAGCTTTTTATTTTGTTTTTTTTTCTGGTGAATGAAGATGTCACCTCAACCACAGGAGTGTCCTGGTTGGTTTTCGTATTACAATAAATACTTATTAATTTAATTAGTATTCATATTTAAACATTTGGTAATTTGTTTTTAACTATCATCTTTTAAAAAATAGTAAATGTTTTTTTTAAACAAAACAAAAAGTTTTTATTTTTGTAATATTGATATTTTGATATTTTGGATCATAGCTCAGTTTAACAAAATATATTTTTTAGTAGTTTATGCTATATTTTTTATTAATATACCTAACATTGAAACGGAAGTCGCATTCTACATACTATACAAAAGAAGATTTTGCAACATTACGTAAAAGTTTACAGTAGAAGAAAAGTTTCTTTTAAGTTTTTACAGTTTGAAAAATTAAATACATAATAATAAAACTGTAATAATTTATATGAAGGTCACTACAATTGGTTTTGTCAGTTCTTTTGTTTGTTTTATTTTATTTTAATTAATTTGTTTGTTTAAAGTTCCAGACGAACACAATCACGATAAAGTCAATGGAATAATTATCATAACGAGGTTTCATTTAAAATTAAAATCACATATTAATAGCAACAAATTAAAATATTTGCGAGCTAAGCTTGAATAAGCTATTGTTAGAGCACAATGTGAACGAGGTCCTATGTCGCCTCTACAGCCCCTGTAAGGGTGTGTCCATTGCACTGCGATAAATAAAATGATTTGTTTAATTATTTAAGATATATTATTGATATGTAAGATATTGAGAGGCTGTATTTTATTATCTTATGGCAGGAGTTTATAAAATATATTTAATTAAAATATTCATTGTGTGTTTGGTAAATCATCTGTATAACATAAAATAATGTAAATACAATAATTATTAAAAATATAAAATCTCCATATTGGTAGAATTTGTTAGAAAATATATATGTATATAAGTGTCACCGTGATAAGATGGGAACAGTTTTTATCTGTGATTTATGAGAGCGGTGTTGCCTTATGAAAATATTTAATTACACAGTTTTGCGAGTCACCGCAGTGTTGCCAGTGAAAGGACGTCGTTAATGACGTACTGATAACGCAATTTTGAAAGCATGTTTTTAAATATAAACTTTGATTTTGTCAAAAAATATGAATTTGTTAACGTTGAATGAATTGCATCAAAAGTTTTTTTATTAGTAATATCTTTTAGTATCGAATTTATTGATTTGGCCAGAACACTTCACTTGTCAAGAAAATAATATTTTTTAATAATTAAAGAAAAAAAATAATATCTTTATTAATAAAAATAATCTATTATCGGTACTTATGGAGATTATACACAAACAATCAATTTTACATTACAAGATTAGTAGTGAAGAAAATATTTCTTGTATATACATACATACATACATACATACATAAAATTAGGGTATTTGTCCCTATAATGCGTGTTGTTTTGGTATGAAAGTTCAGTCGACCCAAATGTATATGGAGTACAGACACGCAAACAAACACAAAATTATTTTTTATAGCTAATGTTAATGTGTTTTATTTCTAAATTAATAGCTTGGCTGCGGTTTACTCGCGGGAAATCAAACTTTTTATTTTAATGTATTGCATTTTGAAACTATTATTGTTGAAACATTGCAGTTCTAGGATCTGTGGTAGAGAATATAAAACTAGATAAAAGCTTTCATTACAAGTAACAATCGCTAGATCTGTTATGAAACTGGTCTTATTACCAACAAACCTATTATCACAACTATACCAGAAGTTGAACACTTCATCATTATCAATCACTAAATTAGGTTCCGAGACGCTGAGATGGAAAAACATTTTTATAACATCATACATAATACACTAAAAGTTAGTGATTGCTTCAAAAATGGTAATTTAAAATATACCAACTCTATACCAAACCATATACTAGTTTCACAGCCATTTTGATATAGTTAGGAGCAGATTCAAGGATTTTTTCCTACATTTTGTGAAATTTTGTTTTTCCCTGATTATTTCTTAAGTATATGATCGATTAATTTTTTAGGTTGCTGAACCATCGATGATAATGCTGCTATCAAATAAAAATTCAATGACAGTCGGTTCAGTAGTTCAGGAGAAGAAGCATCATGAAGGTTGTATTGAAGCCAACTACATGAGCTTCGAACACAATATTATTTTATTTTTTTGTACAACTTTTTAAACTCTACTTACTCAGTTGCTTACTATTCTATTTTTAAACTTACTATCATACTTTGTCTCTAACACATCGTATGTATTTTAAGTGCGTGTTAAAATAATATATTAAAATGATACCAGAATAATTACAATTAAAAAAGGATAAATGCTTACAGCCCATAATTATTAATTTGAAAGGTTAACATGTATATTATCTCTTAAATATCATATAATTATGACCGTATTTTAAATGTTTTCGAGAATTCTCATACGACACCGCTGGTCTGGTCTGGATATCAACTTCCCAAGTTCTATTTTTCTCACAAAAAACGTGACTACATTTAGTAATTACGAATATGCAAATGCTTTTTTGCATATTAATTATCTTAATTGTATGCAAAATAACCAATAATTGACTTTAATTACTAGTGACTTCAAAAGAATTCGTTTTATTCGCTGTTTTATTAAAAGCTTATTGTTAAAGAAATAATTAATAATTAATGTTATACTTTTTGAAATATTAAAGTACATATAGAGTGAAAATATAATCAACGCGAACAGGACTTGAACCTACGACCTCTGGGACTTCGCCCTCGTCACTCCACTAATTGATCAGGACGAGGACGGGACGGACGGGACAAACTTTCCTTATAGGGACGGACGAAACATTTATTAGGCTTCTTCCGGAAATGTTTAGCAAATCTTGTAAATGTTCAACATAAAATATCATTGAAAATATTATACTTATATCAATATTAAAATAAGTATTAAATGTATCTCAGATGTCACAGATTCGATTCCTGTTGATGATTTTACAATATACTTACTTAAAAATCTATTTACACGCAAAAAATACTAGACAGATTTTGATCATATTTGGTGTGATAATAGATTGTGATAATAGAGTGAGTGAACATATTTATATAAAAATTGTATAAGAATTACTTTTTACCTTGCTACATATCTTATTTTCACAGCAAAATAAACAAGTTTGCTTATAATAATAACTAAATTAAAATTGAGAGCCTGTGTGAAAGTTTTAGTTTAGGATAAATGTTTTACCATTTGAAGAAGAAGAAAGATAGTTGCAGAAAGAAGCTAGTGTTATATTTTTAGGTTCCCTTTAAGATATCTTCTTGTCTGTTTTATAAGAAATTTGGCACAGACAAACTCACAATAAAGTAAAAGATAAAAAACTTTACAAAACATTAAGAATATAGCTTTTTAATCCCAATTTATTGTACAATCTGTCAAATAATTTCAACTTTACCCACATCTGAGAGATCGGAAGTCCCACGCGTATTTATTTGGATCTGCAAAGAAAAACTTATTTTATTCGTACACGAATAAAGTTTAAAATTCAAATAAGTATAATATATAAAGTCGTAGCAAAATTGGTTTATTTATAATTTATAGTTAGGACGACTGTATTGATTCTATTTACATAATAGAATTTAAAAATATTATTATTTACTTAACAAATAAATTATAATATATGTATATTTATTATAAGCTGTAGATAATGGATTGAAAATAAAATTAATTATTAATTACAAGAACCTACTTTGATTTAATATAAAATAATAAAATATATAAATATAAAATATACACGCAAAACAAAGTATATTAACAATATCAATAAAAATTGGTTCATCAGGTACGAGGGAACATAAGAACATACATACAGGTCAAATTCAAAGTAAGGTAAAAGCTAATAAAAGTATTACTAATACTAACCCAGGCCGCTAACTGATATTTGAATATTGATTAAGTTCCTTATAAGCCCGCCATAAGTGACTCCGTGTCGTATTCACGCTCCAACCTTTAACGGTCAGCCGCTAAGGTTATCTTTTATCTTTTATTTCTTTATCTTTTACCTTTGAATTTCTCCATATCCTCATCCCAATGCCCTAATATGTTTTAAGATCTTGTTTGTGTTAGGCGCAAAAGTAAATAGATTTATTCAAAACAAGAAATTATAAAATGTAGCATTACGAAACATACAGACATGTCTGTAATTATACTTTCAATTTACACATATATTTATAAGTATATATATTTATGATTTTATTATATTTATATTTTTTTGGTTATAATATTCATTGATAATATAATAAAATATATCGCCATTTTTCATATACATAATTTGAATATCGGAAATATACAATACATTTATGAAAGAGATTTTATAAATACATATCAGAAACATATACATAAAATATGCATATTGCATATATGAAACATGTATAAAATATGTATGTTGTATGTATTGAACAATAATATTGAGATTACATTGTTTTGTCGTTTGTTAATTTATTTACATTATTAGCTTATTATCCTTTTATATATATTTATTATATTGTATTACGCACCGCAATAATATTAAAACTAATATAATATAAAACAATATTATATCCATTACATAAAGGCCCAACTAATCTCGTTCAAATTTTCATTTAATTCTTTATTTCTAATCTTAATTTATATCGAAAACATTCTAAGATACAGCCAATATATAGATACGATTATAAGTATTCTGTAAGTATGTCTGTATGACTTAATTTATGTTTATTAAACAAATGGAACAAAAACCTATTAAATTTGAGAAATCTAGGTTTATTTATAACATTATATTTAATATTACATTCTATAATATATCCAATCACAAAACCAATGTAGTTAGTAATATTTGTTATAGATTGATTTTCATCTTAAATTATATTCTAGATGAGAATATTTGTGTACAGTCGAGACTCTTAATAATTCATAAGAACTGCTTCCAATCTGTACTGTTTAAAATACATAAAATAAAACTAAAAAGATTGTATATGTTATTATATAAAAAAACTCGAAAAAAAAAATTGTATGATTGAATACTATAATCTTTGGAACTACAAGTCGAACTGGAAAATTTCTATTAGTATTTGATAGCCCGTTTATTGAGGAAAGTATGGTTATAAAATCACTACAATCCTCATAACTGGTATTAAAAATATCATTTAAAACAGGCATATTTTACCTTATTATCTTAAATATTTTAATATGGAAAAAACGGATTATGCTAAATCTTATTTGGGTTTGATTAGTACGTATTATAAATACCATTCTAGTAAACGTGGATAAAGTCATGAGCTTGTAGGTTTAAAATAAGAGATTGATGAACTCCTTCTTCTCCTGTCACTCCTACCTGTTCCTTAAAGATAGAGTATCGGTAACCTAATATATCAAGAGACAGTAAACACTTACCATCAGATAGATGTTCGTATGTCTTCTACTAAATAAAAAAAATACAATAACTTTAAAATAATTTATATATATATTTGTTCTTTAATAGAGTCTTTAAAAATATATACAACATATCTAGGCTCAGTTTTAGTATTTTAAAAATATCTCGACATATTTCCCTGTTTTATAATAAAAACCATGTTGTGTATTTTATAATATATCTTTAATATTACTTCCCATATGCGGTTAAAATATCTTGACGAATGAAAAATAATAAATTTTCATCGAACACTTTAGATCGTAAGTTTTAAAAATATTGTCAAGATTTTGTAAGTGCAATCACAAACATGTTAAACTACCACAAGCTTATTTAGACCTTATTACTAACAGAATAGAGTTCAAATCGAAATGAGCTAAAACTGTACAGTCATATAATGAGATATTGAAAAATGGACCTTATTATTATAGTGTTAAGGTGCGTTAAATCTAACAGTTATCATTTGGTTGTAAAACATTAAGCAACGTTATTGGGTGTGATAAAATGTCGCTTAATTTAATAAACATTAAATTTTAATGGACGGTTTATGGATTATAAATTATATGGACGGAAATTTGATTTTTGGTTGGTATCAAGTAATTTAGCAGCATTTTATGACTACAAGCCGTTATATCAACAATTTAAATAATAATTTGCACCAAAAAGTGAAATGTCTATTCTTAACTTTTATAGGTCTGTAAAAAAATGTATCACTTTATACCATGTTAACGAGATATTTTCGTATTATTAATATATTTATCTATTATATTTCTTATTAAAATATAAAATGCAGTCAATAAGCTAATCACGAGCGTCGTTTTAGGTGATCTCCATGAGTCACACGTAAATATTTACGAAGAGAACGCTCGCCAAATGTTCTTAACCGTAGATATAGGAATATTTAGACAAACACAATAATAAATATATCATAGAACATATCATACATACGAATAATAATGCTTTATCATACATGAATTTGTTTCAGATGACGAAGCTGATTTCAGATGGAAAAGAATGCACAGCGGATGGTAGTAACACTTTTCCAAATTCACCACCATTACTGCACCAGGGACGGATTGTGACGTCACGGATTACCACACCAGTGTTAAAAAAAAATGTTATTGATAATAATTTAAATTTAATATCGTATTAATCGCCCATTAAGATATTTTTTTTTCATACTTTAGCAAATAGTATCTATTGTTCTCGAGTTACAAGTTCACAAACAGATATACAATGTGTAAGGACTATTTAACTAATTTCGAATGTGAGATACATTCTAAAAGCTTTTTCTAGTAAAAAATAACGCATTTAACTTTTTTACAACATTTAAAATTTTTGCTCACATAAGCTATGTTGGTAACAAAAACAAAATAACATTTTCCAGTGCAAAGAGGAATATTAGCCAAATGTTATATAACAGTACATTTGTATACATTGTAAAATTACTCAAATAAACCTTTTAGAGGCGATAATTAAAAATCCACACACGCATTTTTATTACAAGCCAAATAAGTTTAAACAACAAAACTTTTGGTAATATTTTGATTGATTGTAAAAATCTAAATAATAATGTAGTATTTCTAATTATTAGATATTATTAGATTAGATATAAGAATGTATAATTCGAGATTCAACAACTAATGTGACTTCCTATATCATTCTTATAAAGACAATCGATAAACAAAAATAGATTAGTTCTTTTATTTTAAATATTGAATTAGCATTACTTTTGAAAGCCCTGTCACAACTTTAGTTAAATATTAATTATCAATTAACATTCAAACTTAAAAGGGATTAAAGGGACGACATGTTATTTAGATTTTAAATGGTTCAATAAACTTGTATTTACAAATCTCCGAAACTAAATACCACAAATTATTCTAAGGGCAGGCATGGATACAAGGGGGGAGGGGGGTTATAAGGGACTGACTCAAGTAGTACTTAGTTTTGACCAATATATATATAAATATAAGTACATTTATTTGTATTAAAGGTATTTAATAAGAATATTTAACATAATTACTTTATTATTTTAGTATAGATTTACATTCTAATTCTATAAAAAAAATTGTTCTAGAAAATAACATATAAATGTCTCCTTTGGTCCTGAACGAAATCCGTGTAAAGATAGATAAGAATGACGTCAAAAATTAGACAGAGACAGATATATTGAGTAGTATAGAATACAGTACAATATATCCATTACTAAAATTGAAGAGTTGCGTATTCATTCGTTCTTTTTCAATCTCATTTGACCTCGGCCCTTTTTCTTCAACCCTTCAGGTATTTGAGTTGAATTGAAAAGAACTTTTAACTTTTATGTAAACTTTATTTTGTGAAAATATGTTTTTGGTATATGTCCGAACAAACCGACAATCCACCTGATAAGTTACCTAACATAGACATCCGCAGAGAACGGTGGTTGGATAAACACGAATGGTTAAGATATATATAAAGTAATTAAATATAGTTTGTAAGCTATTCCATGAAATATAATAATAGTAACATGTAAGAATTTATTTCAGCTGTTTTGTTTTACCGCAGCTCGAATGCGGGCTGGCTCGACCGGAGTAGTACAATTTTATCTCTAAAACAGACGTGAAATAGTTTTGTGTCATTTCCTTTCTCTCTATGTGTCCTCGCCTCTCATCTCTGTTTGTTCCTTAAGAGGGTTAAGCTTACATCAGATAGCAAGAAATTGAGTTTCCAAAATTATCTCTAAAATGTTACCTCAAAATACTATTAATAAATAATTAGTTAATGTGATTAAAACTGAACGAAAAATATATGAAGATTAATCTTTGATGGCACTTGATTTAGTATTCATAATATTAACAACACTACCTAGGTTGTACTTACATAACAAATTATTTATAATATTGTAAATACTAATACTGAGAAAGAGTTTTAAATAACAATGTGATTGTAAGAGATGAGGATAATTAAAATAGTCCTAGTATGTGAAAAAAAATGTGACAAAAAAACGTAGAAGAGATTGCCAGGAAAATTTAAATAAGGGTAGGATGATTTGTTAATTAAAAATTGTAAAATAATATTACATCACCCTGTCTAAAACTTCCAAAGTCAACATCATAAAATGCATTAAGGTGTAGGAATTAGCGCTTTGACGGGTTCGAGTCCCGGGTTAGGTAAACACGTAAATTCATTACTCGCCCATTTTGATGGCACGGGTTTAATGATAGCCATTCGGATGGGAATAATTAGTTGGGATCCGAAGGTCTTAATCAAATTAATATTTATAGGTATTTATTTCACAAAGATAAGAAAACGGGTAAATATACATACAAGAAAGGCAAATAATATTTTTTAAAAAGGATTCAATAATGTTCTCTAAGGTAATTAAAAATTTGATTAATATTATGTAAAAAAGATTTATCACTGCAAGACAAACATAATATATAATAATAATAAAAATATTTGTGAAATGAAAAAAAAACAACAATTTACAATAAAATTACAATATTGTCAAAACATTATTAAAATTGTTGAAACCATAAAATTGTATGGTTTTGATGGATGTTGTAAAATAAAGTCAAATTCTCATTTGCTGTCAAAATATTAAATATAAGTACAAAACCTTCTTAAAAACTACCAACATTTTAAATTCTGAAATATTCAGTACTATAAAGTTTTGAACTGTCGGAGTTAGAAAGTCTTGAGAGACCGAAACTGACTTTAGATAAGGAACACTTTATTAAAAGAATTTAGACTATTTATCCTATAAATAAAACATTTTCTTATTTTGGCAAAATTATACAATCTGAGATTACAATCAACTTTGGAATTTCAAAGTCGGATAAAATATTATTACAGTTTTTGACACAAGTTAAGAAACAGAGCAAGTTTATAGTATATGAGATAAATGCTATTATAGGTAAACATACACCCTAAGATTTGGTTTAAAATCGAAACTAACTACATAATCTAACTGAATAATAATTAATCAATATGAACAGTAATTAATTTAGAAGTTTATCAAATTTACCAACAAGTAAGTAAGTTAACTCTAGTAAGTATAAAGTTTTAGACTTGAAAAGCTAGTAATGCATATCGCAATACTTTTGCCCGCGACTTCGCTTTTGCCCGCGACTTCACCCGCTGTATGAGAAAAAAATATTTATCGCTCTATATCTCCTACTCTCTCTTTCTCCCCCTCTCTATCTCTCTTTTTTTTTCTTTCGAGATGAAAAGTATGTTCTTTTTGAAATCCCTCACAACATGTGTGCAAAAACGTCATTATGATCGGTTTTGTAGTTAAGGCATAATAAGTGCAACAAACAAACAAATTCATGTTTATACAATGTAAGTTGTTTTCATGCAATCTAAATATGACATAACTCAATATGGTTAGGAAGGTTTTATATAAACTATTAATTGTCATTATAATTACTAATAGAAACGAACCCGCGATCTGTTGTCTGATATAGTGATCTAACAATTGAGCAATCGTGTGTGTGTGATACATTTTACGAAAGCGTTACTTAACTGTGATGAAATGTAATTATTAATTTTACGACATCTTTAAAATCGTTTTCACGTTTTATTTTGTGGTGATTAGTGCCATTTTATTTTTATATTAAATTTACATTTAACTATGTTTTTTTATTATAGATAAATAATTTTAATACAACTGCACTGATAAAAAAACTAAATGTTGGGTGACTAGAGTATCAAAGGAACTTATAAATCTTATTTGATGGATAGTTCAGAACGTTAACTGAACCCACTAATTCTTTAATTAGAAAATGTTTTTAAAATATTATTACGTAATATTAATATGCAGAGAAGAGGTTAATTTCTATTCTTTAATAATAATAAAATATATTATATCCAAGCGCAATTTTTTTTAAAACAACCAAACGATTTTCTATATAAAGTACTTAAGCCATTATCCCATATTCTTCCCAGCAGTGGGACCTGAATACTTCATTATATATTAGTGAATTCCCAATAATTCCAGGAATTTGAGCACAAAAGTGTTTGATGGTGGAGCGTTAACGACGTACAGCATTCCCGATTGGCCCTAAAGCCGACCACTCACTAACATTGTCTACTTTACATAATAAATTAATTAATAAATATACTTGCTAATAACATATACCTACTTATTAATTTTATACATATTATAAATGTAATTTTCTATATTTAGAAATATGTTTCAATGACCTGGATACAGAGTATTTTTTATCTTATAAAATAAGTTTCTTTGAGAAAGCCCACAGCCTGTAGTTGTCACAGCAGATCACTGCAAGCTTTTTCTATTATAGGTATGTATTCTCTGCTTCTATAGCTACGTAACCGATGATGTGAGCAAAATATAGCCAAATTATAGTTATAGATGCACAATTATGTCTTAAACTACAAAACACTGTTATACTATATGTTTGTATGTTTATATAAATGTATGCTATATCTACCTATATTAATGATAATTAATTTCAACTATGCTTACAAAGATGTTAGTCTAACGTCTTAAGATCCATAGAATTCTTTATCAGCCCATTTTGTAAGCAAACACGCATGAATAAACTATAGCGTTTGAAAGGCTGGCTTTATAGGCTAAGCTGGCTATATTATGGTATCTGATGAGATAGCCGGCTAATGTGTTCTCTTCTAAGACACTGACTCCGAAGGCGGATAAATGCAGCTAGTATTAGCTTGATTAGGGCAAGGACCTAATTAGAATATTGGGGTGTAACTTGTGTATCTTCAGGGTGATATTAATACATATTGTTTGGCTGTACCGATTACGATGTGACTTTGCAAGTTTTACGAGATATAGGTATTCAAATATTTTTATTAATAAAAAACCAAGTTCATTTTTTTTTAAATAATCATTATTGGATGATTTAATATGGATGCTGTGTCCTCTATGCTCGTGTGTACTGGTACCCCCTCACCCCCCGGATACACCCTGAACATCATAATACTATTGAGAATGGAACAATGTTTATATCATTGACAAATTTTCTAACAAAATTCCAATAGCTCGTAATATCTTACTGTTGGTAGCATTGTCAATTGACAGCTCATATAGTTTGGTCCGACCAGGGAATATCTCTCCCGCTCTAATATTCATACATACACCCTTATCTCTATTTCTCACGGTGAGTAGAAGTCCAATCTTCTTTTTAATTCATTTTATTCTTCTCTACCATCAGAAACACCTTCTGCTCATTCATAAATAAAAACTCAAAAACAAAATAGAAATACTCAAATAAATATGATTATTATTATGAAGTTTTTAACCGAGGATCGCTAAAACTCATAATTAAGTTACAAATAATTAGAGTTGTAACGATTCTATCTTATTGATTGATGACTAACGGACAGACCATTGTGTTTTGAATATATAATTTAGTTTAATTATTTTTAGAAATTTCTTTAGGGTTCGGTTGTGAAATATATACAGGATGTTTCGAAGAGGTCATGTTGTTTTTTTAATAAGTAATAAAAGGACACTTTATTATTTATTACTGTAATAAATATACGGAATCCTGAATCATAATATAATACGCGGTGTGTAATCAATTATCACCTCTGCTGTTGTTATCTGTGGATAATGTAACGTTGTACTGATTTTATTTATTTTGGTTCCGTAAAATATATTTATATTTTTTATTCCATAAAAATTATATATAACACTTTATCAAATTTCAAAATGGAATGTATAATACAAGTAGACTTGGATTTGATTCCCGGCAGTGTAAATAGTTTTAATAAATATTTTTAGTAAATTATAAAAAAATAATATAATATAATTATGTCAAACGGAACCCTAAACAGACTTTTCACGCTTTTAAAGCGGAGATTTACAATTCGTGAAGGTTAAAACCGTATTCTTACCACGCCCAGACACCATTGTATCTCAACAAACCACACTATACCAGCAATGTAAATACATTGCGCATTTAAAATTACCTCAACAATAATGTTTCATAGAAATTCTTCAATGGATCGTAACAAATTATGACTTTTAGATCGTTGTTTTATGAATGTATTTTATGGAAGTGTTCTAAATTTAGATTTTACAATATCGTTTGAAGATGTATACATTGAGCGGTCGGTGGGAAGCCCTGTGTAGTTTTTGTGTGAAAACCGTCGATAGATGAGGTTATATTTTTTAAATTTTATTTTGTCAATTGTGTTTTATGATGAGGGTATATTCGCACTGAGGTAATATTACGTTTTAAACATAAGTATATGCTATACGAAATTTCTTTACAATTTATAAAGTAAATATTAAACTTCAGCCTTTTTATGATTAAAAAACTCCAAAATATATATATACTTATTTATATTTTTATATTAATAAAAGAATAAAAAAAAGCATAAAAACCACAGTGCGTCAACACCAGCTACCATCATCAAAGCAGCAGTGTGAAAATATTTTTATTGCCTTTTGTTTGTGAATGTACTTCTAAGAACACCGACCACTCGGATACATCACGAGAAAAACATGCAACTGTACTTACTTTATTAAGAATTATCCGCGACTGTACTAGATTATGATTCTGAACACGATGGTACATTTTCACAAATTTACAAAACTTTATAATAAACTGAGAAAGTTTAAATGCTACAACGGTACAAAGTCTAAGTACATAATTATGTTTGTTCTTATATTTTGTACAATATGGTACAATATGGTACAGTTGTATAGGTGTATTAAGTTGTATTAGCACTATCTGTAAAGCTGTTAAAAATATATAAAACTGATCATTATTTTATAACTTTGTACTATTTCATAGTTTTTATATAAAGCTCTCTTTCAGAGCTTACACCGAAACAGTTTTGTAGTCGATTATTTTTCATATAAAAAAGTTTTCTGATAGACTGACTCATTACTGATAATAAAATTATAAATTTGGTATGGAAAAGTTTGTCGGTTTGTTTGTACGTATTTAAATTGACTTTAGCTAATTGGTATTTTAGTATTTTTTAAATTCCTTAGAGAGTAAACAAGCGGCTGAAAGTTGGTTCTGTAACGTAGAGTTTATATATTAGGTATATAGGTATTTATAATGTTTTCTTAAAGCATTTGAAAATAACTTTAGTTTTACCTATGTTCAGCTTATTTTATTTCAAATATTTATATTGTTTTTTTTTATAATTAGGATATAAGGAGAGATGTGAGCTAAAGATAGATGGACGATAAGAAAGACAAAAATTGTTAAAAGAAACTTTTTTTGTAACCTAAAATTTTGGCATACTGGTATAATTTTAACTTAACTTAAAATATATTAGTTTCATTAAAATTGTAAATATTAAATTGTCTGTAAACAAAGACGGAGACGCTAGTTGCAACTAGTATTATAAAGATAATAAAAGTAAATTGTCCTTTAGAAGAAATTTAATCGAAGGATGAAATGTCAATTACATCACTTATCTTTTTAAAGATAAATGATTTTGTTACCAAAACTTAAAGTTTTTGCAAACAATGAGGGATAATTGCAAAAATAAAATGTATTAACTACAATAAAGGAACATACAAATACTTGAATTGAACACAAAAAAGCATAAAGCATTAAAAATATCACCCAATCAAGCTTGTCAAAAGCACAATAATATCGAGCAATCTCGACCGCTTTAAAGACCTTTTTTTCAACAATTAATCAAAGGCGGTAAGAAAAAAGACCTCGCGAGACGCTTCGAAAGTTCTGCATCCATGCATTGACGAACCTCCTTTCAGCAACTGTCAAAGTGACAGTTGATTTATGATTTTCCATTGTGGCAACACTCGTTCGTTATGGCGCGAAACCCATTTATATTCCTAATGACATTTAGAGATATCTAAAACGGTGGATAATGAATGGAGTAAAAATATAACATAAGTATTTTTATTTATGTCTGTCCGTTTTGCTTTTAGTGTTTATTTTTATTTGTTATTAATGATTTATACTTTGTTATTATAATGATATGATGGGAAACAAATAACAATAATCCGCAAAATCCAAATGAATGTTTTGTTAAATAAAGGAATAGGTAATAAAACTTTTATGGAAGCAAAGACGCAAAAAACCATTAAAGACTTCACAACACCATTGTTATTCCATTTATTTTCTCAATCTGACCTCTGACTTTATCGTAATTACTTGGTATTGACTAATTGAGGTAAATGCGTGTAATTTTTTATTGCCAGAAAAATAAAATGTAGTGCCACAGAATATGTTTGATAGTGGGAGATATGTTTTTTATTTAATTTGAATACCAGATAAAATAATTTACTGAGTATTGCAAAATTATATACTTCATTTATGGTATCTTCGTTTTAAAAAAAAAACTCAAAATGTTATTTTATTGTCAGACTGACCTTGTCTGTAACATAGGTTCCATGTGGTATAAGTCATAATTATACTTATGGCACCTATAAATAACATGTTACTGTTGGTTTATTTTGTTGTTAAATGTTATTACTTATTTATTACTTTACCTTATGTTCATAATAAGCTCATGAGTAACAACCCCCAATGGCTTTGAAACCAGTCGAGCAAATTTCGAAATAATTGACGTAAGTACAGTTGAGTAGAAATATATAATAGAAATCATGATTCCAAAAGCTTATATTTAAAAACCTACATATTGTCCTAGTTTGCACAATATTTTTTATGATTCATATATGTATATGTTCAAAGAAACTCTATTAATATTCAGTTTATGAACTAAATCTGTTCTAGCCCTAATAGAAGCATACATTTATATTTTTTCTTGATATGAAATATTTTTGGGATGAATATACATATTTCGTAGTCTAACTAAATCCAGTGGTCGCCCAGTCGCCGACAGTCTACCGTCATTTTAATTTTAATGCTTATGAGGGTTGCCACTGACACCTACTTAAAATGACAATTCGTTCTTTGCGACTATTTGACATAACATTATTATAGTTAGGGGAGCCATAGGCAGGCCTGTCAGTGAGAGTGTGACAAATAAAAAAGAGGCAAGATTAGAGACCCATACTAATCTTTGTCTAATCATACATGTAAGACAGAGAGACAGATAGGTAGCATTTGCTTTCTTTTTTTCGATGGACATATGTTGTATAATAATTCTAGCTATATGACAACATATTAATATATAATTTACATTGATAGTCAACATAAAATTGAAGTAGTGTGTGTAATGGAATTCTGCATTGTAGTGTGGGTAAGTTTTTAATAATTGAATATAATTCCGTAGCATTATTATATAATAATATTAGCATTCTCCACTTAATATAAACGTTAACTGTGCCAAATTTCATATTCCTCCGTCCGTACATTTAATAAAAGAGGTACAAAGTTTTTTCTTCACGTATCAAAAATATTACTATAGAGATAATACTAGTTACTTAAAAAATATATTATACTTGTTACTAAGAAAATATACATGTATAAATATTTTAAGATATTCAACGAATAATTAAGAAAAAATGTTAGTCATCAATAAAATCTCACAGCAATGTAATCGTAAACCTTAAACGAGTCATCGTAATAATGACATTAAATAAATTTGCATTTTATTCGACGTTTTAATGGACCTTTAATTACAGTATTGCCATGTGACAAAATCAATCACAGTCATAAAAGAACGGTCAAGTGCGAGTCTGCTAGATTTTTATTATACTAGCAGTGTTACGAGTCTGAATTTCATAACAAAAAACCCACAATCAATCAAAAAATATCTAATCTCCTAGTCATGTATGTAAAGTTTTATCAAGTTGAGTTCATCCAATTAAAAAAACTGGAATCATTTTCATCAAAATAGCAAACAAACCAACAAAACTATTTTTTATTAAACTTTTCTGTTATTATGGACAAAAATATATATATTTTTTGTCAATATTATAAATTAAGTTCTAAAACCTATTTTTAAGTAAGTCTTTACCTCATTATTAACTAATGTAATAAAACTATGTTAAAAATCTCAATCTTTATAAGACTCTTTACTTACTACAAAATGGTTATTATTTGCTATGATTATAAAGATAGTATTGTTAAAGGTTAGTAAGAAATTTTATATCTTAAGTTATGTAGACTAAAGGTAAGATTAAATAAGTTTAAGATTTTTCTCTTTATTACCGAGATAAGAGTCTTATTAATGGCGTCAAGATTATATTAAAAAGCCAGACTTAGAACTGAATATCTTGGAAACAACTGCTTTTATTTTCACCAAACTGAAAACCATCTCGAAAGACTCAAACTCATATCCGTTTCGGTTCTATGATGCCACAGACAAACACATTAAACTTATAAAACTCTTCGTTTTGGGTTAAAAATATCCGACTAAAAATACTATTTAAAATAAAAATAAAACTGTTCTACAATTTTAATTTAATTAGCTCAGTCTTTCTAAATGGATGTAAAATATTATTATGTTAAAAAAACATAATAAATAGTTGTAAATACGCCTTTTTTGTTTCGAATGTGGTATTTCTTCATTTTCCCGCCTTCACAACGAGTATTACCACGACCTAGCTTTAAAATTAAAACCTTACAAGGAACTATGCCACGATAAATTTAAAAATAACTACCAAGTGTGAACTAACTTCAAGCAAATTTATTTACGAGCCAGCCAATCTTATTACCATACTTATAACATAAGAATAAAGTCTAAATTCCATTAAAAAAGATTAAGATATACGCAAATAGGAATTGTAAATTAAAAACTCGCGCGGCTACAATATAAAAGTTGAGTGTAATAAACGTCGAATTGGGGAAGGATCCACAAATGAAATCCAACTTTATTACTATATTTTTAAAGTTCAATCTCCCTCGTTGGGAGGGTTCCCTGGTATAACTCTGTAATGACGTCACACTGCTATCATACGTCTTAATCTGGTGATAAGCGAGTATTTTTATGAGCTCAGTACAACGTAAATGGACGTAAGTTATCTAGGAGTGGTTTTTGGCTGTCTTTATAGACTCTGTTATAGCCATTAAGTAGATATTTGATAAAGTGACGAAATCTACTCTTGTGCCAGAAGCAAGACCGACTCATTTTTTATTAATAATAAAAATAAACAACAAATATGGATTTATTTTGGTTGTATAATATTTTGATGGCCATCAAATCAAGTATTTGTTTCGTAATATATTGTTATCTAAAAAAACACTGAATTATTTTGTAGATTTCAAGATATTTATTTGGGTGATCATTTCAAAGGTTGTCGTTTCGGAGGTTGTTCTGGTAATTCATCTCTACAAGCCAGCTTCTCACGGATATTAAAATTCTTCCCACACCATTTATTATATAACGCCAAAAAAGTTTTCGCAGCAACAAAGGCAGCATTCCTGAAAGTTTTATCAGTTTCCTTGGGAAAGCATAACGCTCCAGCGGATAACAACCCAGCACTGGTGAAGAACAGCCGTCGTGGAATCCCACCACCACCACCGATCATGTGCCCGGCAAGTCCACCGCCAGCTACCACAGCCTGACGGACCGCTAAATTGTCTGGATCTCGCATAGTCTGTTTGAAATTGTTTTTGGATTTTTTTATAGATTTTACAACTTTACGGGTATTACATTGTATATGACAGAACCATTCGATAAAGGCTTTATTAAATGTTTGTCGGCCATCTTTGACATGCGGTAACAAAGATCGATGCAGCAGTTTCACGTTTCTATGGGGACACTTGATCTTGTCTCCAAGATACTCTTTATATGCACAATGTGGACTTTGGTACAACGAAAGGTTCTTGAATCTCATGTAGGGAGGCCTTCTAGGAGCTTCATCGTCCTTAGCGGCTTTTACTACAGGAAATAGGTGGAAGTTTTCACCAATCAAACACGTTTTTAAAGCATCTATCCATATTCTACCAATCACGTACAAATCTGTATATCTGATGTTATCTAGTTCTGTGTCCGTTTCAGTTGCGACTTGATCTTTGTTTTCATTATTCTTAAAATGTTCTAAATGATTACAAAGGGGTGCTACCATTTTATAAATATAATTAGAATTTATTCTCACAAGAATTTTGCTACTGTTTGAAATATGTCAAATTTAATTAGGAGGTAAATAAATTAACTTATATAGAACCTCCTTTTACAAACACCACTTTTATAATATATGGATAATTTTATGCACATCAACTAAAAAATCCTCTTATTCATTCTTGAACAATCATTCACTCATTCCATATCAATCAACAGCTCTACCGACCGAAATCACTCAGAACTCGATTACTCGATCCGATTCACATTTTGCTCAAAAAAATCGCAACTGCATGGATTCATGGCTCACGTATGTGATTTCTTTTGGACAATGTTTTTTCCACTGGCTAAAAATATGAATACTTTAACGTTATAGAAATAAGGACTAGAATAGCTTGATTAATTAAAAAATTATGGTAAATATTTGGTGGTTCTTCTAATCGGTTCTCGATTTGCTCTGTCTACTGAAGATGTTGGATGATATTACTATTGATGTCTAGATATTGGACACGAAATAAATGAGCTTATCATTATAACCATAAAAGTATAAAGTTTAACATATATTTTGACGACTTATCATGTATTGATTCACGTAATACGCCATCTGGTAAAATATAAAAATATAAATTGTGCTAAAAATATGTTTTATTTTTATAATGAAAAATAAGTTTTTTTGTGTTTTCACGTAGTCTAAATATTTTCTAAGATTCGGACTTTAATGACATAAAATTTCATTAAAAAAAAAAATATATATATATATATATGTCTATGTATAAACGAACTTTTATTCTTTTTGGGAATTATATTAAGTACATATTATTGTTTAAGATTTTTTTTTAATAATTTAATTTTGAACGTTTTATGAATGCTTAAAAAAACATGTACACGTGTCCTTAGATAATTTATTATATGTATATAAATGTAGTATTATTTTAATTGTATGCATGTATGTATGTAAAGTTTCCTAACCGGAAGTCACGTTCATAAGATAATAATACAAAGCCGAGTTGTTTAAACAATATCAACACTATCACTTATATTGAAATACAGTTTGGAATATTATTATTGTATTATATATTATTATTGTATTATATATTATTATTGTATTATATATTATTATTGTATTATATATTATTATTGTATTATATATTATTATTGTATTATACATTATTATGTGATTAGAATAACAGTTTATTACTTTGTATTGTTTTATTGACAAAAGTATACGATGATACTGAAATGAAAATCATCATTAAAATATCCTAATTCATTACACAAAAAAAATGTTTTATTTAATATTTTACTTGAGGTGTTTTTAAGAGGTGGAAGGTCTAGGAAGATATTTTGCATCTTCATGAGTTGTGACTTGTGATGGGCATGCGAAAGTGATTTCATGGTGTCTCACTATGTCGATATGGACAATTGTTAATTTTAGTGGGTAGACTCACAAAATACGGCTTATACGGACTGGTCATTTCTTGTCGGCCACATCTTCCTTCATATTTTTATTAAACAGCTTTGATATTTAATAAGAAATTACTACTTGAAAATTGTAATAGTTGTTTGGAGTCACTGGTGAATAGTTACTAAGCTAAATATATATATACATATTTGTCCTGACTGATCCATCCTCAAACCTCCCTTATCCTTTATCTATCTATCTATGCTGTCATTAGGGTACAGTACTATAAATGTCAATAAACAGATTCACATTATTATAAATTACTCGTATAATAATATAATGCATGTGAGTACATGTGTATAGTGCGTGTTTTTATTCTATTATGTAAGTGAACACTGGCAACCTACTCTTATCTATTAACTTGACATTGACAGTGACATCTATTGATATATTTGTTATACACATTACATAATATACCGGAGGTAGCGAACAGTATTCCTAGTACGAGTTTTGACGTTACGAAAACTATGACAGTCTACCTAAAGCCGACCGACATCGAACTCGTAGAAAAAACTTTAGAAAACTCTGCCTACCCTCATCCTCAAAATCCTTCTAATCAAAAACTTTTTAACCAAAATAGGTGTATAACATTAAAAACAACAAAAAAGTATATTCAATTGTTTTGAATGGGCTTGGCCGTTCTCGAGTTACGAATTTTTTTAACTTTATCTTGAGTTTCGGAGTTGTTCCATGGGACGTGGACCTTATGTGGTCACGTCTTCAATTGTAGAACCTTTTGTCAAAAATTGTTGGGAAATGTGATCTCTACTTATAAAGCTTTTAGCTTCCGCCAGTTTAGAAGCAATTGCCTTCGCTCGCTTCGCTCGTTGTCAGTAAATTTCAATATAAACTGTAACTATCAATACATCACTCCGTGAACAGAACTTGCTCCAGAAGAGATATAAAACATGAAATTTTAAGATAACATATCTGACTGATCCATGAAACTGCAATGAAACTGAAAAATACATCTTACATAATATGAAACCTTACTTTGTAATAATTATTATTTATTCTGTTAATCGGTAAAATATTTTTGAATGAAATCGTAAGATCGGTGAAAGTGCAAGCCAATATTATATACGACCTATTGTTTTGAACGAACTTTAATTACCTTAAAGATACTGGATGTGGCATTATTTCTTTTAAATCATTTATATTATTTTATATTTAATTATATGAAATGACTCCATTTTTTATATTTCTTTGTTTTTTTGTCTTACTAAGATTTCATACTAATAGAATGTGGATAGTTTGAAATATGTTTTTAATATTTTATGTTTTGTTTTCTTTAAAATTGACTTATAACTTGAATTTTAATTGTGGTTATTTAACTGAGGACAGAAATTAAAAGCAATATTCAACGTATTTCTATAAAGAATCGCAGAATTTACTTTATTAGATATTTTAAGAGTATTTTATAGCCTCCAGTCAGCTGTGGGACAGCGGTGTATATCGATCTTAATAGAATCTTTGCGCGGCTGTAGTATATGAAATATTTAATTATAAAAATAATAAGGTAATGTAGCCAATATCTTAAGTCAAAATGACTCTTAAACTATTATAAAATATAATATTATTTAATATAAATATTACGATGACACATCAGTGTCCTGTCTCATCCAGGGCTGTAGTTCCGTGTCCCTGATACGGCCGAAGCAGTTCAGAACAATAGGTGATTATTTTTACGGCTTATTGTAGAAAACTTCTTGTTAAGTGAACGTTAAAATTTTATTATGAACGAGGAAATTTGTTGAAACATCGCTTAGCTTCGACTCGTTTGTTTTCATCATATTTATTATGTGTTAATTTTTATTATGTAATTGTATTGAAATAAATCATAAGTTACTTGTATTTAGACATTATAAGATTGGTTCACATATATATGATAGTCTTAGTCACTCACACAAACATTTACATATATATGATATAGTCTTAGATTTTCAAGAATTCAACATTTATATTAACATTTATATTAAACTGTTGTAAATAAACCTTCAGCTCAAACCCTTTGTTTATTAGAATATATTTTTATGTAGACTATGTTTTTACCCGCGCCTTCTCTCGCATTAAATCTAAAACTTAAAAGCATAAACACCAGCATGTCCCTAACATCTACTGGTGACGAATCATTCCCGTATCAGCTTCATTTTTCCCACAGGAATCTTATATTTTACAGATAAGTGAATGGTCCATACGTGCAATACTTTAAAACAAATGCTGTACTTTTATTATGACGGACGAACATACATTTTACAAGGATAGTAGAATTTAGTGGAGATATTTTTAACATTTCAGAAAGGTCCTTAATCTAACACAATGGTAACTCTGAAGATCCGAACATTCTTCTAAGGTAATAAAATATTCTTCACTTTGCGAAACAAAACGGTTGATGTTAAATAGTTTTCAACTTCGAAAATACGAACAAAGTTAGTACTTAATAAAAGTCTAACACTAACTGACAACGCAGACAGATTTTTTGTAGACCTAGGTTTAAAATAAAAACAATACTTGACTGAATTTAGGTTTAAGAAGGTTGTTTTTATATATTATTATTTAAATTAATAAATATAGAAGGAATAAACCTATACGAGCAAAGATTTGAACCCGCGACCTCTGGGAAACGGCAACGTCAGTTCACCAATTGAGCTAACATGAGCTACCGTAGCTAATACCAGCCCGTATTGATTTATTTTTCATTCTATATTTATTTAATATTAAAATAAGCTTAACATGGCTATACATGTTTATAGATATTTTCAAACTTTATATTTTTGTATTTTTTAGTCATGGGATATTGCATCAAGAATAGTATTTAATAAATAGTTAATATATTTATTATTTATATTTCTATGATCTTCAACGAACTGTGACAACGACAGTCGCACTTAAGGAGAGGACTTATCTGTTTTATTGATTTTATTAACGAAAATGTGTATAAATATATTATAAAATTAAATTTAGTAAACATATTATTTACAAATATGCTAGTAATGTTATATTTTTATAACAAACATTAAATGAAAAATGTATGCTAATAACGACACGAGAAGCTACGAGAGCGGAATTCCTGAGGACGTAAGATCAAGTACCGTATATGTTAAAATATGTTTCTTTATACATATATAACTATTATTGCGTTATGATTTATTATTATTTAAGGCTAGTATAAATCAGCTTTTAATTTAAATAATAATCATACTATTTGAGTTTAATTATTTCATTAATTAATTAATTATATCAGCACTGTACCTTAATAGTTAGTATCTTGTCAGCACTAAAGTGTACCCTCAGAGTCACGGTGCTTAAATAAAAATTCACGACCGTAACTAAACGATTGGGGGTTCGGTCCACAGATTAACAGGCTATAGAGGCGATGTATATATAAAAAATCTAATCTATAAAGTAGAAACTCGCTTAACCGGACTAATTGTTGTCGTAAGGCATTCGGATAATCGAAAATCCGGATAATTGAATGTATGACAAAAATCAGGTTTTGTGCATATATAATACATAAGGTTATAAGTTTATTTAAGAAAAACAAATACATGTTAACAAAAATCAATATATATGTATTAAGAAATTATTAAGAGATCCATTTTCTCTCATACATAATACATGTATGTACTAAAATACTGCATCCAACATCACGTCACAAAATATTTAGGTTCGTATGAATTCGGATAACCGAGGGCCGGTTAATCGAGGTTTCTACTGTAATTTGGCTAGCAATTATATATTTTTTATAAATCATATTTACAAATAAAATGCTCCTTTTAAACTATTCTAGTATTCACTATGAATCCTATATTCTATAGTTAATAACCGATATTAATAATCAATCCAGATTACATTTTTGATTCTAACAATAGACACCACAATTCGTTTCTAGCTATCAATGCAAATAATCCATTTGATTGATTTTGTAGAAAGTGGACTATATTCAGTGGACTTCAATCTCGGATTGTAGATCTATTATTAATTTTGATTAATGCTAATATAATCTATCGGTCAATTAATATTTAATCACAAATAAATTGAATAATAAAATAATATAATTATTATTTACTTTATACAAATGGCACCTAATTATCCGATCTTATATGAGATGATGGTACCACCACGAGCCAGCCGGAATACGAGCACTTAATTACTACATGATACTACCACATTACCTTAGAATGAAATGAGAATCTATCCAATAGTATAATTTATTTGTTACCTGTGCGGGTCGCTATTCACAACTCAGGTAGCAGTGAATAATTTACGATCATACATTGTATTTTGTTAATGGTCAGACGTAGAGTTATAAAGATATAAAATACCTACTTTAAAATATCATAAAAAAATATCAACTTATCTAATATTATAAAAATACATTTAGACCAGGTTGACAGCCATTCTGACTATTAGTTAGTTAAGAGCAGATTCAATGATTTTTTCCTACATTTTGTAAAATTTTGTTTTTTGGTGATCATTTCTTAAGTACATGACCGATCACTCAATTTTTAGGTTGCTGAACCATCGATGATAATGCTGCTATCAAATAAAAATCCAATGACAGTCGGTTCAGTAGTTCATGAGAAGATGCATCAGGGAAATTTCATTGAAGCCAACTACATGAGCCTCGGTCAATTATCTTCAAGAACATACCACTTCTAATTCGAACAAAGCAAAACATAATTATTTCGTATTGTTAGGTATAGTATTTAGTATAGTATATAGAATTAATTATTAGTATTCATAGTATAGTATTTAGTATTGTACATAGAATTCATTAGGTACTATTTTTGTATCCATATATTTGTAAATTAATAGATTTTGTACATCAAAAGTACGAATGTATGATTTTATGACAAAACATTTTAATTGTTCTGGTTATTAAAAGGAGGTATGTCATAATTTTCGCAATATTATATTTATATGTAAGGACATTTCTTACTGAGTATAAATACAAGTAAACTTATATATTTTTTGTTATATTTTAAAACGTTTTAGCAATAATCGCTAAAACAGTTCCAATATTCTTAATTACATAAATCGTGTTTTCCTTATCGCCAACGCCGAATTATTTCCAATACATTTGGTCTCAAAGGATTTTGGCGCCAAAATATGACATTTCGCCATTATGGCCGGGATATAATCTGTTTCTTTTTTATTCTTTATTTCTTTGTACAGCTTTTAATATCATTTTTACTTAATATCGAAGCTCAAAAATATTTACTGAGAAAAAACCTACATTATTTATTCCGACATTATTATATACTTTGAATAAATAATCTACTACGGTATTTTGTTTTTTTTTTTTATATAAGGGATATACACGTTTAAAATTATTTATGAAATGTTGTTTTAAGTAAAGTAGGTAATATACTCAAAAATAATATTTTGGGTTTGTATTAAAGGTTGACCACCATCTTTTTTTTGCTGAATTAAATAACAAAATAAAAATATATTATAAAGTAAGGTGTGTAATAAATAGCCTTCCAAAAGTCCCGGGTTCGATGCTAAAATATTAGCATGACAAATTTCTTTATTCAGTACTAGTCATGAAATATACATGTTTTATAAAACCTTGATAACCCACCAGCCCGCTATGGATCAGCACGAAGGGTTTAAGACCCATATTCGGAAACTAGAATATTACTGTATCAGATATAGGCATTACCTTTCCAGATGTGAATGTTTGTTGATTATTTCTAACCTTCAAGCCAATCTTACAGATAATATACAATTTTTTAGTTAACTAAAAATTAATAAAATAAAAATAACACCATATAGCCATAACCATATATATAATATATATTTTTGCTTAATAAACATAATAAAATGATTTTTTATGTCTGGATTTATCGGTCAACGCATTCAAAAGTAACAAGATCACTGACAGACACATTAAAAAAATATATATGATTTTTTATTGAATACAAAGCAATACTCCCCTTTACCCGACACGAGAACATATTGTCAGTATGAGCTCATATTTAGGACTCCCTTGAAGCTCAGTGGGGCGTCCAACCAAAATTAATGATTGGTAATAAAGAATTATAACAATTTTGGTTCCGCAGATTTGTTATTTATATATAATAATAATATTTTGTTAAAAGTGAAAAAAATATTCAACACTAAAAATATTTTAATATTATTATTTTTTTCAAACATAGTAATTATTATTTATTTTTCTTTAAAACAGAAAAAACATCAAACACTTATGAATCTTCAATATAAAACATAAAAAAAATATATATTATTTTAAAATCAAAAACAGTTATTAATATAGAAACCAAAAAGGTTATTATCGAGGGAACCCTGATATTAAAAAAATAAAAAAAACATTTGTTAGCGTAAAACGGATCCAAATGAAATGAACATAATTTTGTTATGAATTCATTTGATAATTCCTGTTCATTGGAACATTTAAACTGACTCGTCTCAGGTAGTTTTATGAAAACATATTTTAGTCAAGAATATTCTAATGAGGAATAATTAAACTATTTAATATGTTAAAAATGCGCTTCCATATTTTAAATATTGTTTAAGTTTTCGTATTCCACAACAGAAAATTCAATAACAAAGAAAAATTTACCAATCAGAAACGTTGTATCATCGGCGCCATTCAAAGCTAATTTAAATATCGAACTCCCAATGAAATTCACATTTCGCTTAATTTAATGTACGGTTTGAAGTTTCGTTTAGAGTCAAAATGATTTTGAATTAGGAACATATCATTTTGACGTTTGGTATTTACGTTTTTTTTTATTTTATTTTACTTTTAGCAATGGTGTGTTTATAATGTGTTTGGATTTATTTTGTTAAAAAAAATAATACTTTGTACACAAATACACACTTTGTACAAATGTTAATGTAGGTAGATAAATGGAATTCGACTATGAATTTGAATACTTAAACTCTTACGTCGTGTTGGGCATTTTGTTATAAAACTTATATTTTGTTTTTGTTTTTTTTTTGTGTGAAACCATTAAAACAAATTTTTATTAAATGTAGATTTGGAAGATAAGGATAAAATAAAACAAATCCAAGCATAAATAACTTAAGAATGTATTCGATATATTTTTTAAATTATACCTTACATTTTTCATTCGATTGTTTCGAGAAATCGATTTATTTATCATTTTATTGGCGGTTTGAATGAAGATAATTAGGGACTACTGTTTAAAGAATTCTGATTTGTAGGGTTTTATCTTTAAGAGGTTATCTTTTTTATCTTCGTCCTTTTTTAATCTTTAAAAAGAATTTTAGGAAACCTTTAATCTATACTTGTATAAAGAGAGCAAATTTTTTAAGTTTGTTTATTTGTCCCGTGTGATCTCCAGAACAATTGCTTTTAATAGAAAAAAATAAGGGTCATTATTAAAAATGACTATATTAAATTTGACAAAACCTTTAAAGATCCAAAAGTATTCAAAGCTCCTGAGTAAATAACAGTATTCTAACGTACACACATAAACCAACAAACACACATAGAGCTGACGAAGTTGGTGGCAAAAGCTAGATAATATAACATACATCAAATAATTATAAATATTTTTATTGGTGATGCACATACCAAATATTTCCCGGCAACACAAGAATTTAGAGATTGTCCCTTTATATGTAATCGTATTAAGTTATATTATTTGAATAGATATTTTATATAACACAAGATAAAAAAATCTCTTATATATTACAAAAAACGTAACAATAAATAGTAATATTACTATTGTTGTATGTTATTAGTTTAAGGTTTAATTTTATACTTTCAGAAAAAATACATCCCCGGGCTCCGTACGTATTAAATTGTAGAATTACAAATGTATCAGACATGTCATTAAAATATTATGTATAGATTTGTATTATTTGACAATTCATATTAATATGTGCATATTTATGACTCATAGACTTAATCTTATCTCCCGATATTCAATTTATATATACTTATCTTCCAATATTCAATACATTAACGCTTTGCATTTTGAGGTTATAGTTCCCACAGCTGGCTCGCAATATTCCCAAAACGGTGAGAAAATTACGGACCCAATAATCCACTGCTGCTGGCTACTGGGATCAGCGAAGTCCAGCATTCAAGAGACACTAGATGAAAACCCATCAAGCACAATCATGGTTTTGCCATTACCATCTCCCCACCAAGCAAGCTCTTTAACCTCGCTTGTCAAAGAACTCTACCATCACTGAGTATCCAACCTAATGTTAGCTATGAAACCGGATACGAACGCTCTTGATCCTTTTTCCGGACAATCAGCAGCCCACCAATAAAACCCTGATCAAGCAGTTACGGGCATCTTAGATATACCGTATCGACCTCACATGAACCCACTGAATTCGCTCGGGACACATCACAGTAGCTCGTTGAAGATCGGGGTCGTAGCCAAGGTCGAATAGACTATTAAGTTTGGCTATTTCTGTGAAAATGACCTTACGTTGCTAAATATCCGTGAAATAAATGTCAATCTCATGATCTTAGATTATCCATTACTTAATAATAATAATAAAGTATATTTATTGACCATTTATAAAAAAAACAATCATAAAACTTTGTTATTAATAAATCTTCTAACTGAATGATATGTATTATTTACGACAACGAGTTCATATTTTTAACTGAATAGGTTAACCTATTACATAATAATACCGGACTCTACTTCAAGCAGCAGTTTTGCTAACAGTCGTAGTTCAAGACGTAATATTGCTGTATTGAAATATTAGAATGACTGAGAATTTGACATTATACCTTGTAGTTTACTAGAGACAGAAAACAAATATTTAAATTATTAGGATGACTTCAAAAAATAAATAGATACAGAATAACGGTTATACTATAAAACGCAATAGCTCTGTTGGCAGAGTGACGGAACCCTCTTACAGACATCGCAGGTTAGACTTCCCCACGTGTCATAAACTTCTTGATCGCCTTTTTTAGAAATACACTGTATAATAAAATAAAAATCATATTAAAAAAAACATTTCTTCAAAGAAAACTTAGCTTTTATAAATAAATAAAAACTATTGTATATGTCATAAAAATAATAACATCAATAATAACTAATATTTATTAATATAATCTGAAAATAATAATAAATGTTGTTCCTATCCTAATGTTATTAGCTCTATGGTATTCCAAATAACCCACTATTAGAATGGGAAATGCCATTGTTATTTCGGTCGAAAAACTGAATTAAATACTATCAAATAACACACAATATGTACCTGAGTATTACGTTTCGGATCCAAACTTTATCTATTTGTCTATTCGTTTTTAAATTGTTTTACTTAATGTAGAGATAAAATCAATTTTATCATTAGAATTTCATATTAGTATTTCTTATCAGAAGTATTCATGTTGTTGTAGGTCTTCTCTGTGAAGGAATCTTGCAATCAGAGTCTGAAGTTCAGGAAGTGCAATGAAGTTATTACTTCTTGAAATAAGAACTCTTATATAAATATATATATTATTATAAATGCTTGGAGACTAGAGACTAAGATCGTTTGACGCCGAAATTAATAAACGATCCTTATCCAATTTTTGCTATAATTTTTGCTAAAGATTCTAGAGGTAAGAGAACAAAAAACTAATAGATTAAGTTTGTTAGATGTCATTCCGGGTTGATTTCGGATTGTAGATCGTTTATTAATTATGGTAGTTACACATCAAGGGATTGGGGCACTCACCGTGAAGCATATTTATTATCAAACCAGCTGTGTGTCTATTGGGATTACAAATGTGCAACATCTCGGGAACATCACATTTTTTTTAATATTCGTAATGTGTACTTTTGGCATTTAGAAAAAAAATAGAAAAATGTTTTCTAACTGTTGTGGTTCTTACTTCTTCTATAAAATCCCATAAATAGTGTAGACGGTGCTTAAGCTTGTTGTTCGAATAGCTATACAATAATATTAGTTTTTACCTCATTATTACCTAAATTGAAGAAACAGATCAAGCTTGAAGTAAGATAGCGAAGTAATTAAACATTGACTAATGAAACCGAATTTCGTAGAAAGATTTCATCATTAGATCTAAAACATTAAGAGGAACCATTATCAATCTTCCAGTGCTTTATTGAACCCGGCAAGGTCACAGGTTTTATTCAGCTAAAAATGGCAAAAAAACGTTAATCAGAAAGTACAGGATGAGATCAAGATATACCCAAATCTTAAGTTCCTAAGATTTCAAAGATTAATATTATTTTTTATACTTCTATATAGTTAAGTCATAATACAAATAATATGTACCGTTTGAAGAATTTAGAAGATAACAGTAATAATACTGTCTGTCGGTTCGAAGACACAATATAATAAAAAAATCGCTAATAAACTACTAATACTACCTACGCCATAATGACAGTATTTTGTCTTTAAAAACAGTTCATCATAGTATTTAGAGTAGAAAATAAATTAACAGGTAGGCTTAGCTTTAACTAATTTTCTTCAATTGTAGGTAATACATCCACTCAGTCATGTTGTAAAGTAGCTCGCCCCGGATCGTTAGTGAGAAGACCAATTGCCAAATCCGTTTTCCTTCCTTGATTCTGATTTCATTTATCCCTGTCCGTATTCCTTATAAGGATACAACTTCTTCTATTTATAAATGTCTAAGGTGGTAATATGGGTATCCCACACCATACCATTCGACCACATCTGACCTGTCTTCTTGTATGCAACATACAAATATTATTTTTTTATTCATTTCTCATTAATATAAAATAATATAAGAAGGTACTACTATATAATGTATGAGAAAACAATCTTGGAAACAAAAGTGAAATACGAGAAACCAATTAAGTATTAATAAATAATAAATTGATCACCAGTAATCACTTAGACAAGAAGAGCTGGCTCCCATCTCATGTGGTTTAGAAGATTTATTACTTATTAATAACTTACTGCAACTTCACTAGCATATACTTATACTGACATCTGCTGAAATAGACGAACCTACCCTATATTTAAGGACAACGTAGACTGAAGACACTGAGAGGATAATTTCGACGGATCGGTCTGCTATCACACTCACAGTAATTTTGGTAGTGACAATACAAATTCATATATTTTTATTTGAAAATAAGTTTTAAGCAAAACATGGTTTCATTGTCAAAGCTATCACCAGCTATGAATGATTCCCACAGTAGAGTAGAGCTGGCGACAGACACTCAGCGGGATTGTCACGACAACTGACAGAACCAAATGTCCAAGGATATTTTGAAAGATTTGAAGATATTGTGTATCCAGAGCTGACCGACAAATAATAGGCGAATGTTTGCTCATGAAACAGCGACACAAAGATTTTATAGCTACTTTACCATAGATCATTTAAAAGTTACAGTATTTAATAACTTATCCACTAATAAAAATCATTAAAATATAAGTTCTCATTTCATTCTCATATCCTAATTAATATATTGACTAAATTATTGTGAGACAGTCTTTTGTCTGCTGTGGTTTTTAAGACAATAAAATGTCAAACTGACAGAGAGATCAAATTTAGTTATGGGAAACCAAAATATATTTGAACTATCTTATTCTATATTCATACTTTTGTCTTTGGTTTATTCCAAAATACAAGTTCTAATATATCTTTATCTACCTAATATGAAAGGACAAGTTCTGACTCACTGTTTTTACAACAAGCCCTTGGATGTAGGATTCTGAAATTATGCATTGAGACCTATTTTATGACGTTAACAAGAACTCAAAGTTTTTTAATAATTAGATTAAGGCTACTATTAAATATAAAAAAAAATGTTATTTACGAAAAATAAATGTAGTTTTTTTTATTATATCTGAAGCGAGTGAAGACGCGAGCAAAGTTAAGTTATACTACAACTTGTTTGAATAAAATCTAAATCTTGTAAATTAGCGCAGTCCTCTACTTATAAACAAAAATATATTTAATATTTAAAAATCTGAGATAAGATCTGACTAGTTTAGTCAAATAAATTTAAAACCAAACATCGCCAATTAAAAAATCTTAGAAAACCGATTCCAAACAAATCGATTATATGGTACCGAGTTGATCCGCAACGGTCTTCGTTTTTATTTAAATACTGTTTCGACGAACCGTTAGTCTATACTAGCTGATACCACCAGCTTTGTCTGTATGCGACTCATTATAACTCGATACTGGATATTTTTGGGATTTTGCATTTCTCAAATACCAACGATTTTGTCTTCCATCGACGGTACCACATACCATCAGGTGGTGGGCTCGTATGCTACAAAATCCCATGAGAGAAGTATGCTCAATCTTTCCAGCACACTGTTCCGTTCCATCAGTGGCTCGTTTCGCCAAAATTCGTAATAAGTTATTTTTTATTATATCACATTATAAATTAAAACTACATACTTCAGTAATTCGAGAAGTAGTATTATAAAAAAGTTTTTTTTTCTAACTTATACGTAGGTAGGTACTATGTTTAGTTTGATTACATAATATATCTCGCTTTTATAACAAAATTAATAATAATGCAATACTGTAAGAGTTACATTCATAACAAAAATAATTGAGTACGCAATTAAAATAATAATGTAATTATTATAATTGTAAAAAAGACTTCATTTTTCTCAAAAGTCATAATAAAATGATATGCTTCACGATGCAAGTAATATCTAAACTCGACAATTATTAGATAATCCCGTATATTATGCTGGAAATTGAGTTAAGCAACCCTCGAGAACAACCCTCTTATGTTATTTTTTCAATTTTGAACTCAATGTTATTCGGAATAAGATCCATCATTACTTGTTTACATTTAAAATAAAATTGTTTTAAAATTGGTTCCTATAGCTATTAAAATAAGGTTTAAATATAATAATAGTGAGGGGAACATTTAGAATCGAGATAATCGAATTTATTTGATCTGTTAGGATTTGAAATCTGAAATCTATAAGTTAGGGTTGTACATAATTTTTAAAAATTGTATGATTTTGCTACTAATTTATCATTTTCTATAAAAATATTTATATATAAATATGATTTACAATGACATATTTTTTAACGACTTCCAAATTCACGTGGGTTTTACGCCATTTCGCTGTTATTGTGTACCTCACTTGAAATATGAGTACATATATAATTTGTTAAATGTAAATAATTCATGAAATAAATAACAATCATCATATAAATATGGTAAATGTTTTCATTTATGAAAGAAACGACTCTCTTTTTATAATTTAAACGAATTGCATAAAACCTTTTTTAGAAATAATGTAATACATATTCTTTATTGTTGCTTTAATCAAAGTTGTATCCCGGATTTAATCGATTTATCTAAGTATTTGTTGCGGTAAATTTTATTTATTTTTTGAATATAGTGAAGTGGTGGCAACCCTGTAACAATCCTATAGAATAGAATATATCAGATAATGTTGTACACATATTGTGCAATATTTTTGTTCGGTGAGAATTAAAACATGATATCAAATTTGGGTCAGATTTTGGTCACTGATGGCTTATCATCAAATAACTCATTGACTCGCTAATTTATTCTGTTTACTAGTTAATATGGAGTTATTTATTGAAAACACAGCATTATTAATAATATTGCTTATTGAGAATCTTCTTTGAAAGATTGTTATGGTATTTATTATAAAAAATAATGAAACAATCTCCGTGCTAGTGGGATTCTCTCAAATTATCCGTCCGTGACCTCGGCTCTTAGTTTTAGAGTTCCGTAGTTTAATAATATGTTACTTTATATTGTTATGATAGAGAACCTTTACTGTTATATCTAGTTCTATCTCACGAGAGTTAAGATTAAATATATAGGATAGATGTTAAACTAATAAAACTAACTTATACAATTATTTATGCTAAAAAAACAAGAATATATTATATTTTTTAAGTATTCTGGGGACTGGAAAATATATTTTCAGTATACGATTTTCAAATTATTCGATATATTTTTATTAAAAAATAAAAATAAATAATTACACTTAATATATCCGGAACCCAACAACCCTTTCTCAACTCAAGCATTCTATCACGATGTCAAAATCCTCCCAGGTCGCATCGGGGTCACTATCACGAGCGTGCTGATTGATTTGGGGGTCAGTGGGCATTATAAAATAGTTTGACAAAAAATACTAAAAGTGGAACATAATTTTTTACATAAGTTTCATGAGTAATTGTTATAAAATATTATAATTAAATTATTGAATAAAATTGTAAAACTTGAAAAGAAAAAAGTGATAGAATCTAGTTGCAATGATTTAACTTCGGCTCGTATGCAAGTTAGCTGGATGGTACCACCACTTTTTTATGCAGATCACAAGCTATCTAATGTCAAGTGATTTCCTTCAGGAGATCGTGGGTAGTGGTGATGCCTCTTGTGATGCTTCTGGTGCTTCAGCATCAGCCTTGCCGGTCTTTGGGAAAAAAGGAGCTTCAGTTAAAGATATCAAAGTACATTACATATATGTAAGGGTAATGTGTGAAAAAAAGATCTTACAGAGGATGTAAAATAGTTATTATAAATAGCTAGGTTCAGTACAGTGCGTGAGAGAGTCGCATTCCGGTCACAATTCGTTCTTTTCCTTGCGTCTTAATTTCCTTCTTCCTTTCCCATTCCTCAAGGATGCCTAGTAAATAACTTTTATATTCCCAAATATCCAAAACCACTCACCATCAACTGGATCAACTGATCATTTACCACACTGACCAAATTTTATATTCTCCGTTTTTAAGTTACTTCACGTTTTTCACCACATAAAATGTGGTAAGCAAAAAATAAACTAACAGTATAGCATTCAAAATTTAAAACCACTGTTAATTATAAAACTAGCAGAAAAAATAATGTTCGAACTAATATTCTAGAAATAGGTCTCGAGGTCGTCTACGCGTGCAATATGCCAATTAGTCTGTCCTGATTACACAAAATGTACAAAAATATATTAAAACAGCAGTTATTAATTAATATAATTAAAAGCATCATGAAGACTAAATTTCAGTGTAAAAGTTATACATATATTACGTAAATATGGTAAAAGTATTTCATTAAAGGTTTGATCAATTATTAATTTATAAGGAGCTTATTAATCTGTTATTACTGCTGTCTGTTTTATAAATAATATTATTAATAATGTATTTAACATAAGTATCTGTGTAATAATTCCAGTGTAAACCATTCACAAGGTGCTATAAACACATAATAGCACTTTTTATCAGCGACGTCGAGTAATGATTAATGATTTAAGTTTCATGGCACTCCGCCAAATCAACTTGTCATTAGGTTTTTTTGTTTAATCAAATCGTAATATAACTTTACTGATCACTTATTTTAATGTATGGCGTTTAGCAGGAAATTAAAATCTTTTTTTTTATTTTATATATTTTTTTTTCTATGTATTTTTTTTATTTTTATTACATATTCCAATTTGTTAGACTTCATATATTAAAAAAATATCGTTTTATAAAAAATATTTATTTCAATGTCAACAATATGAAAAAAAACAAAAAAGTTTCCCGTACCGGGAATCGAACCCGAGCCTCCTGGGTGAAAGCCAGGTATCCTAGCCACTAGACCATACGGGAGTTGTCTATAGAGTTGAAATAGTGGTTTATGATTGAAAATAGAATGTCTATATAATTTTATGATAATCTTGTTATTTATCGGAATGTGGAATAATGACATAATATGAATGAATAAAAGTATAATTCTATCATAAAAACAATAGCTACGTAATTACGGTGACACATTTTTGGAGGTTTACGTGGAGTTTTTACTACTGATATATCAATATTACTTCTAATTAATTTACAATCATTATTTAAGTCTAGTTGTCTATATTATTGGTACATTTAAATATAAATGTTCACGAATTAACGTGGTGTTTATTTCTTTTTTATAAACTAAGTGACTAAGATGACATTGAGTATACCTACATTATTAGGTATGTATATTATATTTGTTATTAATATCTGTCATACTGTTTATTATATTTGTAATAAATATGCTCGTTTGTAGTTTATATAAAATATAGACATAGATATATACGCATAGATAATTTATATTTTATATGTGCAATTTGATGTGTAACCTTAAAGTGGAAAAGGGGCTGAATATATAAAAACATGTTTTAAGAATTTTGTATGATAGATTGTTTTTTTTTTTAAGAATCTAAAATAGTAAGTACAAACGCTGTTGATCGTAAAAGTTTATAAATAATAATATATCAATGCTGTTATCATTTTATCATCTTGTAAAATAGGTATAATAAAAAAATTATGACATATAAAAAAACTTTAATGTTTATAATAGACGGTAAACATATTTCTCCTTCAAAACTATGTAATTATTACGAAATTTATTTTAGTTATTATTACTAAAATTATAAGTTTAATTAATTATAAATGAAGACCACGTCTTTAATAAATAATAGTATTTTCCAGTTATGACTTATAAAAGAAAACCCGCCATATTGGATAAATTGTCTATGTTACAATTATCGACATATTATTTATGACATTCGTTTGCGCGGGAAACCACCAATGAGTAATCGGTCCTATTGTTTACGGTCTGTATTTCTTCTGAATAATTAATATTCAAAGACACAATTCTTTCTTAAGTATTAATATTTTTTTCCCGTAACAAGTTTTAGTCATCTACTTAAGGCATAGTACATACATAGGTATATATACTTATTTATACAAGTGTAGATGGAACCTAATTAAAGATGGCCACACACGAATATTTATATATTTTATAATTGTTCTTGTCATATTGAATGTGATAAATCGTTGAGGTTTTTATGCTTAATAAAATGTTAAACGACAACACCTGCTGTTTTAAACATTAGATGCAATTAGAGATCCGTAGTTAAATTAATTATTTAATAATATATTATACCAGTTGTTACCCGTGACTTCATCTGCGTTTAATTCTTACTTGAATAAGATATTGTTTACTAATTCATTGATATTTTTTTGCGAAAATCTATTTCTTTTTTCTAAAATAAAAGTAGCCATTGTGAATTTTATAACGTCAGCTATACACCAGTGAAGGTCCTGTTAAATTGTCCAGCCGTTTCAGTGATTCGCCGCAACAAACAGAGAGACAGACAGAATAAAACTTTTAGAAAAAATTATCAAGTAACGTACATGAATTTAGTAAAAAACTGTTAATTTGGAATCACAAAAAGACATTAAAATTTTATGTATAGGTATTGATATAGATATAGGTATTATAAAATATGTTTTATACATCTACCACAAGCTACCATAAAATAAGCAATATAATAAATGTAAAACAATATTTCATAAAGTTATTATTGCTTATAATAAAGTTATTATACAAATGAAAAACTCCATTGTAAATGAATGTTTAATAATGAAGTCTGACTAACACTAAATATCGCCATGACTTGACATATTTACAAAAATAAATAACTATGTGTCATGAATTATTTATACTAGCTTTAGATACCAACTTCGCCCGCATGTATAAAAAAAAATGCCAAATTCGATATATAATTATGTAATAGTGGTTCCGGAGATTGCTCTCCACAGACAAACATACAGAATTATAATTTATATTATATAGTGAGATATGACTAATTATATTTGCCTGGTTTTCTTTCAACAAGGTCATGTTATTCACAAAACAATTCGAGGAACCTACGTGAGTTATAAGAATTGTGGTTTTAAATGTTTTGTTTTCGTGTCACGTATATTTGATATTTCTTAACACAATCTGTTTGTTCTGGGTTCCATTCCCGGCTGTAGTATTTTGTATAATTATTTGAAAATATATATAATCATGTATAGACATGATAAGCTTTATAAATATATGCATGATTGAGAAATATACAGGAAGATTTCGTAAGGTCGCAGGTTCGAATCCCTGTCCGTATCGGTTTAATTTTCATTCTATATTAAAAAAATACTTAAGTTGGACAGAAGTATATTTTTTTTGTAAGATTAATAATCAATCTACAATGCTAGTTTGAAATAAATCTAAGATAGTTTTTAAAGCTTATTAATCCAAGTGCATTGGAGTGGTGGGTTCATCTCTACACTATTCCTCTAATAACAACTTGAACCCAGCACTTTCCCAGCTGTGGGACCTCTATAATACATTGTATCTAAATATTTTCATAATCTTTCCTCCTCTGTTTATTTTAAACTATGTATATTTAAATATTGAACGTTATCTAAACAGTCGTTGTCTGTTTGTCCGTGTCTTGTACGTCCTGTCAAACATTTGTTTGAAAAACACCGCTGCAAGAATGCGAATTGTAAAACCATTGTCTTAATAATAAATAACTTTAATATTAAATATCAAGCTAATGTAAAATACTTATTAATTTCGACTGTTGGAGATGAAATAATTTTCTTTTATTTTATGTAATAATAAATCAAGTATTTTGTTTTGTTTAAGAATTAAACATAATATTATAAGATGCAAAGCAAGCATTAATGTTTATTTTTACCATAATATAATCTTGTCTCCTTATAGATAATTATATAAGATATTTTTTATTGTCTCTATAAATGATATATAAAAGAGACAGCCAATTAACTTGTTCTCGGGTTTTGTCGCAATATTTAAAGAAAACTACTAAAATAACAGACAGTTTCAGCGTCTTTGGGTTCTCTTTTGACGAGTTTGAACCCTGCGTCTGTCCCACGGGAACCTTCAATTTTCCGGGATAAAAGTAGCCCATGTATTCTCCCAGGTCATGGTCTGATTTTGTGAAATATTATATAAAAAATCATCCAATTTCTCGTTAACGAACAAACATACAAGCATTAACATTTATAATGTTATAAAAATAGACGCAACCTACGGTCAATGATTTCTTCACGAAATATAAAATGGTTGCATGCAATAAATTCAATTTATTATTGTTTGGTGCAATATTGAATACATTTTTTACATGTCCTTAGAAATCCCTTCAAGTATTGGACAATACGTTTAAGTCAACATCACCCGGTCAACTATTCTAATTCCTGCTTATTTCATTCTTCTAGCAAGTCCTTTGTACATACAAACAATATGATAAAGCTTTCAAGCGAATTTAACCTGAATGCCAATGCAATAGCTACTAATATTCCGGGAAGACTTTTAGACAAAGCTCTTTTGTGAAACTGAAGGTGATAATGGAAGTTATTTGTAGGGCTTTAGAGTTGAAAATACAATGCAATCTGCTATAATAGTTCGTGACGTAATGTGAAGACTCTATGCATTGTAAATTTAGCTCTATTATTAGTAGGTTAGAATAACTTCTTCCTTGCGTTGTGAAGAGTTAAGGCTATTCTGCTTGTAAGGGTGTGTGCGCAAATATTGTATAAAGTTGTATGATTCAAAGTTGCATTAGCACACATTAGCGAAAAGATTAGAATATACATAAAATCTAGATCTATCTCAGTCTTCTTTCATTTCTTTATCTAGAAATATTTTTAACGAAATCAAAGTAATTACTAATTTTATTCATTCTGGTGTTTTAAAGTCTTGTACATGTATAGTTAACATTTTTTATAAGCTAAGGATTCATTTACTATTATTCAATCTTGTTTTATTATTTCAGATCCTTTTTCAACACTAGAGAGAGAGGCAAGAAAAAGAGAGAAGAGATAAGAGAAGACGAGAAAAGCTTTCAATATTTACTTATTTACTTTTAATACAACCCTAAAAAAGCAATTAAGTACACAATGAAGTCAACATTCTAGGTAGTAAAATAATTTCATCTTAGTATGCCTTTCTTTCTCCTTGAAATAAATTTGAGGTTCTCTCATAACAAATAATAATTTGTACGTATTTTACAAACAAACATCCACCAAATATCTCATAGAAATTGACTCATTATCTACAAGTGTCCTAACTAGAAACAACCTTTTATACATTAGAATGAATATTATGAAAAGAAAAAAAATATTCCTCAAATAAATTAAATAGATTTATATGATTTTTAATAATTACTTGATGATCTGATGGTGAGTACTTGATGATCTGATAGACCAACCGTCTAGTGGTTAGTGAACCTGCAAAAATAAAAGTAAAAGATTCGATTCCCGGTACTTCAATGTGATATACAGATTATTCCGAATCTGGATGTATTATGTGTTCGTATTGTACATGCTTGTGAAACCTCTGCAACATGATTACGTAATTTTTAGTGTGTTGTTATAACGACCCAAGTTAGTAGAGAATTACTTTTCAGGTAAATAGGTCTATTATTAACTTGTTTAAAACTACTGAAGTAAACTAGTTATTATTATTTACACGTCACAGCACTTGACACAGACGTTCTCTTCAAATATAGAGTATGAAGCTTCACGAACAATGCTGTTCCGTTGCAGGTTATATATGATATGAAGGTAGTTGGTAGAGTCCAGGGATAGTCTTGACTGTATAAGGGTTGATGTAGTCAGGGTAGTAAACACTACTTTTTGTAGATGAGTGAGACAGCATAATGTTGAAACCCCTCTCTTTCTTTAATAGGTATATCCTTATCAAGCTGGGAGTCGTATCCACTATCCCGCTAGGTCATTTGTTCGGTACTTCACTCTGGAATATCATTATTATAATATACATCCATCCCTTGGTGATACCTTTCATCAGCCCTCATACAGTATGCAGTAAATTACGCAAACAAAACCAGAGCACAAGTTTAGTGTTGAGAAAATGAAACTGACCTTAATACACTTCTTGCTAATAATCGATTTAACCGCCAACCCGATTACGAATCACGATAACTTTTTGTAACTCTTAGGTAATTCTGATTTCCTTGGTGAAAGGCGTTTAAAAATGTAATTACTGTATACAAGGGTACTAGCCACCAGCCCTGGTTTTGTCTGGCAGCAATGGTTCAGATGGCAGGAATTACTTCGACTTACTCGACGTTTATCATTATGGATATATTTTATGGACTTAAACCTTCCCAATAAAACAACTATCTATTTGTGAAAACTACATTAAAAACAGTAAAGTGTTTGAGATTATCGCGTTTAAAAAACCGAAACAGTAACTTTTTAAACTATTTCGTGACGACAAATATATTTTCTTAAAATTGATGTGATAGGTCAGTTATTTTGACAATAATATAAAAACATTGAGAGAAGATATAATTATTTGTCTCGGAGACTGATAGAGACAGATAGAGATAGTTCCTAAATCTAATCTCCAGAAGTCAAAGTTCCGATTATTAAATTGGTACGACACAATAAAACATTTCGTTTTAATGTAACTGCAAATTACAAGAAATCAAATTCCTCTTTCGTATATTTTAATAGAAGTATTGAGAAAAGTTAACGTATGTTGATATAATCGATGAAATCTCCAAAACAGTTCCAGCCCCTGCTGGTCGTATTTATTTGAATCTTATTAATATATTATCTGTACTGATTTTTTGGATTAATGATAATTTGAAACAAACTAACTATACGAAATAGACCTTACACTATTTAAAATAGGGTCTATAATTGCGTACAACAATACAAGCATCCAAAGACCAAAATAATTCAAGCGATTTGAACACTTGTTACTAAGCGCGATTGTCTAAAATTGCATAAATAATTGTTTATTATAAATTTAAATCGATAAAATTAGGTATTCTGAACAGATTAAGAAAAAAAAGAAGCATTTTTAATTTCTTATAATTCATGATTAAAATAAAAATATAGAATTGTATAATAATAAATAATATTGTAATAAGAACTTCATAATTTGAACGTGTGAAACCTCTAGCACTATTTTAGATGTTTTGTACCAATAATTGAAATGTACACTTTTTTTTATTTTAAATATTAAATTTGTTACTCTCACACACAAATACACACACAGACACATGTACACACATTTTAAAGACACGCACACACTCCTGTCTTACACATATACACACACTCTTACACACAGTGCCAGCTTGTTAGACTATAATGTAGAGACAGTCGGTGTTAAAATCAAAGACGTATATTGAGTTATTTGAGCATTTGAGTAAAATTGTCTTTATTTGTAAGTATGTTTAAATTACTATATATATAATATCATTAAATGGTCGTTTATAAGTATATTTAAACAATTAATTATTGTTATATAAATGTTGAATAGGAAATCGAACTCGGAACTCAATGAAGTTTTTAGAATTAACACGACCAGTACCAGTAGACGTCTTATGAGTTTATTGATTATTTATTAAAAAATAATAGTTCTCATAACAACCCGTTAGACAATTGTAGTTTGGGGTCAAACTCATAACCTCCTTTCTAAGAGTCAGTTAAGAACATAGAATTCGTCTTAGAGAATTTACGAGAGTCGTAAAAAAATACGATCCAATAGAAAAGTTTGACGAAAGAAAAATGAATAAACTATGGATATTTGAGAAGAATTTAGAACTCTTTTATGTTTGAGCTACATTTATTGGATATGACATTGACTAAAGAAAACATTTTAAATACATTTTTCCATATAATTGTTGTTATTTACATAATATTCACAAAGGATTTTTTATTGCGGTGATAAAACTTTTCTAGCCAGCGTCTAGCAAACGTTATTCTTACTTGTGTGTGTTTTCATATCCAACGCCCAAAAAAATGACCAATCGATGAATGTCTTCGTTTTTTGTCTGTTCCATTGGAATGGTCTGTTTCATTTGGGAATTTACGAAATATTGCTACAAATACATGACCAATTTGCTTTGTATCGATATGTGGGCAAGATCAGTTATATGATGGTTCAGGTAATATTGGTTTTATGTTCTAGTTTTAAGTTCCTGATGAAGTATTAAGGTTTTATGATAATTATCTTCCTAAAACTTGGTGAAAGTAATTTATGGAAAACTACTTAAATTAGGAGAATGTAGGAGAGTTTTTTGTAATTTAATGTTATAATTATAATTGTGCCGCTAACTACTAAAAAAGTTATTAAAAACCATGGATTTGTTAAACATTAAATTATATATTATACTTCTAAATGAATACTTAAACAAATAAAAATCTAATTAAAGTTTGCTGTTTGAAATATAACAGGGGTTTAAAACATTCTACTAATAAAGTAGCAAAACAATTTGAATGTTTGTTCGTCAACAAAAGTCCGTGAAATTTTGAACTCATGAATTACGAAACGGAACCACGATCTGGAAGGCTACATTTATCCTGAAAAATACAATGTTCCCGTGAGGAAAATACCACCACCGCCTCTCATCACCAAAGAGAGTTAGGGTTCCTCCAAACCATGTAAGTTTTTTGAATGGTCAGTACAGTCCTGCCCATAAGGAAAACCACGGTCTAAAGCTAGTTCTTTTAATATGACGAATTTATGATGTAACAGTTTTACATAGATTTCGTTGTGATACTCCGTTATCCTAAATGATTTACGAGAAGCTGCGTCTGCGACCTCGTGTCTACTTGTATGTATGAACCATTATTGTTTTTAGTAATAATATATGATATGTATATATACTATATTAGATAAAGTATACATCAAAAGGGTTTAAACAAAAACACAAATTTCTCTCCAACATTTATTGGTCGAAAAATAAATTAAAACTTTGGATTTTAACAAAGGCCCGAAATAGTTAAAATAAATACCTACAGGGTACTACTCTTAATAACAACATATTTACACCTTACTTCATTACTTAGTAGGTAATTACCCCCTAACCCCCCTCTATTTTTACAAATTTAACAATTTTTACAGGCAGAGACATTTTACAGAATTTACAGAACGAAAATTTACATTTATAGTTTTTGCTTTTCAAATGCGTACAAAAGGGAAGCCATTTTAAATATGATTTACAAAACAAAATATCCACTGAACTAATATTAAAATTTAAAATAGACGGACAAAAAAATAATACTTTTACATGTTTTTGTTATAAGATCTTTCGACTATACAATTTAAACCTATAATTAATTATTACACAAGTCATATTTGAACGGCCTCCATTTTGTAATGTCTCCGCCCCGTTACAGAATACGTTCAAAAATAAAACCAGAAAAAATATGGCCGCTCAATAACACAGCAATAATAATACAGCTGCAAAAAATATATGCTTCATATACTAAATGCGTAACCTATGTGCTATTAAGTTTATTTAAAATCGTTTTTTTTTGTAATAACCAACAATTGTTTTAGGAAAATTGAGGATTCTGATTTTTTTAGGAATAAAACCCAACCTTTTTAGTGACGCAAGGCTTTACATACTAGTTTTGTAAATATAAAATACTCCTAAATTACAAGAGGTAGCTGAACCATGTACACTAATAAAATAGACAAAATTAAGTACATAAAAGCGTAAAAAAACATCAGTCCGTTAAACTAACACTCAGATAGGATAATCTTAAGTTAAATAATAATGAATTTCAAGTCTTTACTGTAGCACCAATGTGAGATATAAAACCTTTTTTATAAAAAAAACTTTTTTGATCATAGCAATAATCTTACGAAATCTTTGAAACGGATTCCGATCCAATAAATTTACTTTTATGTTACATAAATTAACATAATTTAATTAACGTTAATTAATAGTTTTGTAGATAAAATGAAGTAACAGTTTGTAGTCGCCATTCCTGATTCTAATCAAAACTTCAGAAAGCACAAATGATTGGAGCTTTCTGGAAAGCTTTTGTAATTGTTTCACAGATTGAATTGAAAATATTTTTTAATATAGAAAGAGAATGGTATCTTGTGGTAATTGATCACTATGATCTGGCAACACCAGATTATTACCAAAACCTGACTACATTCTTAATTGTAAGGTAATTTTTATTATTTTTATTATTCGCAAGAAGAGCGTGTATACGTATAATTTTAATAAAAACCCTTTATCAAAGAACCAATATATGTAAATTAAGCTCATGTTAATAATTAAGTGACATTAATTGTGTACACGAACTGCTAAAACAAGCTGCTTTTTGCTTGTTAGCACTGGATTTGAATATTAATTTACTGTCATTAGTGTGATAAAATATAATAATAAAAAAAAAGTCACTTTGAGAAAATTACATATAGATTTTGTTCAGTTTAATGTCATTATTCTTTTATGTACGTCATTATTTACCAATTAATTAAGATTTCAAAAAAGTACAGTAACCATTGTGTTATATACAAGATCAAATTATCAACATTTACAGTATCATAAGATTATTGCTTTCAAAATAAATAAAAAGGAAGAACGTATATTTTATAAATTAAAAAATAGGCTCTAAATTTACGATACAACCTCTTATGAGCAAAAGAAATCTTCAAGCCTTACTTCAAAATCCTTGAAAGAAAATTTTAGGCACAATTTCGAGGACATTGACCTTGCATCACTAAATAGATTCGGTAATTTTTATAACAATACCATAGTTTAAAAAAACTCACATTATCCTTACGAATTATCAATTATACGTAATCTCCAATTGATACAATACATTGATGATTGACGTCGATTCATTGAGAATTGATAAAAAATATATATAAAAGGCGTGAAATTAATGTTTTTACAATTGTAAATTAACAAGTACATAATTCAAACATATTCATAATCTATTTTTTTTAATACTTGAATTAAATAATCTCGTAACAATACATTCATTGATAGAAGCAGACCTAAATTATACATTTATAATGACATGTAACGAGATATAATAATTGAATAAGAAATGATTCTAGCATTTTAAATGAAACAAAATAATTTTATGAACATATTTAATAAATTCTTGTTTTATTCGATTTTAATCCAATCATATACCTAATAACAGAATACATTTTTATTCCAAATTTATAATATCTGAATAAATATAAATGGTGGTATTTATTTGGACTTTTGCACCGTTTTTTAAACATTATTTTTGTTCAATTGGAGATCACATGATTGTATAAATTATCATTTCCATCATTATAACTAACGGACTGATTTTTGAGAATAAAAATGAGGTCTTCATTTTATTATTATTCTAAGTACACAGCACAACTAACCGAAACTAATGAGAGAGAAATACTAAGAGAAAATGTTGGTTTTTATCGTTCAAATTTCACACTGCATGTGGCAATACTAGAACCATGAACTCTTATATAAGTCTGTGATAGATTTGCTAGAACATTCTGGGAACCTGTCTCTTTCTAGTTTTAAAAAAAGAAAGAAACAAATTTCAAATTCAATCCAATTTTATCTAGTAGAGTTTTACGTATTTGGTTAACATCTACATATTTGCTATTGGTTACATATAAATATTGCATTTTGTTTTATTTTAACAAATATTTCAATAATTTATTTTTGTGTTTAAGATCTCAGATCTTTATCCGTATTATGTCGGATTATGGTCTCTTCCCACAGAATTTCAAATCTTTTATGAGAAAAACGATACTGACAATGTACCTCGCAATAATAGTCCCTTAAGAATCGTAATCCTCAGTACTTAAATACGTCTTGTAACACAAGCCTTGCATCTTCAACAGCAAAAAAACTTAAATTGAAACCTGAATTTCCATTAGAATTTGCGGCAAAAATAAATTCACCTAAGCCCTTTTGTAATTTAGATTTTCTCGGAATATTAAATAGTTCAGAGATCTTGGCAAGATGTTAATAAAAATAATACTCTCAGTTAAGTGAGTATTATTAATCGCGGCGTTTATCAATTTACAGGAATTCTTTGATGTGACATCAGCTCGTTTAGATGATTTATATGTCATGTAATATTTGAAATATTACTTTCAATTTTTATATTGTCTCCTAACATTTCTTAACACATATCCCGTTTGTGATGCATCTTGTTTATCATTTGTGATATCTTTAACACTGTCCTTATCTGTATCATTTGGACCAATAAATTTAAGACCTTATCAACAAACGAATATTTCTTTTTTTCATTTAAAGTTTGCGTTTGACACGTACAGTTATTAACAGGTCAGATTATCCCTTCACAATCCCTTTAGGGTCGTTAGCTCGAAATAACCAAAACATAAAACTGTACCAAGAAACGCTTAAGTACAAACTGTTTAGTTTTAATAAAAATAGACGCACTCAGCACATGGCAGTGAGTATAAAATGTTATTTTAAAAATTGTTTAGAAAACAATGCATTAGGCGTTACTGTTTTCTTTATATTTATGTAGATCTTTTTGTGGGGGTACTTTTGTTGAATTTATGATACATAACGCAGCTTCAGAACATCTATCGGCCACTATTTTGTCATCTGGAGGGGTAAACGACTCATTAAGTATCTATTTTGGAAGCGGAATTCATTTTCGTAATATTCTCAGTCTTTTGTCTGCAAGGACAGGTCATTATTGCCTTTTTTTAGAACATAGATTAAGCAATTAGCGCCGCATAAACCCACATTTATTCAGCTGATTAATTAGTTTTCTTTTTAACCTCGTTTGGCTTCATTTCTGTGCTCTTCTATTCTTTTCTTTTATGTAAGTGGTATTTTACTCTACTGCCTGGTTATGTAATCTTTTTTATATTGGATTTTTGCCTTAGAAATATGAAGATGCGAGGAATAACAGTAATCTGCCATAATTTCCATGATGCATAAGTTGCATATTATGCATATTCGCAATAAAGCAGAAGCATAACTTTTATCATAAAAGTTTGATAAATTTAAATTCGTATAATATTAAACATGCAGTGTGAAATTGAGACGTTGTCTTAAGCACTATTTTAAAAATATATCAACTGCCACTAAATGCGTATGTCTAACTGAAAACCGGTCTATTTCAACTACTATTTAACTATTTGACTATTTATTAACGTGAACTGATCACTTTACTTGCACTATTGTGCCAAAATTGATATTTACACAATACAAGGTAAGCCAAATAAACTCTTATTTCATCCAGACATTACTTGAAATTATAATAAGTGGTATTTTTACCTGAAGTGCTTGGAAGTTTCTGAGCTTTCTGGACAACGGAAACAGATTATTTTATAGCACTTACATTATGCATCGCTAGTGTAAGGTTTCTTTCTTCTCTAAAGTTCTCGAAATTAAAAATGACTGTATGTTATGAAAATTTTGGCATTACCTTCATTGTGTACGTACCTTTATTAATGATTTAATTAATCAAGTTGTTAGCTTAATATAAATAAAAGGCTAGATCTGAGGTTACTTCAGCCATTTTGAGCAACCAGTCAATACACCAGCGACAGACAGTCGCCCAGCTGTAATATTAAATATTTTAAAATAAGTAAAAGAAATCGAAAAAGCAATATAGTCGAGAATAAAATATTATTATGAGGTGAAATGCATTATTTTTAAATACAATTAAATTTCATATCACATAATGAAAGCATAGAAAAATTACATCCTAAGTAAAACCAAAATCACAGTGTTTTGGACAAGTCACAACTTGTCCCAGCTTTTTCGTATAAAATAATAAATAAATTCTAAGCGTTAGAAAATAATAAAAAAAAATGTCTTTTGAACTAAATTAATAGCTACCTATCTCATTCTATATAAGATTTCTCCTATGTCAGTATTTGAATCCTAATTCTTTATCAAATATTCCTTCATTGCATTAGTGAAAATATAAAAATTTTATTCCTAATGGTTTAAGAAACCTATATTACCATTATACATGTTAACGATTTCTTTATAATTATATATATATGTATATATTTAAATGAGTTCGTATCTACTTTTGCTTCCGCTATCCGATTCTTGTATAATATTAGTTCGATTACTCAGTAGGCCAGTTATACTTTAGTTTACAATAGTAAAATTAGGCTCACAATTGTTCCTTATAGACTAAAATCTGTCATTGGAACTTTCTGGAGATAACTAGGAATTTTGCACAACTCTAATATCCAGTCGGAGAAATCCTTTTCGGCACCATTCACAGACACCACACTACTTACTTACAAAGTGTTATCCACAATCCATTTTTGGGCACATGATTCCATTCCAAATATAATCACTAATAATGTCAAACAAATACACAATAATTCACGCGAAGACAATAGAGTCCGGGTAGTTCAGTGAGTGTAGTGATTGTAACGTCTGTGATGTGTGTGTCGTGTGCGCCGAACAAGGTTTGGCCAGCAGATCGGGCCGCGGTGGTCGATCCGCTTTAGCGCACATTCACCGAGCCAGGGGTGCCAGCACCGCGCTCGCGGCCAGGGCCAGAGCCAGGGACGAAGCCAGGGCCGCGCCACGGGAATAGGAAAGTTCCTCGCTCTTCACAACCTCATTCGGCGTCTTGTCGTATTTGTGCGTCTTTTTGGTGACAGGCTTGATTGTTGTCGTGATGGTTGTTGTTGTTGGCATGGTCGGCGGGGGAGGAGGCGTCGGTGGCGTTGGCTGCGGAGGTGGCACTGGAGACTGGTCCTCCGGCTTGCAACACACGCGAAACACCAGCTTCATGTTGTGGCTGAGACAGCGTCCACCGATCCGTCTATGCAAGTCGTCTTTGCTAGACGTGGATATAAAATAGTAATCTTTACCGGGCAGGAATTCCAGCCCGCCGGGTTGAGGCGTGAACGGTCTGAAGGTAATCGTGAAATACATCAGTTGGTGCGGCTTATTACAAATCGCTATAATACGCGGGTTGGGGTTTGTTATTCTACACGTATCGTATTCTTCTTTGCTTACATTGTATATAATATATTTCTCTGTATCCTCGTCAAACGTTCCCGGAGCGTACACTGGACACATAACATTCACTTGATCGTATTCGAACTTAGCGTTACCCTTATTGAGATCGAATACATGATCGGTGTTGTCTATTCTGAATATACTGTTTGTTGTGTTCCAGTGGATGTTGAAGGACTTATAGTAGTTTCCCATCACACTGTCAATCATAAAAACAAGGACCAGAAAAGTCCAGGTCGCTTGTCGCATTCTGAAGTAAGCCAAGGAAACCATTCTGATTGTTTATGCTTCACAAACTCATTATCCGATCGAAGACGCAAGCCACTTTTTCTAAGCTTTCGCATTCGCATACCGTTCCATATTTAGATATTAACTTTATTCATTATTTCACTTAAAACGTCTGTTTCACTCAACAATTTCACTCATCGCACAGGGTCCACCATGTTCGCTCTACACTAGATTCTATTCGTCGATAAATGTGGAATTTCAAGGGACGTGGCCTTAAAAAGCTAATAATTATCACTAAAACTGTCTAAAATGTTCCCGAAACGCGTACACTTTTGTTAGACTGCAATTTTTGTGTTTGTAAAACGTTGGAATTAATCAATACATCATAGATTTTTTTACAATACTGAGGCGTTCTTTGTATAGGAGCGTGCGTCCGGGACGAGGTGGATAACGTAGCGCCGCGCGGCGTTCGGACGAACTAATGGAATGCCGTCCCGGTCGTCGGTACGCATGCGGCCCTCGCCCCTCTCCCCGCCGGGCCGCCCCCTTCACCTCCTACCACCGCGTTCAAGTTTCGAACTAACTCTGGACGCCATTTTGAAAGACCCAATCGACCTTGGGTTATGATTGCAGACCCAAAATTAAAAGCTTTGACCGTATTTTTTTGTAATTTATTTACTTTATTTAATAGAAAAAGCTATCTTCATATAATAGAAACATAACTACACTTTTTCTACTCGAGATTGTGATAATTGGGGATGTCTAATGAATGATTTAAAAAACAATCTCTGAACGCATCCGATCGGTCGTTAAAAAAGTACACGGCCAGAACAAGCTTTTGTAAGCTCAAGAAGACCGTCCGAAGCTTTTGTGAGGCACTATTGAACAATATGGACAAATACACACATGCATTATAAAACACCCTGTTATCCAGTTATAATGAACGAAATAGTTTTTTTCATACAAATAAGAGTTGAAACTAAATTTAGTTTTTCCATACAAATATTCCAATTAACGTAATTTACGATATAAAAAGGATGTATGCCTCGTAAAGTGAACCTAATTATGTATGTATGGGGTTAGTTAGTATTAATGGTGTACCTTCACCATGGCGCTTGAATACAGGACTAAATACTTGTAGAATATTTTGAATTTTATCTTTAAGTATATATTTTTAAAGTAACGAAACTTAATACTATATATAGAGTCCTTTAATTGTAAATATATAAATAATCATAGAACTCTACGCTCTATTTACAATGACATGTAACAAAATTAGATAAATTTCGTTTGTCAAATTACAAAATAAAATCCACGGATGTACGGTTTCTAATGTGACCATGATGTGACAATTATTGTAAACTAGCGACGCGCCCCGGCGTTGCACGGGTCTCATTTATTTATACAGCATATTATTTTATATGAAAACGTGCCAAACTTTCAAATTAACATTAAATTTAAAAAATACTTTTCATTGAAGATTTCAGATGTCTCTGTCTGTCTGTCTGTTTCTATGTAAAAAATATCGGTATTATAAAATAATGAAAAGTAATACAATTTTAGGAGTTAAAATACATACATAATATTCCATTTTTTTAATTCCAATTTTAACTATTAATTTGGTAGATACTTATGTATTTCATTTTGGAACAGGGTGATTAAGGAGCGAATCTACTTGGTGGTAAGTGGTGCCGTCACTAATATATATATGGGAATATAGATGTGTATGTTTTACCAATTTTAAGATGAAGAAAACAGAGGAGTTTGGGCTCCAGTCATTTTCATTCATCATATTAGAGTGTTGCCAGTGCGAGCTGCAAAGAAATGACGACAGTTAGGGTCTATATATATATAGTCACTCATATATAAAAGTATTTTGTATACATTATAGCCAAAAACTTGAAAATAAATTATAATAACATAATAAAAGAAATATCCATACTAATACAACCTAATGGTGATTTGATTTCATGCTCTAGTTCATGTCTGTGTCACGGTAAGTTATATCACTAATACAATTAAAACTAATACCGAAATTACTTAATAAAATTAAAACATACATAATAGAAATTTAATATTTAGAACTACCTTTAATAAGACCTATAACAATATCTAATACATATATCTGACATACTTGATGTATACATCCTTTATCGTCGTAATCGGGTAAGTTGTAAACAGATACTCAATACACAATGTAAGACATATTTATCGAGCTACTGTTTGTTCGTCATATCGGTACAAGACAGATTGTGTATTGGGTTTGGAAATTTATCTTATTTTAAATAATATTTATTCAAAGTTGTCTATCCTTAGTTATGGGCAGGTAAAATTTTATGATGATATTATTTCAATATTTTTTAATTATAGATTATATTTCAAACAAATCTATATTTATTAGTTTAACTGTGTAGTGTACTTGTATCTCGGAAACCAATATTTATATTTATAATCAAGTACTTGTTTGATATAAATAAACCTTTTGTGATTGTGTTTTCTATTTTAGTAATTATAAAAAAACTAAAACACCAATGTCATTAGTGTGTATTTATTACTTTTACTCTATTTAGTGTTTTATAAAAAAATACAAAAAAAAATTGATACCCACTTTTATACAAGCCCCTTTTTAAGAGATATAAAAAAAAATGCCCTTCTTTAATAGGGAAGGAGTTTCATCCAAATTACAAACAAATAAATTTGTATATCCATTTTAATATCCAGAAATAAAATATTTATTATTATTTATATAATTATTAATTAAATATTTTATTATATCACATTTAAAATAATAATGAAATCAGCTGCGACCTCTACATCTCTAAAATATATTTTTTGTATGAATGTTTATTATTTAAAATAGAAATGTAAGTAAATAACCATCTATGAGTTTATCAGTTTGTTATTTCAAGTTAATCTTTGAGTTTATTCCATATAATGATTTATTATTTGATAAATATGTATTTATGTCGATATTTTATTTCTATAGCAAAAGCAATTTATAATAATTATAATGTTTCAAAATTAGATTCATTTCAGGAAAACGATTTAAATATATTTTATTTGTAAGTACTAATAATATTTTACTATATTAAAACAAATAAAAATCTATATTTTTTCTAATAACTTAATGTCTAATAAATATTTAAAAGAAGAAGTTATTTTTTGAGTGTGTTAGTTTCTCGCTGCAAAGGGTTATGCATTAGTAACATAAAACCTGTGTGTTTGTTTGTTTACTTTATTGATAGCTCCGACGAGGCCAAAAGTTTCGGTACACTGGGTTTAAAAATTTAATGATTTATATTATACAATTTTAATTTTATTATGGAATATTTGAATTAAAAAAAGTTATTAAATTTCTATATATTTTTATGTTTAAATGTTTGATATTAATAAGGGAAGTAGCAAAAAATATATATATGTCAAAGACTTTACATAATATACAATCTAATAAAATGATCGCTCGCAACATTAAGAATTGAAAAGATATAAGTACGTAATTTTTTTTCATAAATTAGAAGTTAGATAACTATTCATTACAATAGCAAATAGCATAAGATAATGTCTATATAAATATAGATCTTATCATAATTACAATCATATTGTTAAAAAATACATATTAGAAAAATATATATAAGTACATACCATATCCAAATCATAAATATAATCATATCAGTGTGCCCCAAGCTTTATGTTTCACGATGCTTTTAGCGCATTTTACCGTTGATATTATACGTGTTTGGCTATCAGCGGACGTGCGAACTTTAGTAATCTCTGTTTTAGAGATCCCCTCGTAAATACGGAACCCTTAGACGATAAAATATTAAAAAAGCTAGATATTTATAATTTGATGGTAGATGTATGTACTTACAAACAGACACGTAATCCAGTGATCATTACAGTTCCCACATTCGATTGACAGCACGTGTTCGTATCAAAATAAGCTGCGCAGGCGCAAACTGATCGTGCACTGTTACAGGTGATAATCATAACATAGCATGGTGTGATTTAAACGGACTTGGCGTCAATTTATGTATGTTATGTTACTTCTGAAAATATTATTATTATTATAGTTAATTTGTTATTAACTATAGAATAACGAATCATGATTCGTTGAGTAGTGTTTTATCTTTCTACATTATTATTTTATTAACCATATTATTTTGATTTTAATGTACGTTTACGTATATTAATACATGACATAATAAAATCTTAATAATAGATATATATTAATATAATGCTTGAGTAGGTAGGTATAGGTCATGTAAAATTACTTGACGGAGTTTGATAAAATTTGTCTAAGTAATAACTATCTATCTCTATATATATATATATAACATTGATTAACCTGATTTATTTCCAGAGAAAAACAAAAATTATTTATATACCCACCTACCTAGAAACTTAAAGATTTTGTAAAATATATTATTGTGCGAGCTTTTACTTTAGGGGAAAAGAAAGTCTCAAATAAGAAACTATAAATATAAATAAAAAGACAATTATATTATATATTTTTTATGGGTTTCCAAAAAAATCCAAAACGGCAACTATTTAGAATGAATAGTTTTGTCTATTTTTATTGATACCACCCTTTTACGTAACGGATTAGAGACAGACAGACAGCTACCCTTTACCCGTTATAAGCAAACAAAAGGGTCATATAATTATTTTAGTAAATATTAGTCATTCTTTGTTTTAAAAGAAAGTTTTATTTGCCGACGGAATAAAAATTTTGCTGATGCTTTGAAAATTAACAACGGTATGCTTTCTTTGAATTTTAACCATCTTTTAGAAAAGGGTAATGCAGTTATTTTTATATTTATTACTTAAAGTAGAAAAGAGTAATACTTTTAACTTGTATTTATTACTTTTAGTTCTAACCAGTCAAGACGTGATTCAGTTTCTTCACTGTCTGATTATTGTAATTAGTTATGAATCCATATTTTTTTTTATTTTTTTTTATTATTTTTTTTTTTTTTTGTCTGTCTATGCTGTTAGCCCTGTTGGCTATTACAGCGTCACCGGGGGAATGGGTGGGTCAGGAGACCCACCCTTAAAAAAGGGGGGCCAGATGGGCCCCCATGGGGAACGACGTCCCGAGGGCGTCTCAGATTGAGACACGGACCTCGGCTCGGGGCGTCGTTAGTCAGGAGGGAAGCTAAGGAAATTTGGACACTAGCGTCCTCCGACGGCAGAACGCCGGAGCAACGGAGCACTTACTCAGTTGGGACCTCGTCTATACCGGTACAGACGGTGTGTGTCTGTATGTTGTGTGGTGTCAATTATGCCTACGCGTACACGTTATTACCTACTGTGAACGCGTCGTCGGGGTCAACGAGTACCGACTTGGGTCTTCTTTTTCTGACTAAAGTAGTCTTACGTGGTCTATACTCTGCGGCGTCAGCCACCAGTGGGTTCGGGTGTCGCTCAGCACGTTCAAAGTACTTTTGGGAAAGCCCCTTGAAGTACTGAGCGATGGTCGGAAGGTTCAAGTCTCTATGGAGATCGATGTTGCGTACGAACCACGGCGCCCCGGTTGCAATCCGTGTAAACCTGTTCTGAATCACCTGAAGGGGTTTCAGATTAGCGTGCGCAAAAGCGGGACTCGCATAGGACATGAATATGAATCCATAAATATATATATTTTGCCATTGTATATCCAATGCAGGTATTCTAGACTTGTGATTTGTCTATTGTTAACGTAGACAAAGCAGTCATCAGTTGTTACAAATTTAACCAAGCCCTAAGTGTGACAAGAAATAGTTAACGTCTATCTTGAATCAATTTGAGAACAACTGAAACACAAACAAAATAATACAAAAAATAAATAAGTTACACATTTAGTATGTTAATTGTGATATATTTATAGGTATTTTTAATAGTAGTGCTGATGTGAACCTGACAGATGAACGAATATCTCATCGACGTGGTTAAATCTATAATCAATCATTCACGAACACCTCTAGGACTTGAGATAAATGATTTAAATCTAATTGAATGAATATATTTAAAATTTTAATGAGTTTAAGTTATATATAAATGAAAAAAAGTTTCCAAAATGCAGACAAAAAACGCACATAGATAGAAATAATAATATCCTATAACGACTAAAAACTAGCTTTAGGTATTTTTGATATATATTTTAACAATAACTTCAGCATCTTCAGATAAACTATTTTTAGATATAATTAAATTACTGTTTATTTCGATATAAGAAGATTAAATTGAATTTATTGCATTATAATTGTATATATTAAAATATATATTTATGGTTTCTCAAAAATGTTAAAGTAATAAAACAGGCAGAACCAGGTGGCCAGTGACAAAGAGGACAAACGCGCAAACAATCTTGTGAACAATCGAGATTATTTTGTATCGAAAGTTACGACCGGAGTAGAGAGACCATGAGTTGAAATCTAGAGAATGTCTGCTTTTTTATAATATTTATAAGCCATGTTATGCTTATATTTTTACTAGGGATCGCTCGCGACTTCGTCCGCGTGGTTTTTAGTGTTGTCGCCGAGTTCCATACAAAATTTATTTTTAAAACCCTTAAGGGTGGATTTTAAAAATCTTTTCTCAGTACACCAATACGTAGAAAAATAATCCTAAAATTTATCCTAAAATTTTACTATCTCTACGACCTGCGGTTTAGACTGTATGCTTTAACTAAGTCAATCAGAACCTATTAGATTATATTAAATTTGCAGCATTTTTCATTGCTGCTTAATTTCTATTAGTCACAGTGAGATGATATATACCCGATAGCCTTCCTTAATAAACGAACTATTCAACACAAAAATAATTTTTCAATTCGGGCCAGTAGTTCCAGAGATTAGTGTGTTCAAACAAACAAACTCTTCAGCTTTATAATATTAGTATAGATAGATTCGGCAATGTGTGTAGGACTTGAATCCTTGACCTCTGTGATACAATCCCCGTCACACAACCTACTGAGCTACCGTGCCGTTCATTTACAGCACTCTATAAATAATCTAAAATAGCGTAACATTCTATAAATAATCGTTCTCTTGATTAACTGCCTAACTCAGTCTTAATTTGCATGTTAATTTTGTAGAATTATTGCTTACAAAATGATGAATTAATTATTTTTGTACTTAAACATTAAACAGCCTATAACAGAATACCAATGGGATCACCAACATCTCCAAAATATTCCACAATGGGTAGATTAAATGTATTTATTACACACATAACAACAAATAATTCAATAATTCTTGTAAAAAAATATTAATATTTAAAATAAAAAAATAAACAATAAACGATCGTAAAATACTTTCTACAGATTGAAAAACATTTAGATACAATGAGCAAAATAACCAATGTATCAGTCAGTTATTGTTAGTTACAATATCAATATAATGGACAAAGTGCCCAAATTGATCTAACCCTTAGTTATTTCATTTATTTAAGTTTATTTCCTTGAGTTAAGAATGTTAGACAACGATACAAATACATACATAGAAATACACCTTATTATTATATGAATATATAAAATATATAAATGGAATATATAAATAGCCAAACGCAGAAATACAGACATGCCTGTCTATGTCGGGAATCGAACCCGAGCTTTTGCGCCGCTATGGGTTAGACGTCAACGCTAACCACTCGAACAACAGGGTGGTTCAGTTAGTTATATTATTCCTCGTATTTAAAGACCCATAGTCACCCTACGCCCGTGACTGAAGTCAGTACATAATAACAATATTTTACGACGACTCCTGTAACAAACTTAACGCTCAAAAACAATGTGTTGTTATTCAAACACAATCATTATATTTAATGGCAATATATATTACTTTCTTTATATTCGCAGAATAATAAATCACTTTATTTTAAAACAAACTATTTTTAGATATTACAAATTGGTTCAAATCGATATTTATTGTAGTTCTATTTTAAAAGTTGTTTCCTTATGTAGGTACATTTTAGTATTTAGATCCTTCGGTAGACAAATAAATCTTGATTCAGTAAAATTGCTTGAACTGGATTCGGTACAGAGAAGATTTGTTCGTACAGAAGGGGTTTTTAATTTAACTTTTAAAACTAAAAGGAAGTCTATAATAAAATAATATGATTAGTATATTAAATATTAATACTTAATGACTGTGACGATAAAAACAAAAATATTGATAAAAATCTAATAAATAAAGTATAGTGTGTCTTAAGTAAGGTGAAGTCAATCATATTAAACTATGCATTATGTTTAATATGTATCTTCTTCTAAATGATGATTCCAGAAGTAATTTCCATGTTCATCCAGGTACGAAATATAACTTGTGTCAACAAATACAGGTCTACAAGTGCTAAAAATAAATATTATACTAAAAATAAAAACCGAAAAACTTTCATAAAACTCTGTATACCCCAAATAGTGCTTTCCATTTGTTTCACTATATATCGATAAACAGTGATTTATCATCCCTACTCCAAGTTTTCTTTTATTCTGATATTTTCGATACGGACAATGTTTGATTATGATTGATGCGAGGTGACAGCTCTGTAACATGCCTAATGGCGTCCTTATAGGGATGGGGTATGTATCGATGTTCTTAATAATTTATAACTTATTTATATTGAATATTATTCATCTGTATTAATATATTTTAACTATTTTAACGGTTTTAATATATTTATTGTAGGTTAATGTGTTATAGAATGTTTTTTGTTTATGCAAACTATTTTGTATTGAAAGAAATATTTTAGGTTTAAGTACCTACATTATAGTTTTAATTATGGAGTAAAAACATTTGAACTTTCATAGAACATTAACAACCAACAAAATATATATAAATGAGTTAAATAAAACCACATCCATACTGTCTACTAAGTATATCATACCTACTTTCTATTATACATTATACCGATATTTAAATAGACATTTTATCGATATCCAAAAGGACATCATTAGGCCATTTTCTTTCCAACAAAAAAGTAAATCGAGCAATTTCTTAATAGCACAATGACAAATCAATATTATTGTTAAAGTAACTTTTAACCATTTTCGTGTTTTTGACATCATTATAATTTTGGAATTTTAGGTTTTTATATTCAATCTGAAATCGAAAATAATCTGAGATAGAATTCTACTAATTCAATCTACAAGTCTGTTACTGGCATTTAATAATTCAAGAAACGTTTGCAAGAAATAGATCTGGATGAATTAAAAAAAAAACTATAGTAGAATAGGTTCGGTGTTGTGTCAAGTAAAAGATTTAAAGAAAGCTTTTAAATTTGCAAGTGCCAGGTTCGATTTCTAGCCATGACAAGATATTTCTATCAGTGAATCAGTCGTGGGAAAATTTGCATCTGCATTTTAAAATACTTTTCATAAAACAGCTGTTGGATTCAATTCTGTATTGTTAAGAAACTTTATTATATTTTTAAATGTTAAAATTGTAAATATTATTATAGTTTTCATATAGATAGATACACAAAGCTCCTGAAAATAATTAATGACTTGAAATTACCCTTACCAAATATTCTCATCATTCTTGATACTTGGGACACTCAATATTATTTCTTCTCATAAAATACATTAAAAGCTAAATCAAAATGTACGTTTTTATTAAGAACATTTTATTTATATTATTAAAGGATGCATGTATATTTAAATAACAATGTTAACAGCATTTAATGCATAAATGTATATAAAAAATAATAAATATGTCATCACCAAAATAACATAATATTTTTTTTTATAATTTGCATTTTTTTATATTTTTGCATAATTTTGACCGATAAGATAACAAGTGTTTAATATTTTATCTGTCGAATATATTATCAATCTGTTTAAGATCTGTTGGACCAAATTTTATAACATTATATCAAAAATAGTAAGAACACATTTTAGCCTATAATTGTTGAAATTAATACTTCAACTTTAACTTTTAAAGTGTAATGTTAAAAAACTAAAAAAATGTTGAAAATGGCAACAGAATTAAAATTGTTTCCGACGGTAACACGAAGGTAATATGGTAAAATCCACAATGTATAAACCTGACACTATGTCTATGTAACAATGAAGTAAGCCTAATGACATAATACGCTTATTTATCTGAAGTCTTGATATTCTTAAGTTTTGATTTTTGATTTGATGATGTTTTTGTTTGATTTGTTTGATTTGTTTTGTTTGATTTGTTTTCCTCTGGGACCGCTGTCCCAGAGGAAAATCTAACAGCGGTCAGGGCTCCTCTATCCAATGCTTTCTTTTCCAAATACTTTTTCCTTCTTTCCTCATCTTCGACATTCCTATTAGCATCCTTCTTCTGTTTTACTCTTTTGAGACGGAACACTTCTTCTCTTTCCTTCTCTTCTAATTCAGAGTTTATGTACTGCGTGGTAACGTTTAGTCTTGGTATGACTATTTTTGCGAGGACGTTGGATTTTCTACAACAAACAAACAGACATTAATATACTATCAATTGGCACAAGCATCGATAGGTTTATTATAATAGTTATTATAATTAAATAATTAGAATTTATAATAAATGTATTTAAATAAACAGAACACTTAGATATAAGTTTCGGTTCGGTTAACATATATCTACTCCTTGTTTTTGACTTTTTAATAGTAACAGTTCATAAAACAATGTTATCAATATTACTAAAATTTAATCTAATCTATTAAATGAAAACCTACCCTAATAAAAGACAATATTAATCTATGCTAATCTCCCAAGGGGGAGGGATAGTTAATTGGGAACTTAAACATAATATATTGGCTGAAATAACTACACATATAACCAGTTAGTTTTGGCCTAAATTTTGAGGTTATGTAAAAAAATTGCAAATAAATAAGTTGTAAATGTTAGTACCTATTACCTACAACTTGGCCATTTAACTTTTTTTCATAGGACTCGTAGTTTTGACGGAAATCGCAATAAACCGTTCTTACCCTTAAAGGCTTACCTCCACCCCTTTAATTTATTTCTTCTTTCGTTTTTTTATATTTTCTTCTTTTTCCAAAAAGTTTCATTCTATTTATATTTTTTTGTACTTTTAAACATTTTTGAAGCTATTGGCACTGGACTAATAGAACCAAGATAGTATATTAATTCTTTTCAGACATTTCTTAAGAACGGTAAATATCTATTTTAAACAAACAGACACCAATCAGACCGCTTTTTGATATATACAGGTCAACTCTATATTAATAACTGTTCAACTAAAATCTATTACCGATTGTTCCATCTAAAAATAAAATATAAAATGCTTTTCTAAAATCACAGAGGAGCGTCTGAAAATGTAAAAATGGTTACTTGCTACTTGCTAAATCCACAAAGGTTTTAGTATTAGGGTTGTAACTTACTAAGTTTTTTTTTATTTAGATTGTTTTTAAATATTTTTTGTAACCTATATTATGAACATATCAGTAGTAGTATGTCTCCTGAATATACAAAAAAATATGAGTTCAATTGTTTTTGATGGTAGAGTCTAGTTGTTAAGGCTGGATTGACCAGGACAGTACTATCCTGTCACAGAATGGGGGTTAAGTAGTATTTCAGCTACATACGTACCAAAAGCCATCAGTAGATACAGTTAAAGTATTGTATGAAACTAATATTTATAATTCAAAACCAATATTAAGTATTATACGTAAAGTAAAATTGCCGCAGATATACTCGTAATTTATATACTTGAAACTGTACAATAATTTTTATTTTGAGGCAGATGACAACCCTATCGTAAAACTTTACAGTGGTTAAATAACAGAGGTGTCACTCTTGTAGTCAATTAAGAGACACCGGACTATTTTAGTTCGTTTTAATATTTAAATATATCCGGAACTTTGTGGTTTCAACACATGGAAATAGTATTTAATGTAACTATCATTATGATATTATAATTATAATTAAACGAAATTTATGATCTATTATTAATTTGGCATAAATAAACAAACACTATCTAACTAAATATACGTATAAACCCGGTATAATGCCTTGCCCGTATGCGGGCTGGCTCGACCATGATGGTACCTAGACAAGTATAATTAACTATGTTTGATGAAAGTGACAGAAAGGAAATCCTATCTCCGTCCCTGTCCCTCTTAATATGTCAGTTTTCCATTTCCCTCCAGCAGGCCTGTATTATTAAGTTATTAAATATATATTTACCCCGCTATGTTCACGTAAATAAATCGAAATGTTGGCCGACTAGTTTCGAATCCATTCGGGTTTCCTATTCACGAGCTCGAAGTATGGCGGATTAGCAGAGTGAACTGTTCACTGTTACAAAAAATCCAAATAATTTACGTGTACATAGATAAATATATATTTAATAATCATCATGGGTCACGGAAGATTAAGTACAAAAGCCTCCATCATCGTCTATAATCGGTAACATACAAAAATCCTCACTAAATCGAAGTAGAAGTGTTTAAAAAAGATCATCTACTTTTATTATATAAAAATGTTAATCTGTACCGTCGTTATGCAAATACAATATGGCGGCAATACACAGCAATGAGTATTTAAGTTGAGTCGTAAATAATTAAGAGGCGTGGAGACTGCGTCTGGGAGGAGTAGTGTCTTATTTAGGGAGTGATAATATTAACAATTAATTATTTATTTTAATAGGTAGGTAGATAACCTTTTTATATTTAAGATCATGGCCACCTTCAAATATTCAATAAATATATCATTCGTAATATTAAATGGAATAAGATGTACGTGAAAAGTATGGTAAGTCAATCTTTTGAAATAGTTTTCACTTAAATAAAGCTACTTAAAAAACCTATTAAAACTGCAACGCTGGTAAAATTATTGTTATATTTGAAGATCTAATTAGTAGTTATATTAATTAATTATGTTAATAACTATAAACAAACAACATGTTGTCATTGTTCTGTCAATATTATTAATTATAATGAATTAGCAAACAATAAAATTGATTGAACATACATACATACATGCATACATAGATACTCTGATGATACATGTTCAGTGGTCACCAAATACCAGGTAGTAGAAAGAGGGGAGTGAGCCAAAAGGTATTGTTGAACCCCCCCCCCCCTTCCTTCCCTCCCCCCCCTACCCCTCCCCCGTCATGACCCAAAGTAATATATTACTACATTTAAATTAAAATGTCTTAAAAATACTTTGAAGTTATTAAGTATTTTATAATTAAGTATTTAAAAAAAAATTGTTTTATTTTTGTAAACATTTTCATACATTATTTTAGTACCTATTCAATTTCATTTAGTCTTGAGAATTATTGTTCTGGAAAATATTAAAAATATTAAAAATATCCACCATCTTGGACTGGAATAACACCTTGTACAGAATTCTGTACCTTCCAGTACATGAAGTAAAGATGTCTTAGAACAAACAGCACATGTGTTATAAATTACCCATAAAGCTGACCAGATAATAAAATAAGATGAATATAGCTTCCAATATTTTTCATGGAAGGACTCTAAGTCTTTATTAGAAATAGAACAAATTAAATTTAATGGATTAAAAAATATTACATAATTTAAATTTAAAATTGCTTATTTCATAAAGTTTGGAATGTTCTGAACTTTAAAACACTGATGATAAGTACATCATTTATTTTAAGCTATTATGTCTTATTTATCAATTTTATTAATAATAAAATATTAACATGTATTGTATGAAGTAGAAATTAAAATCCCAAGAGGCTTCTTTTCCAAATATGTCAAAATGTTAAAAAGTCCTGTAAGTCCGTATTCCAGTTAAAAATACAAGATCAATACAAGCCATAGATATAATATTCATAATCGTTTCTACCAGATTTTCGAGTCAAAGAGAATCATAAACTATTGAGAAATTTATACACGACGATGCGGATACGATACGATATTATTTTTTATATTACATTTTAAAATTTAATGATGTATTTCAAAATAATATTCATTGAAAATATACAAATCACATTTTTAACTATAATATACTTTATTTTTAATTGTAGATATACTTAGCTTTATTATCATTCTTCATATTAATCTTAACTTTCTTACAATTAACTCATAATAATGTCACCGAATTGTTACATACAAAATTATTTTGGTTCGACTGTATTTTCGTGGGATATAAAATGATTTTTGTTAAATATCGTAGCATGTAAACGGATTTGGCAATAACACGAATGATCGAAAGAACGGCCGGCGCGGTTATAAATAATTCAGCGAAGCAACTTGTCATTAAAGACGTTTTAATTACAGAGTATAATTTTATGTTAAACGATATACCTTCAATTGCTTGTGAAATAACACCTGAAATTTGATATTTATGCAACTATTATATTTATATTTAGATCTTGTTGAGAATCCACTGTCAAAGTTTTTTTTTTATTGACTAAACGTGAGAGACATAAATCCATTTTTTAAGTTTCAATCACAGTAACCGTGTAGGTTTTATGCTTTTATAAAAATAACTGATTGATACTTTCTGAGCTATTTATTGAATATGTTAATAATACGAATTTAGTATAAATTAAAATTAATCTTTTCTTTCTACCATTTAAAAGAATTTGAAAGTTGTAACTTTTTTTTAATTATATGCACTAGTTCAAAAATAAGTTGCTGTGAGGATTTTTAGCAAGCGCTTTAAATTATTTCAAGACATATTTAAAAAGTATATTATATAATTATTATTTTATTATTGTCCGGCAAAATATTTCGCAAGCATTTTAAAAAATGTATTATGAATTATTATTAGTATATTAAAACATTAGTAGTATAAATTTATTTTAAATTTAAATAACTATAATCTGTAGATAAATCATGTCATTATAATAAATATTTTAGAAGACACACAAAGTGAAATATAATTCGTAGAAAAACGGTCGGCTATTCAGAAGTATGTTGACATACCGATCGAAGCGAATGATAAATTATGATAAATAAAACATACAATAACATAAAAAACTTTTTATAAAACGTCATCTCAATGTCGTCATATGACATGAGCGGAGCTGGGCTGAGTCGCTAGTACATGATAATATTCATCAAATATTGTACATTTTATTGTAATTTAATTTATATTGAGTAACGCTGCCGGCGAAACGGCGGAGGTGATTAAATATATTTTTATATCTCTATGGAAAAGTCATTTATACGGTTTTTAATAATTATTACAGAATAAATATATGAAACGGAATATTTTTCTCAATTTATAGTTTTTTTTTAATGTATAATATATTAATAAACTGTTAGGATTATAAATTATAACTAAACTCTACTTTTCAATCCTCAAATAATTATAAAATAACTTTTTATTTTTATGAATCTGTTAATAAACTGTCGAAAGAAAAATGTCATTGTGAAATCTTGTCTAAGGAGTATATAAGTTTGTAATATGCAGGTAACAATTCTTTTTATACTATTTCTAACTCCTAATCTGTATTCAATGAAACTTTTATAGTACAGAATTTTCTACAAAAAGTTTGCAAGTGGAGGTGTGAAAGAATGATACAATATTGTAAATTTTAAGAATTATTTTTAAAAATTATAAAGCGTGGGGAATGGTTCCAAGAAAATAATTTATTATTCTAATTTAACTTATAATTAAAAACAAATTACCATTGATATTAATAAAACAAATAAATATACATTTTACTTTATAATTCCAACTAACCCTAACTCCTAAGTCTTTAAATATTAAAGCAAATATGTCTTCGATCGCGCCAAATCGTCACAAAATGGCCGCTACTGCAATTTACCGCCATTTTGTGGACAATTTGGTGCGTAATAATAAATAAGGATCAAATTATCTAACTATCTAAAGACAGTCTTTTGTATACACTAGTACTTAGAACCTGATTCTTGCAACACAAACTTGAAACATTTTCTTTTTTAAAAACCTAAGTCGGAAAAACCGCCAAAAAAATATCTTTCTTTTTAATAAAATGTCTTTTATGTCAATACTAAATAACGTCCAGTAACGATCAGTGACTTGTAAAATGTTTTTTTAATATTACACTTATTAAATAACTATATTGATAAACATATAAATATTAATAAGTAGGTATATCTCATTGTCTTTGAGTTAAAACTCCTTATCTCATTGTAATGGTAGAAAGAAGGTTGCAAGTACAGCAATTATAAGTTACATACAATTTACAAAGACAATTATTTTTCAGCAACCTCAGACATTACGAGTATAATAATTTCTTATTAACTCTTAATTATGACCGGTATAATTTATTTTTTAGTCGTTGACAATTTCATAAATTTAAAAAAAAACAGTATTAAATAAAGTTTATATTGGATTAACTACAATTGAAATATAATATAATAATTTAAAAATTAATAATGGACTCAAAATTTTCCTAAGTCAAACTAATTAAAAATATTATTATAAAATTTTGGTTAAATATTTTATCACTTTTCCCTTACCTGTCAAACATCGGAAGCCATTTTGTATTTTTTTATCCTCAAAATCGAATTTCCATATTCACAAAGGATAAATTAATTATATTTCGGCGCCAGATTTCACGAAAAATTAATTTTAATACGAAACGGACTCGATGTCGAAAAAAATAAAAATTTTCGTAATAAGATATAAAAGGTATTTAATTAAAAATATATTCATAATTGAATTGTACCTACTCTTTTTAAAAATATAGTTACAATTTCATTTTATTCTAAACGGTGAGCAAATTTGGTTTTGTTAAATATTTTTTTTTTATTTATATTTTATTTCTTTACTAAACTGAATTAAAAAGTTCTTTAACAAAATATTTTAATTTATTCAAGAAAAACTTGTTATAATAGGCTACAGTTGTCTTTCAATGAATCAAAAACTTATCTTTCAATTATGGATAGATTTGAGTTATCTCCAGTAAGGTACTCAAGTAGATTAATCATTGAAAATTATAGTACAAAAGGATATAAAGCAGTATCCTATATGAAAATTATAGTACATATAGGATAATTAACATATAGAAAAGTTTTTACATGGTTAGGTAGTATCAAAAATTATAGCAACCACCCAGAGAAGAAGAAATATGTTGGTTTTTACATTGTTTTTGAATTAGAATGTTGAAGGTCTATTGAATTAGGCAACCCCGTTCCTCGAAGACTGATTAATATGTTTGATGTAATAGACCATCAGATCTGCTGAAATACAGTTCTATTTCAGACGATTATAGTTTCAGTCAAAGGCCGTTATTGTCAAAAACTAATTTTCAGTTTAGGTACGTACATATTAATTCAGTCCTGAACAATTCTTTTGAACATTGTCTCTCTTTATCTCATTTGTTTTAGGAGTATTGACAAATTTGGGTATTCGAGTAAAATTTTTAGTTAAGCATTTTGGAATTTAAAAAACCTATATTTTTTAAATAATAATCAAATCGTATTTAGTTTTTATATTTATTTTTCTATTGTAAGTACCTAACAAAAATGAGTGAATTGGAAGTAGGTAAACAAAAACACTAAATTATTTGTACATTTTTACAACCTAGAATTACATTTAAAAGAGTACATACATACGCTACATAATAAAAAAATATCAGTGAAGCAGCTGGATTTTATTAAAATAATACTGAATTAAAATGTATGATTTTTTGAAGTGTTTGTTCAGTTTACGCACATGACCATGTAGTTATTAGTATTAAAAAAAAATATTCGGAAGAAAAAAATCGTAAAGTATATTAATAATGAGTGAGTTTCTTTCAGAACTTAATTAAAAACATTTATAAAAACAGCTTTTAGTCTATGATGGTTATTAAATATCATTTAACATATAATATAAAGCATATATCCGTCTAGTTCAATGTTCCTTGCAAAATGTTAAAATATTTGTCTAAGGTCAATGCTAGAAGATAACCACCCACACAAACACGCACAGAATCCGCTTTCTGTCTTAATTATAGTGGTATATAAGGTTTTGTTACAAATTTGCTAAACTATTATAATTATTGAATAAGTTGGCAATGAGCCGCAGACATAAAAGATAAGGCTTTGCTAGAAAACAATAACATTCTAGACAAACCATAAACATACACACAATATTAATAATTTATCAATATTTTTCTATTTCAAAGTTATTCAAAGAGCAGTGCTCTTTCACAGTCTGCGGAAATAAAGCTATGTTTACACTGCAGAGCGTTTTATAGCTTTTTTTTAACTAGTTTTACAACAAAATAATTATTATTTCATTTACTTATATTTTTTTGTAAAATTAGATTGTAAATGTTTGTTGGTTTGTTCGGTTTATGTTAAGAATATAAGAGTTCGAAATATGTCTTGTAAGATCTCTAATAAAATAACATAATTCAACTAATAAGTTACAATTTTTTATTATAACATTAGATTAAACTTTCAAAATATTCAAACCTACTTTCGCTTCTTTCCAAAAGTACCGTGTGTACTCTGTGTGTATGTGAAAAAAAATCTTTCTAAAGAGATCTGTCTACTGCATCGCAAAGAAAATAATATTATTATATGTTTGAATAAATGTGTATACATAGTTTTCTCTTAAATATATTTATTTTAAGGCTTAAGTGGTGAACCAGCTTTAGTATAAAGCACGGTGTCGCAAAACTTACTGTACCTAACTCACAGAAACACAATTTCCGGAACCAAGGTACTCGCGGCTGTCTGTCTGTCTGTGTATAACATTCAACAGGAAGTAGGTACAGGTTACTGACATTAATACAGTCACAGTTAGCCCTTTTAGTACACTCCTATTTTTAGTCTTTAGACTTTGTATTTATCATCACTCAAAGTGAATGTGGCAATGATGATGCTGTAATTTGCTTTTGTATTGACGGATCCTGGGTTTGATTCTCGGCCGGTCTAAGGATGCTGAAAAAACTTAGTCTATATTTCTCAATTTGACAAAACAGTTGTACATAAGTATATTATAGTCTTTAATTATGTTATTAGAAATATTTTAAATATAAAAAAATCAATAAACAAGTAACAACCCTAATCAAAAACTATCTCATGTTATATTTACTTATAAATTTCTAACCAATTTTCTTTCTACCCTCAAAAACGCAACGCTCAATAACTCCTGCCAGGGGGCGTGGCTTAAATCGTTATTTATAAATCACCATCGATCCGGAACAGACGTCTGCTACAGTAATTACTTATTACATCTTCTTATTAAAATGCTGTAATTGCTGTTTTTGAACTATTCTCAACATCATTATTTATATGAAAATATAGCTATTTTATCGAATAATATTAACGAATATCTAATGATATTTTGTGTATTTAATTAATATTTCAGTCAGAGTTTTCATTCCCTAATTGGAACCATAAATAGGTCTCTGATTTAGTCTATTAGTGAACTTCAGCTTCGAGTAATATCACAAATTCTATTCACAAATTAAGCTCGTCTTTTAGATCTTTTATTATTAAAATATACAAGTTTGTGAATGAAGAAAATTATTAAAAAGATAATATTTTAAAAACCGTTTAGAGCAATTAAAATATTTAATTAGGTAATTAGTATAGAAGTAGCAAAATATATACAAAGTCAAAGTTGTTTATATCAAACATACATTGCTCTATAACGTCAAACTCTACTTGGGTCGTTTCAAAGCACAGGTCAATGGAGAATGATAAAAACGTCAGGAACTTATAGTATTACTATGACTGTGACTATTAAGACAGAGTCATTATTGATTATTGTTTTATAATAAGAATACTGGAATAACTAGCTTTTACAGGATTCTAAATTGAAAAATATTAGATTAAATTTATATTTATACTTATTAAGTCACATAAAATTGTAAATGATTGTTGGACTAACAGACAAAATGAAACTATTATGTATACACTATATTAACATATTTTATATTATACTACACAATGGGGTCAGTAACGTCTTACTTCAAGTCACCAGAATATCATATTTTCTGAAATCCTTATACAAAATTCATGCAATAAAGACATGAAAGAGATAGATACGAGTTTTATTTATTGAAGAATATACATTTCCCTTTACAATGCTATATTTGTTATTGAAATTCGCTGATATTTTTAAATTTTATTTAATATATTTGGTTACATTAAGTACGTGTAAGCAAATATATTAAATAAAATTTAACTTCAAAAATGTAACGAACATAAATATTTTAAATATGATTCCCATTTAAGAAAAAAGTACTAGTGATTTTGAATTATGTATGTTATTTATGTTTTGTAATGATTATTATAAAAAAAACCATATTTGGTATAGATTAGATTAAAAAATAATAATATTACAATATCTTTATTGACATATTTTCACGAGTGATTAATGTAATAGTAACTTATTATTAAATTAATGTTATTGTATATATTATTATATATTGATTTCTACAAAAACAAAATACATACTAAATAGATCATTAGTGAAGGTTTACTAAAACCCGAAAATCTATGCACATTAACATTTCGTGAATCAACCACAGCGCGTCAGCTTACTGACTACTGACGTCATTTGTAAGTTATAAGCGGTAGCGATCATTATTTATCAATATATATTTTTTATTTTTAACAGGTTTACGAACAATATTTTTAATGTATGTATGTATGTTGATGGTTATACAAATAGAGGAAGACCGATTGAAGTTGTTGTTGTTAAGGCAAATATTTCCATTGAAAAGACATATAACAGAAGATCGTAAAAATGATTGAGATATTGCGCTGAACAGAAATAATTATTATATAATTCTATGCTTTTTTAAATTTATTTATATTATTTGACTTTTTTATAATGTACACAGTTAAACTGACACTTATAAATATTTAATTTATACACAATTAACTGGTTAATTAATACTTTTCAACCATTATTTTTTTTATTTATTTTATTTACACTATTTAGAATAAATACTTTTATCTTAGTTTTGTCTATTGATTTAGAATAAGTGATATATTGGCTATCGATAATTGAATATGGTCTGTTTGGTAATTAAAAAATGCTTTCGCTTGCAACATGTACTTAAGTCAATAGATTTTACGGGCGTATTTGCATGACGTTCGTATTTCCTATTTCCAATACGATGAACCATAAACTATTATTATTTATTCAACCCTTAATAGTGCTAATATCAAAGTAAGTTTACGAAAGGAGAGTTATAAAGATATATAAAAAAAATCCTTGGTACATATCAATTTTATTTTCTAGAATACACTGAAATAGGTCAAGTGATCGCTTAACACGTGATATTAACGCTAAATTTAACAATAAACAATAAATTTAAGACGCTATGGGCGTGGCTGTAATATACAGGATGATCTGAAACCAACTTGAACAAAAATAATATTATTAAAATAACTTTGACTTACACGTTTTATATATCTTTTGATTTAGATGTACTCGTATGTAATTATTTTAAAGTAATCGTTTATTTTAATTTATATACTTTAAAACTAGTAATTGTACGCTTCCAGGTTATTATTTTAGGAGTTTACAGATGCATTGCCACTTTTAATGACCAGGAAAGAATGAAGGATGAAGAGGTTTGAACGCAAAGATGAAGAGAAGACAACGACCCCCAAAAATGGTCTGGTTGTGTTTCGCACACCTTGTGTTCCTCAACCGAGAATTTTACTTCCCTAATAAAGTCAGTCAATAATAAACTAGATGCAGTGGTTTAGCTTGATAGTGGAACTCTATCATCGTTCCAATTTTATACAAACTTGTAAAAAAAAAACATAAATAAAGATTAATCTTGTTGTTTCTATACACCCTGTATAGCTCGTTTACATTTTAATCATGTCAGAGTATTCTTTGGCGAAGTCCCCGCGACCGTGCGGCCTCTTTCCGCGATAATACCATCCCCTTACCAAGATTATGTTTTGGATTTCTGTGATATATCTTTTTAAAGTATAATGCAAGCAATTTTTCCTCGTGGTATCGGGATAAGTTTTGTTTCTGAAATTATATGGAAGTTATCGAGTTAAGATGCAAGGAATCATTATTCTTTGCGTAGGATAATTAATCGTGTTTTACAAACTTATAAATACCGGGTGTTATACCTGGTTTTTTCGCAGGCTCACATTTTCACAAACTAACTGTCAAATTTTGTGTTAACTTTCAACCGGTTGTCTGTCGAGCAATCAAAACTTTTGACAGTGCTGTCAAATCATCATTACTTCGTCCGTTCAGAAACCAACTGCGTAAAAAGTGTAGGCTTTATAAAAAAAATATATACAATATTATATTTATAATCTAATCAAAAACTTTGTAAAAGTAGGTATATAAAATATTCCTTTTGAAACAGGAACATATTTTTTCGCAAAAAAATGGAAATTTGGTTAGTCAAAAATTTGTATTCTCTTAATATTATTCATGTTTTAATTTTAGATTTCACTTGAAATTGATAAATAAAAATATGAAATATAGAATTAAAAACTTCATATATAGTAATTTTATTAATAAACACACAACTTTACAAACACTAACATCAGCATCTAATTTACTAATCCCAATTATTTATTTTTGGTTCAATAAGTCAATCTCTTCCTCGCTCTCCTATCATACGTCACCTCAGTAGAGACTTGCTTCTTTTTCATATCATATATCCCATCTGCATTGGTAGCCCTCTTCTCTTATAATCATCCCCAATCATACTTAAGACTCTTCTCGTTATTACCTTTTCATCCCTCCGTATTACGTGACCATCCCACGACAAACAATAATTTCTCATTCTCGTAAACCGGAGCTACTTTCAGACCAACTCACACATACACGTGTCTTACTTTATTCATTCTCACATCCACAAATACTAACATATCAAAAACAAATATTTCATAGGTACATACAAAATCATAACATAGGTAGTACAAACATAATAAAAATAAAAACAATAAATCCAACCGCTAACAATCTCGCGTGACAATAAAACTCACCTAAACTAAAATACCACAGAGTATATAATATAAATATAATATAATATTTTTTCCAGTCGGTCCGTCGGTCCGTCCGTCCGGTGTCAGGTTGCAAGTGTAACACGATCGACACGCAAGCCTCGCGCGATTAACTCGTCACCATGCGATGCGAGAAATCGTATGTGACAATGCGCTATTAATGTGCAAAAATGTACGGTATAATAGGCAATCTGTTAAATTATACGTACTTTCAATAATAATTAAAACACAAGTTTAGATTACGCTGAATTAAAAATACAGATTATAATTTACTTGTGTCATCGTTTTTTATAATTTTGAAACAGATTAAACATATTTCTCTCATTTTTAAAAACATGGCGTTGGCTGAATATTTTGTAGCAAAACAAAGCTGTACGTCTCTAAATCATTTGATTGCCTTTTGGCTATTCTAAACAACAACTACAACGAAAAGTAATAAATGACATTTGATGTCCAACTACATAAAATATATATTTTAAAGGGCCAATTCGTTCTTAATGTTATTATTCATAGACTACACTTAAATTTAATTAAACATATCGATTGTATAAAAACAACTCGTAGGTACTAGAATTCAATATAACAAACATTTAATAACCTATAAAACTAGTTTTATTGACATAAACGGCTGAAACCAACCTAAAATGTGTCATTAGAAAAAAAAAAGAAAGCAAATATGGCTACGTATCTGTCTCTTTTTTTAACATGTGTGATTAGACAAAAATAAGTGTCTCTCATCTTCCCGCTTATGTTATTTGTTAGACACTCCTATTTGCAAGCTTATAGCTACCCTACTCTATGTATAATAACTTATGCTGAAATGACAATCGGTATCCATCTTTGATTGACTTTAAATCTGTTAATACATCCTCATGGAGCAGCAGCAAGATTGTGTCCAGTCATTTGTGAGCACTAATTACTTGGGTAATTAGTTAAGATCTTGATCTAGATCCAGGTTCATGATACAAATACTAGAACAATTATTGACAAGTTGTTTTATTAATTATTCTTGTACGGTTGAATTGTTGAATTAATAATTGCTCGATGCATCACAAATATCTAGGTAGGACTAATATTGACATCTTGTGTTTGTAGATGGAATTTAGTCTCAAGATAAAAGTCTAGACTTAGAGCAAACCTCTTATAACATCTATTTAGTTGAACAAAGAAGTGAACTTTAAAAAGTTTGAAACGAATCAAATAAGTTACGATATTTATTATCAGATAAACTAAAACCTCATAAAAAACTTTCACTTTTAATAAAATAGGGTTTCATTTTTCGTTTTTTGTTCATAATAATGAATGAATGAATGAATTTAATAAAACAACTCCCGTATTATAGAAATAATCATTGTACTGCAGGAGGTTTTAGAAATACATGATTAAGACACACAAAGTACACTCACATTCAAAACTAGAATTTGTCGAACCCCGTCCTCAGCTCAACAGTAGAGTCAGATCAACAACAACTACAACAGTCTCCAACCACTACACCAAGGAGCCCAATACATACAATTTTAAACATCAATTATATCGCTTTTTATATTTTAAAGCACTTACTTAATTAAATGATCATACATAAAAAATAAATAAAAACTTATAAGGACATCGATTTAAAAATAATACCACGGCAAAAGAAAGCTCCTATTAACTATACATAAACATCACAAAACATATATAATTACTCATATATACATAAAAAGGAAACTATTATCAGTATACAGTCTTTTATTAATAATTAAGTAGAGTCAATTATATTACTTTCTTAGTAGTAGTAATGATATATATTTTAGTTTTACTGATCGAAATGACCTTAAAAGGTATTTTTATCTTTTCCCTTTTCTAAACCAAAGTATCTTTCCTTCCAAGTATCCGCGGTCATGGATAACTGGACATCTGTATATGGCTTAAGAATATCGAAGAATGGCTTAAGAATTAAGAACACACACACACACACACACACACACACACACACACACACACACACACACACACACACACACACACACACACACAAACACACACACACACACACAAACACACACACACACACACACACACACACACACACACACACACACACACACACACACACACACAAACACACACACACACACACAAACACACACACACACACACACACACAGAGAGAGAGAGAGAGAGAGAGAGAGAGAGAGAGAGAGAGAGAGAGAAGATAAAAAGAACACAGATGGTTCAGAGGTTGAGGACTCTGTTGAGAAGTACTGTGCCCGGCCCGGTTAAAACTAAAACATAACTAACATACAAGACTAACCAATAAACAGTGTTAAATGGCATTTTAGAAAGCTTATAACTAAATAATTTTAAATGCAATTTCCATTTGCAAAAAGATTAATTAAGATGGAGGGCTCCAATTCTTTAAATAACATCATGATAGGTACAATCTGATCATCGTTAAAAATACAGAAAGAGAAAGAGATTTATAATTACGACTAAACTAAGGAAAAAGTAGGGGTTTAGCTTAACATCTAGATACTGTCTAAATTTACGTCCAAAATAAATTATTCCGTGTAAACTTCACAAATAAAATAAATGTACTTAAAATGTACTGTATTTCTTTATTTCCCTCGCGGTGTTTATAACATGGCATCTCAACAGTTTCTTATATAAATCCTGCAGACAGACGAGGATGCAGGAGGTGGGGTAGGCAATGGGTGATACTGCCCCTCCCTTACCCTTCCTCATCAGACTCAAGGAGCAATTGATTTTGACCAATAATATTTATTTTTAATCGCAGGTATGAGATGTGAATATTTAACAAAATTACAATTTTATTTCAGTATAGATTTGCATTTTTGATACCGTTAAATGAATTTTACAAAAAAATAGACATTTCTGAACGAAATCCTTCATCTGTCTGTAGATGAGAACATCACTAACTATCAACACGTTTTTCCAATCTCCATCCATCCATCCATCCATTAGTGAAATACAATAGAAGTGTTTTAAATAAAAACATACTTTTTACTAAAAGCATTATGTATTTTTTAAAAATGTTAGTATGATGGACAGTTTAATAAAAAAAAAACACAATTTTAAATAATTAAAATGGAATATCTTTTAAAATTAATCACAAATAATATCACTTACGATATTATAAAATCAAGTAATTACTCTAATATAGTAAGATAAATATTATATGAAGAAAAATCTGACAAATATGAAGTGACGTGCGCGTTCAGGAGTAATAGTGGAACACACAACAAGCGAGTGAACCAACCAACCAACTCGACTGTAAGGATGTACTATGGGTTCTCGATATTAGATCTCGATATTATTAGGGTGAGATGAGAGTAAGTTCATATCATCAAAAGGAAAGTTAGTAAAGTTTGGCCTGTTGATTAAAACCCTATTTAACGATATTAGATATATTATCAAAAATATAAAAAGCAACATAGTATCATTTTAACTTTTCCATTATACCTTCAGTATTTAACTTTTAGTAGCTTTCATTTTATAGTTATTTTTTTATTGAGTTAAATATATAACCTATTAAAATATACCACGTATTTGACATGTAAATCTTACTAATAAAAAAAAACAAATAAAATAAGATGAAATAAGCTAGAAGAGTCAGTTAGTAGCGGACTCATTGGCTACTCGAGCGTAACATTAAACCCTGTAGATCAGAAGCCAGTTGAAGTAACTCACGGTGGCGGCTGGGATGCTAGCTACCTGTCGGGTATGTAACCTGTTGTGTCCTATCTGATTACACAGATTTAGAAGAATTTCTTAATTGATAAAAACATATTTCGATAAACAAAATAATTAACTATTATAGAAAACAGCGGGTAATGCTACAGTATACTACTAGTGAATATTAAGTGAATACCAAACTTTTATTTACAGCAAAA